>CM056051.1:202499291-203210541 GCA_029574335.1 Rana kukunoris
CCGAAAATATGTATTGAAGTGTTGAGGGTATAACAGGTTGGCAGTAAGTGCAGTACGAGGACTCCAGAGGTATGACAGCATGTGCAGGAGATGATTAGTAAGAGTATGAAAGTTGGAAGAATAGTTTATCTTTTGATTCACAAATGGTGCTAACTGATATTTCCAGTTAGCAAAAAATAATAATATATATATATAATATATATATATATAAATATATATATATAATATATATATATTTATATATATATATATATTGGTCATAGCCATATACCGTATTTGCCGGCGTATAAGACGACTGGGCGTATAAGACGACCCCCTAATTTTCCAGGAAAAAATTCGGTTTTGGATATACTCACTGTATAAGACGACCCCTCACTGTGCCATTATTACATGCCTTGCTGTGCCATTATAACATGCCTTGCTGTGCCATTATAACATGCCTTGCTGTGCCATTATAACATGCCTTGATGTGCCATTATAACATGCCTTGCTGTGCCATTATAACATGCCTTGCTGTGCCATTATAACATGCCTTGCTGTGCCATTACATTACATGTCCCCACTGTGCCATCACTTGCCCCACACTGTGCCATCACTTGCCCCACACTGTGCCATCACCTGCCCCACACTGTGCCATCACCTGCCCCACACTGTGCCATCACCTGCCCCACACTGTGGCATCACTTGCCCCACACTGTGCCATCACTTACGTTTTGCAGTTTCCAGGACCGATGACAGTCTCCGTCTGCTGCGAGCGTCCATGATTTGAAAGCCGCGCCTTCTCCTCAGACTGTCCTGTGATAGGCGGAACACAAATTTTCCCAGTAGGGCCTGTGTTCAGTGTTCCGCCTATTACGGACGTCCTCTCGTCCGAGGATGAGAAGGCATCCGTGATAGGCGGAACACAGAACAGATGCCCTGCTGGGAAAATTTGTGTTCCGCCTATCACAGGACAGACTGAGGAGAAGGCGCGGCTTTCAAATCATGGACGCTCGCAGCAGACGGAGACTGTCACCGGCGTATAAGACGACCCCCGACTTTGGATGCATTTTTTTGCATTCAAAAAGTCGTCTTATACGCCGGAAAATACGGTAGGTGAAATTATAGATGTAGAGAAATGTGCCTGAAAATGCATTTTTGCATTAGGCTTACCAGTTATTACATGTGCACAAAGTAATGGGTGCTGCCAGGGTTGTCACACCTGAGCTGGGGCTCAGAGGAGGCAATAGACACACACTAAATATTTACCACTGAGAGGTTGGTGCACATGCCTTTGAAGTAGATCACTATACATTACAGACAGTTCACTGAGGCATTACAGCTTGTAAACTAGGGGACAGGCCTATCTCTGAAAGATTAATGCACATATACTGCAAACTGGTGACTGATGGGTTCATGCATATACACTGCAAATTGGGAACTGTTGGATAATACATATACAGTGGAACCTCAGATTGTGATTAACACGGTTAACGAGCGTTTTGCAATATGAGCACTGTATTTTAAAAAATCCTAACTCAGTTTGCGAGTGTTGTCTCGCAAAACGAGCAGAATTCAAGCCTTTATGACGATGGACGCACAAATAGGGTCAGTAGTCAGCGGATCTCACCATCTGCTGCGCCTACTACGCAGACTCACTCCGTTCATCCCTAAAGATGATTTAGCGGTCGTGGTGGGAGCAATTGTAAACTCCAGGCTGGATTATGCAAATGCCCTTTACCTCGGCCTCCCCAAGTACCAAATCGCTCGTCTGCAAGTCGTTCAGAATACGGCCGCCAGACTTGTGACTGGGAAAAAACCCTGGGAATCCATTTCACCATCACTAAGAGCCCTTCACTGGCTGCCAGTCAAAGACAGAATTACTTTTAAAGCTCTCTGTCTTACGCATAGATGTGTCCATGGGAATGCCCCCCTTTATTTATGCAAAATAATAAAAGCGCATAATCCCAATCGCGTTTTGCGATCCACGAATCGGGAACCTGCTCCAGGTTCCGAAAGCCAACTTCAAGTCCAAAGGAGAAAGAAGATTCGCGATCCAAGGTCCCAGACTATGGAACGCTTTACCAACCAGCATTCGGTTGGAGGAGAACCACCTAGCATTTAGGAAAAAGGTCAAGACTTTTCTCTTTTGATATCAAAGGAGACAGGAACAACAAGCGCCCAGAGGCGATTCAGTTCGCATGTGCCGGCGCTATACAAGTTTTCATTCATTCATTCAAAGCGGTGTGCAATACGATCGGCGCCATTCAGAAATGCTCAGAAAATCTTGGAAATACTCCATTACCGAGCCTTTCTGAGGTTTTCAGAGTGTCCTCAGCCCTTTCGGCGGCACCCCACCTCTAGCCGAATGTGGTATTAAAGTCAATGCAGAATTAATTATTTTCATTTCCAGTGATTTCAATGGGGAAACTCACTTTGATATGCGGGGGTACTTTGGATTACGAGCATTTTCCTGGAACGGATTATGCTCGTTATCCAAGGTTCCACTGTACTCAACTGGTGTAAAACTGGCTAGAGTATACTGGAGGGGCCGGTATGGATACTGAGGAGTGATGTGTGTGTTGGGGACAAGGTACACCTGAGAGATCCAATGCAAACAAAATCCTACACTACACGGAAAGCCCTTGGGGATGCTGCAAATAACTGTAGTAGCTTGTGCTAAACAGTTTGTGCTGTTCCCTTTCAGTGAGTCTGTCCTACATTAAACACATTGGGCCAGATCCACAAACTATACGGCGGCGTATCTCCAGATTTCCGTATTTTCAAATCTGCGCCGGCGTATCTTTGTTTTGTATTCACAAAACAAGATACGCAGTTTTTTTGCTTAGTTACGCCGTCCTATTTAAGTTTCCTATTTACGCTGGACGCTAGGGGGGCTTCCCTATATATTTGCCACGTCGAATATGCAAATGAGCTTGATTTGCGGATCCACGAACGTATGTACGCCCGCCGCAATGTTTTTACGTTGTTTGCGTAAGCGTATGTCCGGTGTAAAGTTACCCCTGCTGTATGGAGGCGTACGTAATGTTAAGTATGGACGTCGGGCCAGCGTCAAATTTTCTGTCGTTCACGTCGTTTGCGTAAACCGTTCGCGAATAGGGATTTGCGTAAGTTACGTTCACGTCATTTTCATTGATGTTTCGTGACGTGATTTGGAGCATGCGCACTGGGATACGTCCACGGCTGGCGCATGCGCAGTTAAAAAAAGACCTAATTTACGTCGGGTCATGAATGATTTAAATAAAACACGCCAACCTCTTCCCCATTTGAATTGCGCGGGCTTACGCCGGCCCATTTTCGCTACGCTGCCGTAACTTAGGACGCAAGTCCTTTGTGGATACGGAACTTGTCTTCCTAGCTTACGGCGGCGTAGCGAAAATACTATACGCTACGCCGCCGCAGAGATATGCGGGGCTTTGTGGATCTGGCCCATTGTTGCTCACTTTTACACCTTTCCAGACATGCAAGTCTTCTTTACAGTGAATACAAGGCATTCTCTGATTGAATGAGGTAGGAATTATGTTTCTCCTCCTCTGCACCCCAGAGTAGCTCTCTGTCATAGGGAGGCAGGAAGAAAAAGCAGAATAAGATGTATAATTACACACAAGCAAGCATAACTACACTCTACAATCACTGTATAATCACTCTACAATCAGACTTTGGTTTACTGTACTCCAACTGGTAATCACATGATGTTTTTCACACTTTTTTTGTACCATCATATTCCCTTAATCAATAAGCCTTTTTTCTGGATCTGATCATTAGGAAGTTTATGACCTATATATTATAGTTCAGAATTTACATTTCTCTTTCATTCATGGACGGACACAGCAGCAATCTTGACAGTAGGGTATTAGCCTTCTGTTAGGAGAGGACTAGGCAGAAAAAGATGTTAATGTGTTAAACACACACACATAAAAACTGTACAGTACCGCCCAGGGGGCGGTCCCTCTAGGAACAACCCCTCTCCCTGCATGCAGCAGCTCAGTTTTTTTCTGCCTAGCATAGGAGAAGGACCTGGCTCCCTGTGGGCCCATTGTCTTGGAGATTTTTCAGCTTTTTTTTTACCTTTTTTGTTCCTGTGATCTACTATCAACTGGCTGACAGGCTGGACGTTAGATCCTTGTAGTACTTAAGTTTTCGGCCATCAAGCGTGTGCAGACCTCTAGCTATGTGCTGGGTTGGCCACTACATGCCCCGTTGTTCCAGGGGTGGCCGGTGAGCTACATGCTCCGGGGGACACACATATGACCGGGATATATGTCCGTGTCACAGTGTGCTAGGGCCAGCAGCCACACCATAACCGCGTGGGAGATGGGTCTGTCAGGGATGGTCCCAGTGAGTCCTTGCAGGACGGGTAAATAGCAGCCCCTGCTACAGCAGGATGGCACGGCTCCACCTTTCCTTTCTTCTCTCCCTCGCTTCCCTCCTTCCTATGCTCTGGGATCTAGGCTGTCTACGCTGCCAGGGGTCCGCCTGGGGGGGCTGTGCTGCGGGGTCTACTTGCCTTGGGGTTGCTGCCTGGCTGCCCTGTGTGGGGGCCCTGGGTGTTCGCTGCCATTTGTGTGTGTGCCTGTGTGTTTTCTTCTTTTTACTTTACATGTGGCCGCCGCCCATTTTGGTGTAGCCCAGGACTGTTTTGGCTTGGCAGCTATTTTCTTGAAGTCGTGTGCCTTTTTTTACAGGGGCCCCCACAGCAGCCATTTTGTGAGTGATTTTGGCCTAGTGTTAATACTTACAGCACGAACAGCCTAGACACGCTGCAGAGATGCAGTGTAACGCGGGCAGTTGTACCCTCTGTTTTTCGGGTGGTGGTATTTCTCTGTGGCAGCTAGGAGGGTGGGCTGTGCACCTTGCTTCACATCCCTGGGGGTGTCAGACATGTGGGTCAGCATGGCATCAGACGCCTCTTACTCAGCCATACCTGAGTTGGCAACTGGTGCCCCTGCACTTGCTGGTTCTGTGGACGCTATGTCGGCGATCCTGGAGGCCTTTGTTGCCAGGGTAGAAGCGGTGCGCGTGGGCGATGGGGGTCGTTTTTTTACCCCCTACCATCTTCCGGGGGCAACTCTGACACTGAATCGGGCCCAGCTGTGATTTCCGATCCCAGTTCTGATGTGTCAGAGGATGTGGACCTCAACCGTTAGGACAGTGAGGATGACTCAGGGTCAGCGCATGAGAGGGCACTTGTACTGAGCACTTATCACCACAGTGCGGGATACTCTTAAGAAGGAGGATACGGCGGAGGCGATGGAGCCAACGCTTCCGTTCGGGTTCTGTAAGTCGACCCGCGCCGCTAAGGTTTTTCCTTGTGTACCTTACATGGATAAGCTTTTGTACAAGGTGTGGGACAGGCCGCAAAGGGTCTTTTCGGCCCCAAAATGTTTAGCGGTCTGTTACCCGATTGAGCAGACTTTCCTGAAAAAATGTACTTCTCCCCTGATAATGGACCCCCCTGTGTCCAGACTCTGTGCCCTTCTGTGTCGCTTCTGTGCGCGAGCTCGTCGGAACGGGGCATTTTAAAACATTTTGTTTTTGTTTTCTTATTTATTTTAATTTAGTTTATAATTTTTTACACTGAAATAAATAAAAAAATTATTATCACTTTTATTCCTATTACAAGGAATGTAAACATCCCTTGTAATAAAAAAAGCATGACAGGTCCTCTTAAATATGAGATCTGGGGTCAAAAAGACCTCAGATCTCATATTTAGACTTAAATGCAAAAAAAGAAAAAAAATTATTAAACTGTAATTTTTTCAAATGACAGAAAAAAAAATGTTTAAGATGCTGGGCGGGACTGACGTTTTGACGTCACTTCCGCCCAGCAGAGCTATGGGGATGGGTGGGGGCGATTTTTTCCTCACTCGCATCCCCGCTGAGGGGGCCCCTCTCTCGCCACCGATAACAGCGATCTCACGGCAAATCCACCGCGGAGACCGCCGTTATCGTGTACAGGACCGCTCATTGTATTAGTGTCATTGTTGTCGCTAGGTAGCTAGTTTTTTTTATTGCGATTTTTTTTTTTTTTACTAAAGACATGTGGCTGAGTACATTTTGGCCTAAATGTTTGACAAAACTTTAGTTTATTCGATTTTTCTTCTAACAAAAAGTAAAAAATATTGTTTTTTTTTTCAAAAATGTCGCTCTATTTTTGTATATAGCGCAAAAAATAAAAATCGCAGAGGCGATCAAATACCATCAAAAGAAAGCTCTATTTGTGGGAAGAAAAGAACGCAAATTTTGTTTGGGAGCCATGTCGCACGACCGCGCAATTGTCTGTTAAAGCGACGCAGTGACGAATTGTAAAAACGCCTCTGGGCATTTAGCAGCATATTGGTCCGGTCCTTAAGTGGTTAATAGCACCTAAACGCATTTGCTGTTACTGCACGTGTACTGTTTAATAGCACCTAAACACATTTGCTGTTACTGCACGTTTGCTGTTTAATAGCACCTAAACACATTTGCTGTTACTGCACGTGTGCTGTTTAATAGCAACTAAACGCATTAGCTGTTACTGCACGTTTGCTGTTTAATAGCACCTAAATGCATTTGCTGTTACTGCACGTGTGCTGTTTAATATCACCTAAACGCATTTGCTGTTACTGCACGTTTGCTGTTAAATAGCACCTAAACGGATTTGCTGTTACTGCACGTGTGCTGTTTAATAGCACCTAAACGCATTTGCTGTTACTGCACGTTTGCTGTTTAATAGCACCTAAACGCATTTGCTGTTACTGCACGTGTGTTGTTTAATAGCACCTAAACGCATTTGCTGTTACTGCACGTGTGCTGTTTAATAGCACCTAAACGCATTTGCTGTTACTGCACGTGTGCTGTTTAATAGCACCTAAACGCATTTGCTGTTACTGCACGTTTGCTGTTTAATGGCACCTAATCGCATTTGGTGTTACTGCACATGTGCTGTTTAACCACTTAAGCCCTGGACCAATATGCTGCTAAATGCCCAGAGGCATTTTTACAATTCGGCACTGCGTCGCTTTAACAGACAATTGCACAGTCGTGCGACGTGGCTCCCAAACAAAATTCGCATCCTTTTCTTCCCACAAATAGAGCTTTCTTTTGATGGTATTTGATTGCCTCTGCGATTTTTATTTTTTGCGCTATAAACAAAAATAGAGCGACATTTTTGAAAAAAAAACAATATTTTTTAGTTTTTGTTATAAGAAAAATTGAATAAACTAAATTTTAGTCAAACATTTAGGCCAAAATGTATTCAACCACATGTCTTTAGTAAAAAAAAAAATCGCAATAAAAAAATTAGCTACCTAGCGGCAACAGTGACTCTAATACAGCGATCAGAAAATGATCACTTAGTGACACTGGCAATAGGGAGTGAAAGGGTTAACTAGGGCGGTGATCAAGGGGTTAAAACTTTATTAGGGGGGTACGGGGCTAGCCAGGACCTAACACTAACTGCCTGTCACACTAACACTAAATGCAGTGATCAGTACATATATGATCACTGCATTCAGTGACCGTGTGACAGGGGGTGGGGGGGGGTGATCGCAAGGGGTTAAATGTGCCTATGGGTACTGGTGTCAGTGTAGTGTTGGTGCAGACTTACTGTGACTCTTCTCTCATCCACCGAGATGAGAGCTGCATCACTTCCTCTGCCTATGTTTACATTTCACAGGCAGAGGAAGTGACACGGCAGCGGCGCACGGGATTGGCTTGGAGCGATCACGAGGGGGCGGACAGAAACAAACAGCCGCCCCCTCGAGTCGGATCGCTCCCCAAGGTAAGCCGCTCGCCGCACGCAGCGGAGGGGGTCCCGATCGGACCCACGACCCGCTAGAAGGCAGGGACGTACATATACGCCCATCTGCCTGTACGTGCCATTCTGTGGACGTACATAGTCGTGCGGCGGGCGTTAAGGGGTAAATAGCAACTAAACGCATTTGCTGTTACTGCACGTGTGCTGTTTAATAGCACCTAAACGCAGTTGCTGCTACTGAACGTGTGCTGTTTAATAGCACCTAAACATCCTTTGTGTTACTGCACTTGTGCTGTTTATTAGCACCTAAACGTACTTTTTGTTACTGCACTTCTGCTGTTTATTTGCACCTAAACGTAGTAGGTGTTACTGCACTTGTGCTGTTCAGTTGCACCTAAACGTCCTTTGTGTTACTGCACTTGTGCTGTTTATTAGCACCTAAACGTAGTTGTGTTACTGCACTTGTGCTGTATATTTTTCACTTAAACCTACTTGGAGTTTACTGCACTTGTCCTCTCCAGTTTGTACCTAAATGTACGAGGTGTGTGTACTGATTTTGTCCTGTGCAGGCAGAGAGTCACAAGGGGAAGCAGGCTCTGCATCTAGAGGCAACGCTGGTGGTGGACACTGTGCATCCTCTTCAGCACGTGGCCGCCCGTCCTTTTCGGGAGCTGGCCGTGTTGAGCCTCAACATGCAGAGAAATTAATAGAGTGGATGACCAAGCTGCCCTCATGCTCCTCATCCTCTCTCACCCAGGCTGAGCTTAGTTTGTCTGGCAAAGCAGCTGCCAAGGCGTCCTCTTCCCTCTGCACAATAGCATCACACAATCCTTCCCTAGTCCCACCATGTCCTCCTGAGGAGTCCCCCGAACTGTTTCAACACAGTGTTGGGTATATGCTGCATGAAGATGCGCAGCGTTTTGAAGGCTCCGATGATGGAACACAGATAGAGGAAAGTATTGATGTAAGCCCAGAGAGAGGGGGTGCCCGAGAGGGACAGCAATCTGGCAGTGATGTTCCCCCAGCTGGAACATACTGCCAGGTTTTCGACAGTGATGAGGAGGGAGGGGATGATGAGGTCACTGACTCTACGTGGGTGCCTGATAGGAGGGAGGAGGAGGACGACGAGGCACATCTCCAAAGAGGCAGGGGCCAGCTTAAGGGCAGCACACCAACTGCATTACATCGCAGAGCTACGCAAAAGTTCTTTGGTGTGTGCCTTTTTTGAGACATGTGCATAAGATCGCACCGTTGCTATTTGCAACATATGTCTCAATCGTATCTCGCGTGGCCAAAACATCACCCGCTTGGTCACCACATGCTTGACCAGACATATGTCGACCTGCCATGCAGTTCGTTGGCAAGCATACCAGAAAAACCCACAACAAAGAACAAAGCGGACCTCCCCTTGCCCCTCATCAGCTGGGACCTCCAACCCCACTAGACCCTCAGTCCTCTCTGAAGCCTGCACTGATAGGACTGAAGGTGTAGAAATAGGTGTGTCACAACCTAGTAGTATATGCGGGCAATCTACTGATAGTACCAGATAAATTTCCCTGCCCCAGCTGCTGCAGCGCCGAAAGAAGTACTCTCCCAGCCATCCACATGGCCAGCGGTTGAATGCTAGCTTAGCGAAATTGCTAGCACTTCAACTGCTACCTTTTCAGTTGGTAGATTCTGCCCCCTTCCGTGAGTTTGTGGAATGTGCGGTACCTCAGTGGCAAGTACCCAAGCGCCACTTTTTCTCACGAAAGGCGATTCCGGCTCTCTACCAGCATTTGGAAGGCAATGTCCATGCCTCGCTGGACAGGGAGGTCAGTGGTAAGGTGCATCTTACCCCTGACTTATGGTCCAGCAGGCATGGACAGGAACCAGCCGTGCTCCGTAGGCGTACGAGGGGCTACGCAGGAATGCAGGCCAAGAGATGCCATGCGGTGCTAGAGCTGGTGTGCTTGGGAGACAGGAGCCACACTGGGGCAGAGGTTCTGTCAGCTCTGCAGGGGCAGGCTCAGAGGTGGTTGATGCCACGCCAGCTTAAGCCTGGAATGGTGGTTAGCGACAATGGCACCAACCTCCTCTCTGCCCTGCGACAGGGAAAACTGACCCATGTGCCCTGTTTTGCTCATGTCCTGAATTTGATGGTGCACTGGTTCTTGGGCAGGTATCTGGGCTTACAGGATGTCCTGAAGCAGGCCAGGAAAGTCTGTGTGCATTTCCGGAGGTCATATAATGCCACTGCTTGGCTAACAGACCTCCAAAGGGAATGCAACCTGCCCAAGAACCGCCAAATCTGTGACATGCCCACCTGATGCACACGCAGCAGAGGGCCATCAATGAGTACCTGTGCCAATATGGCAGCAGAACTGGGTCAGGGGAGCTTGTTTTTTTTCCCCACGCCAGTGGGCCTTGATCAGGGATGCATGCACTGTCCTGTCACCATTTGAGGAGGCCACGAGGATGGTGAGCAGTGACAGTGCATGCATCAGTGAGACTGTCCCCCTTATTCACATGTTGGAGCACACGCTACGTGAAATAATGGACAGGGCCCTTGAGGCAGAACAGAGGGAGGAAGAGGAGTACTTCCTTACCTCTCAAGGCCCCCTTTATCCAGACAGTGGTCCTCCTTGCCCACCTAGCACACAGGAAGAGGAGGAGGATGATTGTATCAGCAGCATGGAGGTGGAACCTAGCACTCAGCATCAGCAGCAGTCTTCAAGGGATCACTTACAGTCTGTTACGTACCTGGGTGTGAGCCTGAAGTGTGGAGGGAGACCTCCCATACAACCCCCGGCTCAGAGACCACTTGAATGGAGACAGTGGTGGTAAGAGCACAGTGAAGTAAAGGTGCCTGTTCTGGTTGTTGCCGCTGGTGAAGCTGGAACCGCTGTACAGGAAGCAGGTGATGCAGGTCGGCAGGCTAGAGAATGCAGGAACAGCAGATGCAGGTCAGCAGAGCAGCAGATGCAGGGTCACAGCAGAGCAGCAGATGCAGGTCAGCGGAGTCAGACAAGCCAGGTCATACACTTCAGAGTAATCAGCATAAACGGTAGGCAGGAGAATAGTCAGAGTCCAGGCCGGGTCTAGGCAACCGGTAATCAGGCAGAGCACAAGCAGGGTCAACAGGCCGAAGTCAGGACTGGAGATGGAAGCAAGGTCAGGAAGCTGGTTCATACACTGGAACAGAATGCTTCATGCAAGAGCAGGAACACCGGGGAACAGATGCAGATCAAGCCGCGGGGTGCAGCATTCCTGCAGTGTCTTTTATAGTCTGCTGGGCGCTGCGCATAACGTTTGTGCATGCGCACAGGTGCGCCTAACGTGCGCACAGGTGCGAGCAAAGGCTGTGTTTCACGCACGTGTAGGTTTTATAGGGGGACACGATCGATGATGTCACACCTACAGCCACCCCCCCTACAGTTGTAAACACACATTAGGGAACACATAACCCCATCAGCACCCCCTGTGGTTAACTCCCAAACTGCAACTGTCATTTCCACAATAAACAATGCAATTTAAATGCATTTTGTTCTGTGAAAATTACAATTGTCCCAAAAATTTGTCAAAAGTGTCTGCCATAATGTCGCAGTCACGAAAAAAAAATCACTGATCGCCGCCATTAGTAGTAGAAAAAAAATAATAATAAAAATGCAATAAAACTATCCCCTGTTTTGAAAACGCTATACAATTTGCGCAAACCAACCGATAAACGCTTATTGCGTTTTTTTTTTACCAAAAATAGGTAGAAGAATACGTATCGGCCTAAACTGAGGAAAAAAAATATTTTTGGGGGATATTTATTATAGCAAAAAGTAAAAAACATTGCATTTTCTTCAAAATTGTCGCTCTATTTTTCTTTATAGCGCAAAAAATAAAAACCGCATAGGTGATCAAATACCACCAAAAGAAAGCTCTATTTGTGGGAAAAAAGGACGCCAATTTCAGTTAAAGCGATGCAGTGCCAATTTGCAAAAAGGGGCCTGGTCCTTTAGCTGCATTTTGGTCCGGGGCTTAAGTGGGTAAGACAGCAACCTGGTCGTCCATTCACACCTTCACAAAATGTTACAAGGTTGATGTGAGTGCATCTTCGGATGCTTGCTTCGGCCGCAAGGTCTTGCAGGCGGCTGTTTAAAAGTTGCAACTCCTCAGTTGAGGAGCTCTGGTTGTTTGGGGTAAACTTATTTTTTTATAATTAGGGCGAATTTGTTTTAATGCTGTTCCCACCCCTCGTTTTTGACACTGCTTGGGGACGTCCCTACTGTCAAGATTGCTGCTGTGTCCGTCCATGAACGAAAGAGAAAATAGGATTTTTGTACTCATCGTAAAATCCTTTTCTCTGAGTTTATGGACGAACACAGCACCCACCCCTCCTTTTCTATGTTTGTACTGCTTTTTGACAAACTGAGCTGCTGCATGCAGGGAGAGGGGCTGTACCTAGAGGGACCGCCCCCTGGGCGGTACTGTACAGTTTTGATGTATGTTTAACACGTTAACATCTTTTTTAGCCTAGTCCTCTCCTAATAGAAGGCTAATACCCTACTGTCAAGATTGCTGCTGTGTCCGTCCATGAACTCGGAGAAAAGGATTTTACAAAAATTCTATTTTTTTAATCTGCTTGGCACACTGTATTTATGTTTATAACAAAATACTGTTATCAATAATGAGGTTTTCTTTCTAATTAACAAAAAAGGATACCTGTCACAAGAGACACTGATTCAGGATACATACGCAGCACGCAAAGTCAAAGCTCCTTATCTGCAGACATACTTTAGGACAATAATTTAGAAAGTACTGAAATCAGAGGCTCAGTATGACATCTGGGCAGCCTCCATTTTCAGAAATAAATAAGTATGGCAGCCCGTGTAAATCGTTCTTTTCAGTTTCATCACTACTTCTTGTTGGAAGCTCTTTTCATCTAATTACATTTATTATGTGCTGTCAAGACAGTGCTTACTGTTCATACTTTTAAATGCAAAGGATATAATTGCAATGTTAATATGCAAATGTGGAGTAGTGTCCCTCAACCTGTTAAGTAAATCTGTCAAAAGAAACAGTCATTATGGAAATGCTAGCTGCATGGCTGCCGTGCTGATCCAGAAAAAAAAAAACTGCAGATCAGTTTTGATTTTACTTCATGCATACTAGGTTAGTGACAAATTATTGAAGCCAAAAAACACCTGTGAGTGGGTATTTTTTCTGAAGGAGGTTTATAATGATGGCCCACAGATGTCCTTTAATCAAAATCCCTGACTCATGGATATTATACTAGTCACTTCGGGCACAGTGAAGTAAGACTGGCAAAACATTACTACCTCAGAACTGATATGTAGCCTGTAATTTGGGGAGTGGCTGCTTTCATCAAAGGCTTCTGAGACAGATGCTTTGCTTCATGATAGAAAGTTGATTCCTAGTTGATTCTTTAGGATTCCTGCAACGATTGAAGAGTTTTATAGCACCCTCTTACTTTGTCATGTGAAGTCATTTAAACCACATCAATAGATTCTTGAGAGATTAGCCATGTAAGATAGCTAAAGTGTAATCTTTTTCTCTTTTTCTTTCCAGGCCTTTAAGATGCTATTGTATGTATGTCGCTGCACAGGTTATGTGGTCAGTAAATTCATCCAAGTCATGTAAAAGCAAGTAATACGTGGCCCAAAACAATTTGCTGCAAAGATGGAGGAACTCTATAAGGAAACACCAGAACTACAGGTTGACTTGAATAGCACTTCTTCCTCTATCCAAAACAAACTTGAGAATGGGGTTGCCCAGCTTATTACTGCAGAAGCTTGGAATATTAACCCATCTGGTCTTATGAAAAAAGCTCTTTCTCCTCTAGTAACTGTTCCAGCAGCCCCTGTTCTTGGCCCCTCTTCCGATTCCCAGAGTGGAGTAGCACTAAAAGTGGCTGCAACTGTACTTCAGCCGATTTGTCTTGGCGAAAGCCCTGTTGTGCTTCCAATACACTGGCAAGTTGCAGGTAGCACACCACCTCAAATAGGTACTAGCAACAGCAGCCCACCATATGTTATCACCACACAAGGGCCTGTCCCATTGCCTGTGCTTTTGGAGCAACACGTTTTTCAGCACTTGAACTCTCCTCTGGTATTGCCACAAGGATCTTCATGTCCTGGCTCTACATTTCAAAACCATCTTTTTCCTGGAACTGCTGCTACAGTTGGTCAACCCCAAATCCTCGATGAAAAGACTTCTAGCCCAGTACAAGAAACAGTTCTGCCACCTGTTTTTCAAAATCCAGGTTTTTCAGCTGTGCTGCAAGATTTCTTTCCGTCACCAAACAATCTAGGCACACCTTCCCCGTGTCATATATCTTCAGATTACACCTCTACCAATGTCCACACTGTTCCACCGCAAGCCTTCAGTTCGTCTTTATCACCACTAGTTCCTCCTGCCACTCTTCTGGTACCGTATCCAGTTATAGTCCCTTTGCCAGTGCCAATACCTTTACCAATCCCAATCCCCATACCAGTGCCACACCCTGAATGTGCAGAGAATGCAAACCATCAAAAAACAACAGTTGAAATCCCAAAGAGTTGCAAAAGCACACAGACCCCAATGGAAAAAGAAGACATTAAACCTTTTGAATCCACAGGAAAGCCAGAACTTGCACAATTTCATCGGCACTCTGTCATCAAAATGAACAATGAAAACGAAGCGCTGGATCTTTCGTTAAAAACTGAAACACTGGTGAAAAGCAATGATGTGATTAGTACGAATAACCAAGCGATGGAGGAAGAAGGCGTTTTAGACCTTTCATTCCCAGTTTACAAAAGATGTGTTAATACTACAAGTACTCAGAATGGAACTTCTGTGTCGTATGGGCAACTTGGTGACTCTTCAAGTCCTTCCACTGGTAAAAAAAATTCTACCCCTTCAACACTGAATCCAAGCCTTGTGCATCATGAGCTGACGCAGAAAGATACACGCGTCATCTGCACTAATTCTAGTGAACTTATAAGACAGCAGAAATGGTCTTCTGAACAAAGCAACAGAGGTAGCTATGAGCCCAAATCCACCAACAACATAGAATTGTGAGTAGCTCCCAAAAAGCAAAAGTAATTGTTTCTGTAAAAGATGCTGTGCCTGCCATATTCTGTGGCAAAATCAAAGGGCTTTCTGGTGTGTCTACAAAAAACTTTTCTTTTAAGAAAGATTTACCACAAGACTCTACTGTGCAGGGCTATGATGTGAAGACTCAGGCAGAAGTAAAGGAGAACGCTGATGCATTAAGGAAACCAGTAAAGAACAGAAGTGTTAAATTAAAGAAAGTGAATTCACAAGAAATACACATACTTCCAATTAAAAAGCAGAGACTAGCTGCTTTCTTTCCAAGGAAATAGGATCTGCCTCATTGGAGAAGTTAAAGCCAATTAGAAGGTGTCCATTTGTTGGGTTTGACTGGAAGGTGATATTGAAATATCACACCCGTGCCCTGATTCACTGGCCCTGCATTCTACAGCCCTGCACAGGGCACCTTTCAATCTAGAGGTAGATCAAATAACTGCTGTGTGTGGGGCTGTAGCAGACAGAAACTGGATTAAGCGACTCTACTCCTAGAAAAATATTACTTTAAAACAACTTTTCGAAATCACAACAAATTAATGGATTAATAGAAATGGAAGTATTTGCTTTGAAAAGTTGGAATACAAAGATTACTTTGATTTTTTTTTTAAACTGCCACATAACAGTTTATAATGATGATACATATGGGATAGCAATTAATTATCAAGTGGATCCATTTGCCTTTAAAATATCTTTGTAATTTATTATATGTGAGATGGGAAACAATGGGTAACCATGAAAATGTAAATAGTCAGTGATCTGGGACATTTTTGTCACATGAATTGTTTAAGGCCCTAAAACAACCTATTTTTAAGGAGATCACACATTTTATGCAGCTTTTACTAGAGTGCTGGGCTGGCCAGCAAGGTTTTACTGCCAAGATTTCCCTATATGCTGTATTTAATAATAATAGCAACACTGCATATTTAAAATAAATGCTTGTACGTGTCAATGATTTACTTTACCTGTGTCTGTTGTGGACCTTACTCAAAAAATTGGTCACATTCAGTTTAGAACTTTGATTGCCTGCAATTATGAAATACACTAACAACCATTTATTTGATGAGTTTGGGGATACAGGATGCGTTCAGGGCTGTGCACCTACATGGATGTCACATTAGACATCTGTCTAGATGTTGCACCCCAATTGACATTATTGGAACTGCCTTAACAGGGGTGGCACCGTGTGGGTAAACACAGCCCTCCACAGATGTATGGCTATGTAATCCCCATGTCAATGAGTTCTTAGCTTGACAACTAAAGTTCCTGATCGCTTCACATTGTATTAAAATGTCATTGAATCCAGACTATGAAAAAAACTCTCATTACATGCTATATAACAGTGTACAAATACTCACAAATAGACATAAGCATTTGTTTTTTGTAGAGAGAAATCTGTTGAAGGCAGTTGATCCTGCCCTCAGCTGTCCCTCCCATTTTTCCTGTGTCCCCCACTGCAAGTTGCGATTGTGTAGACCAGCTGGTGTCCTTTATGAAGCACTCTCAATTTCAGTTCCGATGTCTGGGCGAATACACAGTGGTAATCAATACTCCCCTCCATCCCTCCATGTCCTTTTGCTAAACACTATGGGGATGGGATATAGTATGCTGAATAAATTCACTAGGAAACTCACAAACACGCTTAGTTTTATTTTAAATCTGTATCAACTGTAACTACTAATACCTGTACAGTAATAAAGAGCCTTGGATGTAGGTGCCATCTGAACAAAATGAAGACTAGTGTCAAACATCTTTGACTCTGCCTACACTATATTAATGCACAAAAAAATACATATCTGATGTTCAATAACGATGCATAGGAAGCTGTAAAACCGTTATTTGATATTTATAATCTAATTATAATCTAAAATCATTTAATCTAATAAAAAGTAAAATGTATTTTAGTTGGATTTAATGTAATAGAGCAACACAGTGGCACATAATTGTTTTTTCAGAAAGTATCACTTTTTCAACATGTTGTTATGTTACAGCCTTATTCCAAAATGGATTAAGTTAATTATTTTCCTCAAAATTCTACAAATACCCTATAATCTATATATATATAAAACTCAACGTGTGTGTGTGTGTGTATGTATGTATGTTCCAGCATCACGTCCAAACGGCTAAAGATATTAACATGAAACTTGGCACACATGTTACTTATATGTCAGCAACAAACATAGGATAGGTGGTTTAACCCTTACCCACACCCATTTGCCATGGTCGGGGTTTTTCTTTAAAGTCCCATTCAACTCTATGGGAAAGGGTTTTTCTTTAAAGTCCCATTCAACTCTATGGGAAATACATGTTACTTCATAACTTCCAAATGGCGGTTTTTGTTTTTGTTTGTCAGCAACAAACATAGGATAGGTGGTTTAACCCTTACCCACCCCCATTTGCCATGGTCGGGGTTTTTCTTTAAAGTCCCATTCAACTCTATGGGAAAGGGTTTTTCTTTAACCACTTCCATACCAGGCACTTACGCACCTTCCCGCCCAAGCCAATTTTCAGCTTTCAGCACTGTCGCAATTTGAATGACAATTGCGCGGTCATGCTACACTGCACCCAAACAAAATTGGCGTCCTTTTTTCCCCACAAATAGAGCTTTCTTTTGGTGGTATTTGATCACCTCTGCGTTTTTTTTTTTTTGTGCAACAACTAAAAATAGAGCGAAGATTTTGAAAAAAAAATAAAGTTTTTATTTTTTTCTGTTAATTTTTTTGTAAATGAGTATGTTTTCTCTTTCAATTATGGGCACTGATATGGTGGCACTGATGGGCACCGATGAGGTGGCACTGATGGGCACCGATGAGGTAGTTCTGATGGGCACCGATGAGGTAGCACTGATGGGCACTGATAGGCGGCGCTGGTATTGGGCACTGATGGGCACTCATGGGCGGCACTGATGGGCACTCATGGGCGGCACTGATGGGCACTCATAGGCAGCACTGGGCACTCATAGGCGGCACAGGTGGGCACTCATAGGCGGCACAGGTGGGCACTCATAGGCGGCACAGGTGGGCACTGATAGGCGGCACAGGTGGGCACTGATAGGCGGCACAGGTGGGCACTGATAGGCGGCACAGGTGGGCACTGATAGGTGGCACAGGTGGGCACTGATAGGTGGCACAGGTGGGCACTGATAGGTGGGCACTGGGCATGGATTGGCACTGTGGGGTGGCACTGACAGACACTGGGGTGGCACTGATGATCACTGAGGGGTGGCACTGATGGATCAATGTTGCCAATCAGTGCCCATGTGTGGGCACTGATTGGCATCATTTTTTTTTTACTGCCCCCCTTTTTTTTTTGTCATTTTATTTTTTTGTCATTTTTTTTTTTTTTTTTTTTAATTTTTTTTGTATTTTTTTTTTTGTATTTTTTTTTATTACCCTGGTGGTCTAGTGTGGCGATCCGAGGGGGGGCTGCGCTGATAAACAATCAGCGCGAACCCCCCCTGTCAGGAGAGCCGCTGATCGGCTCTCCTCTACATGCGTCTGTCAGACGCGAGTGAGGAAGAGCCGTCGGCGGCTCTTCCTGTTTACATCGTGATCAGCCGTGATTGGACACGGCTGATCACGTGGTAACGAGGCTCCGCCGGAGACTCGTTACCGAGATCGGAGGTGCAGGGTGTCTGACTGACACCCCGCATCACCGATCGCCGTGCTGCGCGCCCGCACGGGCGCGTGCGGCATGAAATCGTGCTAGACGTTTGAGAACGTCTAGTCACGATTTCATAACCACTTCCCTGCCGTAAATCGGCTATTGGCCGGGCGGGAAGTGGTTAAAGTCCCATTCAACTCTATGGGAAATACATGTTACTTCATAACTTCCAAACGGCGGTTTTTGTTTTTGTTTGTCAGCAACAAACATAGGATAGGTGGTTTAACCCTTACCCACCCCCATTTGCCATGGTCGGGGTTTTTCTTTAAAGTCCCATTCAACTCTATGGGAAAGGTTTTTTTTTTAAAGTCCCATTCAACTCTATGGGAAATACATGTTACTTTATAACTTCCAAACGGCGGTTTTTGTTTCAAGTCCCATGCAAGTATATGGGACTGTGGTCTCTTCATCACAGCTCAGCCACAGCTACTATTGTCATCACAGGTCCTTCAACCACAATCTTTTCATCACAGCTGACACACCTACTGATTTCATCACAGGTCCTTTTACCACAATCTCTTCATCACAGTTTAGCCACACCTACTGATGTCATCACAGGTCTTTATACCACAATCTCTTCATCACAGCTTAGCCACACCTATCTCTTCATCACAGCTTAGCCACACCTACTAATGTCATCACAGGTCCTTTAACCACAGTTTTTTTTATAACAGCTCAGCTACACCTTACTCCACAAGCTCTGCACTGCATCTTCAGGTCAGTATGTGGGCTGGCTTGCAAACCATGCTCATGCCACTAACCATGCCCTCTCCACACCCCTCCCACAAGCCACACCCCTTTTAATTTCTGCCCTTTTTTATGAGGGCTACCTCAGTAACTTTTTCAATTTTATGTTGAAAAATGTGATACAGTACATTTCAATTGTGACTTGCAAGTTTATTAACATTTTTGTTTGTGGATTATTTTAAAGTGTGAAAATGCCTCGAAGAAAAAGTAAAGCTTTAGGCCAAGTGCAATCTAAGGCAAAAAAAATAAAAATACAGCGTAGGGTAGAAACTCCTGAGGAGCGCAGTACAAGACTCACAGCACTGCGAAATAGAGCACAAGCTTCAAGAGCTTCAGAAACCGAACAACAGCGTGACATTAGACTTCTGGTTATGAGGGAGAGAGCTACTACTTCTAGAGCTTCAGAAACCGAACAACAGCGTGACATTAGACTTCTGGATATGAGGGAGAGAGCTACTACTTCTAGAGCTTCAGAAACCGAACCACAGCGTGACATTAGACTTCAGGATAAGAGGGAGAGAGCTAATGCTTCTAGAGCTTCAGAAACCGAACAACAGCGTGACATTAGACTTCACGATAAGAGGGAGAGAGCTAATGCTTCTAGAGCTTCAGAAACCGAGCAACAGCGTGAGATTCGACTTCAGAATAAGAGAAGGAAAGCCAAAATGACAAGGGCTGCAGAGAATTTTGGCTTACTGTTTGAAGGATTTAACTACGACCGACAAAAGGTCTACCTACAACATGCCAGTGTTACCATTGTAAAAATGGACATAATTTGTAATTTCTGTCAAGCCAAGAAATTCAAATCAGAGTCACCTGGAATGTGCTGCAAAAATGGGAAAGTTAAACTATCTCAATTGGAATCACCACCAGATGAACTTTTGTCTTACACATCAGGAGATACATTGGAGTCAAAGCATTTTCTCAATAACATCAGAAGGTACAATTCATGTTTTCAAATGACATCCTTTGGTGCCACATCAATAATTAAACATCCTGGCTTTTCATCAACATTCACTGTGCAAGGTCAGATTTACCACAAGGCTGGATCATTGCTTCCCTTGCCTGACCAAGCCCCGAAATTCCTACAACTATATTTTATGGGAGACGAGCAATTGGAGGCTGACCAACGATGTGACTACATTTTGGGAACAAGGCGTCAGATTGTATTAAACTTACAAAGGATGTTTCATGAGCACAATTGTCTAATTAAAACATTTAAAACAGCATTGGAACGTATGCCAACGGATGAATATAAAAAGTAGTCATTAGAGCTGACCGAATACCAGCAGGAGAACATGAGCGACGCTTCAATGCTCCTCAAGTAGACGAAGTAGCAGTCGTTATATCAGGCAACGAATTTGATAAACGAGATATTATAATTCAGCGACGAGGTGAGTCATTGCAGCGTATTTTAAAAACTCATCGATCTTATGATGCTCTACAGTACCCAGTGATATTTCCCAGAGGGGAAGATGGGTATCACTTTAATATAAGGCAGGTCAACCCAGCAACAGTGAAACAACCAGGAAAAGGGTTTCAGCAATGGATTTCTATGCATACAGGCTAATGGTTCGAGAAAATGAACAGAACCACATATTAAACTGTAGGCAGTTGTTTCATCAGTTCATCGTTGACATGTATGCGAAAATTGAAAGTGAGCGTCTTCTATTTAGTCGTTTAAATCAAAGTAAGCTAAGAGTAGAAGAATATATTCACCTGAGAGATGCTGTGGCAAATGATGCTAACGTTGAAGACATTGGGACCTTAGTTATACTACCAGCAAAGTTTACAGGCAGTCCCAGACACATGCATGAATATACTCAAGATGCTATGACATATGTGAGGACATATGGTAGACCAGATTTATTTATCACCTTTACATGCAATCCAGGTTGGACTGAGATAAAGGAAATGCTCAAAAACGGTCAAGTACCCAGTGACCGCCACGACTTAATTGCGAGAGTCTTCAGACAGAAACAGTTTACATTGATCGAACTTATAACAAAGGCCCATGTGTTTGGACCACCAAGATGCTGGATGTATACAATTGAATATCAAAAGCGAGGATTACCACACTCACACAATTTAATCTGGTTGGCAGGCAAAATCCAGCCCACACAAATAGATGAGGTTATATCTGCTGAACTCCCAGACCCAAGGGAGGATCCCAATCTTTATACAGTGGTAACAAAAAATATGATCCATGGACCCTGTGGAAATGTAAAACCCAATTCACCATGTATGAAGGATGGAAAGTGCAGCAAGAGATACCCAAGGAATTGATTAAAGAAACACAAACTGGAGATGACGGTTATCCTCGATATAGACGACGAGCTCCACAAGATGGAGGGTTCACGGCGAAAGTAAAGTTACATGGCACAGAAATAGAAATAGACAACAGGTTGGGTTGTGCCATTTTCACCCCTGCTTTCTAAAATGTTCCAGGCACACATTAACGTTGAGTACTGCAACAGTGTAAAATCAATCAAGTATGTGTGCAAGTATGTAAACAAAGGCAGTGATATGGCTGTGTTCAGCCTAAACAATGAGAAGACAAACAATGAAGTCATCCAGTATCAGTTGGGTAGATACATAAGCAGCAGCGAAGCAGTGTGGCGGATCCTAGGGTTTCCAATTCATGAAAGACACCCTACAGTTGTTCACCTGAGTGTTCATTTGGAAAACGGTCAGAGAGTTCATTTCACAACGGAGAGTGCTCCTAGAGTAGTTGAACAGCCACCAAACACAACTTTAACAGCATTCTTTAAACTATGTAAAGAGGATCCTTTTGCAAGAACATTGCTTTATCCTGAGGTTCCTCGATACTATACATGGAATGCCCAAGGAAAGTTTTCTGTAGAAGAAAAGTTGGACAGCACCTCCCTGGACACAATATAGTTGAAAGTGATGCTTTAGGTAGAGTGTATACAGTTCACCCCAACAATGCTGAATGTTTTTTTCTAAGAATGCTTCTTCACACAGTTCGAGGACCAACTTCTTTCTCAGCGCTGAGAACAATAAATGGCGAGGTGTGCCAAACATACAGAGAAGCCTGTCAGAAGCTTGGTTTGCTTGAAGGAGACCAACACTGGGATAATACATTGAGAGAAGCCAAATTAATTTCTTCACCACCAGACCAAATCAGAAACCTGTTTGCTATAATACTAACAACATGCAGTCCTTTAAATCCAAACACTTTATGGGAGAAGTATAAGGAAGCACTAAGTGAGGATATACTTGCCAAAACTCAGAGGGAAAACCCAACATTGGAAATTACTTTTTGTCCTGAGATTTTCAACAGGGCGTTAATAATTTTAGAGGACAAGTGTATTGCCATGATCAATAAGACATTAGTGCAGTTAGGCCTGCAAGCACCAGTACGAGATCAACAAGATGTACTGAATGCAGATTACATGAGAGAGAAGAACTACAACATGGAAAAGCTGCGTGCATATGTGGCAGATAAGAAACCACTTCTAAATCAAGATCAAAGAAAAGGATACCAAATCATTATTGATCATATAACAAGACAACAAGGTGGAGTTTTTTTTCTCGATGCCCCTGGGGGTACAGGAAAAACATTTTTGACTAATTTACTTTTGGCTGAGATTCGGGCTCAGGGAGAAGTTGCTCTTGCTATTGCCTCCTCAGGAATTGCAGCTACACTTATGGAAGGAGGGAGAACAGCCCACTCTGCACTAAAATTGCCATTAGACATCGCAAGGCAACAAAATCCTTCATGCAACATAAGCAAGGCAAGTGGTCAAGCGCAGGTGCTTAAAACATGCAAATTAATCGTCTGGGATGAATGCACCATGGCCCACAGAAAAGCTCTCGGGGCCCTTGACATAACACTTAAAGATTTGAGAGGAAATAATAACTTTATGGAAGGAGCTCTGGTGCTTCTCTGTGGAGACTTTAGACAAACCCTGCCTATCATTCCAAAATCAACACCAGCAGATGAAATATATGCCTGTTTAAAGCATTCAGTTTTGTGGAAAAGAGTCAGAAAAATCAAATTAAAAGAAAATATGAGAGTACTTCCAAGGGATGAGAATGCTCAATTTTTTTCAAACACACTTCTTGAAATCGGAGAGGGTAGACTACCAGTTGAATCTTCAGGAAACGTAAAACTTCCCTCTGATTTTTGCAAACTGGTATCGTCAGTTGCAGAACTAATAGATGCAGTATACCATAATATTTCAGACAACTTAGGCAATCTAAACTGGTTGTGTGAGAGGGCTATTCTTGCTGCTAAAAATGAGGATGTCCGTGAAATTAACAATCAAATACTTTCTATGATACCAGGAGCAGTTACTGAGTACAAATCTTTTGATACCGTAGTAGAT
Source organism: Rana kukunoris (assembly GCA_029574335.1). Taxonomy (NCBI): domain Eukaryota; kingdom Metazoa; phylum Chordata; class Amphibia; order Anura; family Ranidae; genus Rana; species Rana kukunoris. Next base: position 202,522,869 of record CM056051.1, read on the forward strand.
GCCGATGAGGCTGTGAATTTCCCACCAGAATTCCTGAATTCCCTTGATCCAGCTGGATTGCCACAACATCGCCTATCACTTAAAGTTTGATGTCCTATTATTTTATTACGAAACCTTGACCCACCAAAACTGTGCAATGGAACAAGGCTGTGTGTGAAAAACATGTTGCCTAATGTGTTGGAAGCTACTATTTTGACAGGAAAGGGAAAGGGAGAAACAGTTTTTATTCCACGAATACCTCTTATTCCAACAGATCTGCCTTTTAGTTTCAAGAGACTACAACTCCCAGTGACGCTTGCATTTTCCATCACGATCAACAAGTCACAAGGGCAGTCCATTTGGTACTGCGGAGTTGATTTAAGATCACCATGTTTTTCACATGGGCAACTTTATGTAGCGTGCTCCAGGGTGGGTTCCCCAAATAATTTGTTCATTTTAGCAAATGCGGGAGAAACTAAGAATATAGGCCCAGATTCACAAAGCGATTACGCGTGCGCAACTGCTGTTGCGCGTGCGTAAGTCTAAATGTGCGCGTGCGTATAGTTGCACGCGATTCACAAAACAATATACGCCAGAAATCTACGTTTTTTGGTCCGGCGTAATTGAGTTAGACCTTCGCTTCCCTTCGCGCAAAACTGCGCTAGAGACACACCATTGATTTGCTAGTCAAATATGCTAATGAGGGAGTTACGGGGATTCACAAAAAAACGCAGTTGCTGCGCAGGCTACGCGATGTGCGCAACAGCAAAATGTCCTGTCTAAAGTTAGAGGACCTAAAAGCTGGTCTAAATTTTGAAAAAAAGTCTAATTGTCAGATAAAGCAACACTGTTAGTGCGGAGTTCAGCAGTCACACGTGTTGCCCAACAATCTGTATGCCAACATGCCAGGGGCATCGTCGCGCATAGCTATACTACTGACTTTAGATGAACAAAGAAGGAGGAGGGCACGGAGGATGGCACTAAGGAGGGCACGGGAGATGTTTTTTTTTTTTTTTTTATTTGCTTATATAAAATTTACAATTTTAATTAATCTAATACAATATTCTTATCTGATACAAGCCCCTCACTCTTCACTTGATATATCACACACGCATAGACATCTTTGGCATGAGTGATTCTGAGGTGTCTTGCATCTTCAGATTCACCCCTCATGCCATCCTGGAATTAACCACAACCCTGCAGGAGGACATCAGCAGCCCAACACATGGCACCACCCATGACACCCATGACAGCTACATATATAATCAGAGCCCCATCCCCACAGATTTCGAACAGAACATGTATGGGGACAGCTGGCTGGTTGGTGAGTGACATGGGAGTCAGGCATGACTATCCCCTCCCGTGATGCACACCTCACAAGTGGCACATGCATGACTAACATCCTCCTGTCTTTTCCCTTCAAGGTGACTCTGCATATGAACTGGTACCCCATCTCATGACCCCATCTCATGGCAGCTCACATTATGCATCTTTGCACGTTAAACACACACATTAATCATGGCACAATGAGAATGCATGCATGCACACCACTATGGTCCCTAGCACACACACCCCACATCCTCATCAAATTGGATTGGCACCAGTCCACCATGCAAGACTGGTGAGCAGTAACGCCACGTCAAGGCTCCAATTATGTCACTGTACATTCATACACCATTCACACGGACCTGGGAATCACTTCTCCCTGGTCCTGGGGAACCCTTCTCCACCCAAATTGAGGATGACACCCCTTTTCCAGCAGGAATGTCACCCCCACATTCAAACATCATTCACAACCCAAAAATGCCAAAAATGTCAGCAAAAAAAAAAAATGCATAGAAAAAAAAAAATGCATAGAAAAAAAAAGGCAGAGAACAAAAATAAAAATGCTTTCAAACCAAAAAAAGGGGGAAAAAAAATTAATGCCCTCTGCCTGAGCCACGCCTGGGGCGCCCCCGGCCACGGCCCCGGACCCTCAGGGGAGACGCATGGGGGAGGGGAAAAGCCGGGGAAGGAGGAGCAGCCCCTGAGATCTGCCCACCTGGCGGCCTGCCCTCCAAGGCCACGGCTATTCTGTCCAGGGCAGCACCAAGTGTTGCCTTGTTGCCCTGGATAGCCTGGGTAAGGGCCCTCACATCCTGCCCAACGCCTGCTGCTGTAGTTTGCAGGTCATTTAGGCAGGTTGTGGAGGCCCGGGAGTGGGAGTCCAGGTTACCCAGCCTATCGTTGATGGAGGACAGGCTCTGATCCACCCGCCCCATAGTCTGGCAGAGCTGTCCCAGATGGCGGGTCTGGAGGGCCTGGTCCCTTCGCAGACTGGCGGGCAGGAGATTGGGCGCCCCCCTGGTGCTCTGGGATGACCTCCTGGCTCCAGCTGATGGTTGTGGCCGGGAGAAGGGGAGGCCCTTGTGAGGGGAGCCATGTTGGGGGAGGAGGGGGGGGGGGCTCCCCCTTAGGGAGGGCAGGCTTCTTGCAGCCAGAGGGGAAGAGTCCGCAGAAACCAATTGTCCAGTGCCTGCCATGGACTCCTCCTCCTCATGATTCTCCTCCTCCTCATGATCGTCCTCCGCATGATCATCCTCCTCCTCTTGTTCCTCCTCCGCGGACTCTGGCCTTGTTGGGGGGGCCTCATTAGGCTGCTGTCCTGGCGTTGGAGCGGTCAGGCCAGATGGCCCTGCACCCTCCTGCACAGCTGTGGATGACACAAACCATTCACAGGTTGGAGGATCCACACAGTTGCCACATATTCCCTTTCACCCCCTCCCCCACACATGCTACACACCTGAGAGAAATAAAAACCTTACCTGGCACCGCGGGGACCGGACTTGTGTCAAAGCCTGGCAGGCCCTCCACTTCATGCCGGTGAAAGGTCAGGGCCACCACACGCTCCGTCGCTGTAAATCTAATCCGGCATGGTGGGCCCCCTCCTGTGCCCCTGGCATGGGCATTTATTGCGGCCATTTTTTTTTTCACCTCACGCCGGAGGTCATTTCTTTTCTTTTCAATCCCAGACCGGGTCCGTGTCTCCCCCTCCCCCGATGAATTGACCTGCTCCGTGATCATATCCAATATCTCCCTCCTCCTGGCCGGGGTGGTTGTGGCACTCTGCGGGCCGTGGAGAAAACGCCCATACTCGCTAATGGCCCGGGCAAGAATTCTTTTTTCCCCCACTGTAAAATTAAGCTTTCTTTTTCTCTCTGTCATACTTCCAAACAAACTCACTAGCAGTCACCAAAAATCTGTCACAAATACAAGCACAACCAATCAGACAAGAACACACACAAAGAGAAAAAGAACACCCAAAAATCACACTAGCACTCAGCAAGAAACAGTCACAAAAAAATCAGATGAAAAAATAAAGCAAGAAAACAAACGCTCAGAAATCTATCAATCAAACAAACAGTCTCAAACACTTATCAAAACTCACTTTCACAAAAATACCAACAAGCACTAGATCACACAGAACACTAATCTGACAACTACAAAACACACTCTAACGAACAACAGAGCAAAAGCACTTGATTCAATGGGAAGGGACACAAAGGGATGTACTTTTGCAATGGAAGTGCGTTTGTGTGTGTCTGTTTATGCTGTCTGCGTAGTTCACAACGTTGCCCTAGTCCATTTCCAATTTCACTGATTGCGCCGCTCCCGAGTTGTGAGCATGCGCACAACGGAGCTGACATGGTTTCCTTCACGCGCGCATGCGCGAGTCGGCCGGCCCTTCATTTGCATGGGGTCACGGCTCATTTCAATGTAACACGCCCACGTCCCTCCCAATTTGTATTACTCCTCCTTACGCCTCAGGAAAAAACATTACGCTTGCGCAATCTCTTGCGCAAAAGCTTCGTGAATCGCGGGATTACGCGGCTAGATTGCGCAAGTCTAACGGAAAAGTGGTGCGCTACGCCGGTCCAATAATGCGCCGATGTACGTGAATCTGGGCCATAGTATACAAACAAGTATTGCAATAATATGTCAGTTGAGTTAACCGCACTTTTTAAAGGTCTGTGAGTTGGTACTAATCTGCTTCATTGTACCATATTTTGCTCTTTTTCAACATTTACAAACTGAAAAGGAAAATGTTATAAAAGTTATGAAATACAATACTCTTTAATCAAATAGTAAATATTCATATTTTTATCTGTCACATTTCTAAAATTAAACATTGTGTTATTTATTATTTATTTATTTATATTTATATAACTATGATTTTCCTCCCCAAAAGGTTAAGATAGGAAAACCGGGCAACGCCGGTATTCAGCTAGTCTATATATATAAAACTCAACGTGTGTGTGTGTATGTATGTTCCAGCATCACGTCCAAACGGCTAAAGATATTAACATGAAACTTGGCACACATGTTACTTATATGTCAGCAACAAACATAGGATAGGTGGTTTAACCCTTACCCACCCCCATTTGCCATGGTCGGGGTTTTTCTTTAAAGTCCCATTCAACTCTATGGGAAAGGGTTTTTCTTTAAAGTCCCATTCAACTCAGCTAGTTCTCAATTAAAGCCAAGCTATACTACAAAAATACATACGCTACACTGATGAGCTCTCTGTGTAAATATTTATTGTCTAGTCATTGATTATTATTATCATTATTGTTTAAAAAAACACACACATGCATTATTCAAATTAGAAATATAACTTAACAATCAAGTAATTGTGGGGGATTTAAAAAACATAGGGTAGTGCACAAAGCACATCTTATGTTTTTTTACATAGAACAAAGTATTTGTAATTCTGGTTCTGTTTTGTATCACAGAAAATGTAAAATTTGCATGTTTTTTTTTCCATTTTCTGAATGTTTAATTTCCTCTCTGAATAATGATGTTTGTCCAATTTTCTGGTGAGTTATTCTAGCGTTAGATGTCAAATGTTAGATGAATAGATGAACTAAGTAAATGCAAACAGGTTCACTGAAGGATAAAAGGCAATTTCAGAAATAATTTCACGAGAATGTACACCTTTTATAGACTACTTTGTAATATTAATCTAGATTATAATCAGAACATTTTCCTATACTATTTTAAAGTTCTAGGACGTGGAACAGTCAATCAACTAATTTCATTGTTCTTGGCCGTTGAAAACTCTAAGGCCCCATACACACGATCGGACATATCCGATGAAAACGGTCCGCGGACCATTTCCATCGGATATGTCCGATCGGGAGTTTGATCCGATGGCGTGTACACACCATCGGATCAAATTCCCCGCCGCCGGACGGCGCGGTGACGCGGCGGTGACTTGGACGCCGCCGCGTCACCGCCACGTCACCGCACCAGGAAGTAAAACACTTCCGCGCATGCGCCGAATCCATTCGGCGGCGGCGCGGCGGCGGTGGGGGACGACATGTCTGCTGGTAAGTGTACTAACCAGCAGACATGTCGGGCGGACAGATTCCACCGGATGGATTTCAAAGCATGCTTTGAAATCTGTCGGGTGGAGAAATCTGTCCGCTAGCCCATACACACGAGCGGAGATGTCTGCTGAAACGGTCCATCGGACCGTTTTCAGCGGACATATCCCCTCGTGTGTACGCGGCCTAAGGCCTCGTACACACTATCAAATCTGTCTGTTCAAATCGGTCGGACCGACCGATTTGAACAGATCTGTCTGCTGGCATTTTGGTTTGCTCGTGTGTACACACGAGCAAACCAAAATCCCCGCCAGCAGACAGCGCGCTGACGTGTCGGTGACGTGGCGGTGACGTTGATGCCGCCACGTCACCGCACCAGGAAGTAAAACACTTCCGCGCATGTGTCGAAATCATTCGGCGCGTGTGCGAGAAGACATGTCTGCTGGTTAGCATACTAACCAGCAGACATGTCGGGCGGACGGGTTCCCAGCCGACAGATTTCAAAGCATGCTTTGAAATCTGTCGGGTGGCCAAATCTGTCTGTTTGCCCGTACACACAATCGAATATGTCTGCTGAAACGGTCTAGCCGACCGTTTCCAGCAGACAGATTTGATCGTGTGTACGCAGCCTAAGGCCGCGTACACACGATCTAATTTATCTGCTGAAACTGGTCCGACGGACCGTTTCAGCAGACATCTCCGATCGTGTGTACGGGCTAGCGGACATGTTTTCCCAGCGGACAAATTTCAAAGCATGCTTTGACATTTGTCCGCCGGAGACATGTCCGTCAGATATCTCCGCTGGTTAGTACACTAAACAGCGGTCAGAAATCTCCGCGCATGCGTCGAATGGATTCAACGCATGCGTGGAAGTATTTTACTTCCTGGAGTGGTGACGTGGCGGCGTCAACGTCACCGCCACGTCACCGCGTCCTCAGCTCGAGGGGATTTTCGTCCAAAATCCGATGAGACATGTCCGCTGCAAACGGTCCGTCGGACATGTTTGAGCAGACATGTCTCATCGTGTGTACGCGGCCTTAGTCTGAGTCAGTCTCTAAACTCTCTAAACTCAGTCATTTATTAAAAGTTTGCGTCTATGTTAAATATTATAATTTATTTTAATTAGCAGGTATATCGTTTGAGTGTCTTTATTGACTGCTGAAGTGAGGAAGGAGGTGTGCAGCAGTAGTGAGTGTGCCTGCAATCTCTGGTGCTTCATTATCAGTAGCTCTGACAGTCCAATTTTCCATTCTTCATGGGAGAGGGTGGTAGGTGCCTAGATACTATGGGATGAAAGAAAAATCCTGGACCACCGCGCTCCTCAAAAAACGATGTCTTTATTCAAAACATAAAAAACAACAAAAATTCAATTGGAAAAGACAGCCAAAGTTCCTGCAGTAAAAAAAGGACTGGACAAGGGAAAAAGGCTGTAGCCTTTTTCCCTTGTCCACTCCTTTTTTCACTGCAGGAACTTTGGCTGTTTTTTCCAATTGAATTTTTGTTGTTTTTTTATGTTTTGAATAAAGACATTGGGCCAGATTCAGGTACATCTGCGCATTATTGGACCGGCGTAGCGCACCGCCTTTACGTTAGACTGACGCAATGTAGCGGCGCAATCACCCTATTTTCCGCAGAAATTTGCGCCTGCGCAACGTTATTTCAGAGGTGCAAGGCGGAGTAATACAAATTGGGAAGGACGTGGGCATGTTACATTGAAATGAGCCGTGACCCCATGCAAATGAAGGGCGGCCGGCTCGCGCATGCGCGCTTTAAGCAGACCATGGTCAGCACCTCTGTGCGCATGCTCACAACTCAGGAACGGCGCAATCAGTGAAATTGGACTAGGGCAAATTAGTGAACTACGCAAACAGCATAAATAGACAGAGACAAATGCACTTCCTTTGCAAAAGTACATCCCTTTGTATTCCTCCCCATACAGCAAGGTGCTTTTGTTCTGTTGTTTATTAGCGTTTGTTTGTTTGTTTGTTTGTTTGTTTGTTTGTGACGTGTCTTTGAGAGTGATTTTTGTCTTTTATGTGTTTTCTTTGTTGTTATTTTGTTTAAATTTTATTTTTGCTGGGCATTTTTTATTTTTGCTGGTCAATTTTTTTTTTTGGTTCTGTTTGTGTATGATTTGGGAATGTGGGGGTGACATTCCTGCCGGAAAAGGGGTGTCACCCTCATTTGTGGTGGAGAAGTGATCCCCAGGTCCGTGTGAATGGTGCATGAATGTATAGTGACATAATTGGAGCCGTGGCGTTGCAGCTCACAAGTCCTGCATGGTGGGCTTGTGCCAATCCAATGTGATGAGGATGTGATGTGTCTGTGCTAGGGACCACAGTGGTGTGCATGCATGCATTCTCATTGTGCCACGATTAATGTGTGTGTTTAACGTGCAAAGATGCCTAATGTGAACTGTCTCCTGACTGCTCTTCCCTCAGAAGACGGGGTAGCCTTGGTTAGGGGGGTTCCGTATAGGAGTCATGAGATGGGGTCCCAGTGCATATGCAGAGTCACCCTGAAGGGATGAGACAGGAGGATGTTAGTAGTGCATGTGCTCCTTGTGATTTCAGCATCATGGGGGGGGGGCAGTCATGCCTGCCACCCATGTCACTCACCAACCAGCCAGCTGTCCCCATACATGTTCTGTTTGAAATCTGTGGGGATGTGGCTCTGATTGTATATGTAGCTGTCATGGGTGTCATGGGTAGTGTCATGTGTTGGACTGGTGATGTCCTCCTGCAGGGTTGTGGTTAATTCCATGATGGCATATGAGGGGTGAATCTGAAGATGCAAGACACTTCAGAATCACTCATGCCATAGATGTCTATGCGTGTGTGATATATCCTCTCCCGTGAAGAGTGAAGAGTGAAGAGTGAGGGGCTTGTATCAGATAAGAATATTGTATTAGATTAGATTAAATTGTAAAGTTTATATAAGCAAAAAAAAGTTTTCAGTGCCCTCCTCAGTGCCCTCCTCCTTCTTTGCTCATCTAAAGTCAGTAGTATAGCTATGAGCATGGATGCCACTGGCATGTTGGCATACAGTTTGTTGGGCAACATGTGTGACTGCTCAGCTCCTCACTAACAGTGTTGCTTTATCTGACATGTAGACAAAGGCCTAGATTCACAAAGCGATTACGCCTGTGTAAATGTTGTTAGACAGGAGTAATTTCGATTTACGAGCGTTTTTACGCTAGTCGAAATCCTCAAACCATGAAAAGACACCTGCGTGCTAAATTTCGACTTTATTACGTGTTAGTACGCCTTCAGATCTACGCTGCCTGAAAATTGCGGCCACTGGGCGGACTTCCTGTTGTTTTTCACCTTCATGGTATGCTAATGAGCTTTTGCCTGGAATCCACAAAATTTCGCTCTTCAAACGCAATCTCTTACGGCACCTTTAGTCATCTTTTTTTTCCGTTTCACTATACCAGCTTTTTGCTGGTCTAATATTAGACAGCCCATGTTAAGTATGGCCGTCGTTCCCGCGTCGAATTTCAACGTTTTTCGATTTCTTTTATTATTTTTAACGTAAGTCGTCCGGGAATAGGAATGTTCGTAAACGCCGCTACTCAAACAACGAATGACGTCACGACGTGATTTCGCGCAATGCACGGCGGGAAATTCCTGAACAGAGCATGCGCAGTTCGATCGTCGCGGGGACGCGCTTAATTTAAATGCTTCACGCCCCCTACTCACGTATTTCGATTGCGCGGCGGAAAAAAAATACGATACAATAGCGTACGCGCAAAAAAACTACCTGAATTCGGCGTAGAGTCTGGTGATAGACGGCAGCGTAGCGTATTTCGATTACGCAGCGGAAGATTACATCTATGTGAATCTGCCCCAAATTGTCTAATTTTAGACCAGCTTTTATACAGTATGGTCTAATTTTAGACAGGACATTTAGCTGTTGCGCACAGCGCGTGGCCTGCGCTGCACCAACGTTCTTTTGTGGATCCCCGTAACTCCCTCATTAGCATATTTGAATAGCAAATCAATGGTGTGTCTAGCGCAGTTTTGCGCGGACGGATGCGCCTGTCTAACGAAATTACGCTGGACAAAAAAAAGTAGATTTCTTGCGTATCTCGTTTTGGGAGTGCCGTGCATCGAAACGCACGCGCACAATTAGACTTAAGCCGCGCATCTCCTGTTACGCCGGCATAATCGCTCTGTAAATCTGGCCCATTGTTTTTTGAGGAGCGCGGCGGTCCAGGATGCTGCGCGGCGGTCCAGCATCGAAACGCACGCGCACAATTAGACTTACGGCGCGCATCTCCTGTTACGCCGGCGTAATCGCTCTGTGAATCTGGCCCATTGTTTTTTGAGGAGCGCGGCGGTCCAGGATTTTTCTTTCATCCCATGCAAATTGTGCACAGCCAGCATCCGCTTGGTTCGTTGGGACGGAAGCAACGAGGATTACTAGTTTTTCAGAGCGGTATATTTTTCTTTACTATGCCTAAATACTAAATGAACATACAAAGCGAAAATATTAAACAAAAGAGCGAAAAAAAGTTCAAATCCTGTGATAATCAGTGAAAAGGTGAAGATGAGTTCATAGATAAATTGTTAGTGTCAATCTTCTCAATCTTCCACCACACCGCCTGTGCTCAGTGAATCCTTCACCCTTCCAAAATGCGCACTCACCACAAATAAATGCCCAGCACTCTCGTGCTAAGGCACAAAAGCAAAACTCCAAATCTCTCCAAATAATCAATATCAGTGTCCAATTCAGTGGTAAATTCCAACGTGTTCACATAAATAAAGAAAAAACAGCACTATAGTGTAATATTGTAAAACCAGTTTTAATCACACCACTAAAAAAATCTTCATAAAATGCACTCACAAACGAAATCTTTCACCAAACATTGAAAAACAAGTGACAGCATAGGTTTCCAAGTATCTAAAACAACAAGCTAGTGGTCACGGCGGACCCTCGATCGTTCCCAGTATACTCACAGCACCCTGGACGCTGCTCGATGTAAAGATGGTAGTGGAGTTGGCCAGCTAGAAGTATATCGTGCGTCCGTATGGTTTACACAGGATCAAAGAAAAATGACCACGCCCCCGACATGTTTCGTCATACAGACTTAGTCGTGGGATTGGTCACAAGCTCTAAAAGTCGCCCTTTTATTCCGTTCCTCCATCGAAAAAGACGCGTATGCCGGAAACTGCGTCGAAAGTGACGCGATCACGCAGCGTGCTCACTCTGACGCGATCGACGTCTCTCCCCGGACCTATTACAGGTCTATGTGTATTCGATGTTCCGTCGAAAATGATAACTCCACCCAGCCCACCCCGATTCGTCATCACGTCGGAAGTGACGTCTCGATGTAGGCTAAACACAGCACAAACAACCAACACTGCTATTGGTCGAAAGTCCCCGTGACCACAGAGCTCATTGTAAACAATAACACATGTTTCTCATTAACTAAATATATTGAAACTGGTGACGTTCCATTGGTTGAATGCCTGAATTATAAACATATAGATATCAAAATATATACATATCAGCATACATAATCTATATAATTGCAAAGTCAAATTAAAACAGTATAATGAATAGTTATACAGTATCTAAAAGAATATTTATAATTAAAAATAAAATAAAAAGATGTACCATAAACATCATTGAATTAATATTACATATAATGCTTGTCTGGTTCATAATCGCCTGCACCTATGTAGTAAACCAAATCTATGGGTGTCACAACTCTCACGTTTCTGGTAATGATGTTACATATAACTATCCTATATATCAACACCTAGATGTCCTCAAGGGTTCCGTGCAATACTATGTGTCATAACTGGTTTGACACTAATAATACTATTGAGTGTATACACAGTTCCCCAATATTATAGAATATCGTACCACGTGCAAAAAAAGTAATAATAAACGTGGCCGATAAACCAAAACATTATGGACTAAAATGTCATCATGAGTAAATACAAGAATAGCTCAAGCATTGTTGATGAAGCAGTTCAAATCTACCTCAATGTTCAAGCCTCTCGGTGTGAGACATTTAAGGAGAAATATCCATTGTGTTTCGCGTTGCGATAAATCTCTGACCCTATTCGATCCTCTCCAGGATGGGTACACACAATCAATCCCACAAAACTGAGCCAGAGAGGGATCACCATTATGTTTTAATTTAAAGTGTAAGGATACACTATGGTCCTCAAACTTCTTTTTAATGTTGGCTAAATGTTCCGCAATCCATATTCTTAGGAACATTTTTGTTCTCCCAACATACAACAGCCCACAAGGGCACCATAACAGATAAACAACATGAGAGGAATTGCATGTGATAAATTCTTTTATATCAAACGTGCTTCCATCACTCCCTGTTATCTGTAATTTCCCTCTGTTATGTACTCTTACTGTACGGCAGCAGATACATTTCCTACATGTGAAAAAACCTTTTAGATCAAAACTTAATCTGGATTGGTCAGGTGAGTCCAGAATTTTCCGGACCACCTGATCATCAAAATTAGGGGCACGCCTATAGATGAACCGTGGCTGGTCTGGTAAGATTTCCGCCAGATGTCTATCCTTACCCAGAATATGCCAATGTGTTTTGAATATATTTTCAATTTCTTTATATTGTGCATGAAACCCTGTTAGGAAACCCAGTTGATGTTGATTATTCGGTAATACAACCTCCTTCTTTTTAAAACATTCCTCCCTGGGTGTTTCCGCAATTTGTTGGATAATAGTATTCATCTCTATTTCATTGTAACCCTTTTGTACAAATTTGTGTTTCAGAACATCAGCTTGTGAATAATAATGCAGTTACGCCGCACTCTTAGGAACTGCCCTTTAGGGATGTTCTTGATCCACGCGGGATGATGGCCGCTTCTAATTGACAAATAACTATTGCGGTCGGTTGGTTTAAAGTAGGCTTTGGTGGTCAACTTTCCATGGGATATCATAATAGTCCAGATAAGGGAAAATATTGCGCTAACCAAGGTGAAAAGGAAAATAAAAATAAAAACAAAAAATAAAACTAAAGCAGCTACACTACAATTTGACAAAAATTGAATGAAGTGTGGAAAATAAATGTAGCGCTATAAACATAAATTAATAACACACACATGAACAGTGAATGAATGATGTAGTCCAAACAAACCACGCGAGTGGAAAAGTCCTAGTAAGGAAAACGTTGGAGTGCATGGGTGACAACATAAACCAAAACATGAATAGAAGTCCATCCACAAATGGGAAAACAGTAGATGTAGAATCACTTCATGGATCCTCAGAGGAGACCAACACTGTATGCAGTTGCTTCCACTCCATCCATCTGAGGATCGTATCATTGCCATCCCATTCTTCCCAAGAACTCTACAAAGACACCGTGCATGTCCGGCTTCTGACTGAAGATTCACATCCGTTCCACTGTGTCCGAGTGAGCCCAGCTGACTGCTACTGGAGTTCTTAGGCTATACTGATCTGCTGTTCATGACAGACAGGTCCTACTTTTCCGGTAAGAGCATACCATTTTCGTTTCGATATAAGTGTCATCTTATCCGAGGATCCATGAAGTGATTCTACATCTACTGTTTTCCCATTTGTGGATGGACTTCTATTCATGTTTTGGTTTATGTTGTCACCGATGCACTCCAACGTTTTCCTTACTAGGACTTTTCCACTCGCGTGGTTTGTTTGGACTACATCATTCATTCACTGTTCATGTGTGTGTTATTAATTTATGTTTATAGCGCTACATTTATTTTCCACATATCATAATAGTCACATCCAAGAAATTCACTGAGTGGTCACTGATTACATGCTCAAGTCTAATATTATTGGTGTTTCCATTAAGACTTTCTAGAAACTGAAGCACTTCATCATGTGTGCCCTCCCAGATGAACAACAGATCATCAATGAATCTCCTATAGAAAATTAACTGTGACTTTTGATTGTGGAAAATGACCTTGTCTTCCCACTCAGCCATAAACAGGTTGGCGAGGCTGGGGGCATACTTAGCCCCCATTGCCACGCCAACCTGTTGAGAGTAGAAGGAGCTGTCAAACCAAAAGTAATTGTGCGACATGCAGAATTCCAATGCTTGTCCCATAAACTTTTTCTGAGTATGTGGAATATTATCTCGCCTACTTAAAGCCCAGTTCAATGCTAGTGCAGCATCCTCATGCTGGATAATAGTGTAGAGAGATGCTACATCCGCAGTTACTAAGAATGTTTGAGAATCTGGGTTAATGCTGACCTTTTCCAGAGATTGTAGCAAGTCCGTGGTGTCTTTTAGATATGCTTTAGTATTCCTCACCCTAGGTTGAAGAAACTTATCTAAATATTCACCAAGCCTTGCCTTACCAGGGCCTATGCCATTGACAATTGGGCGGGCCGGGGGTATCTCAGGATTTTTGTGGATTTTGGGTAGGGTATGCAGTCGGATCTGTTGTTAATTTCTTGTATGTACTGTGATCTGCCAAAAGTTCCATCAGTTGTGTGTGATAGAAGGTTTTATTCATGACCACTACCCCTCCGCCCTTATCCGCTGGGCGAATGATGATATCTTTCCTCTCTTCTAATGACTTAACCCCTTCTCTTAGATAATGGGGGTTCACCCCCTTCTTTTGCGGTAAAACCTTCTATCACACACAACTGATGGAACTTTTGGCAGATCACAGTACATACAAGAAATTAACAACAGATCCGACTGCACCTTACAAGGCTCAATTGGATGCTCTTGTAGAATGGGGTTTTCAAAGTGGTGCTTTGAACTATAAAGAAAGAAAATATCTATCCCCATCGGCTGTGAGGATTCCTGTGATTTATACCCGACCCAAAATCCACAAAAATCCTGAGATACCCCCGGCCCGCCCAATTGTCAATGGCATAGGCTCTGTTACAGCAAGGCTTGGTGAATATTTAGATACGTTTGTTCAACCTAGTGTGAGGAATACTAAAGCATATCTAAAAGACACCACGGACTTGCTACAATCTCTGGAAAAGGTCAGCATTAACCCAGATTCTCAAACATTCTTAGTAACTGCGGATGTAGCATCTCTCTACACTATTATCCAGCATGAGGATGCTGCACTAGCATTGAACTGGGCTTTAAATAGGCGAGATAATATTCCACATACTCAGAAAAAGTTTTTGGGACAAGCACTGGAATTCTGCATGTCGCACAATTACTTTTGGTTTGACAGCTCCTTCTACTCTCAACAGGTTGGCGTGGCAATGGGGGCTAAGTATGCCCCCAGCCTCGCCAACCTGTTTATGGCTGAGTGGGAAGACAAGGTCATTTTCCACAATCAAAAGTCACAGTTAATTTTCTATAGGAGATTCATTGATGATCTGTTGTTCATCTGGGAGGGCACACATGATGAAGTCCTTCAGTTTCTAGAAAGTCTTAATGGAAACACCAATAATATTAGACTTGAGCATGTAATCAGTGACTATTGGATGTGACTATTATGATATTCCATGGAAAGTTGACCACCAAAGCCTACTTTAAACCAACCGACCGCAATAGTTATTTGTCAATTAGAAGCGGCCATCATCCCGCGTGGATCAAGAACATCCCTAAAGGGCAGTTCCTAAGAGTGCGGCGTAACTGCACAGAAGAGGTGGATTATTATTCACAAGCTGATGTTCTGAAACACAAATTTGTACAAAAGGGTTACAATGAAATAGAGATGAATACTATTATCCAACAAATTGCGGAGACACCCAGGGAGGAATGTTTTAAAAAGAAGGAGGTTGTATTACCGAATAATCAACATCAACTGGGTTTCCTAACAGGGTTTCATGCACAATATAAAGAAATTGAAAATATATTCAAAACACATTGGCATATTCTGGGTAAGGATAGACATCTGGCGGAAATCTTACCAGACCAGCCACGGTTCATCTATAGGCGTGCCCCTAATTTTGATGATCAGGTGGTCCAGAAAATTCTGGACCCACCTGACCAATCCAGATTAAGTTTTGATCTAAAAGGTTTTTTCACATGTAGGAAATGTATCTGCTGCCGTACAGTAAGAGTACATAACAGAGGGAAATTACAGATAACAGGGAGTGATGGAAGCACGTTTGATATAAAAGAATCTATCACATGCAATTCCTCTCGTGTTGTTTATCTGTTATGGTGCCCTTGTGGGCTGTTGTATGTTGGGAGAACAAAAAGGCTCCTAAGAATACGGATTGCGGAACATTTAAAGAAGTTTGAGGACCATAGTGTATCCTTAGGCCTCGTACACACGAGGCAATCTATCTGTTCAAATTGGTCGGACCGACCAATTTGAACAGATCTGTCTGCTTGGATTTTGGTTTGCTCGCGTGTACACACAAGCAAACCAAAATCCCCGCCAGCAGACGTGTCGGTGACGTGGCTGTGGCGTTGACGCCGCCACGTCACCACACCAGGAAGTAAAACACTTCCGCGCATGCGTCGAAATCATTTGGCGCGTGTGCGAGAAGACATGTCTGCTGGTTAGCATACTAACCAGCAGACATGTCGGGCGGACGGGTTCCCAGCCGACAGATTTCAAAGCATGCTTTGAAATCTGTCGGGTGGCCAAATCTGTCGGCTCGCCCGTACATACGGTCGAATCTGTTTGCTGGGACGGTCGAGCCGACCGTTTCCAGCAGACAGATTTGATCGTGTGTACGAGGCCTTACACTTTAAATTAAAACATAATGGCGATCCCTCTCTGGCTCAGTTTTGTGGGATTGATTGTGTGCACCCATCCTGGAGAGGATCGAATAGGGTCAGATATTTATCGCAACGCGAAACACAATGGATATTTCTCCTTAAATGTCTCACACCGAGAGGTTTGAACATTGAGGTAGATTTGAACTGCTTCATCAACAATGCTTGAGCTATTCTTCTATTTACTCATGATGACATTTTAGTCCAGAATGTTTTGGTTTATCGGCCACGTTTATTATAACTTTTTTTGGACGTGGTACGATATTCTATAATATTGGGGAACTGTGTATACACTCAATAGTATTATTAGTGTCAAACCAGTTATGACACATAGTATTGCACGGAACCCTTGAGGACATCTAGGTGTTGATATATAGGATAGTTATATGTAACATCATTACCAGAAACGTGAGAGTTGTGACACCCATAGATTTGGTTTACTACATAGGTGCAGGCGATTATGAACCAGACAAGCATTATATGTAATATTAATTCAATGATGTTTATGGTACATCTTTTTATTTTATTTTTAATTTTAAATATTCTTTTAGATACTGTATAACTATTCATTATACTGTTTTAATTTGACTTTGCAATTATATAGATTATG
Source organism: Rana kukunoris (assembly GCA_029574335.1). NCBI lineage: Eukaryota > Metazoa > Chordata > Amphibia > Anura > Ranidae > Rana > Rana kukunoris. The sequence continues at coordinate 202,539,505 of CM056051.1, forward strand.
TATGCTGATATGTATATATTTTGATATCTATATGTTTATAATTCAGGCATTCATCCAATGGAACGTCACCAGTTTCAATATATTTAGTTAATGAGGAACATGTGTTATTGTTTACAATGAGCTCTGTGGTCACGGGGACTTTCGACCAATAGCAGTGTTGGTTGTTTGTGCTGTGTTTAGCCTACATCGAGACGTCACTTCCGACGTGATGACGAATCGGGGTGGGCTGGGCGGAGTTTTCATTTTCGACGGAACATCGAATACACATAGACCTGTAATAGGTCCGGGAAGAGACGTCGATCACGTCAGCGTGAGCACGCTGCGTGATCGCGTCACTTTCGACGCAGTTTCCGGCATACGCGTCTTTTTCGATGGAGGAACGGAATAAAAGGGCGACTTTTAGAGCTTGTGACCAATCCCATGACTAAGTCGGTATGACGAAACATGTCGGGGGCGTGGTCATTTATCTTTGATCCTGTGTAAACCATACGGACGCACGATATACTTCTAGCTGGCCAACTCCACTACCATCTTTACATCAAGCAGCGTCCAGGGTGCTGTGAGTACACTGGGAACGATCGAGGGTCCGCCGTGACCACTAGATTGTTGTTTTGGATACTTGGAAACCTATGCTGTCACTTGTTTTTCAATGTTTGGTGAAAGATTTCGTTTGTGAGTGCATTTTATGAAGATTTTTTTAGTGGTGTGATTAAAACTGGTTTTACAATATTACACTATAGTGCTATTTTTTATTTATTTATGTGAACACGTTGGAATTTACCACTGAACTGGACACTGATATCGATTATTTGGAGAGATTTTTAAGTTTTGCTTTTGTGCCTTAGCACGAGAGTGCTGGGCATTTATTTGTGGTGAGTGCGTATTTTGGAAGGGTGAAGGATTCACTGAGCACAGGCGGTGTGGTGGAAGATTGAGAAGATTGACACTAACAATTTATCTATGAACTCTTCTTCACCTTTTCACTGATTATCACAGGATTTGAACTTTTTTTTCGCTCTTTTGTTTAATATTTCCGTTTTGTATGTTAATTTTTCACTATATCAGGTGATTTCTGTTATACGATATATGTTATGTGTCACATATAGTCACATTATTTAGTTAGTGGAATCACATTTTTTCACTACTTTAAGCGCTGCTTTTATATATTACATGTCACCTGTTTAGTTTGATGGTGTAGTACATATATATTATTTTTCACATTTATATTCCTATAGCAGCAGCTAGTTTTTAGGTTCTCAACCTAGCGCAGTGGGTGATAATTAAGTCGGATGGCTGTTTCTTTAATTATCCATTCATACCCAATATGCCTAAATACTATATATAGAATTTAGAAAAAACTATTTAGGAAAGTAAAAACTTTTGAAATAAAAATGATAGTTATATTTGGCACAAAAGATAATGACCCAAACCTGGGTTTTCATACTCATTATCCAACAGTTTTACGACCCCCCCCCCCCCCTGTGACTGCCCTCCCCCCACGGATGGCAGGAAAGACATTTGCACAATTCCCCCATCAACACAGACAGTGCTGACAGGGGAATCCCTCCTGCTGAGACATTGTATTCACCCTGTGGGGGGATCTATCCCTGCCAGAAGAAGACAGTGACAATTGCTAGCTGCTATACCAGCCACTACTGATAATCACAATTAAAATCTGGCAGGCTGCTTGTACCCAAGTTGATCAATTGATCAGCATTCAGTCTGCTCATTCATGGTTTGAATCTCAGCCGGTTCGTGATGAACCAGCTGAGATTTGAAACGTCTATTGCTAGCCTTACTTTAAAATTCTGCTAAAACTTTGAGTAATAATACTGTTTGGTCCTTGAAGAAGGGGGTACACCCCAAAATCTTGTCCTGAAAAAATCAGTATTCAATTGTTTCTCTTGTAAACGCACTAATATGACTACAATTACCTCAAGAAAGATGGGCTATTTAAAAACCTGAAATATACCGTATTTATCGGGGTATTGCGCGCTCCGGCATATAGCGCGCTCCAGCGTACAGCGCGCACCCCTAAAGTGGACCCTATTCCTGTGGAAAAAAAGATTTTTGTACTTACAGTTTTGGTGTCTTGCACGGCGTCCATTGGCGGCCTCCTTGGGTCCGGCGTCCGTCTGCGGCTTAGGGTGTCCTCTTCGTCGGGTCCGGCGTCCGTCTGCGGCTTTGAGTGTCCTCTTCGTCGGGTCCGGCATCCTTCTGCGCTGTCCTCCCCGCTCGATCCCTGCTTTCCCACGCCAAGTTTGAATACTGCGCCGACATATACCGAGCGCAGTACACTCGTGTATATTCGGGCAGGCTCGGCTACTCTCGCGAGGAGCCGAGCCTGCCCGACTATACACGAGTGTACTGCGCTCGGTATATGTCGGCGCAGTATTCAAACTCGGTGCGGGAAAGCGGGTATCGGCGTATATTGCGCACCCACGATTTTGCCCTGATTTTCAGGGCAAAAAAGTGCGCGGTATAGGCCGATAAATATCATCATACACACCTGACGTGGTGGGGCTGTGTTTACCATTATTGTTAAGCAGTCCATATATGGATCAAAATTCATCTGGTTCAGCAGGGACTGGCCGAATTTCGATCCACCTATGATCATTCCTGTTTGAAAAGAGTCGACTCCGCAATCAACCCCTTTTGAACAGGTACCTTGGACATTTTGTTTTTAACCACTTAAGACCCGGACCAAAATGCAGGTAAAGGACCTTGCCCCTTTTTGCGATTCGGCACTGCGTTGTTTTAACTGACAATTGCGCGGTCGTGCGACGTGGCTCCCAAACAAAATTGGCGTCCTTTTTTCCCCACAAATAGGGCTTTCTTTTGGTGGTATTTTATCACATCTGCGGTTTTTATTTTTTGCACTATAAACAAAAATAGAGCGACAATTTAAAAAAAAATTCAATATTTTTTACTTTTTGCTATAATAAATATCCCCCAAAAATATATATAAAAAAAAAAATTTCCTCAGTTTAGGCCGATACGTATTCTTCTACCTATTTTTGGTAAAAAAAATCGCAATAAGCGTTTATCGGTTGGTTTTCGCAAAATTTATAGCGTTTACAAAATAAGGGATATTTTATTTGCATTTTTATTAATTATTTTTTTTTACTGCTAATAGCGGCGATCAGCGATTTTTTTCATGACTGCGACATTATGGCGGACACTTCGGACAATTTTGACACATTTTTGGGACAATTGTGATTTTCACAGCAAAAAATGCATTTAAATTGCATTGTTTACTGTGGAAATGACAGTTGCAGTTTGGGAGTTAACCACAGGGGGCGCTGTGACTTTGAGTGTTCCCTGTGTGTGTGTTTACAACTGTAGGAAGGGTGTGGCTGTAGGTGTGATGTCATCGATCGTGTCCCCCTATAACAGGGACGACGCGATCGATGCTGCGGCCACAGTGAAGCACGGCTAACACAGCAACCTGCGGAATAAAACAAACTGCAAGCTCTCCCTTTGCGCCAGCCCATGTTAGTTTAGCTTAATGCTGTGACCTTTCATGGTCTTACATTTCTCCACATGAAACCTCATCTGCCATGTAGTTGCCCACTCCATTATTTTGTTCAGGTCTTTCTGTAGAATTTCTATATCCTGATGTGAAGTTATTGCCCTTCTTATTTTTTTGTTGCCCGCAAAAACTGAGAATGAGCTATGTATCTCATCCTATGTATTTTGGTAGTGTACAATACCAGAGTGAGGACTCCTCTGTCCACCTAAAATCTGTGAATGGGGAATCTGTTCATTTTTATTTTTTTATGATCAGTTGGCTGACTGATCAAAAACAATGAATAAACAATAGCCAGCTTTATACTGTTGTTAATGTTGCTAAACGTTCATCTAGTAGAACAAGTAAAATATACTTTTCGTAGAATTGACCTATGGGTCTGTGACCTTTACATTGTGCCGTGACTAGATTTATGGTTTTATAATGCTTTTTGCAGGCAGAATTATTGGCCTTATCTGTGATAATAAAATCACATCTATGTAAGTATGACAACCTTATGTTATACTGTTTTTCTGAGAGCCTTTTTTTGTCCAAAGGCTGAGAAACCATACTATTCATGCTCATCTAGCATACCACTTGGCCATTAGCATTTTGCTGATCCTATTGTCTTTACCCAGATACAAGTGAAAGAGGTGAATCCTGGTTAGAATGTTCTTACAATAGCAATACATGTTGTCATTTAAAGTTACTTTACATTTTACTTTAAACTTCATAACTGGAGTTATGAACCAGAAAAAGCACAAAAAAATACCAAATTGAAGCACACTATTAGAGTCAAAACATAATGGCTAAGGCTGGTGGCTGGCAAAAGGGTGATCAGAGACAGAGCTAGCAACAGCAAACAGAGAAAATGCACCAAAAGAGTGAATATAGACCTAAACAATAGGTCAAGCGTGGGATACCCACGTTTGGTTTTTGTTATTTTAAAGAAACATTATTCCATCAACACCCAAAGTCACTAACTCTGGCACATACCCTTGTGTCAAAGCACCAAGACTCACATATGCAGACCATAACAAAGGCCTTACGGAGCACACCTGTCTTGGTCAACAACTTAGAGGGCACATGTATAAGCTGATCTATTTAAAAATGACTGTATTAAATTAGTTTAATATTACCTTTAATAGTTCATCATTATGTATTTGTGTTGTTATAGCCATTTCTATATATATATACCACTTCATTAAAGGTCCCATATAATTTTATTATTATTTTTATTATTATTATTATGCACATTTTTTGTGCCCCAACTTAGTAAATATACCATAGTTTATTAACTTCTTTGCTGTTGACACACTAAAGGGGATTAAAATATTTAAATAACACCCACATTATATAATGTGAGTAATGCTACAATATATAGTAACACTAAGGGACTTAATATAGTGTATGTCAGGAAACAGTTGTGTAGTATATAATAATAATAATAATAATAATAATAATAATAATAATAATAATAATAATAAAGAAAACTTCCAATACTCTTCTGTTTCTATAAACAAAATGTTGATTGTTGAGAAGACAATGTATTAACTATTGTTTCAAAAGCCTGTAATTGTAAGGATATGTTACTTTATATTGAATTCAAATAGTTGCTAACTTGTATAGAGTTTTATTCATTTAAACTATGTAATGACTAATTATAAGTGGCAGCTCTCTTATGATGAAAAAATACAAAATATTTATGCAATAGTGCTCTACTTCACTACTACAGAAATAAAAGGCTGACATTAACAACATTCAGAAAAAGTATCCGCACAGCACAAAAATGGCAATGTTGATTAAAAGTGTCATGCAATCAGATTATACTCATCACAAATACAGGCACTTGAGAGAAGTGATAGTAATTGAATGCTATTAGTTTGTCTCAAAAAATTACATTATAATCAGATCATGAGAGAAAGCGTTTTTTGATTTATTAAAATTACCTTCTATAGTGCATATTAAAGGAATAAATGTATCGCCGGCGCTGCCCCCAGAGGGGCCACTGTAGTTTTCCAAATTAGTGCAGAGCACAGTTTTCAGAGGACATGTCTCACTAAGTAATATCAGAAAAGTCTCATTCTCACAGCTAGGGGCCATGAGGAAGTTGTTCGCACAAGTAGAGGCATTTTGGAATCCTTACAGCTGGCGACTACAAGATAGTTTACAGCACAGGTAATAGTGAACTGAAACAGTCTATTTTGGTAGTGGCAGACTGTAACCACTGGGGACCATGAATTAAATAGAAGCTCTACTCACAAAATCCTGGAACAGGATCAGTACATAGGGGCAGTCCCTTGGAGAGTAGTCCAGCATCCAGTCCAGTAGTGCTCCAAGAGCAAACAGCCCACTGAAGCTCATCGATCTATTGACTCACAAGGGAAGAGAATCTCTCTAGGGCTTCAGACTATTTATCAGATCTTCTATCCTCCACGCTCTGGGATTGGCTAGGCTCTGCTTAATATTCAGGCTGGTTATATGAATTTTCTATTCCTAAGATTTAAAAACTTCTTCTAGAGGCAGGGGAGAAAACTCTGTATGATTTCCTGAACAGACTAGACTAAACAATCACTGATTCCCTGATTACAGAAAGGACCAGAAACAAAATTTACCTAGCAGCCTAACTAGGAGCGTGCTACATACAGTACAATAAAAATATAACATGTACTTTTAAATCCCACCTGATATAGGTGTATGAGTTGCGGTATGTATTGGGCAAGGTGGGTAGCAGTTTGAGGTCTGTGTTAAGGAGGTAAATGTGTCGATAATTGTCTGGATAATGCAGGGATTTACCGGGTTGTGAATAGTGGTTATGACGGCTTCTAGGTATTCAGATGGGATGTTTCCAGTAGCTAGGAATCTATTGAGGGAGTTACAAAGATGGAGAACTAGTTGCTAGCAATACCTTTTGTAGTAATTATTACTAAAGCCATCCGGGCCTGGGGTCTTGTGTAGAGGAAGGGCTTTAAAGGGGTTGTAAAAGTTCAAATATTTTTTTTAAAATAACAAACATGTCATACTTACCTCCACTGTGCAGCTCATTTTGCACAGAGTGGCCCGATCCTGGTCTTTTGGGGTCCTTTGCCGTCTGTCTCAGCGCTTCCCAGCAATAGCTAACACCCTTCATGGGAAGCTCTCTTCCAAAGGGTTTAGCTTGCGGCTGCACTCCCGTCAAAGCCGCTGACTGTATCGCTCGGCCCTGCCCCCCAGCGTGCCGCGTCATTGATTAGATTGACAGCAGCAGGAGCCAATGGCTGCGCAGCTATCAATCTTCAATGAAGAACCAATAACAGCCTGGATGCATTAAGGAACATTAAGGTGAAAAAACACAAAGCTTTACAACCCCTATGAAAGTGGTCGGGACTTTTTGTGTTGAGAAGGGTTGTGCAAGTGTTGTTACTTGTGTGGGAGTCAGAGATGGAAGATTCATGGGGGAAAGGAAGTTCTGAATCAATGTTTGGTCAGGCTTGGGCTCAGTAGGGGAAAGGCTAAGGTTATATACTATAGAATAGAAGGAGCCAAAGCAGTTGGCTATATCTTTGGGGTTGAGGAGTCTGTGACCCTGGGAGTCTAATAGGTAAGGAATTTTAGACTGGGTTGCTCTGTGTTTGCATTGCTGCGCTAAAAAATTCCCTGATTTATTACCCTAGGAATACCAGGTGGGTTTTAGCTTTCTCAGGTAGAAGTCATAATTATTCTGTTGATATGAGCTCAGACCTAAGCTTATGTAGTTCAGCCTCTGATGGATCTTGCTTGTTACGAATTTTGAGAGTTCTTATACTATCAAGAAATATGTTAAGGGTTGCGTTGTGTTTTTTCTTCTCTCCTAATCTCCCAGCTTCAATAATGTTCTTTGGAGGATGGACTTGTGGGCATTCCACAGGGTGGTTGGGTTAGCAACTGATCCAGCATTATGGTTATAGAAGTCCGTAATCACAGAACCAACCTGATCCCTAATATATTTGGCACTTAGTAGGGAACAGTACAATCGCCACAATTCATGAGATGTGCTGGGGGGATAATACAATGGTGATAGATACAAGGGGCATGGTCAGACCACAATATTACTTCAATAGAGGAGGTACAGATGGACTCTGAGAATTTGAGTAGAATGTAAAGTCCTTCTCTCTAAGTGTACTAGAGAAGAAAGGGCATTAGATGTTCTCCCCTTTGGGGTGGAAGAGTTTAGGGAGTGGACTATTACTTCATTAAAATCACTGCAAATGAGTTGGTCCCTGGGATAGTGTTGATTTTTTTGCATGACAGTTTTGTAGAAGGATTTTTGATGGGTATTAGGGGAGTAGATATTAATGATAGTCAAAGATTTGTTGTTAAAAGAGGCTGCTAGAATTAGTAACCTGCAGAAAAATCTTGTTCTATGTGTGATATGGTTAAGGATACAGTAGAGCGGACTACGATCATAACCCATCTCACTTTTTTATCAGTTTGAGAGTGGAAAATATGTGAGAATAGCTTGTGAGAACACTGCGATGGGGTTGACTGAGGAAAAATGTGTTTCCTGGATACATAATATATTGGTGCATTGGGCAATTGGTTTCCTCCATAATATGGATCACTTGAATGGGCTATTCAAGCCTTTGACATTAAGGGAGGTGATTTTCAGGGAAAGGAGTTCTAATATGAGATATGTCAAAGTGGCACAGAGAAGTAGTTGCTAAGAGTATAACATATGAGTCTCAAGAACCAAAATGCAATAGTAATGTTTACAGATATACAGAATAGATAAGGCAAATTATGTCTACAAGGTATCTATGTACGTTGAAGAAGCTATACAGGCTTAGTTAACAATACAGTTTCAAAACAACAAAAGTGTACTAGAGTAACCTGAGAAATGCTATAGCAGTAGGGCTCAGAGAGTCAACCAACGTGGAAGCAGCTCTTCCATAAATGTATGCATATGGCATCCATCTGGATGTTAAGTTGACCAGAGTAGATAATCCCTGGGCAGTAGTAAGGTCATCAACTGGGGTTTGTTCCCCATGTCCGATGCATTTGAGATCTTGGCAGACTTCTTGTTAGTGGGAGTCTTTGGAGGTAGGTCAGGGATTATACCCCAGTTGTGCAACTGTTTGATCCCGTGCTTAGGGGTTAAGATAGAGATTTGCTAATGTTGGTAGGTGATCAACAGTTTTTTTTTAACCATAGAAGTTCAAGTTTATTGGGATGTAAAAGGAATACATACAGACATCAACGTCAATGGGCCAACATAGCCCTAAGATTGAACGGTACAGCAGGCACTATCACACATATCCTATAAATTCCATGTACTTGGCGTATATTAAGGCATAAGCGACTAGGCATCTCATCATCCCCACACAGAATAAACACATTTTAGTATGTATGCCCACTTTATATACCGAAGTAACTCTTTCCCGCCCCCTCCTACCCTAACACGTGTTATTCTCTAAAATAAGTTGGTTCAGCTTGTGCATGTTTCACCATCCCCCAGCCATCTTTCCCATACACTGGCAAATTTTTGTGGTCTCCCTCTATGTATATATATAATTTTCCTGTACGGGAGAATGGCATTGACCTCTCTCTTCCAGTCCTCCAGTGTTGGAGCCCCTGGCTGCATCCAGGCCTTTGCCACCGCCTTTCTGGCCAGAAAAAGTGATTCACATATAAAAATTGCTTGGTACTTTTCTGTATCCACATCTGGGAGTAGCCCCAGTAGGCACAGCTTGGGATCCATGCCCACCGGGGTTCCCATGCTGTCGTGCAGAAATTGCGTTACCTGTAGCCAGTATGCCTGTACATCAGGGCAGTGCCAGAGCATATGGTAAAATGAGCCCTCTTCTACTGAACACATGGGACATAGTGGGCTCCTTGTGGGCTGAAACTTCACCAGCCTCTGGGGCGTAATATATGCTTGATGTAGGATATACAGTTGTGTCAACCTGTCTGATAATTTAGGGGACGTGCTCTTAACTCCCTCTAGTATCTCATCCCACTCTGTATCCTCTATGGGGCCCACGTCTCCTTCCCACTTTATCTTGGCTGCCTGCACTAACCCGCTGATCCTGCGCCGCCGGATAACATAATATATATTGGACGTGAGCCTGGCGGAATCCTTCCCAAAGATCACGTCCAACACCTGTGGTCTGCTCACATCAATAGCGTCCGAACCCAACTGGGATCTAAGGGCATGTCTGAGCTGCATATATCTAAAATGAAACTGCGGTGGGAGGGAGAATTCTTCCCTGAGCCTCGTAAATGGCTTCAGCCCTGCACTAGTCATGACCTGAGATAGATACTGCACCCCATATGATGCCCATATCCCTGGATCTGGGACTGTGGCCAACTCGGGCATGAAACCATTTTCCCATAATGGGGTGTGTGAGTGTATATGAGACCTGCCTTGCTTTTTTAGCTCCACTTCCCAAACCTTTTGGTGGTGTGTCAGCATGTCCGCTCCAAACCGGGCAGACCTACAACCGCCACGGCCGCCCCTGAAAATTGCCTGTACCGACGTGTGGAGGGGGCTATCCGGTTTGTTACAGACCAGCGACCCATATCTCTGCGACTCAGACGTATTGAAATAGTATAGGTGTGATAATTGTGAGGCTACATAGTAGTCCTGTAAATCAGGGAGGGAGCAACCCCCCTCCGTACTGGGGTTTTTGAGTACATGCCATGCTAACTTGTGACGGCCAGATCCCCATACGAACGAGTTTAAGATTGCTTCAAGCTGTTTGAAAATTTTGAGGGGAATGTAAAGAGGGGCATGCCAGACCATATATAACATTTTGGGTAGTAGAATCATTTTTACCATGTTTATCCTGCCCATCACCCCTAGTGGTAGTTTTGTCCATGCCTGGGTTCTAGATTTAATTATTGCAAATAGAGGTTCTACGTTAAGGGGAACATAGTCTCTTAGATCCTTCGTAACCTGTACTCCTAGATATTTAACTTCCGCTACTCTTTGCAGGGGTAATTCGGGAGACACCGCTGCGGGGGGGAACTGATCCAAGGGGAGAATTCGGGACTTGTCCCAATTGATCCGTAGGCCTGAATATTTCCCCACTTCCTCTACAATGTTTAAAGCCGCTCTCAACGAGGGCCCCTGATCTGCTAAATATAGGATTGTATCGTCCGCATATAGGCCGATCTTTTCCCATCTGTCTCCCTTCCTAAGACCCACCACCTCTGTGCTCATTCTAATGGCCATAGCCAAGGGTTCGGCTGCCAAGGCGTACAGCAGCGGTGACAAAGGGCACCCCTGCCTCGTGCCTCTCTCCAGGGAGAACTGTTCCGACAGCCACCCATTAACAAAAACTCTGGCCTTGGGGGTCTGGTATAAAAGTTGCACCCATTTAATAAAATTGGGGCCGAAGCCGTAACAGCTCAGGCATTCCTACAAATACTGCCATTCGACCGAGTCGAAGGCCTTGGCCGTATCCAAAGCCACTACCACCCTGGTCCCCACGTTATCGTGTTGCGCTTGTATATTCATGAATAACCGCCTAATATTCATAGCTGTATTCTTCCCTGGCATGAATCCCGTTTGATCGTCATGGATCAGAGAAAGGATCGCTGAGTTTAGTCTGTTCGATAGGATTTTTGCCAAGATTTTAATGTCCACTGGTAGCAGAGATATAGGTCTGTATGATTCCGGGTGGTGGGGATCCTTGCCTGGCTTAGGAAGGACAATTATCTGGGCTTCCTGCATCGAAGCGGGAAGCATTCCCAGCTCAAATATAGAAAGATACAAGGCCTTCAATTTGGGGACCAACATTTCTAAATACGTGGTATAGAATTCTAATGGTAGACCATCAAGCCCTGGGGCCTTGGACTTTGCCAGTTGTGACATTGCCGTGGCAACGTCTTCAGCGGTGATTGGGGCTTCAAGCATCCGCACTTGTTACCTGCTCAGCTTTGGAAATTGCAGTGTGTGTAGATACTCCCGTATTTCCTGTGGTGTGTGTCTACACTGGGAGCTATATAGATCTTTATAGAAGTCCATAAACTTGTCAGCCACCACCTGGGGGTCCGTGACTATCGAGCCATCCGGCTCCGCCAGGGACACCACCACCGGTGGTCTATCCTCTAGGTGTGCCAAATACGCTAACATCTTCCCAGCTTTTTCCCCATGTTCATACACCCGCGTTTTGCTAAAAAAAGATATGCTGCTTAGCCTTCTCTATGTGCAACTGTGTAACTATCCTACTCTGCATTCTCACCCTGGTCAAGTTCTCTATTGTGGGCTGAGCGTTATATGTGCCCTCAAGGCTCTGCAACATGTCTTCTGCGCTACACACATCTATCTTAGAGGACTGTTTAAATCTACGGATCTTGGTGTCCAACACTCTGCATGCATGAGTTTTAAACTCATCCCACCGGGAGTTAATATCTGGGGACCCCTGCCCATCAGGGAGAAGGAACCGTAGCTCTTGTTCAATGCTATCATGATCCGTTAGGGCCGTCAACCAGAAAGGGTTGAGTCTCCATGCCCTTGTGGGGGCTCTGTCTAGCAGGGACATCTGCACCCAACATGGCGAGTGATCTGATAGGGCCCTAGGTGCGAAACCCGCCCCCCCCCACTCTGGGCAGTAATGCGGCCGAGACCAGGATGTAGTCAATGCGGGGACATGGTTGCGTGACTAGCTGAGTGGCACGTGTATGCCCTACCCTGGGGGTTCCTCTGCCTCCACACATCTACTAGGGCAAACTCCCTCAGCAAATGGCCCATTCTAGTCAGACCAGGATCCCTCACAGGTCCCCCCGGCGTCGCTGGTCGGTCCAAGCGGGGGTCCATAGTCATGTTGAAATCGCCCATCCACTCCGCCAGTACCATCGGGTGCTTGGCCATAAACGCCAGCCCCAGAGTGATGACTTCCGAGCTGTATGGAGGGGGGATATAGCATGCAATCAACAAAAGGGGTACTCCCCCAACCCGCGTATGCAAAAATAAAAACTTCCCCTGCTGGTCTGATTCCAGGGTTATTAATTCAAAAGGGGTGGCCTTTGTCACCAGGAGTGAGACTCCTCTGGAGAAGCTCGAGTGTGTACTATGATATGCCCACCCTATCCAGGGGCGCTTCAATGCCGCCTGCAAGTGGCCAGTAACGTTTGTCTCTGTTAATGCAATAACGTTTGCCTTCTGTGCTTTAAGATAGGCTAATGCCGATGTACGCTTAATCTTGTTCCTCACCCCCCTTACATTCCACGTTAGGAATTTAATCGAGGTCATGGTGGCAGTGTGTAAAAATTACGGAGCCGGATCAACATTACAGTCATCCAGTACAACAAAGTAACCTGTTCATGTTCCCATGTTTGCCATACACCCGCTTTTACACCCGTACATTGCATCATTACACCTCTACAACACATATCATGTTCAATCAATCTTTCAGGGTCCCAACAGTGGCCCTGATAATTCCCCCCCCTCCCCCCTCCCAGCCCAGCACCCCCCCAACTTGGTGTGAGCATACCACCCCCAAAAAGAACATCCATTACAACAAAGAGAATAAGCATTTCATCCAGCAGTAGGACCTGTCTGGAGGCACAGTTCTTAATTACTGTGTATACCATGGCATCACCATCGTATACAGTTCTGTGAGGACGATTGTTCACTGAGCAACACGCGTAGTTGAAACGGGGAAAAAATAACATAACCCAAATACTGTAGTGTCTTGCTCCTCTAGCCGTCCAAAGTTTAGGCTTTTTGTCGTCCCCATCTCCATGTTAAACCAAACAAATATCAATTGTTAAACCGCTGCGGCAGCATAGACGGCCAAACAGGAATTCCCTCCCCCCTTGGAAGAAAAAAGAAAAAAAAAGAAAACCCCCCCCCCCCCCAAAAAAAAAAGAAAAAAAAATGTGAAGGATGTGAAGGGATCCCAGAGGGTGACTCTGTTATTCCTCGGACTGGCTCCTATGTGGCCAATCTTACTCCCACCAACCTCTGGGACATCCTTTGCAAGAAATAGTGGATAGGGGGGTAAAAAAGTTAGAGAAGAATAAATGTACACATAACTCGCACCATTAACCCCTCGGTGGATGTCAGCAGTTCTTTCCCAGCAAAGGTTTGTGCATGGTACGGAGGGGACCCACGAGACGCCATCCCCTCCCCCCTTGTATAGTACTCACATATAGCCATGACATGCTTTACGCCTGCCTCCCCTTCCGATCCAGCCAGGCAGCAGCCGCTGCAGGGGTATCAAAAAACTGCACTCGTCCATCCTCTTCCACGCGCAGCCTAGCTGGAAATAGCATGGCATATTTTAGGTGCAGCACACGCAGGCGGCGCTTCACATCCTGGTATTGAGCCCTCTTCTTCTGTACCTCAGAGGAGAAGTCCGGGAATACCGCAACCTGGGTGTTGTCCACTCGCATGTTCCCTTTTTTCCCTGGATAGACGCAGTATCTTGTCTCGGTCACGGAAGTTTAAAAACTTAGCAATAAACGTGCGGGGGGCGGCCCTTCAGGAGGAGGTTTCGCTAGGATCCTGTGTGCCCTTTCCACCGCAAACATGGTGGAGAATGCCTCCCTGCCGTACTCCCCAATCAGTATGCGTTCCAGGTATTCCGCCGGATCCCTGCCCTCCGAGCGCTCTGGCAATCCGATGAAGCGCAAGTTACAGCGGCGGAGTCTATTCTCCATCTCGTCTTGATGAGCGTGTAGCTGCTGGATTTGACGCTGCATGCCCTCTGTAGCCCGTTGCATGGGATACAAGACATCCTCCGCTGCGCCGATACGCTCCTCCGTCTCCTTGACCCGCTCCCGGACCGCAGACAGATCCTGTCTCATAAGGGAGATGTCTATTTTGACTTCATCAATCTTGGTTGTTAGGGTGCCCTGCAGGGTAGCTATCGCCTCCAACACCTTTGCCGTCTCCACCGCATGGCGATCCTCCTCCGGTGCCTCTTCGGCGCCATCTTTGGCCTGTCCCTCCTCTCCCTCGTGCCGATACTTGGCCAGCTTCTCCGCCGCAGCAGACATTTTCTTTGATGGGGACATGTTGCCCGCCTGTCCCTACAAATCCGGGCAGGTTCAGGTAGGTTTTCCTGCAGAAATAGCCGTTCAGGATGGTATATAGCAGTATTGGCATGAGGAGCTCTGTCTACCCACGTCCTACTCCATCGCTTGCCAGGCCACGCAGGTGATCAACAGTTTAATAGGAAACCCCCACAATAGGAAACCCCCACATAAGGTCGAGGTAACTGGCACAAATGACTTGCATGCCTGTGTGGTAGCTGCAGAGATATCATTGTAGAGTGAAATTTTGGAGAACGGATCCGGTGGGAGGATGCATAGATAATGCGGCTCTCTTAATATTCTCTTTTGCATGAACGAAATGGATTCTAGACAGAATATCTCTGGGGAGGGATTCAGGTAGATGTTGTGGCTTATGCATCCTGTGGGCCCGGTCTATGAGCAGGTCTTGTGCTGTGGTGCAGGTAGGACATAGTCTCCGCTGGTGTTATAGCTTCTGGGACCACCCTGATCTTTTTTGTTTCAATATTTTTTTTGGAATTTTCCATTTTAAAAATACAAATATACGTATTACATACAGGTAGATTCTTCAAATATAAACAGATATTTTCGTTTAAAATTAGAGATAAATAAAAATAATAAATAAAAAGATTCATACAAGTAGGAATCAATAAATATGTATCAATACAGCAATACGTTTTCGTACAAGAGAGGAAAGCTGTTATGTGTATAAGTTATTCAGTAAACAAGTATCCTCAATGTATCAATTGGTACATTCCCCCGTTCTTTATTTATATAAAAAAGGGGACATAATATTCAGAAAACTGGTGTCAAGTGAACTATTAAACTTTGTGATCTAGCCATTTTTCCAAGGAGCCCACGAGATATCGTGTTTGTGTAAAGTATTCATGGATATAGCCAATAAACGCTCATATGTCATATGTAGATTCGTTAGATCGACAGCTTCAAGCACAGATGGAGGGGAAGAATCCCTCCATCGCCTTGTGATTGATAGCCTGGCAGCAAGAAGTAAGTGTACAATAGATTTACGTAGAATGAGCGGAAAATCGTCTATACCCAAGGACAACAAAGCCAACTCTGGGCTAGGTTTTATTCTAGTACCTGTCATAGTCATTAAAATATCGAATATGTTTAACCAGTAATCCACGATTTTAGGACAGTTCCAAAAAATATGGAGAGGGTTTCCCCTAGCTCCACACTGTCTCCAACATCTGTCGGAGTGCTGGTTACCAAACTTGGATAAAATATCATGTGTATAGTACCACCTCAATGTAATCTTAACCGACAGTTCCCATAGGGACGTACATTTGGAGGCTGACTGATTCATTTTACACGCAACATACCATTGGTCGTCAGTAAATGAATGTCCCAAATCCTCTTCCCATCGAAAGTGAGAAGAGGATTTTGTAAACCTTCTCTTTTGTTGAAGTATATTGTAAAAGAGGGAGATACCTTTTTTCCCTAATACTAGCGACGTTAAAAAGGACCATGCACCAGTGTGTATGTAAAGGTTGGTATTGTTCAATTCATTTAAGAAGCGTATTATCCTCTTATATTGAATTAAGCAATTATCAGGTAAACTGTATTCAGTTTTAATATCTTCAAAAGATTTAAGTTTGCTACCATTGAAAAGGTCGTAAAGAAATTCAATACCATGTGTGCTCCATTGTTCCATAGTACTCTGACTTATAACAAGTTGCAAAACACGAAAGGGAATTTCCACTTTAACCTTGGGGTCAGAGGGTTCTGCAACCTTTAGGAATTTAAGCCATGTTGAAATGGAAATCTTCATTGTAGGTGGAAGATGTGTAGGGATTTTAAATCCTAACTGTGCTCCAAATAGCCATAATTTAGTCATTTTGTGAATACCATATGAGGATTCTATTGAACCCCAGTTCGTCATTGGGGTAGAATGAAACCATTATTTTATCTGAGTTAGAATGGAGCTATAGAAGTAATCCTGGAAATCAATGTAGCCGACCCCTCCCCACATCCTATGTTTAATCATCTTATGATGGGCGCACCTGGATTTTTCCCTCTCCAGACATACCTGGATAGAATTGTTTGAAGAGATTTGAAAAAACTAACGTGAGTCGGGATGGGGAGACACCTAAATAAGTATCAAACCTGAGGTAAATGCATCATCTTGAACGCCGAGAGTCTTCCCCACCACGAAAGTTCATGTTTACTTAACTTTAATAAATCCATTAGCAATTTCTGTTTCAGGGGAATATGATTGTGGGCGAATAAAGACTTAGTAGATCTTGTTAAACGAATACCTAAGTATGGAATATCAGTATCTGCCCAAGCGAAGGGAAAGTGATGTTGGAGAAGATTACTTGAAACTGCGTCTATACCTATATCAAGGACGGATGATTTCAGAGTGTTTATCTTATAATAAGATATCCTGCTGAAACAAGACAATGTTTCTTGTAGTTCAGTTAAAGAACTGAATGGACATGTTAACATTAATATAACATCGTCAGCAAATAGACTGATCTTATGTACTTTCAAGCCTATAGTTACCCCTGATATCTTGGAGTTAGATCTGATATATTCTGCCAAGGGTTCCATCATTAAGTTAAAGATCAGGGGGGACAGGGGGCAACCCTGTCTGGTTCCATTGGAGATAAGAAAGGGTTAAGATAGCAGGTTGGAAGCCAAAACCTGAGCATTGGGGTTTGAGTAAAGGGACAATATAGATCTAAAAATAAACCCTCAAATCCAAATTTCTGAGTCAATGATAGATAACTCCAATTGACCCTGTCAAACGCCTTCTCTGCATCCAAAGATAGAAGCAGAGAAGGCGTTCCCGTCATGTTCACATTATGGATAACATCTATCAGTCTCCTAGTAGCATCCGAAGCCTGACGCCCCTTGATGAATCCAGTCTGATCAATATGTATTAAAGTAGGGAGTATGTTGACAAGCCTATTCGCTATTGTCTTGGCAAATATCTTTATATCAATATTAAGAAGGGAAATAGGACGGAAATTCGATGGAGATGTTGGATCTTTTCCCGGTTTGGGAAGCGTTATTATCAATGCAGATAACATTTCATCCGGAAAAGAAGATTTAGAGGCAGAGTGGTTAAACGTATCTCTCATATGTGGTATCAGTAATTTTTTAAATGTCTTAACATATTCACCAGTGAAACCATCCGGACCAGGTGCCTTGCCCGCAGGAAGGGAGTCAATGGTGTTTGATAATTCCAAATCAGTGAAAGGGGCGTTTAGTGTTTTAAGAGTTTCCGCTGATAATTTTGGTAAATCTATGCGAGAGAGGAAAGATTGAATTTCACTAGTAGAAGGCTGATGGACATTGCCATCACTATTGAGGTTGTAGAGTTTACTATAATACAAACTAAATTCATCCGCTATTTTTTGAGGATTTATTATTTTAGATTGATTAGTAGGGTCAACAAGGTGGGAAATCCTGGTTCTAGTTCTATATCCTTTGATACGGTTAGCTAACATTTACCTGCTTTGTTACCCGTTGCATATGTGTTAGCTTTCAGCCTCCTAAGTCGAAAATCATAAGACTCCATAAGCATAGAACGCAAATCATGTCTTAACTTAAAAAATTCAGTACGTAGGGCGGATGAGGGATTATTTTTATTCCTCGCATCCAATTCTTCTAGTTTTTTAGTTATGTCATCAAGTTTTTTGGATCTTTTCTTTTTAGTTTGTGACCCCAGTTGTATGAAAAGACCCCGCATGAAAGATTTATGCGCGCTCCACAATACCGCCGGGTCGGAAACAGAACCCACGTTGTCAGAAAAAAACTCATCGAGCTTCTGAGATATATATTGTATATTATCAGGTATTTGTAACAGGTAGTTGTTCATACGCCATATGTAAGAATTTTGATGGGAGTTTGTATTTTTCACTCTGACACTAATCGGGGCATGGTCCGACCAAGCAATAGTGTGGACGCGTGATTCAATCACATTTTGAAGTAACCATTTGTCTGATATGAATAGATCAATTCGGGAGTACGTGTTATGTCGCGAGGAGTGGAACGTATAGTCCCTCTCCGATGCATGGTAACATCTCCATACGTCGAAGAGATCATTGTCCAAAAAAAATTTTGATAAAGGAGAAGCAAACCTTTTAGTACCAGAAGAAGAATCAATGTCCACATCTGGGACCAAATTGAAGTCCCCACATATCAAAAGATGACCCATCTGTACTTCACATATTTTCTTCAATACTTTCTTATGAAAACCCATTTGTCTGATATTTGGGGTATAAACATTTACAAGTGTGTATGGTACATTGTTCAGTTTGCACACCAGAATGATATACCTACCACCCGTATCTGAGCAGCAGTTTAACAATTCAAAATTCAAGGAGTCACGAATTGCAATTAAAATACCTCTTTGCTTACGAGTAAAGTCGGCCCTAAAAATGTAAGGAAAGTTTTTATGCTGACATTGTGGAGCGTTACCAAGAGTAAAATGAGTTTCTTGCACACAAAGTATGTCAGTTCCATTAGTTAACGCAGTCTTCCACATAGAAGACCTCTTGGCTGGGTGGTTCAAGCCATTTGCATTAACAGAGAGAAAATTGACGGACATATCAGCGTGAAGTGTGTCTCAATTGGTCAAATACATACAAGTCTAGAGTATACCCAGTTGGACAGGTACAGGTAATGCTGCAGGTATAATCGAGCTAGAAGTGATTTATATAGAGTAGGTTAACCAGACACCGCCTAACTTCTAAAAGGAAAAATAAAACTTAGAACAAAAGTAAACGAAAAGAAAGTAAACAAAACAAAAAAGAAACAGAACAAATAAGGTAAGCAAAGAACAGATAAATTAATTGCAATCTAAGTAAACTAGCAACGAAGATGCAATACAATACCCTTTTTCTTCGTATATGATAGTAAAGTAAATCTATATCCCATAGCTGTGGTGTATATACTAAAATATAAAGGGAATGTAATAAGCACAGTACAAGTCGGGTATATAAATAAACAACCGACCAATAAAAGGGGGCAAAGTTCAAGAAATTACAAAAATTGCAGAATAGATACCAGGGGTATACGTGGATATTGAAAAAGGATATAAAGGAAAGGACAAAAAAGGAAGAGGTCAGTTCCCCATCAACATATTCTCATTCTTTCTCTCTTCTCATGCTTTTCTCGATCGCTACTTTCTTCTATTCCATGCTCCTTTTATTTAGTCATTTCTTCCATTTTCTTTCGTATTTCTAATGTTCTTAAGGAAGAAGGTATCCTTCTCGGATGTTGCTAACAAGCTTTGAACCCTCCTTACTTCCCCGATCCTGAGAGAGCACTGGCGACATGCCCCAAGAATGTAGTGGACGCATTCCTTCCTTTGGATCAGATATGATATTGGTTATTCCATCTTTGGTGATTATCAGTGTTGCAGGATGTTTCCACTTGTATTGGATTTTACGGTCGTACAAAGTTTTGGTAATAACTTTCAATTGTCTCCTCAAGGCCAAAGTATGTTGTCACAGGTCTGCATACATTTGGATATCTTTATAGGGCTCAGGCAATGATTTTAAGTCCCTAGCTTTAGCAAGTAGTCTCTCCTTAATATGGAAGAAATGAATCTTCACAAGTATGTCTCTTGGGATAGAAGCGTTCATGTGTTTGGGTTTGCGGTATATCTGATCAATCGTACTTTTAATCCGAGAGACATTTGGCACTAAGGTATCAATCAAATTGTCCGCATAGTTGTGTAGTTCGCTTGGAATAATGGATTCCGGGACTCCTCGCAATTTCACGTTACAACGCCTTGAACGGTCCTCCAGGTCCACGATTTTAGCTTTGGTCCATAAATTTACCTCCGCCTGGTCTTTACATGCCTCAACAAGGTCATTGACAGTTTCAGATTGATCATCCAATGTGTTTTCAACATTTAGGACCCTAGCATTTAGACCTTTTAATTTGACAGATAAGGTTTTCATCATGTCCGTCAAATTAGACATAAGCGATGTTTGCAGTGAAATTAGCATTTCCTTCATCGTAGTATCCGTTACAGGTAACCCGGACGTGGGGTAGTTGTTAATTGATGACGCAGTACTGGGGCCTGTCATATTATAACCAACCATCGTCATGCTTGACTGTTGAATTGGAGCTGCGTCATCAATCCTCTGTTTTGTTTTCGCCGGGCTTTGAAATGAAGGACTTTTCGGTGGTGAATCTTGAACAGCTGTGAGTTGCTCCGTCGAATCCTGAGTGATAGGATCATCATCAGGGAGATCCGTGTATAACGCCGATTTTTGTGTAACTGCGTCACTACCACCATCTTGAGGCAGCTCTCCCCCACGTTCTGCAGCATCCAAGATGTTAGCTAACATCTTAGCTTGTTTTTGGTCCTTCCGTTTGAGCGTCGACATCGGGAACACTTTCCTCCGGTTGATCGAATCTTTCTTTTCTTCGGTATTCGCGGTTAAAGCGATTATTTGGCCGAAAACCCCCGGTGATCTGTAGAGCAACTCACTTAGGTGGCCATCACAGTCGCGCGCAAGCCACGCCCCCGGACCACCCTGATCTTGATATTATTCCACCTGGAGTGGTCCTCCAGATCAGGGACCTTTAGGCATAGTTACTGAAATGCCTCAGAGTGTTCATCCTGAATGTCCACAACAGTGTTATGAGCAGTTGTAGCTGTTGATGAGCGCTGCTCAATGTGGTCAGTATGTTACTCTAGATAATCAACTCTGTCATGTAGATGGTAAATGGAGGCGTATCAGCTTGTTAAGTAACATTGTTTTAAGAGAATGTTCTATTGCAGAATTATCTATGGTTGCAAATGCTGCCAGAGGCTGATTGAAAGCAGCATCAGCCGTGGGACTACTCGGCTCAGGGCCATGCTGATTTTTCACAGTGGTAGGCTTTATGGGAGAATGTGCTGGTGAGATGGCAGATCTCTTACCTCTGTCAGTAGTAGAGGCCAGATGGGGTTTTTGCTCCTCTGTCTCTTCCATGTCTGAGACCTGGTTTTCGTTTAGGATAGTCACAGGCAGTAAATTCAGCGGCAGGACATTCCTGTCTCAGTCTTCACCATCTTGTGCCAGCTGCTGGGAGTGCCACATGTAGTAATTCAGGAGCATGCTTGTGCCGGTCAACTGGGCAGTGTGTGTATCCCCTATTCTAGAGGAGAGATGCTTGGATGGGTAGCTGGGTAGTGCTGTGTAGCTCTGTGGAGGAGCGAAGCTCCGTGTTCAATCGGACATATTCATCTGCGGCCAGACCATGCCCATGTAAGCTGTACTTTCATTTCAAGCATAATACTTTTATATACACTGCATTTCACCTTCCCGGTGTAAGAAAATTAACTCTTAATTTGTAAAACTACAAATTTTTTCCCATGACCTAAAAATTTCTTGAAATTTTACATTCTACGCTTGTCAATAAATACGTTAAAATTCCTGCCTTAACAAAAATTTCCAGCAAATATTTATAATATACCGTATTTATCAGCGTATAACACACACAGGCATATAAGACACACCCCTACTTTAAGAGGGAAGTTTAAGGAGAAAAAAATGCACATCCCCTTTTACAGTATACAGTCCCCCTCCTTCTGCACAGTACACAGCCCCCTCCCCTGCACAGTACACAGCCCCTGTCCAGTACACAGACCCCTGAACAGTACACAGCCCCCATCCCCATGCAAAGTACACAGCCACTATCCATTATAAAGTCCCTGTCCCCAGTAGACAGCCCCCCTCATTCTGCACAGCACACAGCCCCCCTCCCAGTACACAGCCCCCTCCCTAGTACACAGCCCTCCCATCCAGTATACAGCCCCCTCCCTCTGCACAGTACACAGCCCCCTCCCCTGCACAGTACACAGCTCCCCATCCAGTATATAGCCCCCTGCAGATTACAAAGCCCCCATCCAGTATACAGCCCCCTGCACAGTCCCCCATCCAGTATACAGCCCCCTCCCCCTGCACTCCCAGAAGACCCCCAGTCTCCTGAGACAATACTTCAAACATACTCTACAGTTAATAAAAAATCACTGACAGACCCTTCTACACGGCTACTCCTGTGTCACTCATTGTAAAACAAAGCCTTCATATACCTCTTAAGCTCATTTTTTTAACTGACCTGGTCACAGGACTGCTCTCCTCTGACATTAAATAGATGCTCATGTGACTGCTCTCCTCCTTCAATCTAGAGCTACACTTGGAGGAGGAGTGGAAGGAGGAGAGCAGCCAGAAAAAACAAAGCTATTAAGATATTTAGAAGCTTTGTTTTACAATAACACTGAGACAGCAGGAGCAGTGTATGAGAAGGGGCTGGCATGTGATTTTTTTCTCAACTTTAGACTATGCAGGCAGCGCTGTCCCGGGGTCAGGAGAGACGGGGCGGCCAGCCTGACACCCCCCTAATGGGTGGCTCTCGGGGTGGACCACCCAATCCCCACCCCCCTGTTGGTAAAACATATTATCAGCGTATAACACGCAGGCACTGTTTATCCTTTGTTTTCAGGGGGAAAAGTGTGTGTTATACGCCGATAAATACGGTATATGTTTTTTTAATTTTTATTCATTAATGAGATACTAAAGTCTATTTTTTTTAGTTAAAAATAACAAAGATCTTATACTTACCTGCTCTGTGCAGTGTGTTTCACAGAGCAGCCAAGATCCTCCTCTTCTCTGGTCCCTCTTTGACACCACTGGCCCCTCCCTCCTATTGAGTGCCTCCACAGCTAGCAGCTGGCTATGGGGGCACCCAATCCGAGCCACAAACACAGGGCTGTGGCCAGGCCCCACTCTCTTTCTCTCCTCATTTGCTGGTTGACTTTGATTGACAGCAACAGGAGCCAATAGTGCCAATGAGGTGAAGAGCCCCGGGCAGCCGAGACACTCCTGCACCATCCCTGGATCTAGATGGGCTCAGGTAAGTATTGGGGGGGGGGGGGGTTTACTGCACACATTTTTTTTATGCATAGAATCCATTAAGATAAAACACCTCCTGTCTTTACAATCCCTTTAATAATTTGTATGAGTCACTGTTCAAAGACTAATGAAATAATTATTCTTGTACCATATATATAAATTATGTTTTTGTGTGCATTTTTTTGTAAATATTTGGGTGAGTAGATAGTCAAATACAAGGTGAAAGGGAAATATAATTTAACAGGGTTGTCTGTTCCAAGTATAACGTTGGTAAAACATAATATATTTTTTTATCTAAAAGTACTTCTGTATATAACTATCCATAATATTTAGAAGAAAAAAAAAAAGGTTCCTCCCGTGGACCATCACAAACAGCATGATATGCATAATGATATGAATCAATACTGTATGTTTTACATACAAAGTATGCACAGAGGAAGGAGGAGAGGTTAACACACACATACACAAAGTTCCTTTCCATTCACTAGTATTCAGATACCTGAATGCCATGTTAAAGTAGCATAAGTACATAAATATGTAAAACTCTATCCAAGCACGGATGCAGATTAATGGTATTGCATAGAAACAGTACTGTTGCACTTTGGTCGATATCTATGGAAGTGCTTTAGCATATACACACAGAGGAGTATTTATAATTCTTGGTATTACATAGAAGTATCCCTCAAGAGTAAGATCACTTGATGCGTTTAGCTGTCAGCACAGCTAAACCGTTCTTTTTACAAAGGAATACTTTAAGGCACACATGATGGAGACATGGGGACAGAAGGTGATGGAGTGATGGAGACAGAAGGTGATGGAGTGATGCAGACATGAGGTGATGGAATCATGGAGACAGAGGGCAATGGAGTGATAGAGACAGAGGGTGATGGAGTGATTGAAACAGGAGATGAAGGAGGGATGGAGACAGAAGGGTATGGCATGATGGAGACAGGAGGTGATGAAGTGATAGAGACAGAAGATGAAGGAGCAATGGAGACAGGGGGTGATGGAGAGATAGAGACAGCATGTGATGGAGTGATGGAGATAGGAGGTGATGGAGTGATAGAGACAGCATATGATGAAGTGATTGAGACAGGAGGTGATTGAAGGATTGAGTGATGGAGATCTTGAGAATTGAGGACATAAATGCTGGTGATCCTGATGGCTACCAGAGATTTCCCATTACTTTCTGTGGTGGCAATGGAACAGAAATAAAGGGGAAATCTCTTCAATTGGTCATAGGTGACAAAAACTGATGGATTAATTAACCCGCCCCTACTATATTAAAAAATAACATAAGAAATATTTGTTTACCCTAATATGTACCTTAAATCACATGGCTAATTGCACATTGTACTTGTTTGTAGCTTAAATACTGAAATATGCAATTAAAACTGTAATTTAGTAATTTTTGGAAAATGGCCATAAAAATTTGTCTGTGCCAGTAAATTGTGGGGGGCGCATCAGTGAATTTCAATCTGGTAGGTTGGCAACACTACACACTATATGCAGTGGTTGATACTTCCTGAATAGGTGCATATCACAGCTAGGGCTCGTGGAAAACAATTGATTCCTATGTGCCCTGTTCACACTACAATGCTGGTGTGGTGTGCTGTGCAGTGAGCTGCAGTAAAATGCAACTTTCTGCATTGTTCTGGATGGCACTGCATGTCACCCCAAAGCCACGCAAAGCAATGCACTGTTGTGCAGTGACATGAATAAGGTGTCACTACATAACAAAAATAACATTTTAAAAAAAGAGCAAAAAGAAGAAAAAATATATAAAGCAAAATAAATAAGCAGTGCGATGAAACTTGCATCACAACATTGGCTGGACCCAACATTGTCATTAGTCCGCATTATAAAATAACGCATTTTGCCTTGTGGGCCAGTGTGAACCAAGCCTGAATATCAGGCTATTTAAAATTATCAATAATAAATACACTATTTTCGTTTGATGCATGACAGATTTAAGGCAGCTTTTTATTTCAACATGTTAATTTATGTAAATTAGTTCAAGCTGTATTATAGCCAGCAGCTTCAAAATTGTTAGCAGTGTTTTTTGTGTTTGCTTCTTTTCAAATAGGAGCTGTGTTGCATGCTGAGCTTATTGTGGGGAAGAGGTCTCAGAAATTGTCCGGAACTTGGCATTGTGCTCCTATTTCAAGAAATAATTATACACTAACAGCAGCAATTTGCTGCAAATACAGGAGCGTGAGTAACAAGGTTACTTTAATAAAAGACCTGATTGGTCATGTTAGTATTACCATGATATCTGTAAGTGGGGCTGAGAATATCCATCAATTCAAAGCATTGTCATAATTTTGCAAATACAAAGACAGCAACCATTGCAAACAACGATTTTAGTCATATAAAATATATTTACTGTATGAGAAATTGTTAGCATGGTGTTTGTTTGAATCGTACACATCCATACATTGGTTTAATTGGGGCAAAAGCAGGCTAGCTTAGTTAGGCAGTGAGAGAAGCAATACATAGTTTAACCTCCCTGGCGGTATGATTCTGTCTGGAATTACGTACCAAAAGCGGTACAATTATTTGCATGGAAATTTGGCATTTTATACTGTAGGCCTGCAATTCTTAGGAATAACTTGCTTAAATCTGTCCAAACAAGACATCCCGGGTATGATAAAGTTTGAAAAACAAAATCATAATTTTTTATATAATAAAAAACTATAAATAATTATAACAAATTATAATGTAATTATAATAAAAAATATTCAATAATGTAATCAACTCAAAAACACTGAAATTTGCTCAGTTGCAGAATTGTCGCTGTCATTATTTATTTTTTTTATGACGAATTTCCCAACAAATCGCTATCGCTCAATTCTGCAAGTAATTAAAAATTAATATCGCTGTTTTCTAGCTGATCTAAAACCATTTTTGACATAAAGGGACACTTTTGGTTGCTATGGGAAATCTACGGTTTCCAGGCAGAAAGAACACTTTTTATTTTATAAAAGAACATGTAGGGCACTGGACAGACCACTAGGGACAAGGGGGGTGTGTATTTTTTACATACAGTACTGTAATCTATAAGATTACAGTATACTGTATGTAAAGTGTTTGTTTACTTTTTTGAATTTGGCGCCGTTCTCCGCTTCCGTGCGTCGTAACGTCGCAGGAAACGGAGATCGGCGGCACACGGGGACGCTGTGTGAATCGAGCGAGCACCCGCTCGCTCACACAGCGGGGATGCATCGCTGGATCCAGGAAGAAGGTAAGCCAGCGCGCGCTGCAGGCTCTGCATGGCTACCCCGAGCGTGACTCGGGGATACCGTTCTTAGCAGAAAAAACCCACCCCGAGTCACGCTCGGGGATACCGCCAGGGAGGTTAAAATCATTGCTCAGGCTTACTTAAGCATAGGAGAACTAATTAGAGCTGAAACGATTAATCGATATTATCGATAATATTCGATAATGAAAATCGTTGTCAACGATTTTCATTATCGAATAATCGGTCCGCCCTTCCGCCCATTCAAAGCCGCGGCCTCAATTACCATTTGCCGCGGGCCCGCCGCGATCGAGCAGCGGGGGAGGTGGGGGTGCACGGAGGCACAGGATCGTGTGTCTCCATGCGCCCCCACCACCTCCACCGCGCGATCGCCGCGGGTCCGCGGCAAACGCTTATTGAGGCCGCGGCTTTGCGGCCTTGTGAAGTCCCAAGCTCTTCCTTCTGTGAGCTGGCGCCATCTGGTGGTGGCCGTTTGACATTACAAGTTAAACAGCAACTGTAATGTAATTTTTCACTGCCATCTCCTTCCCTATAATTAGAACCCCCAAACATTATATATTTTTTTTATTCTAACACCCTAGAGAATAAAATGGCGATCGTTGCAATACTTTGTGTCACGCCGTATTTGCGCAGCGGTCTTACAAGCGCACTTTTTTGGATTTTTTTTTTTATTTTAATTAAAAAATAAAACAGTAAAGTTATCCCAATTTTTTTTAGATTGTGAAAGATAATGCTACGCTGAGTAAATTGATACCCAACATGTCACGCTTCAAAATTGCGCCCGTTCATGGAATGGCGTCAAACTTTTACCCTTTAAAATCTCCATAGGCGAAGTTTAAAAAAAATACAAGTTGCATGTTTTGAGTTACAGAGGAGGTCTAGAGCTAGAATTATTGCTCTCGCTCCAACAATTGCGGTGATACCTCATGCGTATGTGTTCGCTTCTGCGCGCAAGCTCGTCGGGACGGGGCGCATTTTCTGGCTCCTAACTTTTTTAGATGGCTCCTAGATTCCAAGCAAATTTGTCAAGCCCTGCCGTGATGGATAGTGCCCCAGCATTGGTGTTCCCGGGAGGAATAGTGCCCCAGCATTGGTGTTCCCGGGAGGAATAGTGCCCCAGCATTGGTGTTCCCGGGGAGGAACAGTGCCCCAGCATTGGTGTTCCCGGGAGGAATAGTGCCCCAGCATTGGTGTTCCCGGGAGGAATAGTGCCCCAGCATTGGTGTTCCCGGGAGGAATAGTGCCCCAGCATTGGTGTTCCCGGGAGGAATAGTGCCCCAGCATTGGTGTTCCCGGGAGGAATAGTGCCCCAGCATTGGTGTTCCCGGGAGGAATAGTGCCCCAGCATTGGTGTTCCCGGGAGGAATAGTGCCCCAGCATTGGTGTTCCCGGGAGGAATAGTGCCCCAGCATTGGTGTTCCCGGGAGGAATAGTGCCCCAGCATTGGTGTTCCCGGGAGGAATAGTGCCCCAGCATTGGTGTTCCCGGGAGGAATAGTGCCCCAGCATTGGTGTTCCCGGGAGGAATAGTGCCCCAGCATTGGTGTTCCCGGGAGGAATAGTGCCCCAGCATTGGTGTTCCCGGAAGGAATAGTGCCCCAGCATTGGTGTTCCCGGGTAGGAATAGTACTGCTGCAAAGTTGTGTAATGTTAATGTTAAACGTTTTTTAATCTGCCGTTTGAGTGTAACATGTTTTTTCATTATTACTGTTAAATAAACGAAAAAATTCCACATTACGTTTTTTTTAATGATTTTATCCGATTAATCGATTAATCGAAAAAATAATTGGCCGATTAATCGATTATGAAAATAATCGTTAGTTGCAGCTCTAGAACTAATTAATGCATATAAAATATCCTTGAAAGGTGGATTCTGTTTTGTTTACTTCATGATTCATTAGTCTTTTTCTTTCTTTTTTTTTGTACCAGTGTAGCACCCTCTACCATAGGTAGGGGCTGAGTGCAGGGTGTTTTGGGTGTTAGCTGCCAGTGCAGGTAAACTTAAGCAGGCCTATGCTGCAGGCTAGGTCTGTTTGTTTTGATCTGGGGGCAGGGAGTGGTTAGTGTAGCAGTAGGTGACTGGCATGTACTTCAGCTTTTGGGCTCCTCCCCTGCTTTCAGTGAAAATGTTCTGGAAAAGTGTCAGGGCTGAGAGTTGAAGTGTCATGGAGTACATGTGAGGAGCCCTGACCAATCTCCAACTAGAATTGGCAGGGGGAAGGTCTCCAACATATACTCACGGGCAGCCTGGTGGGGGATGAGTTGTCGGCTGGGTGAACTGAAGGATGGAGTGCTAGACTGCGTGCAGGAGGAACACCCCATCTGGAGGGGACACAACTCCAGCAGAGGAGCTCAGAAGCTGGAAGGGAGCCTCTGCCTAAATGGTCATGGAGAGGTGTCCTGGAACAGGAGCTGGAGAAGCAGTCAGTCGGCACATCTTGGTAAATCCTTCAGGAAGGACCTAGGGCAGGAGTCGGTGAGTAAAGCACAGTGGAGATCTGGAAGAGGCATGCCAGGGGCACTGGATGCAGAGCCAGAGGAGAGACTGTGGAGAGTTGTATCAAATCGATGCAGCCTGAGGGCGCAGGATTTGCAATTTGGGCTTGCTGGGATCAGTAGTCCATCATCAAATATCCTTTTCAAGTAATGGTCAAGGCCACCAAAAAGAGATACTGCAGGCCCCCGGCCTACTAAGGATCATCAGTTGAAATCACTACTAGGACTTATTCAGATACTAGGACTGGTCAGTTTAAGATGGTAGGACAGGAGTACTAATGCAGTGAAAGGAAAGTGATGTGCAGGAGGAGAAGTGCCCTGGAGGTTAACGTCTGCAGGGATGGTGCAGAGGTGGGAAATGTTCTGAAGTGAAGCTGTCAAGATTAGATTTTGCCATTTATGTCCTAACTAAGGAAGTGTAAAGTATTTACAATGTAAAGAATGATCCGCTATAGTATTGCAAATACTAATTCACCCTTTGGGCTTCCCATATCCCTTCCCTAACCAAGTTCAATCCCCCAAATAAAATAACAAAACACAGAAAAATACTTTTCATTGCCTACCAAGTGTGATGTATGAATGTTTGGCAGCAGGGTGAATATGCATGGATGTAGTAACTTATAGCACCACACCACTACACCAGATTAACATGGTGGGAAGGTCTCCTACATATACTCACGGGCAGCCTGGTGGGGGATGAGTTGTCGGCTGGGTGAACTGAAGGATGGAGTGCTAGACTGCGTGCATTAGGAACACCCCATCTGGAGGGGTTACAACTCCAGCAGAGGAGCTCAGAAGCTGGGAGGGAGCCTCTCCCTAAATGGTCATGGAGAGGTGTCCTGGAACAGGAGCTGGAGAAGCAGTCGGTCAGCACATCCGGGTAAATACTTCAGGAAGGACCTAGGGCAGGAGTCGGTGAGTAAAGCACAGTGGAGATCTGGAAGAGGCATGCCAGGGGCACTGGATGCAGAGCCAGAGGAGAGACTGTGGAGAGTTGTATCAAATCGATGTAGCCTGAGGGCGCAGGATTTGCAATTTGGGCTTGCTGGGATCAGTAGTCCATCATCAAATATCCTTTTCAAGTAATGGTCAGGGCCACCAAAAAGAGATACTGCCGACCCCTGGCCTACTAAGGATCATCTATTGAAATCACTACTCGGACTTATTCAGATACTAGGACTGGTCAGTTTAAGATGGTAGGACAGGAGTACTAATGCAGTGACAGGAAAGTGATGTTCAGGAGGAGAAGTGCCCTGGAGGTTAAAGTCTGCAGGGATGATGCAGAGGTGGGAAATGTTCTGAAGTGAAGCTGTCAAGATTAGATTCTGCCATTTATGTCCTAAAGTATTTACAATGTAAAGCATGAACCGCTATAGTGTTGCAAATACTAATTCATCCTTTGGGATTCCCATATCCCTTCCCTAACCAAGTTCAATCCCCCAAATAAAATAACAAAACACAGAAAAATACTTTTCATTGTCTACCAAGTGTGATGTATGAATGTCTGGCAGTAGGGTGAATATGCGTGGATGTAGTAACTCATAGCACCACACCACTACACCAGATTAACATGTCTAATAGCATCCAATTAAGTATACAACAGTATCTTATTGTTATTAAGGATGATCCCAACACCCCCCAGTTTGGTTTGCACCAGAACTTGCGAACAGGTAAAAAATATGTTCGAATACGCGAACACCATTAAAGTCTATGGGACACGAACATGGAAAAATCAAAAGTGTTAATGTTAAAGGCTTATATGCAAGTTATTATCATACCATGGTATATACCTTTTTTATATGCAAGTTATTGTCATAAAAAGTTTTTGGGGACCTGGGTCCTGCCCCAGGGGACACCTATCAATGCAAAAACATTTTTTTCAGAAGCAGTGATTTTAATAGTGCTTAAAGTGAAATATTCCTTTAAATTTTGTACCTGGAGGTGTCTATAGTATGCCTGTAAAGTGGCACATGTTTCCTGTGTTTAGAACAGTCCCACAGCAAAATGACATTTCTAAAGAAAAAAAAGCAATTGAAAAAAAACGGCATTTCCATACCAGACCTGAAGGGCCTTGTAATGGACTGGGGGGAAACCCATGCCATTGTTTTTAATTATTATTTTTTCTTTAGAAATGTAAAAAAATGGCTTAGGGTCCCCCCAAATATCCATACCAGACCCTTCAGGTCTGGTATAGATTTTAAGGGGAACCCCGCACCAAAGAATAACGAACATCATAGGGTCCCCCCGGAAATCCATACCAGACCCTTATCCAAGCGCGAAACCTGGCAGGCTGCAGGAAAAGAGGGGGAGCGAGAGAGTGTCCCCCTCCTGAACCATACCAGGTGACATTCACTCAATATGGGGAGGATACTTTGGGGTCTGGACCCCAAAGCACCTTGTCCCCATATTGATGGGGACAAGGGCCTCATCCCCACAACCTTGCCTGGTGGTTGTGGGGGTCTGCGGGTGGGGGGCTTATTGTAATCTAGAAACCCCTTTAACAAGAGGACCCCAGATTCCAGCCCCCCTATGTGAATTGGTAACGGGTTACATTGTACAAAGTGTAAAAAATTGGAAAAAACAAGAGCCAGACACAAATCATTTATTAAAAAAGAAAAAAGTCCAGCAATGTAATCCATCTCGACCCGAAGATACCGATTAAAAAAAAAAAAAACGCTACTGATGCGCCTCCATAGGCGACTCCTGTCAAGTGACACTTCCTTCGCTCTGACATCTCTTATATAGGTGAGGGCGTGGCCACCTGGAGACGTACACGTGTGACCCCGCCCCCTCTGACACCATGGGGGAAACCGCAGGAAACTGGTAGGACTCTTGTGCATACACAATCACATAAAAATGTATGGTGTAAGGTGATAGCCTCTTCTGTGCTGTGCACTGTAGTAATAGGTGGCTTCTTACATCAAAGCTGTAAGGTTATAGGATGTCTGTGATAATCAAAAATGCATCCTCTGTGTGTCCTGCCAGTATAGTCCCTGGGGAGTCTTCCACGGTATCATGTATGGTACCTGTATATGGTGTATAAATAATAGCAGGGAAGAAGCAAGGGAATCTTAGATGGTATACAATAATGTTTTATAAGGTTTATAAACAGCAATGGGTACTCACATTCGAACAGTTATAAATCTATGAGTACCTCTGTGTCCCAGCATCCCTTCCGGTGCCTCTGTGTCAATACGTGTATTGTCACAGTCACGTGACTTCATAAAAGCACTGAAAGTGTCCTTAAATGTGTTTGCCAATTGGCTATTGGGACGGCCATTTTCCCATAGCCTAATGGGAGGAAGTTTGACGGTGGCCATTTTTCCATGGTAGTGTGTGCGACGCCGACCTATGGCCATTTTGTTGGCAGTATGGCGACTGTACATACAATAGAGTGGACATTTTCTTGGTGGCGGTTTTTGTTTATAAACAAAAAGTACAATTTAAAAGGAAGGAAGGTATTGGGAATGATAGGGAATAAGAACTTTACTAAAATCTACAGGGTCCATTGATGAGATCTTCAGCATGGAACTCAGATGAAAGGATGGGGGTGAAACTCCAACATAGTAAATAATGCTACTTGACTAGAGTGGTGTCACAGACCCTGTGTTTGCTAACTTGGTAGCAAAAAGGACACCGGATGTAGGTGAATACTGTATATAAAATGCCAAAAGTATGTATAAAACATATATATGTATATATGTCAGATAAAAACATATACAAGATAAAAATAGCTCCGGAAATGACGTGGGCTATATCCAATAATGACAATTATAAGGAAATAGGTAAAATAAGCTGCTAATCCTTTTATGATAATCCTTTTATGATGTTTGATACATATTTTTAGTGGTCTTTTGGGTCGCCCTACGTACTGTAATCCACAGTTACATTTTAACGTGTATACTGCCCCTTCTGTATTACAGCAAATAAACTCTTTCACCTTGTGAGTGTTTCCTGTGTAGTAGAGGTAGAATTCGATTTCTTCTCATTCAAGCATTTTGTTTTTGTGCAAGCAAAGCATCTTTTACAGGGAAAAATCATTTTCCAGTGAAGAACAAAAAACCTTCAGTGGGAAGATCTGAGATTCTCTTCACTATTTTGTTTTAAATCATAGGGGCTCTTCTGTATACACAATTAGGGTGTTCAGGGAGCATTTCTTGTAATTGTCTATCAGCTAATAAAATACACCAGTATCACTTGATATTTTTCTAAAAAAAAAAATTATGTTGAATGCTGTAGTCTAAAATTATCGGAATTCTATCAATTGGGGCTTCTTCTTTCTTCTCATCTTTAATCAATTCATTATGATTAATTTCTGCTACTTCTATAAATTTTTCTTCAATATATCTATTCTCATAGCCTTTTTCAAATATATCTCTGTCCCATGTTGTTCGCTTGGGCAATGAAGACATATTTGTGGCTGCAGTTCCGTCTTAGGCGCATCAGTTGTTCTTTTGGAATATTACAAAGCCAGTTTCTGTGATGACAGCTTCCTAAGGGAAGGTAGCTGTTTCTGCCAAAGTTCTTGAAATGTGTTTTCAAAATGAGAATGTGATTCTCCAAATCCAAGAACGTGATCATCTTCTCACTAATATCCCAGGTCAGCTTGATGTTTCTGACATTTTTATTTAAATACTCTAAGAAAAGGACCAAATTGTCCCTTTCTCCCTTCCACACGATGAAGATATCATCAATATATCTTTTGAAGATAATCAATTTGCTTGGTGTATCTGAGAAAACTTCTTCTTCCCACTGTGCCATAAAAAGACATGCCACACTGGAAGCAAACTTTGCTCCCATAGCTACTCCCGTTTTTTGGTAGTAATAATTTCGGTTGTACCAGAAATAACTATTTTTGAGACAGAAATCTAAACTTTTCGCTAGATATTTCCTCCAAGGCAATGCAGTGTACTTTCTTAACCCCCATTTTACAGCTTCACAGGCTTGATGGTGAAAAATAACAGTATACAGTGAGGAAACATCAGCCGTAGCCGTGATCCAAGGTACCTCCAATTGCGGGATTTCTTCTATGATCTGTAGCATGTGTTTGGCGTCCCTCAGATATACCTGTGTCTTTTTTTTACTGCTGGCTGTAAGTAATTGTGAATATATTGACCCATCCTGGCTGTAAGGTAGTCGGTTCCATTAACTATTGGTCTTGGGAGTGGGTTAATTTTATCCTTATGCATCTTCGGTTTGGAATATAAAATTGGTGTGCGACATGATTCTGGTGTTAGTAATTTCACGTCCTTTTTGCTGAGTATGTCCCTTTTGAGGTCTAGATGGAATATTTGTTCCAACGCTCTCCCACATTTAAATATGGGAATAATCGATTGTATGTGTTTTCATCTTGTAATAATAAATTCATGCTCTCATGGTATTGTGTTTTAGCAAGGACTACAATGCCGCCTCTTTTGTCTGCTGGCCGGATGACCAAATATTTTCTTTTCGTCAATTTCCTGAATGCCACTCTTTATATTTGTGTTTTTTTCCTTCAAGTCTTGTAGTACCATTTTTTTTAAAACATCAACTTGTTTATTATCTTTAAGTGGGTTGGGGGGGAGGTGTTAAAAACAAATTTGTTTCTTAGCGTGCTGTGAGTGAGTGAGTGAAAAACTTATAGAGCGCAACACTTGCGAACTGAATCGCCTCTGGGCGCTATTTCCATTCCTTGGATAAAGGAAAGGCTCTGCCTTCAGAAGAGATGAGTTTTAATCATTCTCCTGAAGGCCAAGTGGTCGGACTCCAGTCGGATGATGGTTGGTAGTGCATTCCACAGTCACGGTCCTTGGACAGAAAATCTCCGATCTCCTTTGGATTTGTATCTTGTCTTTGGGATGTACAGTAGGTTCTGATTTGTGGATCGCAGCATGCGATTGGGGTTGTGGGCTTTTATTTTTTTCGCATAGATATTGGGGAGCGTTTCCTTGAATACACTTATGTGTAAGGCAGAGTGCCTTTAAAGTGATCCTGTCCTTCACTGGTAGCCAGTGAAAAGATCTTAGCGAAAGGGCGATTGACTCCCAAGGTTTTTTCCCAGTCACTAATCGAGCAGCCGTATTTTGAACGACTTGCTGATGAGTGATTTGGTATTTGGGAGTCCTAGATAGAGGGCATTTGCATAGTCGAGTCTGGAATTAATATTTGTTCCCACTACGACTGCAATGTGCTCTTTAGGAATAAAAGGGGTGAGTCGGCGTAACTGACGCACCAGATGGTGCGATCTGCTGACTACCGCCCCTATTTGTGCATCCATTTTCATGTGGGAGTCAAAAATGACTCCTAGACTTTTGACTTTGGTGCTCGGGGCGATCATTTTTCCCAGGATGGGCGGTGGGATCCAAGTTGAGATGGAGAGACTTTTCCTGTTTGCGTGAAACAGGAGAAACTCTGTTTTTGAACCATTGAGTTTTAGATAACTGGATGTCATCCAGTTATCTATAAGAGTGAGGGATCTCTCTAATCCCAGCGAATGATCCTTTCCGTTGCTAACGCGGAGATACAGTTGTGTGTCATCTCCGTAGGAATGGTAAAGTAGCTCCTGGTTGCTGATGATCTCAAAGAGGGGACGGAGATACATATTGAACAGTACCGGCGACAAGGGAGATCCCTGAGGGACTCCGCATGGTACCGTACGCATTTCTGACGTGAAAGATCCCAATTTCACTGTTTGTGATCTGTTTTCCAAGAAGGAAGAGAACCAAGGTAGATCCTCTTCCGTGACTTTGGCCACTTCAGCTAGCCTAGTGAGTAGTAGTCCATGGTCTACCGTATCGAAGGCCGGACTTAGGTCCAACAGGATCAGGAGAGAAGATTCTCCCGCATCTGCTGCCTCTAGGACGTCAACCCATATTTTTACCAGAGCCGTTTCCGTTCCGTGCCCGGGCCGGAAACCTGATTGAAACGTATCTAGTAATTTTGGGGTTTCTAAATGCTGTTGTAACTGTTGTACAACTTCTTTCTCTATTATTTTGGAGAAAACATTTAGACCCGTTATGGGTCTCCTATTGTTAGGGTCTTTAGGGTCAAGGGAGGTTTTTTTCAGGATCGATTTTATGGTACCTTGTTTCAACAAGGCAGGCACCATGCCCTCCTTGAATGATTGGTTTATAAGCTGCGTGATAGCTGGTGCCAGTATATCGGCACTTTCTTTCAGCAGTTTAGTGGGGATAATGTCATTGGGTGCTGTGCTGTTGCGCAGAGTCCCAATGATATTTTTAGTGGCAGCGATGGAGATGAGTTTTAAGGTGAATTTCTGTGCTTGAGGCGGGTATAAAATGGTATCAGGGTTGGGATTCGGGACGGGATTCATGCAGATTCCATTTTGCTCAATGCTTTCCCGGATTCTTTCAATTTTATTAATGAAATAATCCGATAGTTTGTTGCAAAATTCTTGTGAATCAGCATTGGGGGGCTCTAAACAGGCTGGATTCATCGAATGTGACACCAGCTTGAAGAGTTCACGGGGGCGGTTTAGGGCCTTGGTGATGATGTTGGCGAAATGATTTTTTTTCGCCATAAAGATTTCTTTATGATATTTCTTTGTTATTGTCTTATAGATAGTGTGTTTTTTATCTGAGGAGCTCCTTTTCCAGGCAGCTTCTGCTCTTCTATGCTCTTGCTTTAGCAGCGTCAGCTGGTCATTAAACCAGCAGGTGTTGTTTTTCCGAAAGCAAGTTTTGCGTTTTGGTGCCACCCAGTCGGCGGACTGAAGCAGTGCCTTGTTGATGGCGTCAAGTGTTTCTACTGCTGTTTGTTGTTGTTGTATTGTGTTTATTTTATTTCCTAGGGTCGTTTTGAAGAGTTCCGAATGGAGCTTCTTCTGGGACCTAGTCCAGTGAGTTATCACCGGTTTTCTTATTTTATTTGGCCTGAGGTGATTGGCGATTTTAAATTTAATGGCGTGGTGATCGGTCCATGGTAGTGGCTCGTTTTCCCCGATCTCAATTTCCAAATCCTGTTTGAAAATGAGATCGAGGGTATGGCCTGAGGCATGAGTGGAGCCTCGTATTAATTGCTGCAGACCTAATCCTTCTAGATCAGGGGTCTCAAACTCAAATTACCTGAGGGCCGCAAGACAAGTTTTCATATCCCATGGGGGGCCGCATGCAAACTTTCAAACTTCAAAAACAGTACTGGTGTCAGCGAACGTATTAATAACCCCCAGCTCTGTGTCAGCGGACGCATTATTAACCCCCAGCACTGGTGTCAGCGGACACATTATTAACCCCCAGCACTGGTGTCAGTGGACACATTATTAACCCCCACCACTGGTGCCAGCGGACACATTATTAACCCTCAGCACTGGTGTCAGCGGACACATTATTAACCCCCAGCACTGGTGTCAGCGGACACATTATTAACCCCCACCACTGGTGTCAGCGGACACATTATTAACCCTCAGCACTAGTGTCAGCGGACACATTATTAACCCCCAGCACTGATGTCAGCGGACACATTATTAACTCCCAGCACTGGTGTCAGCGGACACATTATTAACTCCCAGCACTGGTGTCAGCGGACACATTATTAAACCCTAATATTGGTGTCAGCAAACACATTATTAACCCTGACCACTGCACTGCACACGGACCACTGCACACGGACCACTGCACTGCACACGGACCACTACACTGCACACTGCCGACAGACCACTACACTCCCGACAGACCACTACACTGCCGACAGACCACTACACTACACACTGACCACTCACCATCATGGCACAGCACATCAAGGCTCACAACCCAGCAAATTAGGGCACAGCACATCAGGGCACAGCACATCAGGGTACAGGGCACATCATATCAGGGTACAGCACATCAAGGCACAGAGCCCAGCAAATAAGGGCACATGGCACAGCACATCAGGGCACAGGGCACAGCACATCAGGGTACAGGGCACATGAGGGCACAGGGCACATCAGGGCACAGTGCACATCAGGGTACAGGGCACAGCACATAGGGGTACAGCACAACAGGCCACATCAGGGTACAGAGCACAGCACATCAGGACAGGACATATCAGGACAAGGCACATGGCACATCAGGGTACAGGACATGGCACATCAGGGTACAGGGCACATGAAACAGCACATCAGGGTACAAAGCCCAGCAAATCAGTGTACATGGCACACATCAGGGCACATGGGGCATATCAGGGCACATGAGAGCACATCAGGCACAGCACATCAGTACATGGCACATGGCACTACAGGGCACAGGGTACCCTGATGTACAGAGCCCAGCACATCAGGGCCCTTTTAGGGTACATGAGGCACATCAGGGTACATGGGGCACATGGCACATCAGAGCACATCAGGGTACCTGGGGCACATGGCATTTCAGGGTACATGGGGTACATCAGGGCACAATCAGAGCACATCAGGCATACCTCCCAACGAAGTTGTTGAGCCGAGGGGGGTCCGCAGATCATAGTTGATAAGCGGGGGGGTCTGCGGATCTGAGTTGTTGAGCGAGGGAGGTTCCGCGGATCGGAGTTGTTGAGTGGGGGGGGTTCGCAGATCAAAGTTGTTGAGGGGGGGGTTCCACGGCTTGGAGTTGTTAAACGGAGATTTACCGCGAATCGCGGGGATTTAACACAAATCGCGGGGATTTATCGCGAGTCGCTGGGATTTACCGCGAATCGCGGGGATTTGCCGCGGGCCATTTATTACCGCTCCGCGGGCCGTAAATGGCCCGCGGGCCGGTACTTTGAGACCCCTGTTCTAGATGGTCGATGCAAGCGTCAGCGACTGGGTCCAACGAGGAGTTGGCCCAGAGGTTGAAGTCCCCCAGCACCAAAAGGTGTTTGATCCTTAGGGTGTAAGGGAGGACTGGTTTGGTGATCGAGAGGTGAATCTTATGGATCACCGCCAGGCCTCCCCCTCTTTGCCCCACTCTGTTCTGCATTTGGATGCGATAATTTGCAGGCACCAATTCTTCCAGAATGGTGTTGCAATCGCCTGTGAGCCAGCTTTCTGTGATAAAGAGGCAATCTATATCATGAAAAAGGATGAAATCATGGATTTCTTCCCGGTGTTTTACTGCCGATCTTGTGTTAATCAACGCACAGGATATGCGTTTGGGTTGGTGTAGCTGGGTCCTGTTTTTTACTGTTAATCGTCGATTGATTCTTAACAGTTGCTCGCTTTTTAGAGCTTTTTTGGTGACAGTTGTAAGTGTTGAGGCGAATGGTTTTAATTCCCAGATGGTTTCTTCAGAGTATTTCAGATAACCCATGGTTGCAGAAAAAACAAAAAACACAGGGAAGTGATGGTGATTCTGGAGGGGGGGGGGGTTTGGCGGTGCTGGGAGGGCAGAATATCCAAGTGAAACTGTCACTTACTATGTCTTTTCTCCCTGAAATTGGTCCAGAGGAAGGCAAAAAAAAACAGGTGTGCTATGCCAATCTGCCGTAACTGGGGAAAAAATTCCTTCCTGATCCCTGCTGGCGATCGGTAAACACCCTGGATCAATTGTTTTTGTGAGTAAGGGGGAGCGCGGGGCTGGGTACCCCTAGATTAACCACTGAGACCAACTTTCTAGTTGAAACGGTCTGTGCAAGGGGAGAGGGAGAGTGTCTGTGGTATTATTGGTAACTTTGAGAGTACCAAGATGGCCACTGCCTGGGACCAGGCCCGAGCCAGGGGCTAAGGTACAGGGGGAGAGAGGGGCCTGTCTGGGTGCAGCAGGGAGAGTCCTCGGGGGGAGGCTGAGGTGGTGTAGTGTTTTTTTCTGTGATAGGGGGGTAATAGGGACTTTGTCAGCCTCGGCGTGGGGGGTGTCCCGCTAGGCCGCGGCAGAAGCCGCGGACTTTCCTAGAAAGCCTCCGCCGCGACCGCGGTCCCGTTGCGGTGGCGTCCCAGGGACCACCGTGGGTAGCGGTGGTGAGGTGGTAGGCAGGAAATGATTTTGGGGCTAAAGGCCCAGTGTCAGGTATGCTGGGATGGAGGGTGCTGGTCGTCAGGTCGTCCGATCCCCTGGGATTAAAGAGGAAAACCGTGGCTTATCCTGAAAAGGATGGCCGCTTCCAATCCCCAGGGGCAGACCAGTGAGACCAGACTTACCTTGGAAGTGCAGTGCCAAGGGGGGGAGGAGGGATGCTGATCCAGGAAACGAAAGCTGCCGTGAGGCTGGCTGGCTGAGCTGACAGAAACCCTGCCTGCCTGTCTGGAGCCTGCCTGGAGCTATAGCATACACGCCCCTACTCCTAGGAGACGTGAGCCGTGGTGAGCTCCTGTCCTAATCCACCTGCCTGACTGAGTAGTGGTTGGGTAAACTTAGTCTCCACCACCCCTCTGAAAAGTGATCTGCAGAGGAGGGTGGTAGAGCAACAGGTTCCAGGAGCCCCGAGCTGTGTATGATCTCTTCCTTTTGTGTAGATTTTTTGGTTTAAATGTGTTACTGGCAATATATTTTTTAATATTCAGTTTCCTGCTGTATTTTTGGATACCTATATGGGTCTGAAACTTATCGAGGTTCTTTATAAGTGCATATTGTAGTTCTTTGTCAAGGACTCCTATTTCTTCTTGTGTTAAAGGTTGACCACTAAGATCAAAAATTCCCTCTCCTTTTGTTTTCTTTTTCTTTTGCTATCTCTTGCCTGATCTGCATCATCTCTTTTTTCTGGGCTTCTTCTCATGTTTCTTATCTCGTCTGGATTCCTTGATGGATAGTTTTCTCAGCCTCTTTCTAAAAAAGACCTATTGTAGTCTGTTTCAGAATGATATTGTCCCTGTTGTCGCTAGTGGGGCATAGTTGTTGTGTGTTGGTATCGGACCAACACACAACTACTTGAACCTATTTTGTATTAATGCTTCTAACTTAGAAAACTGCACATCAGAGTTACTCTCTGATAATTTGTCTGATTGTCCAGTTTGTTAAACACCTAGCAACAGCATTGCCATATAAGAGAAAGGGAAGTGAGTGAAATGTTCCCCACATCTGGAAGTACTGGGTATTTTTATTCGCTCCCAGGGGGTGGAAAGTGAAGGTAAAATAAATAGTGTTATGTACTGCTCATGGGGTTGCCATTAACATGAGTTTTGCCCTTCTTCACCTTAGGAATATCAAATCTCTACAATATGAGGACACTTCTACAATACAAAATTGTTCTCCACCGTTATATAATTAGGTACTTATGGCTCACATTTCCTTATTGATTTGAAAGAGCAGAAGAAAAAATAAAATTCTTGTGATTATGAAAAATGCTAGATGTACTTGAAGTGGCATATACTGCTGTGATAATGTTTCTACATTAATGTATACTTTCCAATGTTCGAAAGTTCAACACTAAGTGATTAAAACATTGTACAGTGAATGGATGTGATCTGTCACACAAAATAAAACACATGGCGGCCTCCATCCCTAATTTGGTATATAGTAAAGGGAATAAAACCATAAATCAGATTACAGTACATGATATATTTATTACATTATTAAATACATGTCAGATATTTCATATCAGATAGATCAGGGGTGTCAAACTGGCGGCCCTCCAGCTGTTCCGAAACTACAAGTCCCATCATGCCTCTGCCTGTGGGAGTCATGCTTGTAACTGTTAGCCTTGCAATGCCTCATGGGACTTGTAGTTTTGCAACAGCTGGAGGGCCACCAGTTTGACACCCCTGAAATAGATAGTCACAAGACTTATACTAACTGTGCTGCTCTAAGCATGCAATACTAAAAATACAAAAAAGAGACATGGCAGATATACATAATTAAATTAATCAGTTAGACAACATATATGAGATATGAACAGGTGATTAGTAGCATCTAGTAGCACTCTACGCGTTTCCTGGCATTTCAGCCATTCATCAGGAGTGTTTTAAAGCAGTATACTGAAAAATAAACAATAAAAAATAAACAAAAATACATGATAATGCATTGAAAGTAACAGCAAGATGGAAGCAGTAAGGAGACTTACTATTAACCTCAGTACCAATCCAGTATCTGCCAGGGAGAAAAGGGGGGGTTCGGGCATGATGTCTCCTCCGGGGTTGAGATGGGGCATCCACCAAGGGCGAGGAACAGCAGCTGGAGTGTAGACCGGTGGTCACAGCCTGATCCAAAATGCTATGTGTGCACATAAGGCGCATAGTGTTCCTAAAACAGGTATGGCAAAAATAAATACATAAATAAATAATTTTTGAAAAATGATGAAATGGGGATATCAATGTGTTCCCATAAGGGGAATGTGTAGGGAAGTGTGTAAGGAACAAAGCCAAACAAGGGAGGAGAAACATAACAAAAAGTGGTGACTAAGCTCCCAGCAATGAGGATGACCTGTGTGTAAGATCAAGTGTAGTTCCTTGTGATTGAATCAGGCAAATTAACAAATGGCTGCTCCAAGGCTGCTATATATGCCCATCCCCGGGAGGAGCCCCATCAACGTCATGTGTGATTGGCCAATTGTACAGGGGAAGGGGAATCCCAGCTGCGCATGGTGGAGCCATCAGCAGGGGGTCCTCCGCCCTCTCTGTACATGGTCAGAGATGGAAAAGGGACATCAATAGTTGTCCATGACGCTGCTGTGCAGCATCAATGCATGATGCCGATGCGCAGGAGTCCAGTCCCCGCCCCTACCAAAGGGCAAGGGGAGGGTCTCCCTGGCAGATACTGGATTGGTACTGAGGTTAATAGTAAGTCTCCTTACTGCTTCCATCTTGCTGGGACATAGTCATTTTTTTTTCGTGATATTCGTGATATTTTATATATAAAAAAAAAAATTGCGAAATTTCGCCATTTTTTTTTTTTTTATAAAATATCACGAATATTCGATATTAACGAATATTCGCAAATATTCTTCGAAATATTCGTGAAATATCGCAAAATCGAATATGGCGTATTCCGCTCATCACTAGTAAGCATACCATGTGTCAGGGACTTACCTCCCAGTCCCATTGAACCACTATTCGGGTGAGACAGCAGTGTTCCCCTGTAATTGCGCGCCATCGCGCGTCCAATGCACGCACGCGTGCACAACGAGCAGGCACGCGGTGGGAGCGCGCGTGCATGTTAACTCGGTTTGGCGCCAAACTCCTTTTAAAAGCTCACTGTTGTTCCCAACACATTGCTTCCTGATCTGCAGTTTCTGAGTGTAACCTGCATCTGAAATCTGATTATCTGTTTGAATCTTCTGACCCAGCTTGTTGACCATCCGTACCTCTCCAATCCCTGACCTCGGCTTCCATCGACTTACTCTTCTGATTGAACCTCCACTGCCAAGATCCTCCTGCCTGTACTATGACTACGCTCCAGCCTTCCATATCTGAATACTTGATTAACCATTGAGACCGGGCTTGTCTGACGCTGCTATCTTCTACTGCACACTAACCATCTTACCTCATCAGCTCGTTGCCGTTGTAGCTGCACCTCCAGTTAGGAGTCTATGACCGCTTCTTCTGCTTCAGTGATCTCCGATCCCTCTACTTCAGAAGAATCATCTATCCGCATCTACCTTACACTACTCCGGCACTCCTACCCCGCTGTGCTCCCGAGCCCGCTGTCTCCACTCCAGCAGCTCGCGATCCAGAGCTGTAAGAGAGGCCCTCTCCTGCAACCAGACTGTGGCGACCAGGTACGTGATACATGACACCACGTTTGTTTGATCTTTTTTAATTATAAAAAAAAGCTTTATAATCACTTTAAAGGGTAAATTGTAAAGTCTGGGCAGATAACCAAAGGTTACAACAACAAAGGGGCAACCAGGCAAATATAGACATCCTCAGGGGCTGGAAAATAATAATAGTTCAAGATCATTTAAGAAGTTATTACTTGTACATCCAAAAATCATTCACCAAGCAATTGACACAATGACAGCCGAACAGTGGGTACAGCTGACTGAATGTCCGCCGGCACCCTTCGATCATTATTTACACAGGCAGAATTGTAAATAAGGCAGATTGTCGTTATTCTCTTAGATATTTAAAAAAATGCTTTCTGATTACTCTTACTTACTTCTTATCACTTCCTGTAGATCAAATCCCATCATGCAGTGCTTTAGTGCATCATAACTGAAGCATTGCAAACTGTGTTTACGATGTTTCAGTTTATGAATGACCCGGAGTCCTGA
Source organism: Rana kukunoris (assembly GCA_029574335.1). Lineage (NCBI taxonomy): Eukaryota > Metazoa > Chordata > Amphibia > Anura > Ranidae > Rana > Rana kukunoris. The sequence continues at coordinate 202,583,707 of CM056051.1, forward strand.
CTCCTGTCCATTCATCTTCAGTGCACCCGAGGCTGCAAAGAAAAGGACTGGGGAATCTGTGTCTTCAGTCCCTTTCTCTATCTCAGAAGGGAGATGTTGGAGGTATGTTTAGACCCCTGATATCTCACCAAAGCCCCCCAACAGGGCTGATAAAAAAAAAAGAACTGTAATAAATAAATATTTAAATGGTTAAATTGTAAAAAAAAAAAAAAAAAAACACACTGACACCATACACCCCCCCCCTAAAAGAAAAAGAAAAAAAGAATTGTAAAAAAAAAAAATTGTAAAAAAAAAAAACTGCTGGCACAGTCCACGCCTCAATCGGCGAGTACTTGAAAAAAGTATTGGTACTTGTACTGGGTTTTAAGTGGTATCGGTGCAACCCTGCTTTGTGCAACCTGGACATTTATGGATATTTGCAAGGCTCAATACAAGAGAGACCTTTCTGTTCTGTCCTATTTTTCTGAAGATTACTTTATTAACTTAACCACTTGCCGACCAGCCGCCGCAGTTATACGGCGGCAGGTCGGCACGGGTGCGCGAGAGCCCGTAGCTCTACGTCGCGCCTTTCGCGGCCACTAGGGGGCGTGTGCGCGCCGCCGGCGGCCCGCGCGCGCGCCCCCCGCTCGCCCCCGAGTCCCGTGCGTGTGCCCGGCGGGCGCGATCGCCGCCGGGCACACGCGATCGCTCGTTACAGAGCGGGGAACGGGAGCTGTGTGTGAAAACACACAGCGCTCGTTCCTGTCAGCGGGTGAAACGCTGATTTTCTGTTCATACAATGTATCAGTGATTCCCCCTAGTAAGTCCCCCCCCCATACAGTTAGAACACAAATAGGAACACACTTAACCCCTTCCCCGCCCCCTAGTGTTAACCCCTTCACTGCCAATGGCATTTTTATAGTAATCCAATGCATTTTTATAGCATTGATCGCTAAAAAAATGCCAATGGTCCCAAAAATATGTCAAAAGTGTCCGAAGTGTCCGCCATAATATCGCAGTACCGAAAAAAAACGCTGATCGCCGCCATTACTATTAAAAAAATAATAATAATAAAAATGCCATAAAACTACCCCCTATTTTGTAAACGCTATAACTTTTGCGCAAACCAATCAATAAACGCTAATTGCGATTTTTTTTACGAAAAATATGTAGAAGAATACGTATCGGCCTAAACTGAGGAAAAAATATTTTTTTTTTATATATTTTTGGGGATATTTATTATAGAAAAAAGTAAAAAATATTGCATTTTTTTCAAAATAGTCGCTCTGTTTTTGTTTATAGCGCAAAAAATAAAAACCGCTGAGATGATCAAATACCACCAAAAGAAAGCTCTATTTGTGGGAAAAAAAGGACGCCAATTTTGTTTGGGAGCCACACCGCACGACCGCGCAATTGTCAGTTAAAGCGACGCAGTGCCGAATCTCAAAAAGTGCTCTGGTCTTTGGACAGCAATATGGTCCGGGGCTGAAGTGGTTAAAGGGGTTGTAAAGACAAAAATATTTTCCTCTTAAATAAAGTCTGACAGTAGCTGATAAAGTAAAAAGTAATGTTTTGCATTATAACTAGTTTGATACTTGTTGAAATCGAGCTGTTTTAGTCACCTCCATCACTCCTGAATCATTATTCTCACTGACTTCCTGGTTTGCGGTGCGCTTTCATTCTTGCTACATCACGGCCTAATGGGAACTACAGTTCCCATTAGGCTTAGCCTCCATGCCTGTGAGGGATAAGAGAGCATCTTCACTCAGCGCTGTAGTCATAGGGAGGGGGTGAGCACACTCTGCTTTCCACCATGCCGATGCTGGTGGAAAGCAAGAAGAGGAGAGACAGGAAATGGCATTTTTAAACCTGGATTACTGTATTTTGGAGGTCAAAAGGAAAAACGAGGTAAGTGATATTTAAATGCTGTAGTTTACAGCAATCAATTGATCTAATAAAAAACAAACCTTTAGTGTTCCTTTAACCAGTTGAGATCCGCGCTACAGTCGAATGACGGCTCTAGCGCAAATCTAATTTGTCAACAGGCCGTCAATTGACGGCATGTCTTTAAGACGTTCCCCGCGCGCGCTCCCGTGCGCGCAGCGGGGAAATTCTGTGCTGGCCGTGTCCCTTGGACACAGCCGATCACAGATCGCGGCGAACGGCCAATCAGAGTGGCCGTTTGCTATGCGATCGGAGCGGCCAATGAGAGATGATCTCAAATGTAAACATATGAGATCATCTCTCATCTCTCTCTCTCTAAGACGTTCCCTGCGCTCGCTCCCGAGCGCGCAGCGGGGAAATTCTGTGCTGCCCGTGTCTCTTGGACACAGCCAATCACAGGTCGCGGCGAACGGCCAATGGCCGTTTGCAGATCTGGGCGGTGGCCGTTTGCTATGCGATCTGGGCGGCCAATGAGAGATGATCTCAAATGTAAACATATGAGATCATCTCTCATTGCAGCTTCTCCCTCCTCACACAGAGACAGCGTGTGAGGAGAGAGACAGATCTGTGAGTGAAAAGTGTCAGTGTCAGTAAAAGAAAGTGATATTTTGTGCCATCCCAGTACTGTCCCAGTGCCATCCCAGTACTGTCCCAGTGCCATCCCAGTACTGTCCCAGTGCCATCCCAGTACTGTCCCAGTGCCATCCCACCTGTGCCACCTCATCAGTGCCCACCTGTGCCGCCAATCAGTGCCAGCCTGTGCTGCCAATCAGTGCCCGCCTGTGCCGCCAATCAGTGCCCACCTGTGCCGCCAATCAGTGCCCGCCTGTGCCGCCAATCAGTGCCCGCCTGTGCCGCCAATCAGTGCCGCCTCATCTGTGCTGCCTCAGTGCCACCTGTGCAATTAGTCAGTGCCCATCTGCTCCGCCAATCAGTGCGCATCTGATTCACCTCATCAGTGCCTGTGCCGCCAATCAGTGCCCGCCTGTGCCACCAATCAGTGCCCGCCTGTGCCGCCAATCAGTGCCCGCCTGTGCCGCCAATCAGTGCCGCCTCATCTTTGCTGCCTCAGTGCCACCTGTGCAATTAGTCGGTGCACATCTGTGCCACCTCATCTGTGCCCATCTGATTCACCTCATCAGTGCCTGTGCCGCCAATCATTGCCCGCCACCATGTCAAAAATAACCTATTCCCTGGAGGAGGCATACCAAATCCTTTCCGCGCCCAACGAGAGCAACATGCAGCTCACTCTTTCTGATTCTATTTCCAATTCGGATTCGGATTCGGATGTCAATTATGAGCCAGCCCCCAGTAGCGGAACACTGAGTGACTCCGAGGAGGAAGATAGCTGGCCCGCTAAGCGAAGGCATTCTGGTCAGGAGGCAGTGCCATCCTCCAGTACTGCAGTGCCATCCACAAGCACCGCAGTGCCATCCACAAGCACCGCAGTGCCATCCACAAGCACCGCAGTGCCATCCACAAGCACCTCAGTGCCTCAGCAAGAAAGGCCAAGGACCCATGCCGGCCTTCCCTATGCCCTTCAAAACCCCTTGTGGCTTCCTCCAAATTCCGGAGAAGCCAACATTCCCCCTTTCACGGCCCAGCCAGGAATCCAGGTGGACACGGAGAATTTTTCCCCAATCGATTATTTCAACCTGATGTTCACAGAGGACATGCTATCCGAAATTGTGGCCCAGTGCAACCTATTTGCACAGCAATTTATTCAACAAAATCCCACATCCTATTATGCCCGTTCCTTCCAGTGGAGAGAGCTTACGGTGGAGGAGTTGAAAAAAATTTTAGGCCTCACATTATGTATGGGACTCAACCCAAAAAACGCTTCACGTGCCTTTTGGTCCAAAATGCCAATCTATCACATGCCAATCTTTTCCAGTGTAATGCCCAGATCCCGATACTACCTCATCATAAGATTCCTACATTTTAACGATAACACCCAGTGCCATCCCCGAAATCACCCAAATCACGACAGGCTTTTTAAAATTCGGCCCTTACTGACTTATTTTTCTGAGAAATTTCCCCAATTGTATACCCCGGACCAACACATCTGTGTGGATGAGTCCCTTGTGAAATTCACTGGCAGGCTTCAAATAAAGGGATTTTTAAATACAGCTTACCTGTAAAATCCTTTTCTTGGAGTACATCACGGGACACAGAGCGGCATATTCATTACTATATGGGTTATATGGAGTACCTTCAGGTGTGGACACTGGCAATCTCAAACAGGAAGTCCCCTCCCTATATAACCCCCTCCCCTAGAGGGAGTCCCTCAGTTTTGTAGCAAGCAGTATACCTCCCAAAATGTTCACCCAAAAGAGGGGTGGGAGCTCTGTGTCCCCGTGATGTACTCCAAGAAAAGGATTTTACAGGTAAGCTGTATTTAAAAATCCCTTTTTCTTTCTCGTACATCACGGGACACAGAGCGGCATATTCATTACTATATGGGATGTCCGAAAGCAATGCTTTAATGAGGGGAGGGAGACATCTTCCAAAGAAGGATTCAATTTAGAGGTATACTCAAATAATAATAATAATTCCAACTTAGTCAAGAAAAAACTTTTTTTTTTTTTTTTTTCTTTTTTACAACCAAGGGTGCCCCTGATCCCGAGGATCTTAAACTGCAGCCTGTAGTACTGCCTGTCCAAAGGCAGAATCCGCATCCCTTCTCACGTCTAGTTGATAAAACTTTGTAAACGTGTGGACTGATGACCACGTCGCCGCCTTGCATATCTGAGCCATAGAGATCTGATGGTGTGCTGCCCAGGAGGCGCCCATGGCCCTGGTAGAATGGGCCTTTACCGACAAAGGAGGAGGCAACCTCTTCAAACCGTAGGCTTGAATGATTATTTGTCTAATCCATCTCGAGATAGTGGATTTTGCAGCTGCCTGCCCCTTCTTGGGGCCATCTGGTAGAACGAACAACACATCTGTTTTCCGGATCTTTTCTGTAGCTTTAAGATAGGCCTTCATGGCCCGGACAATATCCAAGGTATGCAGCAACCCCTCCTTTCTAGATGTGGGTTTCGGAAAGAAGGATGGAAGTACCAAATCCTGGTTCAAGTGAAAATTGGATATAACCTTTGGTAGAAAGGAAGGATGGGGCCGGAGAACTGCCCTGTCCTTATGTAGAACGAGATATGGTTCCTTACGCGATAAGGCTGCTAATTCTGACACTCTCCTGGGCGAAACTATGGCGACCAAGAAAACCAACTTTCTTGTCAGTAAAACTAAAGGAATCTCAGCCAACGGCTCAAAGGGTTGTTTCTGTAGAGTGGACAGGACAAGATTTAAGTCCCATGGACAAATTGGTGACTTGACAGGAGGATTAATACGCAAGACCCCCTGTATGAAGGTCTTTACCAGCGAGTGGGTGGCCAGCGGCCTCTGAAACCACACTGACAGAGCTGAAATCTGTCCCTTGATTGTGCTTAATGCCAGGCCTTTATCCACTCCTAGCTGGAGAAAACTTAACACCCTATCAATGGTATATTTGCGGGAATTCCATCTTTTGGATTCACACCAGCCTACGTAGTTCCTCCACACCCTGTAATAAATCACCCTGGAGGCCGGCTTTCTAGCCCTAATCAGGGTAGGAATTACCTGCCTAGACAGACCTCTACCCCTGAGAATCAGGGATTCAGCCTCCAGGCCGTCAAATTTAGACGTTGTAATGTAGGGTGGAGGATCGGGCCTTGTGAGAGTAGGTCTGGTCGTAGAGGAAGAGTCCAAGGGTCTCCCACTGCCATCTTCAGGACTAGTGAGTACCATGTCCTCCGGGGCCAAGCTGGAGCTACTAGAATGACCGGCTTGTGCTCCACTCTGATCCTGCGCAACAGGCGAGGAAGTAACTGTAGCGGAGGGAATGCATATAGAAGTTTGAATTGATGCCAAGGGCAAACCAACGCATCGGTTCCGCAGGCCATAGGGTCCCTCGCTCGAGACACGAACCTGTCTAGTTTCTTGTTGAACCTGGATGCCATTATATCTACGTCTGGCATTCCCCACCTCTGGCAGATTGTCTGAAAGACCTGGGGATGCAGAGACCACTCCCCTGGCGACAGAATCTGGCGACTTAAGAAGTCTGCCTGCAGGTTGTCCACTCCGGGAATGAATATCGCCGAAATGCAGGGTACATGAACCTCTGCCCACTGAAAAATCAAGCTCACCTCCCTCTGAGCGGCCTGACTCCTGGTTCCCCCTTGGTGGTTTATGTATGCCACCGCTGTGGCATTGTCTGACTGGATTCTCACCGGGGACCCCTGTAATCTGGAGGTCCATGCCCGAAGGGCTAGGCGAGCAGCTCTGATCTCCACGATATTGATGGGGAGCTGCCTCTCTGTTTTCACCCAAGTTCCCTGGCGAGAGAACCCCTCGAAGACCGCCCCCCAGCCTGCCAGGCTGGCGTCTGTGGTAACTACCTTCCAGACAACAGGGCTGAAGGATCTTCCCTTTAGAAGATTCTGAGGGTTCAACCACCAGGCCAGGCTTTGTCGGACCCTTGATGATAGCGTCAAAGGGGACTCTAAGGCATGTGCTCTCTTGCCCCAGGCTGCTAGAATGGCTGCCTGTAGGACGCGAGTGTGGATCTGAGCGTATGGTACTGCCTCGAACGTGGCCACTAGCTTGCCTAGTAATCGCATACACAGGCGAATAGTTGGTTTTTTCTTGCTTAGAACCAACTGAACCAACCCCTTGATAGCCTCGATCTTTACAAGGGGCAGGAACACCCTTTGCTGTTCTGTGTCTAACCTCATGCCGAGGTATTCCAACTGCTTTGTAGGCTGGAACGCTGACTTTTCCCGGTTTAGGACCCAGCCGAATCCTTCGAGGTACTGAACCGTGAGGTTTACTGCCTGTTGCAGACACGGCCGTGAGTGATCTATGATTAAAAGGTCGTCCAAGTACGCTAGGACTGTGACCCCTTGGATCCTTAAATTGCCCAGAACTGGGGCTAGGATCTTCGTGAATACCCGGGGGGCCGTGGCCAGCCCGAAGGGGAGCGCCCTGAATTGGAAGTGTCGCTGCCCCACCGCAAAGCGTAAAAATCTTTGATGCGACTGAAAGATTGGTACATGAAGGTAAGCATCCTTTATGTCTATGGAAGCCAGAAAATCGTCCCTCTGAAGCGCGGCGGCTGCTGACCGGATGGATTCCATCCGGAAGGAACGAACCCTTAGGTAACCGTTTAACCTCTTTAGGTCCAAGATTGGCCTGACATTGCCGTTGGGCTTTGGTATGACAAAGAGATTGGAATAGAAACCTAGCCCTTGCTCTTGGGCTGGCACCTCTATTATTACGTCCTGGCAAAGCAGGTGATCCAAAGCTGCCAGCATTGAGGCCTTCCTTGCTGGATCCTTTGGTAGCCTTGACTCTTGAAAATGAGGCGGAGGAAAGTTTAGAAACTCCAGTCTGTAGCCTGCGGTTACAGACGCCCGGACCCATTTGTCGGGGATCTTGGCTTCCCAAACTTCTGAGAAGAAACAAAGCCTTCCCCCCACCCGCGAGAGTGGGGGCGCCCCTTCATAAGGCAGACTTAGGGGCTGTCTTTGTCGGCTTGCGATACCATGGCCTCTTACCCCCAGGGGCCTGTCCCTGCGATGTACTGTTAACGTTGGATCGTGCAGGCGGCCGTCAATACTGCCTGGAATTTGAGGGCCCTGAGACAGGAAAGAGCTGCCTTTTAAATGTAGGACCCCGGAATGTCTTTTTGACCGGTAAAAGGGTACTTTTGCCACTTGAAATAGTCTGAATGTATTTATCCAGATCCTCCCCGAAGAGTCGTCCTCCATGGAAGGGAAACCCTGCCAGAAGTTTTTTGCATGGGGGCTCCGCCGCCCAGTTCTTCAACCATAAGAGCCTTCTCATGTGCACCAAAAATAGTGATAAACGAGAGGCCTGCTGGATGGAATCCTTTATAGCATCTACAGCAAAACACAGAGCTCTGGGAATGTCAGAAAACTCTTCTGCTTGTTGGGTAGGCATGTCCTTTAACATTTCTTTTGTCTGGTCCTTTAACGCCTGACAAACTCCAATTGCAGCCACAGCTGGCTGTACCACTGCTCCTGCCGTAGCAAAGGATGCTTTTAAAAGTGTCTCTAACCGTTTATCAACCGGATCTTTAAACATATGTATGTTTTCCACCGGGCAAGTTAGTGATTTATTCACACATGAGATGGCTGCATCCACCACTGGGAGCCTCCACCTCTTGGAGAATTTTTCCTCCATGGGGTAAATGACCGCAAATCTCTTCGGTGGCAGAAAAATCCTGTCCGGCCGTACCCAATCCCGAAAGATCAATTCCTCCAAGAGAGGATGGACCGGAAAAACTGCGTTGCTTAACGGAGCTTTCAAAGAGCCCAGAGAGGATACCGGAGGAACCTGAGGCTCTGGCAATGGTAAACTAAATGCCGAGCGGACCATGTCCGTCAAAGACTGCACCCACAATCTCTCTGTCTGGGAGTCTGAAAATGGTTCCTCAGAGGTAGATCCCTCAATCCCTGAACCCTCTTGGTTCAGGTCTAGCTGATCCTCCTGCGATTCCAATTCCTCCGGAGAGAGAATCTCAGCATCTGAGGATACACCTCTTGGTGATGGGGATCTAACCCGTTTCTTGCCCGGAATAGCTCTAGCGATCAATGCTGCTATTCTCTCTTCTAGCCCCCCTAGGGATACAGCTAGCATCTCCTCTGTGATAAACACAGGGCTGGGCTGATCTGGGCCAGCCTCCGCACCAGACCCCCCTAATGGCTCATCCAAGGCGACCTTTATGGGAATAAGTTGCGGGGAAAGTATCGGCATATCATCAGAATCAGAGGGGGAACCCCTTTGTTTTTTGGTCTTTTTTGTACCCTTTGACCCCGAACCTTCGAAAGCCATAATACAAAATCGAGGGACTCCGCCAACAACAACAAACTGTAATGGCCAGGAGTACAAAACTAGAGCTTAGGGGACAATAGATCACTAATGCCCAAAAACTGATGGGGCCCCGTATGTTTTTTTTTTTTTTTTTTTAAATATATATGTCTCTTTTTTTTTTTTTTTTTTCAAACATACAGTGACCCCAAACTTAGTTTGCCAGCCTCCAACCTGCTGCAAAAAGGGGAATTTCTTGGCTTAACAAAAAGGCATTGGAACAAAGTCCAGCATGTACTACCCCTCTTCCGCCACCGGGAGTCACTGTTCTGCCGCTCTGCGTCCTCTCCCTTTGAGATCAGCCTCAGACTGAGCACTGGCAATGCCTGCTGATCTATAACAGCACAAGGCGCGCCCCTGTATGACGCTGCAGGCACGCCCCCCCCCCGCCCTCCTCTTCGAACGGCGCGAAAAACGTCTATAAGACGTGCGCGCGCACGCGCGCGCGTATGCCGGAGCAGGAGGAACATGGAGGAGCCGCGCTGCTGGAGACCCAGGACTGCAGTATCAGGCGGCAGATTCAAACCCCCGGCCAGGTAGGACTCTCCAAAAGGCCCCATGGGGATCCTTACCAGTCCTAGGAAGAAAGCAGCAGGTAGCTAGCAACACCATTCTTAGACAGGGGAACCTAGTGATGGGGGAAATGGGATCATCCTGTCTTTCTCAGACATAGTGAGCAAGGTTGCCAATGCAGAGCATACTTAGGCTATCCCCCCTTTTAGGTTACCCCGGAGAGCCTGCTGTCGAACCAAGTCCCGCAGGCTCCCCTCTTACCTGCTCCATGCTGCAGGATGTTTGTCTAGCAAAACGATCCAATCTTCTACCATCTCCGTGGGTAGCGTAGTAGACCTTCAGGCCCTGGGGTCCTATGAAGGTACCCACTGTCCTGGACCTATATAGCACCCTGGCAAACAGGAACTTATGGTCTTTATGAACTCCAAGTCCTGGGCCCAGGGTCCAGCCCTCCAAAGAGGAGCATTATAGGCAAAACCCCACGGTTTGGGGCCCGGGTACTGTCCACTTTGGCACTGAGGCTCCTTGGACAGATCCGGTTAGCCCGCCCTTAATCCCAAGGATGTGGAGCAAAGCTATTCCGTGACCAACACCTAAGACACTGGCGAAAAAACTGAGGGACTCCCTCTAGGGGAGGGGGTTATATAGGGAGGGGACTTCCTGTTTGAGATTGCCAGTGTCCACACCTGAAGGTACTCCATATAACCCATATAGTAATGAATATGCCGCTCTGTGTCCCGTGATGTACGAGAAAGAAAAAACAATTCATCCCCAGCAAAAGAGCCCGCTATGGTGTGAAGATATACAAATTGTGTGACCGAGTCACAGGATACTTGTATGCCTTCAGAGTGTACGAATGCAAGGACACCAAGCTGAATCCCCCTAATTGCCCAGACTACTTGGGATCAAGTGGCAAAATTGTTTGGGAACTCATCACCCCCCTATTGGAAAAGGGATATCATCTGTACATGGATAACTTCTATACCTCCCTTCCCCTGTTCCACAACCTGCACCGGAAGAAGACGCCAGCATGTGGCACCGTCAGAAATAATCGGAAGGGCTTTCCTCAAAGTCTTGTAAAAAAAAAAACTAAAAAGAGGAGAATCAGCAAGTATGCGAAATAAAGAGGTCCTGGCAGTGAAGTGGAAGGACAGAAGAGACGTCTATATGCTATCCACCATCCACAATGACACCGCTGTTGAAACCCGCAGAAGGCGTGGCACCACCATCCGAAAAGCCCACATGCATCCAGGACTATAATTTGTTTATGAGCGGAGTTGACTTCAATGACCAGATGCTTGAACCCTATCTTGCCATAAGGCGGACGTACCATTGGTACAAAAAAGTTGCCATTTATTTTTTTCAATTGGCCATATACAACTCGCTTCCTTGGCTACCAAGAGGACCTTATCACTGCCCTTATTTTCCCGAACGGCCCTCCCCAAACTATCCGATCTGATGTTTTACGTCGTCTCGCCGAGAGTCATTTTCCCGGTAGAGTCCCTCCCACAAAAACAGGCCGACGACGTCAAAAAAAATGTAAGGTGTGTACCAGTCAAGGAATCAGAAGAGACACATCTTTCCAGTGTGCCGATTGCCCTTCACAGCCTGGCCTCTGTCTAATTGACTGTTTTTGGATTTACCATACCAAACTAAACTATTAATCCTCCGTTCCTGCCTTCATACACCTTCACACCCCTTATGCCACTGCCTGCTCTGTAACTGACCCCGGCTTGTTTTTTGACCACGATTCTGCCTAACGATTTTGTAATATCTCTGCCTGAACCGGAACTGACCCTGGCTTGTTTTTTGACCATTCTTCTGCCCAACGATTCTGTAATGCCTCTGCCTGATCTGGAACTGACCTTGGACTGTTTGACCATGCCTTTTGCCTGCCCCTTGGATTGATCTTGTACCCTGCTACTGGACTAGTGGGATTTAACACAGGGGTCTCACATATGTGAGGGGCTCCAGAAAAGTTTTTCTGTTTTTCTGTTTTCTCATTCTAGATTAGGGTCTGGTTGCCCGGAGGCTTCAAAGAGATTTGGGTGGGAGAAGCCTCTACCCCTGTCCCCATTCTGTCCTGAACGAGGCCCTACTTCTGCCTGCTGCCTGTAGGACCTATGCCATCATGCCTCTGCCTGATGCATGAACTGACCACCTGCACTAACCCTGACGGGACTGTATCCCTGCCTGGACATTTGTGTATGCAAATGCTGACCAAGTCCCTGCCTGCTGCCTGGACCAGTGCTATCCTGCTGTGTAGAACTGCGCTACTATTACCACAGGTAATCTTCTGTTTACGCTTTGCTCAGCATAATGTATTTTGGGGTGTAATTCTTGGTATGTGCATGCTATGTGTCTCTGGAACACCTGACGGTGTTCCTTGCATGTTGGGTCTCTGTATGTGGTCAGGCTGTGTAGAAGTCTCACACATGTGGTATCGTTGTACTCAGGAGGAGTAGCAGAATGTATTTTGGGTTGTCATTTTTGCTATGTACATGCTATGTGTTAGAAATATTTTATCAATTGACAACTTTTTGGGAAAAAAATGGGTTTTCATTTTTTTTCCACATGTTCCAAAAACTTCTGGAAAAAAATTAACCGTTCAAAAGACTCATTATGCCTCATAGATTATACGTTGGGGTGTTAGATTTCCAAAATGGGGTCATTTTGTGGGTATTTCCATTGTACTGGTGTTCCAGGGCCTTCAAAAGTGTAATAGGTAGTCAACTAGTTAGATGTGCAATTTATGCTCCTAAAACCCTTGATGGCGCTTCCTGCTTGTTGGGCCTCCGTATGTGGCCAGGCAGTGAAAAAGTCTCACACATGGGGTATTGTTTTACTCAGGAGGAGTAGCCGAATGTATTTTGGGGTGTCATTTTTGCTATGTACATGCTATGTGTTGGAAATATCTTAGAAACTGACAACTTTGTGTAAAAAAAAATGCGTTTTCATTTTTTTCCACGTGTTCCAAAAACTTCTGGAAAAAAATGAACCGTTCAAAAGACTCATTATGCCTCATAGATTACACGTTGGGGTGTTAGCTTTCCAAATTGGGGTCATTTTGTGGGTAATTCCATTGTCCTGGTGTTCCAGGGCCTTCAAAAGTGTAATAGGTAGTCAACTAGTTAGATGTGCAATTTATGCTCCTAAAACCCCTGATGGCGCTTCCTGCATGTTGGGCCTCCGTATGTGGCCAGGCAGTGAAAAAGTCTCACACATGGGGTATCGTTTTACTCAGGAGGAGTAGCAGAATGTATTTTGGGGTGTCATTTTTGCTATCTAAATGCTATGTGTTGGAAATATCTTAGAAACGGACAACTTTGTGTAAAAAAAAATGCGTTTTCATTTTTTTCCACGTGTTCAAAAAACTTCTGGAAAAAAATGAACCGTTCAAAAGACTCATTATGCCTCCCAGATTATACGTTGGGGTGTTAGCTTTCCAAAATGGGGTCATTTTGTGGGTAATTCCATTGTCCTGGTGTTCCAGGGCCTTCAAAAGTGTAATAGGTAGTCAACTAGTTAGATGTGCAATTTATGCTCCTAAAACCCTTGATGCCGCTTCCTGCATGTTGGGCCTCCGTATGTGGCCAGGCAGTGAAAAAGTCTCACACATGGGGTATCGTTTTACTCAGGAGGAGTAGCCAAATGTATTTTGGGGTGTCATTTTTGCTATGTACATGCTATGTGTTGGAAATATCTTAGAAACGGACAACTTTGTGTAAAAAAAAATGCGTTTTCATTTTTTTCCACGTGTTCAAAAAACTTCTGGAAAAAAATGAACCGTTCAAAAGACTCATTATGCCTCATAGATTATACGTTGGGGTGTTAGCTTTCCAAAATGGGGTCATTTTGTGGGTAATTCCATTGTCCTGGTGTTCCAGGGCCTTCAAAAGTGTAATAGGTAGTCAACTAGTTAGATGTGCAATTTATCCCCCTAAAACCCCTGATGGCGCTTCCTGCATGTTGGGCCTCCGTATGTGGCCAGGCAGTGAAAAAGTCTCACACATGGGGTATCGTTTTACTCAGGAGGAGTAGCAGAATGTATTTTGGGGTGTCATTTGTGGTATGCACATGCCATGTGAGAGAAATAAGCTATTACAATGACAATTTTGAGAACAGTTTTAAATAAAAAATAAAAATCTTAATTTTGCAAAGTATTGTGGGAAAAAATTACAACTTCAAATACCTCACCATGCCTCTTAATAAATACCTTGGAATGTTTACTTTCCAAAAAGGGGTTATTTGGGGGGCATTTGTACTTTCCTGGCTTGTTAGGCTCTCAAGAAATGAGATAGGCCTTCAGTACATCGGGTGTGATCATATGTGATAATTTATTATGATTTGCACTATAGCTTGTAGACTCTAAAACTTTCACACAGACCAAATAATTTCGAAAAAATTTAGGTTATTTTTATCAAAGACATGTAGCAGTATAAATTGTGGCCAAAATTTATGAAGAAAAATTAATAATTTGCAAAATTTTATCACAGAAACTAAGAAAAAATCTTTTTTTTTTCAAAATTTTCGGTCTTTTTTTATTAATAGCGCAAAAAATAAAAAACCCAGAGGTGATCAAATACCACCAAAAGAAATCTCTATTTGTGGGAAGAAAAGGACAAAAAAATCATTTAGGTATAGTGTTGCCTGACTGAGTAATTGTCATTCAAAGTGTGAGAGTGCTGAAAGCTGAAAATTGCTCTGGGCAGGAAGGGTGTTTAAGTGCCCAGTAAGCAAGTGGTTAAGGACTGTCACATTCTCCTTATTTCTCGTAAACATTTGCTATACAGTTGAGATGACAGTTGAAATGACCAATATTTATGTATCATTATGTTGCCATATGTAATCTGAATTTGTCTATTGTTTTATAGTTATATACATGCTTAGAATGCATTTATGGGAAAGCAGTCAAGGATGATGTATATTGGAGACAGAATTTATAAATTGTCACATTGTGACAAAAGGGATGTGTCATTGGCTTCAGTTTGTCCTTTGCTATAACTTAACTTAACTCAACTCAGAGTGATTCTTTAGCATTTGCTTTCCAGCTGACAGTCTTAATATGTGACAACACAGAGGAATGTTCTATGTTATAATACTAAGCGTGAAAAAAGATAACTATAGACAGTTTGTCAGTTTGCCCAGAAAATGTTTTCAGAATGTTTACTTTAAGAAGATGTGCATTACTTACTAATAGGTGTTATTAAGTGACAAACAAATGTCCATACCTCCCAACTTTTTGAGATTGAAATGTGTGGTTTTTTTTTTAACACTACTTTTCCTTTATACTGGCTTGTAAAATTTACAAATGCAGCAATTTATAAATTGAATAAAAGGTTTAGCACTGGGAAACACCTTTTAAAAATAAAAAGTGCATTTTTTACAACAATATAGATCAGACCGAAATGAGGGACACATGAAGTTGAAAGAGGGACAGAGGGACTTTGTTCCAGATCAGGGATAGTCCCTCAAAATCAGGGACGGTTGGGAGCTATGTATGTCCATAAACAATTCTATGAAAGTGGGTTTGTCTTCAATGATTAAAAACAATAGGTGGATATTTTTCTATTGTTTTCTTTTGGCTTAATGTGGTAAACATTACCGGTCATATCCTGAAAATATATTGTATTTAAGATACTGAACCAGGAAATAAAGACGAGTGATGTATTATTCTGTGTCCGTGTTTTGACTTTGGGCTACATTTCTCCCCGCAGGGCTATGTGTGTGTGATTGGGAGTGTAGAACAGAGAGTGCCCACACAGGTTAGTATAGGAGTGATATATAGGATGATGGACAGGTACTATTAACTTGTTGTAAGTCGGGTTGTAGTATCCTTTCAGGGCCCGTTCACATCTCCACGTACTGTAGCAGGAACTCACATTCCTGTGCACTTTTTTTGGGGAAATTTGGAGCGTTTCTGCTTCTCACACATAGGGCAGCTCATTCACTCGAATAGGCTGCCCTATGTGTGACAAAAGTCCGAAAGAAGCTCCATATTTTGTTTAGAGCTGAACGTGGCACATTTTTTGGTGCACTTAGTGCGCTTGTTGCATTGCACATGCACACCTGCTACCCCCACTTGGGGGTGACACTAACATTTAGTTGTGCTGCAAATGTGATGTGCGTTTTTAGTGCTTTTCTAAAACATGTGGCAAAGTGTGTTTTCTGTGCAGTTTGCTGTACATTCAGAAACACCCAGATGTGAATGGAGCCGTATGGTTAAATTTCTCTTTCAGGCTTCATTTACACATAGCATCAAATTTTGTGGCTCATGTTTCCGGCATCGGGCAGCCTATTGATCTAATTGGACTACCCTATGTGTGACAAAGAAGCTCATGGGACATTTTGGCATACTGCGGTTTGCACATTCTAATGTGTGTTTTGTTGCGCTTTTCTTTTTATGTGGCAAAATGTGTATTTGCTTCTGCCTTTGGGGTGCCATTAACAATTAATGGCACCAAAAATGATACTAGTTAATTTTAGGTGTATCCAGGTGGCCATACACTGTACAATCTTTGGACAATATCCTTTAGATTTAGAAAAACGATATAATAAGAGGATACACCTTTCTCTCCAATCACTCTGTGCCCATTCAGGCAGGATCTTGCACTATATAGTAGATGGAAGATCTAAAGAAGATTGCACAATCAGATTATATAGAGTATAGTGAGCTTTACAGACTTACAGGGACATATTTCTCCTGTTTTCAATACTACAGCTCTGCTCCACAGAAGCTCTTTTGTGATCGCTCAGCTTCTGCACACTCTGCCAAGTGAACGATCTGTGCAAGATGAAGGAACAAGGCTATTGATCACAGGCTGTGTGTTTTAGTGAGAATTGATAATAAAATATAGACTTATAATGATTGTGTGTGGCAACAGAGGTGGGTGGGAGCAATATCCTCAAGGAGAGGACAGGGGCAGGGTGTGTGTTAGTGGGGTCAGCTGGTGGATTATGTACTGTTAATGGTTTTGGTGTCCCAAATACCAACTTTCAGGATGAAGCAGGAGGCTAAGGTAATGCCTGTCCTAAAATACAGAGAAAGCTTTTTGTTTTCTGTAACAGTGATACAAAAATTGTATATTGGTACATAGGGCAGCTGGAATTTAGAAAAAAAGTGAACGTAGCCCGTAAATAGCTACATAAAAAAACAATCCTACTAAACTAAAATCACAATCACCATTTTTACCTTTATTGTAGATTACAATCACAGAGAAAATGTCACTCTGTGCAAAGTCTTGACAAGTCAGAAATAGCAAGGTCATTCACTGTATACTGGGTAACAAACAAAGCTGTCAAATTTTTACTCTAGCACCGCTAGCTGGAGATTTGACAAGTCTGCAAAATTATGCAGCATAGTGTTGCAGACCAGGTTACTTTGTGTTCATGCACTGGAATCCACTCATTTAAAAACAATTATAATAAATTCCCTAGTGTAGCACACAAGAATTCCAGACAACTCTAAAATAGAATAGTTTACATAGATAGATGAACTAGAAAAATAAGTATTCTTACTTATAAGTTCTGTGAAGTCTGCATAAAAAATGCCTAATTATCCCACATGATTTTTTTTTCAATTTACATGCATATTTGTAAGTGTAAATGACTGCAATTGTCTTTGTCATTTTCTGTAAGAAAATTATTCCTCCATCAATCAATCAATCAAGTTGTTTTTATCCATTTCCTCAGAAAATTATCTACTTTGTAAAGAGAAGTTCAACAATATTCTAAGACATTTTCTGATTGCTCTCCCAAAAGATAGTACTGTAACAATATTAACACTTTATTTGTCACACATTATAACTTTGGGGAAGATGTGTTACACATTATAATTTAGGAAACATATTTACTGTCCTGTGGAAATGGTTGCCATGCATTGTGTTCTTGGGTTTCCTTTATTGCATCACTGTGTGTAATAAAACAATAACTTTCTTTAACTTGTCTCTGCATTGACTAGAGCTGACTGATGGAGCATGGAAGAATCTAAGAAGAATTATAATAATTTATTAGGAGACAATCTCTCAGGCTCAATGTTTGTTTATTTATAGAGCTTACCATCTGTGGTAGTATTACCATCTTACCTACTTTGAAGCCCTTGTACACATGGATTCAACGGCATACACAGGTAAGGAAAATAGTTGTTCTTCACTTGTGAATAAGCTAATTTAACTAGGCTAAAATCAAATCTTGTACAGTGGAACCTCGATTTTTTGAGTAAAGTGCTTTACGAGAATTTAGCAATACAAGCTAATTCAAAAAAAATCCTGACTCGCTTTGCATGCGTTGTCTCACAAGACGAGCAGGATTCCAGCCAATGGGGTGTGCAGTACCGCATTTGGCCAGAGTTTCAGGGGCACCCGTGAGGCTTGAGACACTCAGAGACGCTCAGGGACACTCTGAGACACCCGGAAACACTCAAATACACTCCATTCCTGAGTGTCTCCGAGAGTTTCCAAGTGTCTCCAGTGCCCTCACACCTTTGGCCACATGGGGTACTGCATAGACAAGCAGTGCCTGCTGAATGGATTATCTGAGTTTCCATTATTTCCTATGGGGAAACTCGCTTTGATATATGAGTGCTTTGGATTACAAGCACTCTTCTGGAACTAATTATGCTTGTAATCCAAGGCATTACTGTATAGTCATAATGAACCCCCCATACATACTTGTCTTTATTTTTGGTTGCCTCATCCTGGTGATGTTCACATGTCACCCAATCAAACGTTCACCATCTCTGGTCACATTTTAACAGTTTTTCCTGACAGCTGATTATGTCTGCATATGCCTCACTTAAAGGCTAAGTTCACTTTTCATATTGATAAAGTTTAGCTCCTCCACGTAACAATATACCATTAATGTGCCTCTGTTCCAAAACAATACACAATTTCTTTGATTGAGAGAAGGCCTTACTTGCACTTTTTCTATATTTCCTTAGAACCCTTCATCGTTTGCTGGTATGTAGGGATGAGCTTCGCGTTCGAATTCTACCCATGTTCGACTCGAACATTGCCTCTTCACCTGTTCGTCTAAATTCGAACAAAACGGTGCGTTTGCACCAAATTCGAGTGACGCGCCACGGCCCATAATTCACTGCGGCATTGCGCATTGATGATTGGTCAAGCATGCACTATGACCTGCATGCTTGGCCAATCACAGCACGCAAAAAACGGAGAGCCATAATTGGCCAAAGCCAGGGTGCAAGGCAGCCTCGTGTAGTGTGTTGCGGCGGTGTTAGTGAAAAGTGTTAGTGTTAGTGAAAAGATCAGTCCTAGAGAGAGAGAGAGAGTGACAGTGTATTTTTTTCTAGATAGATAGAGCAGGCAGGCTAGTCAGTTTAGTTACATTTACAGTGTGTAGAGGATATATATATACATCCCAGGAGTTGTACATATATTTATACACTGTATAGTTTAGCTAGATAGCTATTCCTATTTGTCAGGCAGTTGATTGTGCTAGCTGCAGTGTTATAACGTGCTGTATTGCCTGTGTGCTGTATACTTTTCACTTAAACCTACTTGTAGTTTACTGCACTTGTGCTGTATAGTTTGCACCTAAATGTACTTGGTGTTTACTGCACTTGTGCTGTATACTTTGCACTTAAACCTACTTGTAGTTTACTGCACGTGTGCTGTATAGTTTGCACTTAAACCTACTTGTAGTTTACTGCACTTGTGCTGTACAGTTTGCACCTAAACGTACTTGGTGTCTACTGCACTTGTGCTGTATACTTTGCACTTAAACCTACTTGGAGTTTACTGCACTTGTGCTGTATAGTTTGCACCTAAACCCACTTGGGGCCAGATCCACAAAGATCTGCCCCGGCGCATCGTATCTGAGATACGCTATGCCGCTGTACCTTATCTGGCTTTAGTTTGAATCCATAAAGATTTTGCACCGTAAGTTACGGCAGTGTAGTGTATCTCAAGTGGTGTAATGGCGCGGAATTCAAGTTGGGCGGGTAGGGGGCGTGTTTCATTTAAATGTCCCCGCGCCGATCGAACTGCGAATGCTCCATTCAGAAACAAGCCAAGAAATATCATTTTTCTAAGGCCATCAATAGCGCCCTAAATCGCCCCTGCGAACTCTTCAAGTTGGTCACTCAGACCATGAATCCAGGCTGTCTTGAGGCCCCCAATTCAGATACCCAAGAATTTTGCGATGAATTATCAGATTTTCTCAGTAATAAAATTGAGGGAATCCGGGAAGGCATTCGACAAAACAATACCCCCCGCAACCCCTCCCTTAATCAACCTCGCAACACCCATAGAAACCATCTACAATCAACTAAGTTCACTCTGGAACCCATCTCCGTTGATGCCACAAAAAATATCATCGGCACTTTGCGAAACAGCACAGCGCCTAATGATATTATCCCCACTAAACTGCTGAAGGAATGCGCCGACATCTTGGCACCACCTATCACGCAGCTCATGAACCAGTCATTCAAGGAAGGCATAGTGCCCTCCCTGCTGAAAGAGGGCACAATCCAGCCCATCTTGAAGAAACCCACCCTAGACCCCAAAGACCCAACTCACCGCCGTCCCATAACAGGCCTGACCGTTATCTCAAAGATAATGGAGAAAGCAGTGGTACAACAGCTGCAACAGCATCTAGATACCCATAATCTACTTGATCCATTTCAATCCGGTTTCCGTCCCGGACTGGTTCTACTGGACCTAAGCGCAGTCTTTGACACAGTAGACCACAAACTATTACTGACTAGTGTTGAGCAGAATATGCCATATTCGAATTCGCGATATATCTCGAATATATAGTCGAATATTCGACATATATTCGCTAAATACGAATATTCGTGATATTTTTTGGAAATTAAATGATTGCGAATTTTCGCGAATTTTCGCGAACTTTTGCGAATTGCGAATTGCGAATTGCGAATGCGAATATTCAAGAAATGCGGAATGGAGCACTCTGATTGGCTCAGAATATTCGTGATATATTACAATATAAAATAATTGCGAATATTCGAGAAATGCGGAATGGAGCACTCTGATTGGCTCAGAATATTCGTGATATATTACAATACAAAATAATTGCGAATATTCGAGAAATGCGGAAGGAGCACTCTGATTGGCTCAGAATATTCGTGATATATTACAATACACAATAATTGCGAATATTCGAGAAATGCGGAAGGAGCACTCTGATTGGCTCAGAATATTCGTGATATATTACAATACACAATAATTGCGAATATTCGAGAAATGCGGAAGGAGCACTCTGATTGGCTCAGAATATTCGTGATATATTACAATACACAAAAATTGCGAATATTCGGCAAATGCGGAAGGAGCACTCTGATTGGCTCAGAATATTCGTGATATATTACAATATAAAATAATTGCGAAATTTCGAGAAATGCGGAATGGAGCACTCTAATTGGCTCAGAATATTCGTGATATATTACAATATAAAATAATCGCGCGATATCGCTATTACCGAATAATCGCATTGCGATTTTTCGGCAATATAAAATGAGCGCTGCAGCTACTCGGCCCAAGGTCTCTAATCATACCAGCAATGCTTTTAGACGTCGATGGGGATCTCTAGGATGTGATCTGTTCTAAAAAAAAATTTAAAACATTCGAATATTCGAAATAGCGAATATTCGCCGCGATATTCGCGTTATTCGCGAATACTCGAATATGCAATATTCGTAGCGAATATTCGCAATGCGAATATTCGTGAGCAACACTATTACTGACTCGACTGGCTGAAGTAGCCAGAGTCACAGAAGGTGATCTATCATGGTTCTCCTCTTTTTTGGACAACCGATCACAAACAGTGAAATTAGGACCTTTCACTTCTGAAAAACGCATGGTGTCATGTGGAGTCCCTCAAGGATCCCCCCTGTCACTGGTGCTCTTCAACATCTATCTTCGCCCTCTCTTTGAAATCATCTGTAGCCAACAACTACTTTATCACTCATACGCAGACGACACGCAACTGTATTTTCGCATCTGCAATAAAAAGGATCATCATCTCAGTTTAGAGAATCGTCTCTCTTTGGTAGAAAAATGGATGACGAAGAGTTATCTTAAACTCAACAGCTCCAAAACAGAACTCCTTCTGTTTCACACCAGTCGTAAGAGTCAACTGGCAACTACTTGGACACCACCGCCCATTCTAGGCCAGATCATCCCCCTAGCTCCAAAGTCAAAAGTCTAGGAGTCATCTTTGACACCTACATGACAAATAGGGTCAAATAGGATCTCACCATCTGCTGTGCCTACTACGTAGACTTATTTATTTTATCCCCAAAGAAGACGTAGCAGTTGTGGTGGGAACAATTGTGAACTCCAGACTGGACTATGCCAATGCCCTTTATCTCGGACTCCCAAGGAAAAAACCCTGGGAATAAATCTCACCTTCGTTGAGAACCGTTCACTGGCTGCCAGTAAAAGACACAATTGCTTTTAAAACACTCTGTCTAACTCATAAGTGCATCCATGGGAAGGCTCCGCAATATCTATGCGAAAAGATAGAAGCCCACAATACCAATCGCATTCTGCGATCCACCGAACAAAATCTGGTCAAGATACCCAAAGCCAGATACAAGTCCAAAGGAGAAAGAAGGTTTGCTTTCCAATGTCCCAGACTATGGAACGCTTTACCAACCAGCATTTGGTTAGAGGAAAACCACCTGAGCTTCAGAAGACAGATAAAAACTCTGCTCTTTTGATGACCAGAGAGACAGAAACAACGAGCGCCCAGAGGCGATTCAGTTCGCATATGCAGCGCTATATAGGTTTTTCATTCATTCATGCATTTATTCATTCATTCATTCATACTAGCGTGAATTACGTACATTCCTACTCATGGCGACTTACGCAAAAACAAAAAACAAAAATTAAATTTTGGACGCGGGAACGACGGCCATAATTAACATGGCAAGTCTAACTAAACGCCGCAAAAAAGCAGCTTTAACTATACGCTGGAAAAAGCCGACTAGAGACACCGTAAGAGAATGCGACGGCCGCGCGTACATTCGTGGATCATTGGAAATAGCTTATTTGCATACTCGATGCGGAAAACGACGAGAACTCCACCCAGCGGACGCCGAAGTATTGCATCTACGATCTGAAGGCGTACAAAGTCGGATGGAGTCCAGGTGCCGTCATATCTTGGTTTGAGGATTCAAACTAAAGATACGACTCGGGTAATTTGAAAGTACGCCGGCGTATCAGTAGATACACCGGCGTACTCTCTCTATGGATCTGGCCCACGGTGTTTACTGCACTTGTGCTGTATAGTTTGCACTTAAACCGACTTGTAGTTTACTGCACTTGTGCTGTATAGTTTGCACCTAAACATACTTGGTGTTTACTGCACTTGTGCTGTATAGTTTGCACTTAAACCTACGTGGTGTTTACTGCACTTGTGCTGTATAGTTTGCAGCTAAACCTACTTAGTGTATACTGCAAGTGTGCTCTGTAGTTTGCACCTGAACCTATTTGGTGTATACTGCAAGTGTGCTCATTAGTTTGCACATAAAGCTACTTGGTGTGTACTGCACATGTCCTCTGCAGTTTGCACCTAAATCTACGAGGTGTGTGTACTGATTTTGTCCTCTTCAGGCATTATAATATCTGGAAGGACAACAAAGAGAGGCAGAGCGTTACGAGGGCAAGCAGGGTCTGCATCTAGAGGCAACAGTGCTGGTGGTGGACACGGTACATCCTCTTCAGCACATGGCAGTTGCACACGCTCATCCTTATTTTCGGGAGCTGGCCGTGTTGAGCCTCAACATGCAGACAAATTGGTAGAGTGGATGGCCAAGCCATCCTCATCCTCCTCATCCTTTCTCACCCAGGCTCAGGATACTTTGTCTGGCAAATTAGCTGCCAAGGCGTCCTCTTCCCTCTGATCAATGGCATCACTTACTCCTTCCCTAGTCCCACCATGTCCTCCTGAGGAGTCCCCCGAACTGTTTCAACAGAGTGTTGGGTACATCCTGCATGAAGATGCGCAGCGTTTTGAAGGCTCCGATGATGGAACACAGATAGAGGAAGGCAGTAATGTGAGCCCAGAGAGAGGGAGTGCTCGAGAGGGACAGCAATCTGGCAGTCATGCTCCCTCAGCTGCAGCATACTGCCAGGTTTTTGACAGTGATGAGGAGGGAGGGGATGATGAGGTCACTGACTCTACGTGAGTGCCTGATAGGAGAGAGGAGGAGGCATATGCACATCTCTAAAGAGGCAGGATGCCCTCCAGGGAACAGCTTAAGGGCAGCACGCCAACTGCATTACTTAGCAGAGCTATGCCTGTGAATGGCGCTGCTGTGTCTCAGCGTTACTGCAAAAGTTATTTGGTGTGGGCCTTTTTTGAGGCATGTGCATCAGATCACACCATTGCTATTTGCAACATATGTCTCAAGCGTATCTCGCGTTGCCAAAACATCACCCGCTTAGGCACCACATGCTTGACCAGACATATGTCGACCTGCCATTCAGTTCGTTGGCAAGCATACCTGAAAGACCCACAACAAAGAACAAAGCAGACCTTCCCTTGCCCCTCATCAGCTGGGATCTCCAATGCCACTATACCCTCAGTCCTCTCAGAAGCCTGCACTGATAGGACTGAAGGTGTAGAATTAGGTGTGTCACAATCTAGTAGTACATGCAGGCAATCTACTATCGGTACACCGATGGCAGATTGTACCAGCCAAATTTCCCTGCCCCAGCTGCTGCAGCGCCGAAAGAAGTACTCTCCCAGCCATCCACATGCCCAGTGGTTGAATACTAGCTTAGCGAAATTGCTAGCACTTCAACTGCTGCCCTTTCAGTTGGTAAATTCTGCCCCCTTCCGTGAGTTTGTGTAATGTGCAGTACCTCAGTGGCAAGTTCCCAAATGCCACTTTTTCTCACAGAAGGCGATTCCGGCTCTCATGTGGAAGGCAAAGTCCATGCCTCGCTGGACAGGGCGATCAGTGGTAAGGTGCATATTACCGATGACTCATGGTCCAGCAGGCAGGGACAGGGACGTTACCTCTCTTTCAGGGTCTACTGGGTGACTCTGCTGGCAGCTGGGAAAGACGCAGGGCAAGGTACAGTAGTGTTGGAGGTTGTTCCGCCACCACGCCTCCAAAACACTCCTACTGGTTGTGACACACCTCTCTCCTCCACCCTCTCCTCTTCTTCTTCCTCTGTGTCTTCTTCCTGTGCTGATGTGTCCTCGGAACCAGCCATGCTCCGTAGGCATACGAGGGGCTACGCAGGAATGCAGGCAAAGAGATGCCGTGCGGTGCTAGAGCTGGTGTGCTTTGGAGAAAGGAGCCACACTGGGGCAGAGGTTCTGTCAGCTCTGCAGGGGCAGGGTCAGAGGTGGTTGACGCAATGCCAGCTTAAGCCAGGAATGGTGGTTAGCGACAATGGCACCAACCTCCTCTCTGCCCTGCGACAGGGACAACTGACCCATGTGCCCTGTTTTGCTCATGTCCTGAATTTGGTGGTGCAGCAGTTCTTGGGCAAGTACCCAGGCTTACAGGATGTCCTGGAGCAGGCCAGGAAAGTCTGTGTGCATTTCCGAAGGTCATATAATGCCAGTGCTCGGGTGACAGACCTCCAAAGGGAATACAACCTGCCCAAGAACCGCCTAATCTGTGACATGCCCACCAGATGGAACTCTACATTGGCCATGCTGCAGCAGCTGCACACGCAGCAGAGGGCCATCAATGAGTACCTGTGCCAATATGGCAGCAGAACTGGGTCATGGGAGCTTGTTTTTTTACCCACGCCAGTGGGCCTTGATCAGGGATGCATGCACTGTCCTGTCACCATTTGAGGAAGCCACAAGGATGGTGAGCAGTGACAGTGCATGCATCAATGAGACTGTCCCTCTTATTCACATGTTGGAGCACACGCTACGAGGAATAATGGACAGGGCCCTTGAGGAAGAACAGAGGGAGGAAGAGGAGGACTTCCTTACCTCTCAAGGCCCCCTTTATCCAGACAGTGGCCCTGCTTGCCCGCCTAGCACACAGCAAGAGGAGGAGGAGGATGATGATCAGCATGGAGGTGAAGCCTAGCACTCAGCATCAGCAGCAGCAGTATTCAAGGGATCATTTACAGTCCCAAGGAACCCATGGACTTTTACGTGGCTGGGATGAGGTGCCTGCGGATCCTGTCATCTTCAGTGACCCAGAGGACTGTGCCCCGAATGCCTCAGCAAACCTACGCTGAATGGCCTCCCTGATCCTGCAAAGCTTGCATAAGGATCCTCGTATTCATGGTATCAAGGAGAGGGATCATTACTGGCTGGCAACTCTCCTTGATCCACGTTACAAGAGTAAGGTTGTGGACCTTATCATGCCATCGCAGAGGGAGCAGAAGATGAAACATCTTCGGGAGGCCTTGCATAAAGGTCTGTGCAATGCCTTCCCAGAACCTGGGAGATTACCAAATCCTGGTCCTGGACAACGTGTTGCTGAGGCTTCGGTGAGTCACAGAAGAAGCAGTGGAGAAGGTGGCCAACTGACCGATGCGTTTAGACAATTTTTTTGTCCGCAGCCCCAAGGTATGACCGGTCCAGCAACCATCGCCAGCGTCTGGTTTACATGGTGCAGGAATACCTAGGGGCAAAATCAGACTTGGACACCTATCCCATCGAAAATCCTCTGGCTTACTGGGTCTTGAGGATGGATCACAGGCCAGAGCTTGCACAGTGCGCGATTGAGCTACTGACTTGTCCTGCATCCAGCGTTCTTTCAGAACACACATTCAGTGCTGCTGGAGGCTTTGTGACCGATCACAGGGTGCGCCTCTCCACCGACTCCGTCGATCGACTGACCTTCATAAAAATGAATCAGGCTTGGATCAACACCAGCTACCAAGCACCTGATGCTGATGTAACTGAATAATTTTTTGGAAGTGTCAGATCCCTTGGAGACTGCCTATGTTGATGCTGAGTGACTATCCTGTTATGCTGACTGAATATAATTTTCTTCCTCAATGATCTTGCTGATAGCTAGTAAGAATATTGTTGTTCTGGGCACCGCCACCAGTGGCTAAGGCCCAATTTTTATGCCCCTGTTCAACAGGGGCATGCAATAACTATTTTTGATGCAATACTTTGCATGTGGCTCTTTGCTGCACTCCAATTACAGTATATGTGAGGGGTTGCAGTGTTGTGGCACCAGCACCAGTGGTTAAGGCCCAATTTTTCTGCCCCTGTAAGCCCGAGCCTGTTTTTCAGATTCGATGTTTACGAGACTAAAACATTTTTTTTGCTATAAAATTACTTAAAACCCCAAAACATTATATATTTTTTTTCTAACACCCTAGAGAATAAAATGGCAGTCATTGCAATACTTTTTGTCACACCGTATTTGCGCAGCGGTCTTACAAGCGCACTTTTTTTGGAAAAAAAACACTTTTTTAAATAAAAAAATAAGACAGCAATAAATTTGGCCCAATTTTTTTACATATTGTGAAAGATAATGTTATGCCGAGTAAAATGATACCCAACATGTCACGCTTAAAAATTGCGCCTGCTCGTGGCATGGCGTCAAGCTTTTACCCTTAAAAATCTCGATAGGCGACGTTTAAAAAATTCTACAGGTTGCATTTTTTGAGTTACAGAGGAGGTCTAGGGCTAGAATTATTGCTCTCACTCTAAAGATTGTGGCAATACCTCACTTGTGTGGTTTGAACACCAATTTCATATGCGGACGCTACTCGCGTATGCGTTCGCTTCTGCGCGTGAGCTCGTCGGGACAGGGCACTTTAATTTTTTAATTTTTTTTTCGAAATTAATTTTTATTTATTTTATAATTTTTAACACTGAAATAAAATAAAAAAATTATCACTTTTATTCCTATTACAAGGAATGGAAACATCGCTTGTAATAGAAAAAAGCATGACAGGTCCTCTTAAATATGAGATCTGGGGTCAAAAAGACCTCACATCTCATATTTAGGCAAAAAAAGAAAAAAAAATTGAAACTGTCATCTTTTGAAATGACAAAAAAAAATGTTTCTTTAAGACGCTGGGCGGGACTGACGTTTTGAGCCGCGAAGACCGCCGTTATCGTGTACAGGACCGCCCACTGTAAAGATGAATATCTCGGTTGTGGCAGCAGCTGCTGCCGTTACTGAGATACAGTATCCATCTTTAAAGAGCCAACGTATAACGATGGTGGGCGGTCGGTAACTAGTTAACAGGGGCATGTAATTACAATTTTTGATGCAATGCTTTGCAGCAGGCTCATTGCTGTACTCCAACTAGAGTATATGTGAGGGGTTGCAGTGTTGTGGCATCAGCACCAGTGCCTAAGGCCCAATTTTTCTGCCCCTGTTCAACTGGGGCGTGTAATTGCAATTCTTGATCTAATATTTCACAGCAGGGTGTTCCAGTGCCCACCAAGACTAACTGTGAGGGCTTACAGTGTTGTGGCAACCCCAACACCTAGGGCCCAAATGTCTGCAGAGTATATACGTCAGGCCCCTACTTTCAAACATCCAACTTACAAACGACTCCTACGTGCAAACAGAAGGCGACAACTAGTGTTGCTCACGAATATTGCATATTCGAGTATTCGCGAATATCTCGAATATCGCGGCGAATATTCGCTATTTCGAATATTCGTATTTTTCAAATTTCGCAATAGCGACATTTCGCAATTTTTTTTTTTTTTATAAAATATAGAGAATATTCGTAAATATTGAATATTCGTGATATTTTATCCAAAAAAAAATCGCGAAATTTCGCAATCATTTTCGCTTTCGCATATGCGAAATTTCGCTTTTTTTTTTTTATAAAATATATCGAATCGTAAATATCGAATATTTGTGATATTTTATAAAAAAAAAAATGTGAAATATCGAATGTTCGTGATATTTTATAAAAAAATAAAAAATAATCGCATTAGCGAAATTTCGCATTGGCAAAAATTTGCATTGGCGAAAATTCGCAATTTTTTTTTTTTTATAAAATATCACGAATATTCAATATTAACGAATATTCGCGAATATTCTTCGAAATATTCGCGAAATATCGCGAAATCGAATATGGCGTATTCCGCTCATCACTAGCGACAACAGGAAGTGAGAGGAAATCTTCCCCTAGGAAGGGAAATTCTCTTCTAGAAAAGGTGTCTCCTTTTTTCAAAAAATCATTTGTCATTGGGACAGATAGTGAGGTGCAATCTTCTGAACAGATGCACACAGACAGCAAAACAAATGCTACAGGGGTGATAACCCTTCTCTGGGCCAGATTCTCAAAGAATCCCCGGCGGCGTAGAGTTAGGCATTTACACTACACCGCCGAAACGTACTAGAGCAAGTGCTTTATTCTCAAAGCACTTACCTGTAAAGTTGCGGCGGCGTAGCAAAAATCCCCCAGCGCAAGCCCGCGTAATTCAAATGAGCCGGGTAGGGGGCGTAGAGCATTTAAATTAGGCGCGTTCACGCGCCGAACGTACTGCGCATGCGCCGTCCCAAAAACTTCCCAATGTGCATTGCGCAAAATGACGTCGCAAGGACATCAGTGTTTTAGACGTGTACGTTAATGGCGTCCAGCCCCATTAACGGACATCTTACGCAAACGACGTAAAATGTTTAAATGGCGACACGGGAACGATGGCAATACTTAACATACTGTAGGATGCGCCACCTTCGGGCTGCTTTATCTTTATGCGGCGCAAACCTTACGGAAACGACGTAAACTTCGACGGGGCGACGTAAAATCGTTCGGGAATCGGCGTATTAGGCTCATTTGCATAGGCAAATGAGAAAACAACGTTATGGCCACTTAGTGACCAGCGTTGTCATTACATCTACGATCTGACGGTGTAATTCTTTTACACCTGTCGGATTTTTAGTGCATCTATGCGTAAGTGATTCTAAGAATCACACGCATAGATACCCATTGAGATACACCGTCGTATCGCCTCTGAGAATCTGGCCCTCTATGTTTTCAGAAAAGCTTAAAAAAAGATTTTATGGCTGAAGCTACACTTTAAAGAAGTACCCGTTGAAAATTACAAACAGATTCTACTTAACAACAAACCTACAGTCCCTGTCTTGTTTGCACCGCCTATATACTGCTGTTCAAAGTATATAGGACCAAAGGGGCTTGTAATGACCTGGGGGGAGGGGGGCGGGGAAACCCATGCTATTTTTCTCAATGATTTTCATCCATATTGCAGGGACCAAACATTACATTAAAGCCGCAAGCAGTCTTAAATTACTTTTTTCTTGTAGTGATCTTATTTTGTCAAGGGACAGTTCTAAACATGTGCCACTACTAGAGACACCCAGGAGGTACGATATTTAAAGGAATTTTTTTTTTCACTTTAAGGATCATTAAAATCGGAGCTCCAGAAAAAAACGACAGTTTTTAAAACTTTTTTTTCCATTGATACATGTTCCCTGGGGCAAGACCCGGGTCCCCCAAACCCAGTTTTCTGACAATAACTTGTATATTGGGCTTTAAAATAAGCACTTTTGAATTCGAACGTTCGAGTCCCATAGACTTCAATGGGTTTCGATACGTTTGCGCGTTAGGTCCTACTGGTATGTAGATTTTAGACATAGAAGCCAGTAAGACAGAGGAAGGCATTCATGAGCTGATCTGCTTAGCACACACCTGTGGCTAGGTTCCCTCCTTCCAGCAGATCCCAATCACCCCCAGCTAGGTGCATGGTTTTCTAATACAATGAATCAGTGAACACTAGTCTCACTAAATACAGACATTTTTTTTGTCTTAAATTAATCATGCATAGATCTGTTCATTTAGAGCAGGGGTCTCAAAGTACCAGCCCGCGGGCCATTTACGGCCCACGGGCTGGTAATAAATGGCCCACAGGCAGGGCAGGAGCCGCGGAAGTGTAGATCGAGGTGCATGAAGAGTAGGGCAGGAAGCGTCCGTCAGAGGTTCACTTCTCTCTCATGTCACGCTGCTACTCCCCGGCGGCCCCTCCTCTCTTCTCATCCATCCCCATTTGCTTGTGACATCATCTGAGATGGACGAGAAGAGAGGAGGGGCCGCCGGGGAGTAGCAGCGTGACATGAGAGAGAAGTAAACCTCTGACTGCTTTGCATCTGAAGAAAACAACAAGTAAACGCTGACCTTTGCCCTGATTGTGCCCTGATGTGTTCTTATGTGCCCTGATGTGCTCTCATGTGCCCTGATGTGCTCTCAAGTGCCCTGATGTGCTCTCAAGTGCCCTGATGTGCTCTCATGTGCTCTCATGTGCTCTCATGTGCTCTGATTGTGCCCCATGTACCCTCATGTGCCCTGATGTGCTCTCATGTGCCCTGATGTGCTCTCAAGTGCCCTGATGTGCTCTCATGTGCCCTGATGTGCCTCATGTACCCTGATGTGCCATGTGCCCCATGCACCCTGATGTGCCTCATGTACCCTGATGTGCCATGTGCCCCATGTACCCTGATGTGCCTCATGTACCCTGATGTGCCTCATGTACCCTGGTGTGCTGGGCTCTGTACATCAGGGTACCCTGTGCCCTGTACCCTGATGTGCCATGTGCCCTGTACTGATGTGATGTGCCTGATGTGCCCTGGTGTGTTCTAATGTGCCCCATGTGCCCTGATTGTGCTCTGATTGTGGCCCATGTACCCTGATGTGTGCCATGTACCCTGATGTGTGCCATGTACCCTGATGTGGTGTTTCATGTGCCCTGTACCCTGATGTACCATGTGCCCTATCCTGATGTAATGTGCCCTGATGTGCCATGTGCCTTGTCCTGATATGTCCTGTCCTGATGTGCCGTGCCCTGTACCCTGATGTGGCTTGTTGTGCTGTACCCCTATGTGCTGTGCTCCGATGTGCCCTGTACCCTGTTGTGCTCTGATGTGCTGGGCTCTGTACCCTGATGTGCTGTGCCCTGTGCCCTGTACCCTGATGTGCTGTGCCCTGTACCCTGATGTTCTGTGCCCTGTGCCCTGATGTGCTGTGCCCTGATGTGCTGTGCCCTGATGTGCTGTACCCTGATGTGCTGTGCCCTATACCCTGATATTCTGTGCCCTGTACCCTGATGTGCTGTGTCATGTGCCCTGATGTGCCATGCCCTGTGCTCTGATGCCCTGTCACTGTGCCCTGATGCCCCGTTCCTGTACCCTGATGTGCTGTGCCCTGTGCCCTGATGTGCTGTGCCCTGTGCCCTGATGTGCTGTGCCCTGTACCCTGATGTGCTTTGCCCTGTGCCCTGATGCGCTTTGCCCTGTACGCTTATGTGCTGTGCCCTGATGTGCTGTGCCCTGTGCACTGATGTGCTGTGCCCTGATGTGCTGTGCCCTGTACCCTTATGTGCTGTGCCCTGCACCCTGATGTGCTGTGCCCTGTACCCTGATGTGCTGTGCCCTGTACCCTGATGTGCTCTGCCCTGATGTGCTGTGCCCTGTGCCCTGATGTGTTGTGCCCTTTGCCCTGATGTGCTGTGCCCTGATGTGCTGTGCCCTGATGTGCTGTGCCATGTGCCCTGATTTGCTGGGCTCTGTGCCTTGATGTGCTGTGCCCTGATGTGCTGTGCCCTGATTTGCTGGGCTCTGAGCCTTGATGTGCTGTGCCATGATGGTGAGTGGTCAGATTGTAGTGGTCTGTCGGCAGTGTAGTGGTCTGTCAGCAGTGTGCAGTGTAGTGGTCCGTGTGCAGTGGTCCGTGTGCAGTGGTCCGTGTGCAGTGCAGTGGTCAGATTTAATAATGTGTCTGCTGACACCAGTGCTGGGGGTTAATAATGTGTCCGCTGACACCAGTGCTGGGGATTAATAATACGTTCGCTGACACCAGTACTGTTTTTGAAGTTTGAAAGCTTGCATGTGGCCCCCCATGGGATATGAAAACTTGTCTTGCGGCCCTCAGGTAATTTAAGTTTGAGACCCCTGATTTAGAGAGTGCAGGAAATGAGAGCCCATATAACAGCCTATATGAATAGAGCTGTAGTATTGAAGTATTGAAAGCTCAGCATACACTATACAATCTGATTGTAAAATTTCCTTTAGATCTGCTATCAATTAGGTAGTGCAAGGACCTGCCTGATTGGATACAGAGTGATCGGACAGCTGGTGTGTCCTTCCATTATATCGTTTTGGAAAATCTAACGGAGCTGGTACAGAGCTTGTACAATCATATAGTGTATGGCCACCGTTAACCACCTAAAATTAACTAGTTGCTAACTACTTCCAATCCTTATTTGCTTTGCAACAACATATTCAAAATACAAATCAATTTCAGTAACATTTAGAAAGTTAGGGGTAGCTCTTAATTGTGTCCAGGGAACTCTGTGCTGCCTGCCACAAGTGGGTTTGAAAACATGAATATGATAAAAAAAAAAAATCAGCCCCAATCCAAACCAGGCTCTTTAGGTCTATTATATGATAAATAATTGTTAATGTTGAAATAGAATTTTATTAGAATGTTGACTTCTAGTTATATATTGTGAGGAATTAGCTCGGTAGTGGGTGTGTATGACGCCCTGGATGGGTTCACTACACGCTGGACTGTACAGAAAGGCAGTTGAGGATGGTTGAAAATAAAGGATATGGTTTATGTTTCCTTATTGCTGGATACAAGTGCAAGCATTAAAACAGCATGGTCAAAACAAAACATAAAATAAACCCTTGCCACTTGGGGCGTCTACCTTCACAACACAGGAACCTACCTATGGAGTCTGGCACAGCCTACTGCTGGGCAGACACTGCTGGTCATACAGCAGAAAACAAAAAAAGTCTCTTTGATATTTATCACACAGAAATATTAACAAGCACCTCACCTCTTCATAAGTCACTGCTCTCCTTCATTTAAAAAGCCTCAGGATGCAGCAAACCAGTAATCATCTGGAAGACTTATAGAGGTCTTAATTACCTCATTCTGAACAGCTGAAGTTTTCCAACGCCCTAAACCTTTCTGGCTATTTCTGCAGCCGACGCCTAGTAGTAATTGGTGTATTGTCTAAACAAGGCAGAAATGTATCTCCCGTCTGTGACAACACCCACAGATTTACCTGACTTCCTGTCACAATATGCTTATGCTTTAATCATGGTACTACTATATATTCTAAGTATAAATCTGATCAACGCAGTGTCTTAGTGGTTAGTGCAATGTTACCTACCACCTCCCTAAAGTTTCAATGGCGAATGGATATGTGCGTAGGAAAAAGCATATTTGTCATCAGCGTAATACAATATAACTTTTGCTAATGGCACATATGTGTTCGCCAAAGCACATATGCATTTGCAATTCTAGGGAGATGGTAGCATGGGTGGGATTTGAACTCATAAGGACTGCTAGCCAAGAGTGCTAAAGATTAAGCCACTTTGCTGAGTACAATTATACCGAGAAGTATAATTGTATAATATAATAGTATAATATTCTAAGTGCTCATCCCAATAGCTTAGTTGGTAGCACTACCTAGTCCAGCAAAAGTGTAACCCGCTCAAACAATCAGCACATCCTCGCAGGTGCTCGTCCCGGGTCACCACTGTCAATGACCAATATGAACAGAAAGAGAATGGCCGCACACCACAACAAGATAATTGCTATTCTTATACAGTAAACTTTATTGTCACCATGCCAGGAGCATTATTGACGCATTTCACAGGACCAATATGTGTTTTTGTTCAATGCTGTATCCATCTAGGTTAGTATAAGTTTTTTTTTGGAAACCCGTACTTCTCTTTTAATGTTGTTGTACTTTGTACCCATTTACATCTTGACCTTTTTTTGCAAAAGTGTCATATTGATGTTATAATGTCTTCTGTTTCCTTTTGCTTCTTGTATCTACGTACTTTAATGTCATATATAAATCTAATGTAAAGAATTAAAATTTAAAAATAAAGCATTATTTTTGGGGTGGTTAGTGCTAAGAAAAGCTGTGGCTTAACTGCTTGCCGACCAGCCGCCGCAGTTATACGGCGGCAGGTCGGCTCTAATGGGCGCGATCACGTAGATCTACATCATCTTGCTGAGCAGCCAATAGGGGCGCGTGCCCCTGATGCCGACATGTGTGCCCGGCGGGCGCGATCACCCCGTTACAAAGCGAAAACCGGGAGCTGTGTGTGTAAAAACACAGCTCCCGATTCCTGTCAGGGGGAGAAATGCCTGATTGTCTGTTCATACAATGTATGAACATCGATCAGTCATTTCCCCAAGTCAGTCCCACCCCCCCTTCAGTTAGAACACACCCAGGGAACATACTTAACCCCTTACTTGCCCCTTAGTGTTAACCCCTGCTAGTGGTATTTTTATAGTAATCAATGCATTTTATAGCACTGATCGCTATAAAAATGCAAATGGTCCCAAAAATGTGTCAAAAGTGTCCGAAGTGTCTGCCCAAAATGTCGCAGTACCGATAAAAATCACTGATCGCCGCCATTACTAGTAAAAAAAAAAATATTTTGTAAATGCTATAACTTTTGTGCGAACCAATCAATAAACGCTTATTGCACTTTTTTTTTACAGAAAATATGTAGAGGAATACGTATCGGCCTAAACTGAGGAAAAAAAAAGTTTTTTATATATTTTTAGGGGATATTTATTATAGCAAAAAGTAAAAAAATATATATTTTTTTCAAAATTGTCGCTCTATTTTTGTTTGAAGCGCAAAAACGAAAAACCGCAGAGGTAATCAAATACCACCAAAAGAAAGCTCTATTTGTGGGAAAAAAGGACGCCAATTTTGTTTGGGAGCCATGTCGCATGACCGCGCAATTGTCAGTTAAAGTGTTGCAGTGCCGAATCACAAAAAGTGGCCTGGTCTTTGACCAGCAATATGGTCCAGGGCTTAAGTGGTTAAAGTGACCCTATTGAGGAACTTCAGCAATCAGCAGGGGACACTATCTGCCAAACGTGCCTTACCTGTGTCAGATAGCAACAGCACCTGTAGTTTTTGAAGAGAGACACAATTTAATTCTGCACATATTCTCTTACATGGTCTTACAGGGCCTCTCATGAATGTTTTTTTTTTAAAAAAAAACAACAGGATAACATAACAGTTTCTTCTGAATAGTGACTTGTGACCCTAATAACTTACAATAATATTTGATACTAATAACACAGGAGGCTTTCTGTAGTTATTGCTGTTTCACAATGTTAACTTAAGGCATCTAAGGCTACACTGGGGTATTGACCTTTTTAGAAGAGTCATGACATTGAATTTATGATATTATCACAAACATCATCCCCAAGGACAATCCTGTACTATGCTCTGACCAACAGTGTATCCCATCGTATGAGTGTACTCAAGTTGTTTATTTTAATTTAACAAGAGCTGCTAGGTAAATACATATAAGTCCCTAAACATCACTGGTTTAAAACGTATATTTGTTATCATCAACAGCATTTGTTATCAGATATAAGTATTAAGAAAATCTATTATTTTAGTTCATTACATGTAGTACTAAGGTCGCGTACACACGATCGGTCAAACCGATGAGAACGTTCTGATGGACCATTTTCATCAGACCAAACCGATCGTTTGTGGGCGCCATCGGTTATTTATCCATCGGTTAAAATTAGATAAAAAAAAAAAATTGTTTGTAGTCACATCCATCGGTTAAAAATCCACGCATGCTCAGAATTAAGTCGACGCATGCTTGGAAGCATTGAAGTTCATTTTTTTCAGCACGTCGTTGTGTTTTACGTCACCGCGTTCTGACACAATAGTTTTTTTTAACCGATGGTGTGTAGGCACGACTGACCATCAGTCAGCTTCATCAGTTAACTGATGGAAAAATCCATCAGACCAATCTCATCGGATTGACCGATCGAGTGTACAGGGCATAACTGTTGAAACACAAATGGAACACTACCATAGCTCTTCGTTCTCGGTTTAAATATAAGGTAATTTTATGAAAAAAAAACATTTCATGAGAAGCCACACAGCACATTTTGTGTTTTTTTTTCCTATATGTTCTACACAGTTGTAAGTTCAATGTTCAGGCCACAGTTACAAAAGTATTTCTCTGGCAGCTTTGGTCATGTAACTAGCCTTACGGTCTCAGACAGAGACACAAACTTCCTGACACATACTGTAAAGCCCTTATCCAATGCATGCTATAAAGTTAAAAGAAATGTGCAGATAATATAGTTAACTTTTAAAGATTTTTATTTTCTAATATGTGAGCAATAAATAGGAGTTTTTTTTTGCATGTGCCAGATTGTCACAGACTATCTTTTCAATGTTTAAATTGATTATCTTTCCATCAAGGGCGGCCTTGATGAGTTTGTCATCAGCAGACAGTGAGGTGCTCTATGACAGTTACGCTGTTATCATTTAAAATCCATATTGACAATCCATATTGCTAAAAAAATATAATATTATTATCTTAAAATGTTCTTTAAATATTAAATTCTAAATGTCCTCATTGGTAGTGGTGGTTGTTGTAGGGGGCAGGCATCATTTACTGTATGGTATATGAAGAGGTACAGGGATCCAGTTAATCACTCAACACGGAAGACCATAGAGATATTAGAGTATAACTGCTAATTTATGTGTTGCCTATAAAAAGTATTTACCTGCTTGGAAATATTTGTTTTATCATCATACATATATGCATCACAGCGAGTAGTTTTTTTTTTTTTTACTTAAAAGAAATATACCCTTTCGTGTTAATAGGATTTTCCCAATGTGATTTCAATGAATTACAATGAAAAAAAACCCACATAAATACAGTATACACCTACTTAAGTCAATATTTAGTAAATTAACCTCTGGCAGCAATTACAACCTTGGATAGGTCTCTATCAGATTTGCACATCTGTTCACTGCAGATTTTCCTAATTCTGCTTTGAAAACTTGTTGTTACAAAATGTGTTACTAAGTAGCCTTTTTAAAGCCCAACCACTAATTCCCTACTGAATTGAGGCCTGAATTTTTACTTGCTCATTGCAGGACAAAAACATTACTTATTTATTTTTGGCTTAAATCTTAGGTTTATTGTTTTGCTGGAAGACATTTTTTTCCCAAGGCTCATGCTTCTTAGGCCGCATACACAGCATCGGTTCAAACCGATGAGAATGGTCCGACGGACCGTTTTCATCGGTTCACCGCTGAAGTGGTACACACCATCAGTCCAAAATCCGATCGGGTCAGAACGCGGTGACGTAGAACACAACAACGTGCTGAAAAAACTAAGTTCAATGCTTCCAAGCATGCGTCGACTTGATTCTGAGCATGCGCGGGTTTTTGGACCGATGCCTTTGCGTACTAACCATCGGTTTGGACCGATGGTCAGGCGTCTATCGGTCAGATTTTAAAGCAAGTTTTAAAACGTTAGTCCGATGGACGACGGACCGATGGGCCGTACACAGTCGGTTTGGACCAATGAAACTGGACTTAAGTCCATTCTCATCGGTTTGAACCGATCGTGTGTACGCGGCCTTACAGACTGCATCAAGTTTCTTCAAGGGTTTCCCTGCCTTTTCTTGCATTTATGCTATGCTCTATCTTCACAAGCTCTTATGGGCCTGCTGCAGAGGAACATCCTCACAGTGGGAATGGTGCAGTTGTGACAATGTGCCGTGCATGGCATACTCTAAACAAGATATTTGGTCTGATACTCAAAAGGCAAAATTTTGCTCTCATCAAACCATAACATCCTTTTCACATACCAATTTTTGTCACCAGTCCTCAGGAAAGATGTGCTTAAACTGGAGAGAGTCCAGAGAGAGCAACAAAGCTAATAGGGGGCAGTATGACCTCAGTTATGAGGAGTAACCACAAACACTAAACTTATTTGGAGAAGAGACACTTAAGAGGGGATATGATCTCTATAAACAATTCTTTAAATGGTGACTATAGCATTGGGAGGAACCGTTTTAACCTAAAGTTTCACACATTAACTACTTGAGCCCCAGGCCATAGTCAAATGATGGCCTCAAGGTGGCTCTATAAATTCAGGACGACGTCTTCGCGTCCTCCGGCCACTGGGGGGCACGCGCACCGGCAGTGGCACTTGCGCGCACCCGGTATGTACCCGAGGTGCGGATGGGCGTGCCTGATGGATGCGATGTCCGCCAGGTACCTCCGATCGGCAACCGGGGGGGGTATCGTGTCATTGTGGGCTAGGAGCATCATGGGATATTTTCACTCCTAGTTGCGGATGGTGGGGGAGATTTGAAGTAGGAGAAGGTGTAGCTCTCAAAGTTGGAGCATTCCTCTGGTGATAGATGAGAGTGCATGAAGGGTCCCCAGGTCGAAAGAAAGTGGGATTTAGAGGTATCGCGGTTGAAGTCTGTGGTGGCACGTTCCTTGTAGAGAAGGAGGAGGAGTTCACGCTGTACTTGGATCACAGATGGACAATAAGCAGAAGTCCAGTTTTTCAATATGGCTCTCCTTGCAACTAGGAGGCAGAGCAGAGACCAGTCTTTGTTGACAATAGCAGGAGGTTGGGGAGCAGATGAGGAAGGGCATTTCCGCCGAGACCATTGTAGCAGTAGGGGATCCCAATAACCAAAAATGAGGAGCAGTGGGTCCTTGGGTAGTTTTAGCAAGGTGATTCCGAAGATGTAGGCCAATACCTGGTCCCAGAAGGAGGATATGTACGAGCATGACCAAAAACGATGAGTTAAGGAAGGTCTCTGATGGTGGCACAGGGGGCATTTGGCAGCAGATTGGTCTGTTGTGGAATATAGAAAGGGTATGTGGGCCCGGTGGAGGATTTTTAATTGGGTTTCTCTCCAGATTTCGTTTGGGGTTAGGCGTTGGACGTTGTTGAAACCTTGTATCAGCTTGTTGACCAAGTCACCATCCGGGAAGTCCTTGCCCCAGTTGGCTGCAGATGAGGAATACAGAGTAGGTGTTGTCTGAAGGAGTAGTTGCTTGTAAATGGTTGAAATTTTATAGGATCCTTCCGCGAGCAGGTGGTCCGAGAAGTTGGGAGAAAAACGTTTCACCGCCTCTTTACATGTAGCTTTCAGATAGTTGGTGCACTGCCAAAAGTGGAACACATGGGAGGGGGGCAATGAAAAGGTAGAGGCAACAGAGTCAAAAGGTAGCGGACGCCCAGAAGGAATGTCACATAGGGATGAGAACTTTGTGAGACCTTTGTCTCTCCAGATTTGGAAGGGCCTGTGGTCCAGACCGGGGGGAAAGCTCGGGTTTCCTTGAATTGGCACGTGTCGAGACATGAAAGGGGGAAGCCGGAGGCTTTTCCTGGTTTCTCTCCAAGCAATAACAGTGTCTCTTAGTAGTAGGTTATGTTGGTAGGGGGTCGGGACCGACTTCCATTTGCAGTGGAGAAGGGCTGTGAGGGAGAAAGGGCGTGCCATAGCAGATTCCAGGGGGTAGTTGGAGTAACGGGACGAATGTGCAATCCAATCTAAACCAATTCTCATCAAGCAAGCCAAGATTATAAGTCCTAACATTCGGGAGACTGACACCCCCCTCGTGTCTGGGAAGAAAAAGCTTCTTTAGGGCTATGCGTGGTCTCTTTCCCCGCCATATGAATTTGGATACGGCCGATTCAATTTGTTTGACATCTTTATGGCGGAGGAGTAGTGGAATAGTTTGCATCGGGTACAGCACCTGAGCAAAGCTAACCATTTTGATGAGGTGACATCTTCCCAGCAGTGACAGGGGCAGATCCAACCAGTTTACCAATTCTTGAGATATTTTAGCAATCAGAGGGGGATAGTTCAGGCTATATAAGGAGGAAGGAGTTTTTCCGATTGAGATACCAAGGTAGGTGATGTGGGACCTAGCAACAGAGAAGATGGAGTTATGGGACCAGGGGGGGACAGGTTTAGACCCTAAAGGGAGAATTTCGCTTTTGCCATAATTAATTCGGAGGCCCGAACAGGACCGGAATATGTCGAAGACCTGTTTTATAGTGGACATATCAGAGGAGGGGTTGGCTGAGAAGATAAGGACGTCGTCCGCGAAGAGAGAGGAGCGCAGGTCATGTTCGCCGATTTGTATACCGTGGAGGGGTGCTACCTGCGTGAGGTGTCTGGAAAGGGGTTCTAGGGCAATGTTAAATAAAAGTGGCGATAGAGGGCAGCCTTGACGAGTGCCTTTATGTAAACAAAATTCATCTGAGAGTAGGCCCGCGGCCACCAATTTTGCCGAAGGGGTAGAGGACATGGTATTAATGAGATGACAGAAGGGACCCGAGAAACCCATTTTCGACATAGTCAAGGCAAGCCAATCGAAGCTGACATTGTCAAAGGCTTTCTCCGCGTCCAATGTAATGATAGCGAAGTCACCGTTGGGATGTTGTTTAGCGTGTTCCAGGGCTAACATAACCTTCCGTATATTTAGGGTGGCCGTCCTGCCTTTTACAAAACCCGATTGTGCTGGATGGATTAGGGAGGGGATGATGTCAGAGAGTCGATTGGCTATGATTTTAGATAAGATCTTGACATCCAGGTTGAGAAGGGAGATGGGTCTATAAGAGCCTGGTTCTAGGGGGTCCTTACCCTTCTTTGATAACAATTTGATGGTGACCTGATTCCCCGAAGGAAGATAAGGGCCACCGGACCACATGCCTGTATAAACCTTGTGAAGGGTGGGTTCTACTATTTTTTGAAGTGTCTTATAGAGGAGCAGCCGATCGGCTCTCCTCTACTCGCGTTTGACAGACACAAGTGAGGAAAAGCCAATTACATTGTGATCAGCTGTGATTGGACACGGCTGATCACGTGGTAAAGAGTCTCCGTGAGAGACTCTTTACCTAGTTCGGTGTTGCGAGGTGTCCGACTGACACCCTGCAACAAAGATTGCCGAGATGCGTGCCCCCGGGGGCGCACAGTGGCTCAATATCCTGAGGTCGTCATATTACGTCCACTCAGGATATTGAAACCACTTTGCCAACGTCAATCTGTCATTGGCGGGCGGCAAGTGGTTAAATTAAATAATTATGTAACTTTGGAAAATAATTGGTTCAAGTGATTATTTAAATGTGTCTTATTAAAGGGAGGGGGAATTATACTTATAAAATCAGTTATTTTGTGGTATTTTTTTTTACTATAGTTAACTCACTTTTCAGAGATTTGTTTTCACTTTGTTTTTCTGTTGCTATGATGATCAGTCTAAAAGAACAAAAAACTGTGATTGCTCATCAGGTAATTATTTTTATTTCAAAAATCCATTACAGCCTTCGTGTCTAATTCTCCTATCCAGGATACTGATGAGATTGGTCGTTCTACACAAAAAAATCTCAGTGTGAAACTGAAGATGCAGACAGAAACTTAGTCCACCCACATTACAAAAGTATATGCCGAGAATATTTTAGTCTCTGCCAATCCAGCTTAAACTTTTCCCTTTAAAGTGGAACTTCACTCTCTTAATTAACATTGACTATTTTGTTTAATCCTTATGCCGCTAGCATTAGTAAATGGATAACAAAAATAAAAATTACATTTGTTTGTTTTCAACTTTTTTTTTACATTTCTTCACTTACTTCCTGGTTTCCATGTCTAGGCATATTATTTCTTACATCTCAGGAGTCTTCAGTAGGGGAGGAAGAACTCTCTCAGCTAGGTATGCCATCTCCTGTTTGCATGCCTGAGTGAGCTAAGGGCAAATGAATTCCAGGAATTAAATGCTACATTAATCATCTGCCCTTACTCAAGATGGCAATGACCAAAAATGCTAGGAAGTGTTTTTCAAAGTGATTTCTCAACAAAATAAAGCATGGAGACATAGATGGATGGATGAGTTTGCTGTGAATATTAAAAATGAATTATAAAGCATTGGTGGTTTGTTGTGCTCAGATGAAGTGTAGATCCACTTTAACCACTTCCATACCAGGCACTTACGCACCTTCCCGCCCAAGCCAATTTTCAGCTTTCAGCACTGTCGCATTTTGAATGACAATTGCGCGGTCATGCTACACTGTACCCAAACATAATTGGCGTCCTTTTTTTCCCCACAAATATAGCTTTCTTTTGGTGGTATTTGATCACCTCTGCGGTTTTTATTTTTTGCGCAACAACTAATAAAAGACTGAAAATTTAGAAAAAAAAAATACATTTTCATTTTTTCTGTTAACTTTTTTGTAAATAAGTATGTTTTCTCTTTCAATTACGGGCACTTATATGCTGGCACTAATGGGCACTGATAAGGTAGTACTGATGGGCACTGATGAGGTGGCACTGATTGGGCACTGATAAGCGGCACTGGTATGCGGCACTGATGGGCACTCATAGGTGGCACTGATGGGCACTCATAGGTGGCACTGATGGGCACTCATAGGCGGCACTGATGGGCACTCATAGGCGGCATTGGGAACTCATAGGCGGCACAGAATGGCACTCATGGGTGGCACTTATGGGTGGCACTGATAGGTACTTATGGGTGGCACAGATGGGCACTGATAGGTGGGCACTGGGCATGGATGGCATGGAGGGGTGGCACTGAAGGACACTGTGGGGTGGCACTGATGTACTTTGAGGGGTGGCACTAATGTATATGTTGCCAGTCAGTGCCCATGTGTGGGCACTGACTGGCATCTTTCTTTTTTTTTTTACCTGTATTTTTTTTTTTCTTATCCTGTGTTTTTTTTTTTTTTACGATTTTTTTGCCCTGTCAGTGTGGGCATCCCTGGTGGTCTAGTGTGGGAATACGAGGGGGGGGTTCATTGATAAACAATCAGCGTGAACCCCCCTGTCAGGAGAGCCGCCGATCGGCTCTCCTGTACTCGCGTCTGTCAGACGCGAGTGAGGAAGAGCCGTCGGCGGCTCTTCCTGTTTACATCGTGATCAGCCGTGATTGGACACGGCTGATCACGTGGTAGCGAGCCTCCGCCAGAGACTCGTTACCGAGATCGGTGATGCAGGGTGTCAGACTGACACCCTGCATCAGTGATCGCCGCGCTGCGCGCCCCCACAGGCGTGCGCGGCATGAAATCGTGCTGGACGTTTGAGAACGTCTAGTCACGATTTCATAACCACTTCCCGGCCGTTAATCTGCTATTGG
The DNA here is from genome assembly GCA_029574335.1 of Rana kukunoris. Classification (NCBI taxonomy): domain Eukaryota; kingdom Metazoa; phylum Chordata; class Amphibia; order Anura; family Ranidae; genus Rana; species Rana kukunoris. The sequence continues at coordinate 202,626,967 of CM056051.1, forward strand.
CCGGGCGGGAAGTGGTTAAGAACAACTGAAGTAGGATTCCAAAATACCTTAAGCACACCGGGATGGGTAAATTGTGTGGGTGCTGATAATATTTATTCAAAGTTGACCCGATATTACAAGCAGGAAGGTGACGATATAGGCAAGGCTTTTATAAATGGAACATTTTTTGTTGTGCAAGCTTAGAACACGTTAAATATATTCATTCAGCCAATGAAAGGTAATGCATGTATTTTCACTTTGCTGCTGCTAAAATATAATTCTTCTGATATTCCATGCAAGTTTATATGTGAGCTTTATGGGTTACCTAGCTTAACCACTTACAGACTGCCCGCCATCGTTATGGCATCAGATAGCTACCATAACCCCAGTATCCTCTTCTTCAGCAAGCAGTCCACTTTCAGATAAAAATGGTCTCTGTGGCGGGTTCGCCACAAGATCACTTTTATCGGTGGCGGGAGAGGGCCATTCCCTCCTGCCGTGCTCCGGTGCCCTCCGCCGCTTACCGGACTTGTCGGTAGCGGAGGCGATCATGTCCTCTTCTGTGTTTGGTATGGAGATGTGTGAGGGAAAGATGGCCCCCACCCGTTTCCATACCATTACAGGGCGGAAGCGACGTCATGTCATCACTTCCGCCCATAGCTCTTAAAGAGACTTCTTTTTTAAATGACATAAAACATATATTTTTTTATTGCATTATAGTGTAAATATGAGATCTGAGATCTTTTTGACCCCAGATCTCATATTTAAGAGGTCCTGTCGTGCTCTATTTTCTTTTACAAGGAATATTTACATGTTTACAAGGGATGATTACATTCCTAGTAATAAGAATAAAAGTGTTTTTTTTTTTTTTAACTGCTTCCCGACCGCCCACCGTCATATTACTGCGGGACAGTGGCTCTGTCTCGCGGGAGCACGTAGCTCTACGTCCTCTCTTTATCGGCCACTAGGGGGCGCGCGCCCACCTCACGCCCCCGAGTCCCGCGCGCGTTCCCGGCGGGTACGAACGCCGCCGGGCACCCGCGATTGCTCGTTACAGAGCGGGGAACGGGAGGTATGTGTGTAAACACATTCCTCTCGTTCCTGTCAGTGGGGGAAACGCTGATTTCCTGTTCATACAATGTATGAACAGAAGATCAGTGATTTCCACTAGTGAGGCCACCCCCCCCATACAGTTAGAACACAAATAGGAACACACTTAACCCCTTCCCTGCCCCCTAGTGTTAACCCCTTCACTGCCAATGGCATTTTTATAGTAATACAATGCATTTTTATAGCATTGATCGCTATAAAAATGCCAAGGGTCCCAAAAATGTGTCAAAAGTGTCCGATGTGTCCGCCATAATATCGCAGTATCGAAAAAAAATGCTGATCGCCGCCATTACTAGTAAAAAAAAGAAATAATAAAAATGCCATAAAACTACCCCCTATTTTGTAAACGCTATAAATTTTGCGCTAACCAATCAATAAACGCTAATTGCGATTTTTTTTTTACGAAAAATATGTAGAAGAATACGTATCGGCCTAAACTGAGGAAAAAAAATGTTTTTTTATATCTTTTTGGGGGATATTTATTATAGCAAAATGTAAAAAATATAGAATTTTTTTCAAAATAGTCGCTCTATTTTTGTTTATAGCTCAAAAAATAAAAACCGCAGAGATGATCAAATACCATCAAAAGAAAGCTCTATTTGTGGGAAAAAAAGGACGCCAATTTTGTTTGGGAGCCACGTCGCACGATTGCGCAATTGTCAGTTAAAGCGACGCAGTGCCGAATCACAAAAAGTGCTCTGGTCTTTGGACAGCAATATGGTCCGGGGCTAAAGTGGTTAAAGAACAGTGTACAAAGCTTGCGTGCAGAAGCGAACACATAGCAGCGCCCGCATATAAAAACAGTATTTAAACCACATATGTGAGGTATTACCGTGATCGTTAGAGCAAGAGCAATAATTCTATCCCTATACCTCCTCTGTAACTCAAAACATGCAACCTGTAGACATTTTTAAATGTTGCCTATGGAGATTTTTAAGGGTAAAAGTTTGTCGCCATTTCACAAGCGGGCTCAATTTTGAAGCATGACATGTTGGGAAACAATTTACTCAGTGTAACATTATCTTTCACAATATATAAAAAAAAATATTTAATACAAAAAAGTGTGTTTTATCCCAAAAAAGTGCGCTTGTAAGTCCGCTGTGCAAATACAGTGTGCTTGCAACGACCGCCATTTTATTTTCTAGGGTGTTAGAAAAAATATATATAATGTTTGGGTGTTATAAGTAATCTATTTGTGGGAAAAAAAGGACGCCAATTTTGTTTGGGAGCCACGACGCACGATCGCGCAATTGTCAGTGAAAGCGACGCATTCCCGAATCACAAAAAGTGCTCTGGTCTTTGGACAGCAATATGGTCCGGGGCTAAAGTGGTTAAAGAACAGTGTACAAAGCTTGCGTGCAGAAGCGAACACATACGCGAGCAGCGCCCGCATATAAAAACAGTATTTAAACCACATATGTGAGGTATTACCGTGATCGTTAGAGCAAGAGCAATAATTCTATCCCTATACCTCCTCTGTAACTCAAAACATGCAACCTGTAGACATTTTTAAATGTTGCCTATGGAGATTTTTAAGGGTAAAAGTTTGTCGCCATTTCACAAGCGGGCTCAATTTTTTTTTTTTTTTTAACAATAGATTTTTATTGGGTTTTAAATGTGAACAATAGCAAAAACACATTACACATAAATGTCAAACTGACAATTGCATATAACAGAAAGAAAAACACTGCATTGCACAATGACAAGGTCAACATTTAGTGCAAAAAAGGATAGTACAATGGGTCGACCAAACAAACCACTTAAACTACCCTGCGTTCCACGGATCGCCCCTTTGGGCTCTGACTGCGACCCGTGGGGCTGGGCTGGACAAACCTATGCTACATTGGAATGGTAGCCCATACACTTTATGGTAAGCATAATTTACCATAATAATGAAATCCATTTCACGTGTAATACATCTATTGATAACATTTTAAGCTGAGACGTTGAGTAGAAATAAAATTGTTCAACTTTAAACAAAAGAAAAGGGAAGGAGGAAGAGAAGAGGGAAGAAGAAAAGAGGAAGAAAGAGGAAAGGACAAAAGAAAGAGGAGAAAAGAGAACGAAGAGAACAAAGGAACCAGCACCTTGTTTACTCAGTATAATATAACATTATGACCGCTCAGGTCGACTATAAAACAATTTCTACTTTATCCTTGGTAGAAAGCTTTATTGTTGCCGTACCAATCAACCCATGGTTGCCAGTGAGTATGAAAGTTTGCATATCTACCCTCCACAGAGGCCAGCATACTCTCATATGTAAAATGCAACGACAACGTTTTGACCACGTCTCCTATTGCAGGTTTAGTGGCTGCTCGCCACAGCCTAAGAATAATTAGTTTAGCAGCTAAAAATAGGTGAATAGTAAATTTCCTAAAAGGGGGTGGAATATCCTCTATTCCTATGTGAAGGATAGCTAGAGAAGGGGAAGGTTGCACCAAAAGACCCGTGATCTGATGGAGAATCATAAAAATACCAGTCCAAAATTTAGCCAATTTCCCACAAGACCACATAATATGGAGCAGCGTTCCTACTTGGGAGCACTGCCTCCAACATAATGGAGATATCCCCTGCCCAAATTTTGCGAGTCTGGATGGCGTAAGATACCACCTCTGGGTAACTTTATGTGAAAGCTCCCATAGGTTAGCGTTTTTAGTTGCTGAGTGAGTGTATTGTAGGGCCTTCATCCATTGGTCATCGGAGCAGGAGATCCCCAAATCCCGCTCCCAAGCCAACAGGGAGTTATTTTTTTCAAAGATTGATTTGTCGCTAAGTAAATTGTAAAACAGGGTTATGCCCTTTCTGCGGCTATCAGTCGCGGTTAAGAAAGTGCGTACTTTCCAAAATAGTTTGTATGGTCTGTAGCATTTGCTCTTAAGAAACGACCATACCCTCATAAAATTAAAATGTTCGGAGTTTGGGAGGTTAAATTCAGACTGTATATGTTGAAAAGGTTTCAGGGCCCTGTCAGTTTGCAGGTCCGAGATCCATTTTATGCCCTGCAGAGCCCATACCTGTAGGTTTAGTTCTGGAATGATTAGTTCTAGCGAGGAGATAGGCATATCCAGATTTACTGTCGGGGTCAGAGATAGGTTAGACCTGATCAATGTTTTCCACGCTTCTAAAGTGGCCCTCACCGGGAGAGAGCAGTCTATATGTGAGGTTTTGAGAAAGGGATAGGCTAGTAGGAAGGCTCTCAGATCCCTGCCTGGTACCTGGTTTTGTTCAAGGGGGCCCCAAAGCGGGTCCGACTGGGTCAGAAACCAGCCTCTTGCCTGTGTTAGTACAGCAGCCATGTGGTAGTCAAGAAAGAAGGGTACCCCCATGCCCCCTGCCCCTCTGAGTTTACGGAGCCTAGCAAAGGCACTATGCACTCTTTTGCCTGCCCAAACGTATCTAGAGAGTATCCCTTGTAAATCAGCAAAAAACTTTTTTGGGGCCGGTATAGGAACGGTTCTGAACACATATAGGACCTGGGGCAATATCTGCATTTTAAAAGCGGCCAATTTGCCTGACCATGAAAGAATGTGCTTACTAAGTGACCTTGTGCTCTCAGTAACTTTATCAATTAAGGGTAAGTAGTTGGCATTGAACAATTGTTTCGGGTAGGAGGTAAGGCGTATCCCTAAGTAGTCAATTGCGCTGTCGTTCCAAACATACGGGAAGGTATTCTGCATAAATATTTTATCACAATGCGTCACCCCTAAATCCAAGATAAAAGATTTTGTAGCGTTCACCTTATAGTATGATATTTTACCATAATCCCGAAGCAAACAGGATACCTTCTCCAGGGAAGTCACCGGATTAGTGAGCATTAGTATAACGTCATCCGCAAATAGGCTGATGACGTGTTTTCTGCTGTTAATCATGAACCCTTCCACCTCGGGTGTCTGTCTAACACACGCAGCAAGTGGCTCCATTAATAGATTAAAAATGAGGGGGGATAAAGGACACCCCTGCCTCGTGCCATTCGTGATCCCAAAGGGCTTGGACAACATCCCCGAAGTATATACTCTAGCTGATGGGACAGTGTAAAGAGCCAGAATTGCTGAGAGCAAGTGATTTGCGAAACCAAATTTTTCTAACGTGCACTTCAGGTATAACCAGTGCACCCTATCGAACGCCTTCTCCGCGTCCAAGGCTAGGAGCAGAGAAGGCGTTCGAGTCCCCCTGGCCACATGAGTAATATTGATCAGTCTTCTCGTAGCATCCGAGGCCTGTCTACCCTTCGTAAATCCAGATTGGTCGGGATCAATCAAAGTGGGCAAAATGTCTACTAATCTTAAGGCTAACATTTTGGCATATATTTTAAGGTCATTATTCAACAAAGATATAGGCCGAAAGTTCTGAGGCATGTCCGGTGACTTCCCAGGTTTGGGCAGTGTGACTATCAGAGCTTCCAACATTTCTGCTGGAAAGGAAGCAGAAGCAGCGGCAGCGTCAAAAACCCTCAGCATATGAGGACCTAGAGCAGTTTGGAAAGCCTTGTAATATTCCCCTGTAAGTCCATCAGGACCAGGGGATTTATTAGAGGGAAGAGTCTTCACAACTCGCATTATTTCACACAGTGAAAAGGGAGCGTTTAAATCTCGGAGTTGATCGGGAGAGAGACTGGGTAAATGGACCTTAGATAAGAAACCTGTAATGTCATTTAAGGAAGGTTGATACGTAGTTTTATCTTTATCTAAATTATAGAGGGAGCTGTAATATTCGCTAAAAGCGTCTGCAATACTCTGGGGGTCATATACTGGATCTTTGCTTTTAGGGTGGATTAGTCTGGTTATCTTAGTTTTAAAACGTTGTCCTCGTAAATAACGTGCCAATGTTTTCCCAGCTTTATTATTGGTGGAGTAGAAGGACATTTTCATCCACCGGTCTTTCCTTTCAAAATTTTGGAGGAGAAGTAGTCTCAAATCATGCCTTAAAGTGGAGAGTTTAGCACTAACGGATGTAGTGGGATTCTTTTTATTTATGTCTTCTAAAGATTTAATTTCCGCAAGGAGAGTGAAAACGGTAAGCTGTCTCTGTTTCTTGGCCCTGGCCCCCAGCTGAATAAATATTCCCCTGATGAAAGCCTTATGGGCATTCCACAAGGCAAACACACTATCCGTGGAGGGGGAATTGATCTGAAAGTATTCCGACAAGTGATCACAAATTGTAGCCTTGGTCAGTGGATTTTGGATGATTAACGAGCTTGCACGCCACACAAAGGTAGCGGTATCAGGGTTAGAATCCCCCAATGTCATAAGGATGGGAGCATGGTCGGACCACGCAATTGTCCGAATTTCCGTCTGTATAATTTTAGGAAGCAACCACTTGTCTGACACAAACAGATCAATCCTAGAGTACGAGCAGTGTCTATGCGAAAAAAAGGAGTAATCCCTTTCGTTAGCATGAGTGCAGCGCCAAGTATCATACAAATCATGGGAACGCAAAAAATTTGCTAGAGATGGAACCTTTTTTGCGGAACGTGTAGTAGAATCCAACAGGGGATCAGGTATCAGGTTAAAATCACCACAGAGTATAAGCGAACCCTGTTGGAGTTTCTTCACCCTGCGCATTAGGCCATTCAAAAAATGAATTTGGCGCCTATTGGGCACATACACGTTGACTAAAGTGTACCTAACATTATTAAGATCACATACTAGGATTACAAAACGGCCCATCGGATCAGAAGTTTCTGATACTAGAGCGAAGGAAACTGTGTCCTTGATAGCTACCATGACACCTCTCTTTTTATTCTCCATGCTGGAGGTAAAATAATGTTGGAAAGACCTGTGGGTGCATTTGGGTGGAGCGTTCTTTTGGAAATGTGTCTCCTGGACACAAAGAACATCACACTGTGAAGAGTCAGCTTCTCGCCACAGCGACGCCCTCTTGACAGGGTGATTTAAACCATTGGCATTGACTGAAAGGATCTTAACCGGCATTATAGATAATTATTAACATGACAAACAATAGGGGCCATGTGTACTCACAGCCCAACACTGTAGGGGGTGCTTCAGGTAAGGAAAAAGTCCAATGAATAAAGCAGTTCAAGTCTATGAAGAAGTAGTGGCAAAAGTTCACAAGCAGGTGTTCATGGTAGGTGTAATCTGTGGGTCTGGGAAAGTGCAGTTCCTGTAAAAAAAAATTAGTAACAAAAAACAACAGAAAAGAGGTAAACCATAGGAAACAAACATTAAATCTTAAAAGGAGGATCATCGTGATCCAAGTGCAGAGAATACTGCTCAAACTAATGGGAGCTTAAATGTGGGGAAGCTCCAAAAGCGGGGCCACACAGATGGGCCTTAATCAGCTGTCGACAGGGCGAAAAGAAAAATAGAGACAAAACAAAAGTCATTACGACTTAGAGACTCGCTGCCAGTCCTGGGGTACCCTCTCGGGTGAATCAGGGTTTGCCGGATAAACTTGGTCTTCTGGTAGGATTTTCCATTTCTGAAGTAGTCGGAAACCCTTGGTAGGGGAGGTGATCACATGTGTGGTTCCATCTTTAGTCACCATAAGCTTTGTCGGAAAACCCCATTTATAGACAATATTATGATTCCTCAAGGCCTTAGTGACAGTGTTCAAATTTTTGCGGAGTTGTAGGGTAAATTGAGATAGGTCAGCATAAAACTGTAGTGACGCATAATCAGTGCCGCGGTGTTCCCCTTTACGTGTCAAAGACATCAGCCTCTCCTTTGATTGATAGAAATGCATCCTAAACAGGACATCCCTAGGCACAGTCTCCGGTATGAAAGAGGGCTTCGGTAAACGATGAATCCTGTCTATAGAGAGCTCAATAACAGGAACATCGGGCATGAGGACAGTAAGCATAGTCATGGCGTATGAGCGTAGGTCAGGAGGTTGCACGGACTCTGGGATGCCCCTTATTTTCACGTTGTTCCTTCGAGATCTGTCCTCTAAGTCAGCTAATTTAGCTTTAATCCACAATTGTTCCTCCTCAGCCGCATCATGGGCATCAACCAGATCATTGATGGTGGTAGCATACTCCCCCATTTTGGTCTCAATGTGCTCAACTCTGTCCCCCACCGCTGAGAGCTCTGAGCTAAACTTCCTCATGCATGTCATCATGTCACTATGGATAGTGCTTCTAAGGGAGATTAACATATCTTTAAGTGTGGTGTCCATGACTGGTTGGTGCAGCGTGGGGAATGAGACTATAGAGTCATGGAGCTCCCTAGTATCTTCCTGCGAATCAGCGTTGGATCTTACCTCGCAGTGCTGCACATCAGATTCATCCGCTCTGAATCGAGCCTTAGCTGGGCTTCTGCTGAGCGGGGAAGGAGTCTGTGAAGTCTCTCCAGGGCCAGGGGAGTCCCGGTGGTGCTGCTGTTTGTTGCCGCGCTGATTGCCGATGCGGGACCCAGCCGAGGAGGAAGCGCCAGCGCCATCTTGCCCACAAGGCAGCGGTGAGGAGGAGAAGAAGTCCGTCAGCTTTTTCGGCCGATGCTCCGCTTGCCGCTTCCTCGTCATGTTGCCCGGGTGTGTAAGGGATATTCCGCTGGCGTTAGGGCTCAGTGTGGTGCCTCTGTCTGCTGGTAGCCGCTCACATGTACCGCTTGTAGCCGGAGCTCAGGATTCACACCGCCATCTCGGTGGAGTCCAAGCCACGCCCCCCACAAGCGGGCTCAATTTTGAAGCATGACATGTTGGGAAACAATTTACTCAGTGTAACATTATCTTTCACAATATATAAAAAAAATATTTAATACAAAAAAGTGTATTTTATCCCAAAAAAGTGCGCTTGTAAGTCCGCTGTGCAAATACAGTGTGCTTGCAACGACCGCCATTTTATTTTCTAGGGTGTTAGAAAAAATATATATAATGTTTGGGTGTTATAAGTAATTTTCTAGCAAAAAAAAAATGTTTTTAACTTGTAAACACCAAATCTCAAAAGATGCTCGGTCCTTAAGTGATTAAAGACCTGTGTGATTACTGCCTACCCTAACTTTTTTTTGTCCAGATCTGGGCTATAAATTGGGCTATAAATTGGCTTTGCGTTGACTTTTCTGTTTCTGATTTCTGTCTGAATGTATCCACAGTCTGCCCACACTATATTTAGATCCATCCACAAATGTCTAAATGTACAGTATATGCAACTATTATTACAAGGTTAGCCCCTCTACAGTACTTAGTGTATTTCAAAATATGAATGGTTGGATTGGGTGATAGTCATTTTATACATATATATTGATTGTTTTCACTCTTTTTAGTTTGATAAATTAACCTCTGTGAAATGTAATGTTAATCTTTTAAATACAATTCATCCTCTAAATCAGGAGTCTCCAAACTATGGCCCTCCAGGTGTTCAGGAACTACAATTCCCATCATGCCTAGTCATGTCTACGAATGTCAGAGTTTTACAATGCCTCATGGGAAGTGTAGTTCCACAGCAGCTGGAGGGCCGTAGTTTGGAGATCCCTGCTCTAAATTATTACTAATGTTATTTTGAAAAGTCAGTATTGGAGAAGGGATGATGAAGAAAAACACTTGTGGTTTAGGCAATCATAATTCTTCATAGCCTAGATAACCCGTGTGTGTGACCATTGACTATAAACAAACCTAGACCAATATTGCACTTGATCTTGACCTGATCTTGTATCTGGCTTTATGATATCAAATGCTCACACATTCCCATCAGTACAAAAAACACCACTGAACAAATTCTGTGACATAATAAGGGTTGATAATTACATCTACGTAAGAGCCTTTATAATAAAAGAACAACCTACTGTATTGTTTTTTTTTATATATATTGTCAGCAGAAAAAGAAACCTAAATTGACAGGTGCAAATTAATGTGTTAGGCCTTGTACACACGATCGGACATATCCGATGAAAACGGTCCGCGGACCGTTTCCATCGGATATGTCCGATCTGGAGTTTGGTCCGATGGCGTGTAAATTCCCCGCCGGCGGACGGCGCGGTGACGTGGCGGTGACGTTGACGCCGCCACGTCACCGCACCAGGAAGTAAAACACTTCCGCGCATGCGCCGAATCCATTCGGCGGCGGCGCGGCGGTGGTGCGGGACGACATGTCTGCTGGTAAGTGTACTAACCAGCAGACATGTCGGGCGGACAAATCTGTCCGCTAGCCCATACACACGATCGGAGATGTCTGCTGAAACGGTCCATCGGACCGTTTTCAGCGGACATATCCGCTCGTGTGTACGAGGCTTTAGACTTTATTATTCATCTGCAATGCTATATAGAAATAAACGCATATTGATAAAATGACTTAACTTAAATTACAAATATTCCCTCACTTGTCAGGCATCAATAGGTGTATGTGTTAAACATAGAATATGTTTATAGAATAAATATAGAATATTAATTTAAACTTAAAATTAAAATAAATCATAGCGATTTACAGATTCATGTATCATATTTAAGTGACTCTTCACTGTGCATTCAAATCCCTTTTAAATCCCCTGTAAATTAAATACATTCAAATCATACCATACCAAATGTTCCCAGTTTAAGTAGAACACCACTTGGAGTTCATGTGTAATATTAGGCATGGTTCTTAAAAGCTTTGCATGGTTACATTGTCATTCTGAGGCAAAGAAAGTGCTTTAGTGTTCAGAGAATGTCAGCAACAATTTTAATGACCAGTTTGTTTAATCAATAGTCAAGTAGTTTTCACTGCCCTTTTGATTGCCATGCTCACAAAGAGATAACAGGGACTGTCATCAGCAGAGGGAAGCAAGTTACTTGCATGCAATGGATCAATAGGTGTAATTGTTCTTTTACATATGACAGATATAAATGACATAACTGCTATGTTTTATAGGGTCCACTTTTACATTATCTGATCTGAAGATAAACAACTGAGACTTGCAGCGCTATCACATAATCTTTATATTGACTTAAGAAATAGAGAGTAGTGCAGTAACAATGTGCCACAAGCATGAGGATGCATGTGAATAAAAATGGCAAGCAACAAACTTGAGGTAAAAAAAAATATTTATCTTTTATTCCCTTGAGGACAAAGGTACAACGTTTTAATTAACCATTTGCTTACATGGGACATAAACCCACTTCCTGCCCAGACCAATTTTCAGCTTTCAGCGCTCTCACACTTTGAATGACAGTTGTGCGGTCATGCAACTCTGTACCCAAATGAAATCGTTATCATTTTTTTCAGACAAATAGTGCTTTCGTTTGGTGGTATTTAATCACTGTTGTTTTTTTTTATTTATTTTTTACAAAAAAAATGAAAAACCTTTAAAAAAAACCTCTTAGTTTCATAGTTTTTTAGAAACATTTTGAAAACAGGTACGTTTTCTCCTTCATTGATGTGCGCTGATAAGGCTGCACTGATGGACATTGATAAGGCAGCACTGATGGGTGGCACTGAAGGGCACTGATGGTTGGCACTGATGAGTACTGGTAGGTGACATTGATAGGCAGCACTGATTGGTGGCACTGATGGGCATTGATTGGCAGCACTGGAGAGCATTGATAAGTGACACTGTTTGGCAAAGGTAGGTGGCACTGGAGGGTACTGATATTTGGCACTGGCAGGTGGCACAGATGAGGCAGCCAAGGCTCTTTATGTGAGGGACCCATGTCCCTCTTACAGAAGACGATAAACGTCTGTTTTTCCCCTCACGCTGATAGAGTGAAAAAAAAGATTACTGATGTTCTGTTTACATCATGTGATCAGCTGTCATTGGCTGACAGCTGATCACATGACAAGGGACACCTTATAGACTCAGTGATCACAGGGTGCGCAGACAGCTCATACACAGGAGGGCTTTGCCTCCTGGCAAAAACGGCCCACTCTGTAGCTGTCATTCGGCTATAGTGTGAGCACAAGGTGGTTAAAGGTAATTTCCAGTAAGGTAAAACAACATGGATTAAAGCTGGCCATAGATGAGTAGAAAAACAAATAAACATTCAAACAAAAATCAAAAAATTCTATCTATCTAACATTTGATGGCTAAATCATTGTATTGGGAATTTCCCATTGACCTTTAATATTTTTCTATTCATTACATTCTATTTTCAACAATAAACATTGTTATTTCAATCGATTTCTAATATTACTCCTACTGTTCATTAGCATTTTCTTAATTTTTTTTCAAACAATTGACCTACAGATGATTAGAAAATCATTCATTAAAAAAAAAAAAATCCAACATGTTTGTTAATTTTCAATCTTGAAATCAACTGTCGCAAAATGCACCCTAACCATATGAAAATGGAACAATTGGTCTACCGGTAGAGATAAAGGAGTCACGGCTCCAGGTGGGATCACTAAATGGTTACAGGTGGTGCAGGATACCGAGGGTGCTGGCGGTGCACTATGCAAAATGAAGACAAAGAAAAATGGATAGCCGCACTCCAAAACCTGATGGGTGGTCTTTTATTCAATAGACAGCATGTACAAAAATAGGGTCACAGCAGTGGAAACAAGGAACAGTCGACGCGTTTCGCACTGGATCAGTGCTTATTCATGGCTGAATAAGCACTGATCCAGTGATCCAGTGCGAAACGCGTCGGCTATCCATTTTTCTTTGTCTTCAATTGGTCTACCGGCTTGATCTTTCATTAAATTTTATTTCCATCTATGGCCAAGCTTAACCACTTAAGACCCGGACCAAAATGCAGGTAAAGGACCTTGCCCCTTTTTGCGATTCGGCACTGCGTCGTTTTAACTGACAATTGCGCGGTCGTGCGACGTGGCTCCCAAAAAAATTGGCGTCCTTTTTTCCCCACAAATAGAGCTTTCTTTTGGTGGTATTTGATCACCTCTGCGGTTTTTATTTTTTGCGCTATAAACAAAAATAGAGCGACAATTTTAAAAAAAATGCAATATTTTTTACTTTTTGCTATAATAAATATCCCCCAAAAATATATAAAAAAACATTTTTTTTCCTCAGTTTAGGCCGATACGTATTCTTCTACATATTTTTGGTAAAAAAAATCGCAATAAGCGTTTATCGGTTGGTTTTCGCAAAATTTATAGCGTTTACAAAATAAGGGATAGTTTTATTGCATTTTTATTAATTATTTTTTTTTTACTACTAATAGCGACGATCAGCGTTTTTTTTCATGACTGCGACAATATGATGGACACTTCGGACAATTTTGATACATTTTTGGGACAATTGTCATTTTCACAGCAAAAAATGCATTTAAATTGCATTGTTTACTGTGGAAATGACAGTTGCAGTTTGGGAGTTAACCACAGGTGGCGCTGTAGGGGATGTGTGACCTAATGTGTGTGTTTACAACTGTAGGGGGGTGTGGCTGTAGGTGTGACGTCATCGATCACGTCCCCCTATTACAGGGATGACGCGATCGATGCTACGGCCACAGAGAAGCACGGGGAAGCCGTGTGTACACACGGCTCTCCCTGTTCTTCCGCTCCAGGGACGGATCGCCGCACTCCAGCGGCGATCGGGTCCGCGAATCCCGCGGTCCCTGTCCTGGAGCTTCGTTATATATACATACGTTGATGTGCCCAGCCGTGCCATTCTGCCGACGTAAATGTGCAGTAGGCGGTCCTTAAGTGGTTAAAGTACGTCTAAGATCTTTGTGTTTTAACTTAATGCAGTCTCAGCATTAAATGGGTAACTCCACTTCAGTGGGGGAAAAAAATTGTAAATAAAGAATAAAATAGTGACATGGACACTCACTGTATTGTTCATTTAAGCACAAGAGACTCCATTTTGTTCACGCTGTTGAAATGTGTTCTGTAACCTTCACCTAACACACAGACACATCTTATGCTAGAAGCTCTATCTGTCTCTACTCCCCAGTCCCCTCTCAAGGTTTTACTTTTGCAATTGTTCTATTCGCTAGCTTTTAAAAATATATACCTATTTGTTAGCTTTTAATAACTCTTCACACCACCCCTTTCTTATCTATGTATAAAATAGCATGTAATAATACATTTTGGCACTAAACAGACATTTTACACACAGTGATTGCGCCCTGTGTATCTGTTCCTGCAGCTGCAGTATTAATTTCTGTTTTTGAGTCCCAATCAGAAATAATTTCAAAGCAGTTTTGGCGAGCCAGCCAAGAGTTTGGCAGAGTCTCCAGAAGAAACTGCGCTTTGATCTGGAGAATTCGTCGAGAATGCAGACCTCTAAATGCTGGCTAGGTAAGCTGTCCTTAAGCTCGCTTTATTTCTGTCTTTCCTATTTATCCTATCCGTTGGTTCTCAAGGAAACCAGACCACTCTCGCACCTTTCTGGTTGGATAACGTGTGCGTGAATGTGTGTGTGTCCCCCTTCACAGGTTGGAATGTGTGTGGATAGGGAGAATCCTCTGCAATTCCCTGTGTTACCTCCTTGTGGGCAACCAGAGGCTCATGGTAGGGTCAGATAAAACCCACAAAGAGACGAGGAGGGTCTCTTAATAGGTGTTTTGTCTAATGTCAAAGAAACCCTTATATCCACGTAGCTAAATGGAGACTCTGCAGATTTGCTATACTATTTGTTTTAGAGGCAAGAGGGTATAGGCAAATGTAGAGAAGACTGGCCAGTCATTATGGGCTATAATTAAATAAGGGAATGAAGAGTGAGAGGCCTTCAGATAATGGCCAGTGTGAGATGAGCACTAGAGAATATATGAACCGGAGGTACGGTTCCGCCTATACTGAGCCCCTAGATAAATGGGTAGAATGGACAAAAGGAACAGCTAAAACTTTAAAATCTAAAGGGACTTTTGATTTACAAGTATGGCAAACTTTTCTGCACGATTATGGCCCACTACTGTGCAGTAGTGATGAGCGGAATACGCCATATTCGATTTCGTGATATTTCGCGAATATTTCGAAGAATATTCGCGAATATTCGTTAATATCGAATATTCGTGATATTTTATAAAAAATAAAAATAAATTGCGAATTTTCGCTAATGCGAAATTTCGCGATTTTTTTTTTTTTTTATAAAATATCACAAATATTCGATATTTACGAATATTCGGTATATTTTATAAAAAAAAAAAAAAAGCGAAATTTCACATATGTGGTCGCGAATATTCGTTAATATCAAATATTCGTGATATTTTATAAAAAAAAAATTGCGAATTTTCGCCAATGCGAAATTTCGCTAATGCAAAATTTCGCGTTTTTTTTTTTTTATATAAAATATCACGAATATTCGATATTTTCGAATATTCGCTATATTTTATAAAAAAAAAAAAAAATTGCGAAATGTCGCTATTGCGAAATTTCGCTATTGCGAAATTCGCGAATGCGAAATTTCGCGAATGCAAATTTATTGCGAAATAGCGAATATTCGCCGCGATATTCGAGATATTCGCGAATACTCGAATATGCAATATTCGTAGCGAATATTCGCAATGCGAATATTCGTGAGCAACACTACTGTGCAGTGAAGGAATGTGGAAAATAGCTTGCACATGGGAGACAGAAGCTAAATTAGCAAATCAAACTGGCTTGACGGAGATTTTTAATAAAAGTACTGCCCAAATGTATTATGTTTGGCCAGAAGACTCTGTAGAGGAGGACCCCAACCTTATGTGGCTGCCAGTTTGGCTTTAAGGGGTCCATCCACAAAAGCATAAGAATTAGATTACAAGAAACACACAAAAGATGAGCTGGGCAATATAGTAGAGAGCAGAGGTTTTACAGCCCCATATCAACCTACAAAGAGGGATTTGCCTTGTATCCTAGAAACAGATGATTGGCATCAAAAGGCACATATGCAAAACGAAATCTCTCTGAACTTAAGGCTTTGGTCAGAGAAAGAGAGATAGAGTCTGAACTTCCGGAGCAAACCATAATTTCCAAATTGTGGCAGCAAGATGAAGAGAGCCCCTGTCACAGAGCAATCTGTTGCAGTTTATCTTGTCAGAACCCAATTAGTTTTTGAAACTAATGCTGTTGACAGTAATGCCATGTACACATGATTGGTCAAACCGATGAGAACGGTC
Organism: Rana kukunoris; assembly: GCA_029574335.1. Lineage (NCBI taxonomy): Eukaryota > Metazoa > Chordata > Amphibia > Anura > Ranidae > Rana > Rana kukunoris. The sequence continues at coordinate 202,642,978 of CM056051.1, forward strand.
TGATGGATTTTTCCATCGGTTAACTGATGAAGCTGACTGATGGTCAGTCGTGCCTACACACCATCGGTTAAAAAAAACGATCGTGTCAGAACGCGGTGACGTAAAACACAACAACGTGCTGAAAAAAATGAAGTTCAATGCTTCCAAGCATGCGTCAAATTGATTCTGAGCATGCGTGGATTTTTAACCGATGGACGTGCCTACAAACGATCGTTTTTTTTTTTCTATCGGTTAGGTATCCATCGGTTACTTTTTAAACAAGTTTGATTTTTTTTAACCGATGGATAAATAACCGATGGCGCCCACATACGATCGGTTTGGTCTGATGAAAACGGTCCATCAGACCGTTCTCATCGGTTTGACCGATCGTGTATACGCGGCCTAAGTCTCAAATTAAACGGCATGTACCTTTTAGTTCTCAAGAAATGAGAGCCACATTAGAGGGATTTAGAGACCCTAGAAAGAATCCAATTGGGTTTGCAAACAAACATGGTGCTGCAAAGGAGGCCTCTTCTACTGACATTCATTAGCTTCTTATTAAAGCAGTGGGAAGAAACATTTCTGGCTATATACTTAAAGAATGTGATGTAGATGTCAAAAAGCTAAATAAGATGACTAGTGGATGCGAGGTTTGTGAAAAATTGAAGGAAAAATTGCCCCAAATATATGGAAATATATGGAAAAACCAAACATGCTGAATTTATGAACACTGAGCAAGGGAAAGAGAAGGCCACAGGTGCTCATTGGAGGCGGTTAAGCAATATTCATCACCTAACCCCAGATTGAGTTAAAACTCTACAAAAATGTGAAAAGCCAAGAAATGTACGGCAACTACATGCCTTCCTGGGGTTAATGGGATATTGTAGGGACTGGATTACAAATGCATCAGAACTTATGGCTACCACTAAAAACACTTTCAAACTCACATGGGACAATGAATTGCAGATAAAGGAGCTTATTAAAATTTTGTCTGAAGCTCCCGCCATTGGACTTTCTGATTATACTAAGACTTTTTCATGGCTCTGTCATGAAGTCAATGGATTTTCTGCAGGTGTACTCACCCAGCTACATGGAGACAGACAGAGGCCTCATTAGACCCCGTCATCAAAGGCTCCTCCAGTTGTATGTGAGGCAAAGCAGCCAGCATTTTGCTGATAGACAAAGTAACTGAGCTTGTACTAGATTCTGCTCTGATGCTGTATGTGCCACATACATTACAGGAAATCATGAATCAAGTAAATACCAGTTATGTGTCTGCCAGTAGATTTGACAAGTACCAGTCTGCTCTGTTTGCTCTATCAAATTTAACAATCAAATGTTGTGTTACTTTAAATCTGGCTACTCTTCTTCCTATAACTGACACGTTTGGGCCTATTTGGAAAGCACAGAACTTTCTGACTAGTGCAGAGAAGACAATGAGACATGGAAAACTCATAGAGCAGCTATTTGAGGCTTTTCAGAAACCAGTAGAAGTTGACATCTTGAAGGTAAAAGGACATGCAAGGGGAAATTCCATGACAGCTATAGTAAATGCTTCAGCAGACCAAGTGGCAAAGGATGCTGCCCTTATGACATTTGAAGTCACACCCACTGTAGGAGTTCCCCAGGTAGCGGGGACAGATTCCTCTTATCAAGAGCAGCGGGATGTAGAAACTTTAATTCAGTTGCAGAACCAGCCCCTGATGAAGAGAATGGTAAGTGGATCGAATGCAACGCCAGCCAAAATCAGCAGGGCCTGTGGAGCGCTGACAAAGGGTGGTGTCTGTCCAGGAGTTTGTACCCAGTTTTGGCACAATTGGCACATGGCGTCAGTCATCTTGCTAAGGGCGTGATGGTGGCACTTACTGACTGCTATTGGATAGCACCTGGATTTAGTGCATTTGCAGCCAGGTTTTGTGCTTCATGTCTCACTTGTGCTCTGTACAATGCAGGAAGACCTGTCCATGTTCCCCAAAAGCATTCTCTTAAGCCAGATTTCCCTTTCCAAAGAATTCAAATAGATTGCATTCAGATTCCCAGAATAGTCACCTATGAGTATGCTCTAGTGTATGTTGACATGTTTTCAGGTTAGCCTGAGTGCTGGCCGGTAGCTAAAGCAAATGCAAACAATATTTTGAATGAAATAGTTTGTAGATATGGAGTTCCTTAAACTATTGAGAGTGACAGAGGAAGTAATGGGGAAGTAATGAAATAGATAGGGGAAGCCCTTTAAATACAGCAAGCTTTCCATACACCATATCATCCCCAAAGTAGTGGTAAAGCAGATACAGGAAAAGGATGGGTGGAAGCTTTGCCATTAGCCCTATATTCTGTACGAACTACCCATAAACAACAACATGGGCTGTCCCCCTATGAGATTTTATTTGGAGGGCCACCCAAAATAGGGCTATATTTTCCCCAACAGTTGCAGGCTTTTCACTATAGTCTATTAGAATATGTTCATATTTTGTAAAGAACTTTGAATAAAATGCATGAAGGTGTTTATAATTCTCTCCCCGACCCGGATTCTGTTTCAGGTATTCACAGAATCTAACCAGGTGACCGGGTGGTGGTCAAGCAACACGTCAGAAAGCTGCTAGAACTAAAAGTTGACGGACCACATTTGGTGCTTTTGACAACCGGTTCCGCTGTCAAGTTGGAAAGAAAGCCCATCTGGATTCACGTCACCCAAAGAAAATCCTGAAGTGATGATATCCTTTGAAAAAATGATGATGATGATGATGATGATGATGATGATGATGATGATGATGATGTTTCTCTTCCTTTTATTGTTTGTGAGAACTGAGACATGGAAAAATAACCCTTTCATCCAAATGTTAAAATTGTATGCAACCAATAGCAACGCTAGTAACTGCTAGGTGTGTTCTCACTTACATCCCCAAACAGGAACAATACCCATGATAGCAATACCTCTCAACTTCACTGACCAGAATAAATGGCTCATACATTGTCTCCACAGCTAATGAGCACAGATCGGTAACTTTGATGGTTTTAAAACAGATAAACACTCCACAGATTTGTTTAAACATTACCTGCCCATTTAACACTTAGGGCCAGATTCTCAGCGGCGCTACGACGGAGTATCTCAGATACCCCATCGTATCGCCGTTTTTTTTTTTGCCTCGTATCACTTTGGCATAGATACGCTTCAACATCCGACAAGTGTAATACCATTACACTTGCGGATCGTAGTTGTAATGACAACTCCGACCACTAGGTGGCCTTTACGTTTTTTTCTCATTTGCATATGCAAATGAGGCTAGTACGCCAATTCCCGATCGCTTTTAAGCCGCCTCGTCGTCGCGTACGTCATTTACGAACTCGTAAGGTTACCCCTGCTTCTATGAGGAGTAACCTTACGAAGTTCCGTCGGATGCCGTCGGGTGCCGTCGGATGTCATGGAATTGGTGGCAAGGAAGTTAGGAGAAATCTTCACAATGGAAAAAAAAACAAGAATCCACTATGTTTACTATGTATGAACACCAAAGGAATGATTTGAACTGCGTGATGGTAAGATAAGCAGTCGGGTGAGCTAGTACGTGATATCTTGCAGGATTAGGTTCAGGGACAAGTTAGTATACTGTCTAAGGCCGCGTACACACGATTGAATCTATCTGCTGGAAACGGTCCGACGGACCGCTTCAGCAGACAAATTCGATCGTGTGTACGGGCGGACAGACAGATTTTGCCAGCAGACATATTTTAAAGCATGCTTTAAAATCTGTCTGCTGGGAACCCGTCCGTCTGACATGTCTGCTGGTTAGTACGCTAACCAGCAGACATATCTGCCCGCACATGCGTCGAATGGATTCGACGCATGCGCGGAAGTGTTTTACTTCCTGGTGTGGTGACGTGGCGGCATCAAAACATCACCGCCACCTCACTGCGCTGTCTGCCGGCGGGGATTTTGGTTTGAACGTGTGTACAGCGATCAAACCAAAATAGCCCAGCAGACAAATCCGATCAAATCGGTCTGTCAGACCAATTTAAACTGATTTATTTGGTCGTGTGTACGCGGCCTAAGAGGATGCGGTGAGAGGAGGGTTATCTTATCTAAATGTAACCTCAAAGGAATTCAAGTTAATTTGTGATAACAGAAACATTGGGGAGACTCTTGCAAAACTACTTCTAAAAATGCTACTTAATTGGCTGAGCTGACTCGTTGGTTTCAAAGCTTTGAATCCCTGAAGCAAGTACACAGTCAGAGAAAAGTCAGAAGTCGTTATCTTCATACTTGGTCATATTCACTGGCCTGAAGTATTGACGTAATAGGTCTGCTAAAGTGGGTGACTGTTACATTTTTAAAAACATAGTAGAAGACAAATCAGTGCTTTTCCTGAATTCTTGCTTAGCACACAACATGGTGGATAAGAAAATAAATCTACGTGGAACTAAAGGACACATCATCATGTAGCCTCACAAAGCAAGCAATTATCTTACTTTATATCTCCAAATTTAGTATTAGCATTAATGTCTGTGTTGTGTAAAAGAAAAGAAGAGATGGATGTCCTTTTAATTAAATGTTTGACTTGGTCCCTATTTTAAAATGGCCCTGAAAAATCCAACACTATAAAAATGTATATTTCAGTTCTGCAATGTTACTATCAAACTGAATCACATTCATTCTCTCTGTTAGGGAGACGCCCCTAAGGATTTCACAGTTCTTCCTTTTTTGCAGTCATGACAAATACATTGTCAAACTTCCACTGACAAATTCTATTTAACGTAGAATAAATAAATAAATGGTAAGTGAGTTACAAATAAGGAAAGCTTCATTGCGTGTTTTGGGAGGATGTGAAGCTGCAAACTAACTGTAGGAAACTGAGGTCACTTTAGGTCCCTTTCACACTTATACAACTTCAAAGTCGCGCAATTTTACCGCGATTTTGCCGCGATTCAATGAATGCCAATGAATGCCTGTGTAAGTGGCATCAAAATCGGACCAAAGTAGTGCAAGGACTACTTTGAAGTCGGCGCTACTTAAAGTCGTGCCAGTATGAATGGTAGTCATTGAAAATAATGGAGAATGACTTGTCATACGATTTTGCAGTCCAAAATCGTGGGACAAGTCGTGTAAGTGTGAAAGGGGAAATGCCACTTACACAGGCATTCATTGAAATCGCGGCAAAATCGCGCGACTTTGAAGTCGTACAAGTGTGAAAGGGACTTAAGTCGCTGCGAAAAAAATACACAGTTGTTGAATCCACTGTTGCCATTTCCAATTGGAAATATGCTTTTCATTGGAGTTAAGCTTTAACCCCTTATGGACCGCCGCATGTACATTTACGTCGGCAGAATGGCACCGATAGGCACATCAACGTATATATACGTTGGTGCCTTGAGGTGGGTCGGGGGTCCGATCGGGACCCCCCCCGGTACATGCAGCAGTCCCTGTAGCTGGCCGAGCGATCCGGGATGAGGGGGCGGCTATTTGTTTTTGTCCGCCCCCTCCGGATCGCTCCCAGCCAATGCACGCGCTCCCCCTGCAGTGCACTTCCTCCTCCTGTGTAAACACAGGAAGGAGGAAGTGATGTGATCTCTCCCCTTAGCGGTATTTTCAACCACCTCTGAGGGGAAATCACATTGCACAGTAAGTCTGCACAACACTACACTGACACACACTACACATAGGCACATTAACCCTTTGCGATCGCCCCCCCCCCCCTCCCACCTGTCACAGTGTCACTGAATGCAGTAATCATACATGTATGATTACTGAATTTAGTGTCAGTGTGACAGTCAGTTAGTGTTAGGTACAGGGTAGCCCCCGTACCCCCCCTAATAAAGTTTTAACCCTTTGATCACCGCCCTAGTTAACCCTTTCACTCCCTATTGCCAGCATCACTAAGCGATCATGTTTCTGATCGCTGTAATAGTGTGGCTGTTCCCGCTAGATAGCAAATTTTTTTTTATTGCGATTTTTTTTTACTAAAGACTTTGGGCCAGATTCACGAAGATACGAGTGGTCTTCGCAATCGCTTACGTAATTTTTTTGCTACGTACTGTTAGACCAGCTATTTGCTGGTCTAACGGTGCGTAGCCCATGTTAAGTATGGCCGTCGTTCCCGCGTCAAATACATTTTATTTTTTTGTACGTAACTCGTTCGGGAATAGGAATGTCCGTAAACGACGCTACTCAAACAACGAATGACGTAACGACGTGATTTCGCGCAATGCACGGCGGGAAATTTCTGAACGGAGCATGCGCAGTTCGATCGCCGCGGGAACGTGCCTATTTTAAATGCTTCACGCTCCCTACTCGCGTAGATGGCTTGCGCCGGGAGAAATACACTACGCCGCCGTAGTTTACTGGACAAAATCTACCGGGATTCCACGTAGAGCCAGGTGAAATTCGGCGGCGTAGAGTATTTCTGATACTCTACGCAAATCTAATTGTATGTGAATCTGGGCCTTTATGGCTAAATACATTTTGGCCTAAATGTTTGACTAAAATTTTGTTTATTTGATTTTTCTTATAACAAAAACTAAAAAATATAGATTTTTTTTCAAAAATGTCGCTCTATTTTTGTATATAGCACAAAAAATAAAAATCGCAGAGGCGATCAAATACCACCAAAAGAAATCTCTATTTGTGGGAAGAAAAGGACGCAAATTTTGTTTGGGAGCCACGTCGCACGACTGTGCAATTGTCAGTTAAAGCGACGCAGTGCCGAATTGCAAAAAGGAGCCTGGTCATTTACCTGGATTTTGGTCCGGGTCTTAAGTGGTTAAAGGACAAGTTTAGGTTTGCTAAAAGAGAACCCCTTGTATTGCCTGAGTATAAGGAGCTATCTGCTACATACATACATAGTTACATATTAGGTGAGGTTGAAAAAAGACACAAGTCCATCAAGTCCAACCTAAGTGTGTGAGATCACTGTCTTTTCTGTGCAGCAATATTACTGTACATGATACTTTTTTTGGCTCTAACAAATTAAAGTGGAAGTAAACCCTCCTATCGTCTTCAGTCAAGGAAGCTGCCATCTTGGCCTCTGTTTAATCTACAACTGCCATGATGCTGCACATGTGATCAGTTATGAAACCAGCCATTGGATGGTTTGACAGTTTGGTTGAGAGCACAACCAATGTGACAGCTAGCATTTCCGGCATGCCGGGAATGTTAACTGTTTTTTTGAAACTATCAAAGCGATGGGTTTACTTCCGCTTTAATATTCAGATCAAGCTTTTTTACTTTCAATAGATTTTTATTATTATTTAGTAACAGATACCAATAGAACATAAGTACATAAACATTTACAAGATACAGTATGAAACCAACTCGCAAGTAATGTAAAAAGAAAACAGATTTACATGTGATGTCATATAATATAATATAGTAACATAGAATAGTAATATAGAAGGTGGGAATTACATCGTAAACATGTATATGGTGTGACTTACATTTCTCACCGATAAACCAACAACTCTGTGTATTGCTATCCTCAAACCAAACAGCACTGACATGACATTAGTAATGCCACATCAGTCCCATAACACTTATACCCATAGCGTGTCATCCATTCCAAGTAGCCTGGGGACACACCGAATATCTAGTGGAGGTTTTAGAGGCCCCCCCGACAGGGAGACGCCCCCCGAGAGCCCCGATAGGGAACATACTGCTCCCAGGGAGCCACCCCCCGCCCAGCCGACCCCCACCGCCCCCACAGCTTCTGCTTATCATTTTCAAAGTAAACATAGCAGAGGCACATGTTCCCACTTCTAATACTTAGTCGCTAAACATAACCGTAACTGTAAAAGAAAAAGATGAGAAGAGTAGAAGAATAATAGGCAGCTAGTGCACATAGATAGATGAAGAAGAAAAGAGAGAAATATTATAGGAAAGGGGGAGGGGAGGAAGGGGAATCCTGAGAAAGTACGTTGATCCAATATAGAGTACATCAGAATATCAAGGATTGTCTGCCCATCGTTTATACCAGTCAAACCATGGTTTCCAGGTCTGCCAACCACCATCAAAGTTGTTCTGTGACGCCATAAACATTTGTTCGTATGTAATATGAAGATTAGTTGTCCTGATTACTTCCCTAAGGGAAGGCAGCTCTGTAGACCTCCATCTCCTTACTATCTCCAGTCTCGCACTCAGTAGTACTTGCGAAATTATGCATCTACGATCACTAGGGATCCTTTCAATACCCAGGGAAAGTGTTGCAAGACCCAAATCGAAGGTCAGTCGTGAACCTGTCAGGTGACCCATAAGGCCAAACACCTCTCCCCAGAAATGTTCTATTTTAGGGCATTTACCCAGTATGTGCAATAGGGTCCCTCTATCCCCACATTCCCTCCAACAAAGAGGGGAGTATGTCCTACTAAACCCTGCTAACCTAGCCGGGCTTAGGTACCAACGAAGCAATATTTTTTGTGACTGTTCCCATAAATTTACGCTCTTCGTGGCTTTGTAGGTGGAGGCCACCGCACTTTTCCATTGGGATAGTGCATACGTGCTACCTAAGTCTAGTTCCCATGTCCTCATAGATGGCGTTTTTTCCATAATATTTTTCTTCCCAAGCAAATTGTAAAAAAGAGATATGCCTTTGATAGAGGTATGGGCATTAGATAAATATATATACACCCGCCAAGGGACTTTAATGTGGGTCATCAAAGGGGTTACTAATAGGTGTGAGATCTGATTGTAGGCATATCGGTCTCCATCTGTCAGTCCGAATTCAATCTGGAGGGACCGGAAAGTTTTGAGCGCTGGCCCCACCTTTAGGTCCTCAAGCACTGAAACTCCTCTAGCTATCCATGTATGTATGTTTAGATTAGGGATAAGTAAATGCAGACTAGAGACAGGAAGTTGGAGGGACTTATGGTTGGGGTCTACATCGGTGTCATCCAGAAATTTTTTCCAAATCCGAAAAGTTACCACAATGGTAGGTGACAGACCCGGCGGGGGACCGGGTATATTCCCAACAGACAACAACAAGTCGTATAGGGTATAATGGAGACACTGAAAGGCCTCCAATTCATACCACCTAGAGGTGGTCCCTCCTGGAAACCACTGCTTTGCCTGGGCCAGGATGGAGGCAGCATAGTAATCTTTAATGAGGACAAGACCTGCTCCTCCTCTTAGTTTAGATTTCAACAATTTATGCATAGCGCACTTAGCTTTCTTACCCTGCCATAGATATTTATTAATTTGAGACTGTGCTGAGGCAAAGAACTTTTCAGGTACCAGGGAGGTTTCTAAACAAAAAAATAAATTGAGGCAAGATCATCATCTTAAATGCAGCTAACCGCCCTGACCAGGTCGATTCCTTCCAGGAGAGATTCTGTAACTTATTGCTCAGTTCCAGGAGGAAGAGGGTGTAATTAGCCTTCACTAGGTTTTCCACTTTGGCAGTCAATGTTATACCTAAATACTTAATGCCGTCATCCTTCCACCTGAAGGGGAATCGGGACTCAAGTACGGTACGTGTAGTAGAATTAACACCTAACCCCAGAATGAAAGACTTGCTTTCGTTAACTTTATAGTACGACACACTGTTAAATAGTTTTAACGCATCAGATGCCGCAGCAAGGGAAGGACCCACCTCGGACATAATTAATATTATGTCGTCGGCAAAAAGGCTTATCGAGTGTGTTTGGCTACCAACCTTGAACCCTCTAATTTCCGGATGGGACCTCACGTGTATGGCGAAAAGTTCCATTACTAAATTAAATATAAGAGGTGATAAGGGGCATCCTTGTCTCGTTCCGTTAGAAATAGTGAACGGAGTAGATAGGATGCCTGACGTAAGAACTCTTGCTGAGGGTGTGGAGTACAAAGCCAGAATAGCGGACAATATATTGCCCCCAAATCCAAAATACTCTAGTGCTCTCTTCATGTATGACCAATGCACTCGGTCAAAGGCCTTCTCTGCATCCAAAGAGAGGAGCAGAGAAGGCCTTCGCTGTACCTGTGCCAAATGGATAATATTGATCATCCGCCGAGTAGCATCTGATGTTTGCCTGTGTTTCGTGAAACCAGTTTGGTCCGGGTGAATCAGCAATGGCAGCAATGCGTATATCTTAACATCGATATTCAATAAAGAGATCGGTCTAAAATTAGAGGGTTGGGTGGGCTCCTTCCCTGGCTTAGGCAGGGTAATAATCAATGCTTCTAACATTTCTGCTGGAAAAGAGGCAGAGGCAGCAGCAGCGTGGTAAACTTTCAACAACTGAGGGGAGAGAATTGAGTTGAATACCTTGAAATATTCACCACTGAAACCATCTGGACCTGGTGATTTATTTATAGGGAGGGATTCAATAACTTTGGTTAGTTCTTGGGCAGTAAATGGTGAGTTCAAAAAGGCTAGATGCTCTGGTGACAGTGTAGGGATATCTAGTTTGCTCAGAAATAGTTCAATGCCCTCTGTGGAGGGTTGAGTAGTTGAGGGATCATCCTTCAAATTGTATAAAGAACTATAGTACTCACTAAAGGCATCTGCCATCTCTTGAGGGTGGTATAGTTTCTGACTTGACCTGTGGTGGAAAAGAAAGGGGATTTTGGTCTTATACCTATGACCTTTAAGAGTGTTTGCTAATAACTTACCCGCCTTATTGCCAGTAGAATAATAGGACATCCTAAGTTTTTTGGTTATCCGTTCAAAATCATCTAAAAGTAGGATCCTAAGGTCATATCTAAGTTTACTTAATTGTTCAGTAACTATTGGGGTAGTATTAGACTTATTACAGACTTCTAATTTGGCGATATGGTCTGTTAGTTCAGTTACCCGTTGCTGCCTCTGCCTTTTAAGTCTTGCCCCCAACTGAATGCCTATACCACGCATATACGCCTTATGGGCGTTCCACACTACATAAGGATTTTGGACCGAACCCACGTTGTCAGCAAAAAAATTTACCAAATGCGATTTAATCTGTTCCCTTGTATCAGCATGCTGTAAAAGAAAATTGTTAAACCTCCATACAGGGCTTTGGTTGGAGGGAATAGAGTCCTCCACCATCAGAACCAGTGATGCGTGGTCAGACCACGTGATAGTGTTAATCTCAACTGACTTAGTTTTCAACAAGACCTGTTGATCCACCAGGAAAAGGTCTATTCGGGTATATACCCCATGCGGTGGAGAAAAATAGGTAAAGTCCCTCTCATTGCTGTGCAAACAGCGCCAGGCGTCGAAGACACCCTGGCGGTGTAATAGTGGTAATAGAGAAGGTTGGTGGCGTGTGGATTTAGAAGTAGAGTCAATTCCGGGGTCAGGAACAATGTTGAAGTCCCCGCAGAGTATAAGGTAACCCTTTCGGACTGCAGAAATTTTCTTGGCAACTTTGTTGAAAAAACGGATTTGGTGAGTATTGGGGGCATATACGGTAGCTATGGTATAAATAACAGAGTTCACTTCGCAGATTAATATAAGAAATCTCCCCAGTGGGTCTTGGATCTGTGCATGCAAAGAGAAGGCAACCGAGTCTCGTATAGCAATCAATACCCCTTTGGTTTTAGTGTACACGTTAGCCGTAAATACGTGGGGGAAGCACTTATGTGAACACTTTGGAGGTGCTTTACTGCTGAAATGAGTCTCTTGAATGCAAAGAATATCCCCATTATGCAATAAGGCCTCTCTCCACATAGATTTTCGTTTCACTGGAAGGTTCTGTCCTTTAACATTCATAGATACAACTCTCAGCGGCATTATAGATATACAGAGTATATGCTATGAAGGCCGATCCGCTCACGGGACCAGCGCGTAGCATAATCCATGACCATAGTGGTAAGGTGGCAACAGGTAGCAACGATGTACTCACTTTTTGAGAGTCGAGGCGATGGACGTTCAATGAGGGTCAGGTTCAGCCGAATGTCCTCTTTCGATCGCCTATAATGAGGTGTTGACATCTGCGTACTCATCTTCTCAGGTAGGGGTGGTGGAGAAAGGATAAAGTGTGAATAAGGCAGGATTAAAGAAAAACAAAAGGTAAAAAATTGAAAGAAAATATTCAAACAGCAAAACAATGCTGCTGTGATCAAAACAGCAGCTAGAGTGTGTGACAAGTCAAACCGGGCAGCGAACAGCTGCAACATTAAAGGGGTATAAAGGTCACTGACGACCAGTCCAGGGTAGGCAAGGGATACAATATCATCTCCAGATTTCCCTCTTTATTACATTAAGCATGGGATTTTGCATTTCTTGGTGTCACCTGCTTCCAGCCGGAGTCCACCTGGCGTGGAGTGCTAGTCATGGTCTGCGCCTCATCATCATCAGGAAGGATGTTCCATTCCCTAAGGAGGTCAAGACCTTTCTCCAAGGAAAAAATAGTATAGTTCCTGTTGTCCTTGGTGATTGATAGCTTAGTGGGGTATCCCCAGCGGTATATTATTTTATGGTTGCGAAGAATTTTTGTTACAGAGTTGAGGTTCCTTCTCTTCATCAATGTGTATTGTGATAAGTCAGCGAAAAATTGCACATTGCGACATTGCTCCGGGATCTGTTCCCGTTTCCGCATAGCGGTCATGAGTTGTTCCTTAACGTGGAAAAAATGGAGGCGGAGCAACACGTCTCTCGGAACCTGATCCGACAGATGAGGTGGCTTTGGTAGACGGTGGATGCGGTCTATAGTGACGTCCAGATCAGTGAGGTCTGGTAGCAAGGCCTTAAACAAAGATATGGCATGTTGTTGTAGGTCAGATTGCAAAACAGATTTGGGTATTCCCCTGATTTTCAGATTATTCCTTCTGGCCCTGTCCTCGATGTCGGCCAGTTTGGCCTTAATCCAGTCTGCATCTGTCTCTCTCTCCTCATTAGCATCCACCAAATCATTAATTGTAGAGGCATACTCCTCCATTTTGGATTCTATATGGTGTACTCTATGACCCATCTCTTGTATGTCCCCTGATAAGCGATGCATGCATGATGCCATGTCAGCCTGCAAGGTGCTTCTCAGAGAAATCAGCATGTCCTTAAGGACAGTGTCCAATACAGGCTGATTTTGTGTGGGGAACGATATTATGGACTCAGGCAGATCCCTGGTGTCCTGCCCTGAGTCTGAGGCCTGGCTAGCTGAGGGGCTGATAGATCTGTTCTCCTGACCTTCCATGCGGGGCTTTGATTTGGCCGGGCTACAGGAGGAAGGAGTAGGCGGGGGAGAGGAGAGTGTCAGCGGTGTAGGATGGGAGCGAGTACCTTTCGCAGCTGCCTGGACTCTGGAGGAGTTCTGCTGAGGAGAGTAGGCCTCGGCGCCATCTTGCCCCACGCGACCTCCGGACGGAGCGAAAAAGTCCGTTAAGCGGTGCGGTTTCTTCACCGATCTCCGCTTCCCCGGCATGGCGGAGGTGCTGCTGGCGGTGTCTGCTCGAGACTAGGGTGGAAATCTGCCAATGGAGGGTCGATACGAGCCGCTGGTATCCCCGTTGTGCCGGAGCTCCGCACTCACACGTCCATCCGGCACTCGCGCCAAGCCACGCCCCAGATCAAGCTTTTTTAACAGCAGGAAAAATTGTTAGCAAGTAGAGTGATTCAGTAGAAGACACTATGGGGGCTATTTATGAAAGGCAAATCCACTTTGCAGTTTGCACTACAACTACTTGGAAGTGCAGTTGCTGTAGATCCGAGGGGAACATGCAAGTAAAATAAAAAAAACAGCATTTTAGCTTGCACATGATTGGATGATAAAATCAGCAGAGCTTCCCCTCATTTCAGATCTACAACTCAGATTTACAGCCACTGCACTTCCAAATGCACTTGAAGTTTTAGTCCCGTACTGTGTCATGATATCTCAGTGTCAATTTCTGTTGCTGCTGCCCAACTCTGCTATTTTGCCATCTACAGATGACTCACCTGCAGACCCTGTGTTTACATGGAAAAAAACCTGCTTTGATATGTAAATAGCTGCAGAATTCAGGCAACAGTGGAGCTAAAACAATGGACTCAGGAGAGGGCATCTGCATTCTGATGCAGTCTCCACTACAAATTAAAATTTCTGGAGTGCCAGAAACCAACAAGTAATCCTGGCATAAGTCCCTTTATCTTGTTTCATCCATGTTAAAGGTGCCTGGTCAGAAATCAGCCTAAACTTCCTCTCAAGAGGTAATATCTGAGGGATTCCAAAGCCAACTTAACGGCTAGACACTCTCATTCAACTATAGCATAGTTTTTCTCCACTGGTGTCAACTTCCTACTGAGAAAGACTATAGGGTGCTCCTCGCCATTAACAACCTGTGACAACAGTGCATATGCTGAATAGGTTCACTTTCCTTAAGGCCGCGTACACACGATCGAACATGTCCACTGAAACTGGTCCGCAGACCAGTTTCAGCGGACATGTTCGATCGTGTGTATGGCCTATCGGACCGTTTTCCAGTGGATCAGTCGCATGTTCATATGACATCTATGTCATATGAACATGCGACTGAAAATATGAACAGAAAAAGGATTTTCGTCATTTTGTACTTTCGTAAATATATTGCGGGATTCGCGGCACTTTCAACACGCGGCTCATCCATATTAACTATTGTTAAGCCCCATACACTTGGTTAGACTTTTTAAACCACAAACATAAAAACGATCGTTTTCCGTTCGTTCTCAGAAAATTTGTTCGTTTTCAAACTACATCAGAAAACCATTTTTGGGTTCAAAAGTCTGGCCAACTGATCTCCCTTCAGATGAAAATCCACAGAAAAGTTTATTTGGCTTTACTGTACTACTCACTGTACTAGTGTACTCAGCACAAAAGAGAAGCTGCTTCACTAACTACACTCACTCACTGCCAATTTCTTTTGCTATTTTCAGTCGTATGTTCATATGACATCTATAACAAAAAATTTGCATTCTGTATTTTGAATACAAAATACGAACAGAAAATAGGAATTTAAAATACAGCATGTAAATCTTTTGTTATAGATGTCATAAGAACAATGAACATACGACTGAAAACAAACATAAAAAAGGATTCAAACAAAATACAGAATGCAAATCTTTTGTTATAGATGTCATTTTCGTTCTTTTGCTGTTCTCGTTTTGTCGTTTTTTTCGTCGGATCGTTCGTTCGTATTTGCGGTTGTTCGTTATGCGGCTCATTCGTAATCCCGTCGTCTTCGTATTTTTTCGTATGTACACATTATCCCGCGGGTACGAAAATGAACATTTTCGTACGAAAAAAACATTCGTACGAACGGGAATGCACATATCTACTTCCCAGATAGCAAACATGAGAGCTGGTAACAGGCAGTCCCAGTCTTTCCAATCTCTTTGAACCACTCTCTTGAGCATAGACTTAACAGTCTTATTAAAACATTTTACCAAGATGTCTGTTTTGCGATGGTAGACTGATGTGTGCAGCTGTTAAACCCGGAACAGCTTGCACATTTTGGCCATAACCCTCGACATAAACGAAGTGCCCTGGTCTGTGAGTATTTCCTTAGGAAAAACAGTCTGTGTAAACAACTGGAATAATTTCCAGACAATAGCCTTAGAGGAGGTATTCCACAGAGGTAGTGCCTCAGGATATCGGGTGGCATAGTCGAGGATCACCAGTATGTAGGAGTGACCTCGAGCTGACTTTACCTAGAAACCCACTATATCCATGGCTATTCTGACAGGTGGCACAAGCGGTACAGTATTTCGTTACCTCTGCTTTCAGACCTGGCCAATAAAACTGGTCTTATGATCCATGCCTCTGTTTTCTCAATAGTGTCCCCCTAACACATCGTCATGGGCCAGGTCCAGAACCTTTTGCCTAAACTGTTGGGGTACCAACAATTGCTCTACCACATTTTCTCTTACTTTGTTAACCCGATAAAGCAATTCATTACATGCAAATTGTGGCCATTGCTCATTCGCACTTGTCTCTTGCGGAATGCCATTTACCAATACAACCTGTTACCATGCCCAGGCCAAAGTGGGTTCCTGCATCTGGGCTGTACCAAATGCCCCCTGGGGAACACCCAAATCCGGCATGGCAGGGGTAGAGACCACTTCCTCATCCTCTTCCCCCAGAATTACCTGAAGTGGAGAAGGTTCCCCCTCCTCAGTATTCAGGTAAGTCTGTGAACCATTAACCAAATCATTAGCAGTTTCATCATCTGGATCAACATTCATAACATTTGGAAGTTTAGGTTCAACAGCATGAACAGAGAGGTTAGTTTCTCCCCAGTCTCTGGAGCATTCATGTAGTTCTCCTTGTTCCCACAGTTTTGCAAATAATGGACAGTCTCCTCCTATTATAACATCATGCACCATGTTCTTCACCACCCCCACCTCTTGAGTACCAGTGCTATAGGCTGTGGAGATGGTCACTGAAATGAGAGAGTACTCTCTAGTGTCCCCGTGAATGCACACAACCTGTAAAGTTTTGCTTAGCAGATCGATCCTCCCAATTACTCTAGGATGAACCATGGTCACTATGCTTCCAGAGGTGGTTCACTTGAACTTGAACTTCACACTCACACTTCACCAAGGTCAAGATGTGTGGTGCATGCTTTATGGGCATAAAAATACCTCCTCTGGAGAACCCCGCATTCAATGGGCTCCTCTTGCAGTGAGAAGTGTGCCCGGGTAGGACCTCCAAGAATGACATTGCCAACATTGTACATCCCCTCCTCTCCAAACAGGAACAGAACACTGAGGAGGTACCGGGAGTGACTCTTCCGAGGTGTTTGTTCCAGGGCTCTGTGGGACATCCTTTCAAAGTGTGGCAGTTGATTGAACAGGCCGTGGCAGACTGGGCCCTTGGCGCTTGGTAGGGCCGAGCAGATCCTCCACCACTGTATATCGTTCCACCATCTTGACAAGGAAATTCACTGTGTTGGGGTCTTTGTGGCTGACCCATCATTGAAGGTCATCTGGCAGGGACCTCAGGTATTTTTCCAGCATGACCTGCTCCACAATTTTTTACCAATTGCACCATGTCATGCATTTGAGACCGGGGTGGCCAATCTGGACTATACTTCCATTGGTGCACTCGTTGGACTGGAACAGTCATAGTTACCCCAGACAAGCCAGAATTTCTGCCTTTAGTTTTTGATAGTCTTAGCTTCATCCGGTGGCAGGTAAAAGTAGGCTTTCTGAGAATCTCTGGTGAGGAAAGGAGCAATGAGGCCGGCGGACTGGTACTGGGGTCACCCTTCACTCTCTGCCGTCCTATCAAATGTAGCAAGACATGTCTCTACTAGGGATGAGCTTCGCGTTCGATACGAATGTATGTTTGACTCGAACATTGTCTGTTCGTACGTTCGTCAAATTTTGAACAAAACGGGTCGTTCACGCCAAATATGAGTGACGCGCAACGGCTCATAATTCACTGCGGCATTGCGCGCTGATGATTGGCCAAACATGCACTATCACAGCGCGCTAAAAACGGAGAGCTATAATTATGGCTCAGGGCTTTAGCACACGCCCCACACTATATAAGGCCGCCTGCTGGGCGGCCATGTGTAGTGTGTTGCGGTTCTTAATGAGAGCAGTCAGAGAGACAGAGAGATAGTCTTTTTATATAGCTAGATAGAGCAGGCAGGCAGGCTAGTCAGTTTAGCTTAATTTACAGTGTGTAGAGGATATATATATATCCCTAGGAGTTGTACCTATATTTATACACTGTATAGCTTAGCTAGATCAGTTCTTCCTAATTTACTGGCAGGCAGGTGATTGTGCTATTTAAAGACGTTATCACAGGTATAGACACCCAGCGGGTACAATATTTAAAGGAATTTTTTTATTTTATTTTTTAGTTAAGCATCAATGAAATCACTGCTCCTGGAGCAGTGATTTTAATGATGCTTAAATTAAAATCAAAAAATGAAAAATTCCTTTAAATATTGTACCTTCTGTGTGTCTATAGTTTGCCTGTGAAAATGTCTTTGAGAACCCGGGTCTTGCCCGAGGGAACATGTATCAATGGAATTTTTTTTTTTTTAAACGGTAGTTTTTTCAGGAGTCCTGCTCCTAAAAAAAAATACAGTTTTTTAAACTTTTTTCCATTGATACATGTTCCCTGGGGCAAGACCCGGGTTCTCAAAGACGTTTTCCAACAATAACTTGAATATTGGTCTTTAAAATTATTGTTTTTGAATTTGAACGTTTGAGTCCCATAGACTTCAATTGGGTTCTAAATGTTCACGCGAACGGTCGGTCTGTTCGACGGCTCTGGTGCGAACCGAACGCGGGGGTGTTCGGCTCATCCCTAGTCTCTACATCATCACTCAGGGACAACTTCTGCAGAAAATGGCTCACCCTCACGGTCACCTGGTTGCCAGGGGCAACAGTTGCTTGCTCACGCCCCTGAGAAAGCTGCTGTATTGCTTCTTGTAAGGCAGTCACCTGAGCCTGCATAACCCCTTGCTGGGTCGCCTGCTGGGCTGCCAGCTGGGCCACCAACAGGCGAGTACTTTCTTGCTGCAGAGCCAGCTTTGCGATGAGTTGTTGTAGCTCCAGCTGGTATGCTAAGCACTGATAAGCTTCCTCGTGGCACGTCTGCGCTTGCATATTAGCCAGGGAAAGCTATTTAATTAGCTTGTATATTGGTTCAGCTTTCAGGGTTTTTGCAGCTTTAACCCAGGACATAAATCAAATGCACTGTCTCTTTAGATGTCAGAACTGTAGCTTCCCAGTGCCGACAGCACTCATGCAGCCCCATGCTATGACACTCCCACCACCATGCGTGACTGTAGAGACACACTTGTCTTTGTACTCCTCACCTGATTGCCCCCATACACGCTTGACACCATCTGAACGAAATATGTTTTATCTTGGTCTCATTAGACCACAGGACATGGTTCCAGTAATCCATGTCCTTAATCTTCTTGTCTTCAGCAAACTGTTTGCGGGCTTTCTTGTACATTATCTTTAGAAGAGGCTTCCTTCTGTTCTCTAGGCTGCGTGCTCAGATAAGGGTCTGGTATGGATTTTGGGGGGACCCCAGGCCATTTTTTTTTATTTTGGCGTGGAGTTCCCCTTTAAATTTCATAACAGACCCAAAGGGCCTGGTATGGATTTTGGGGGGGGGGGGGGGGGCTCACGCAGTTTTTTTTGGTTTATAATTCCCCTTAATATCCATACCAAACCAAAACAGCCTGGAACGGACTGGGGGGAACCCACGCAGTTTTTTTCCTTGATTTGTATCTATATTACCGGGAGCCGGCAATACATTACAGTGGTGAGCAAGTTTAAATTACATTTTTTCCTTTAGAATTGTCATTTTGCTGCGGGACTGTAAAACACATCAGACAGACATGCCGCTTTAAAATCTATTTACCCGGATCCCCATACACTTTTTTATGGCAATAACTTGCATATGAGCCCATAAAATGAGCGCTTTTGATTCTTCATGTTTGTGTCCCATAAACTTTAATAGGGTTTGCAAATTTGCACACATTTTTGCATGTTTGCATGTTCTGGTGTTAACCGAACTGGGGGGTGTTCGACCCATCCCTAATGCTGATACCGATGGCATCCTAGGGTGCCACAACAGGCTGTTTAAGTAAGGCTACACTAGGCAAAGATAAATTGTGCCTATTTGACTTTAGTAAAATAATCCAAATATATCTATATTATTTAGCTCTAGATGTTATAAATAATTCCTACTCCTTCAAGAGGTAAACATATTTCTTCTTCGTGTAAGTTTAGCAGTCAGAGAATTTGTTTATTTGTATACATGTATCTAATTGTAGAAAAAATATATAATTGATATTAGAACTACTGGTATGAAAAGGTTTTCTGTACAAAAACAAGTTAACATAAATGTAACGGGGTGGATGTTTAGTGAACAAGATTACAAAAGCAGAAAAAGAAAGAAATAGTGCATTAAAAAGTGTATAAACATATTTCACAATAGACAGCATATTATAAAAGCTGGAATTCCAAACACAAGGTGTTAGACAATGCTATGGATGAGTCAGAAGCAAAACAAAGGCTAAGCATGTGACAAGACAATTCAGCAGTAACATAGATTAACCACCTGTCTTACATTCAAAAAGAATAAAGACTTTTGTTTCATTCATAGCAAAACTAATTAAGCCTCCTAAAGCAGACACCCCAAACAACGATTGGAAACACTTTAAACAGCATATACTCTGATAAATTCACCAACTATGTATTATAGTACACAAACACAATTCATTTTAGTGGCTGTGTACTTTATAGGCAAACTAATGCAACTAATTTAGTGCCAACAAAGATTTACTGGGGGATATTTATCAAATCTATCAAATGGCAAGGATTATCGAGACAGATTACCAGTCAAATGTTTAATAGGGTTTATCTTGATTCATAAATTGGATGCAATGGCATTGCAATGTAGTGCCATACATTCTGAACCACACACGAATGCAACTTGCCAACAGACATGTGTTTAAGCAGTGGTGTGGCGCAATAACGTGTGTTAGTGCATCATAATAGTGCAGACGAGCCCTGAGTCCCATCTATAGTGGTAACTCTGTGGCAGGCCTTCAAAAATTTGTCAAAGTTGGCTACCTAGGAAACCAAGCGCAGGTTCCAAATACAAGTAACAATTTTTATATAGACTGCTAAATAAAAGGAAACTTGATTTGTCTAAAACGTGTCTAATTGTGTTGCTGATGTCCCTAACTGTGTAAGACCGACTAGAAATGCAAACACAAGTAATTATGTCCTTGACCAAAATCCATCGATCGCAGGTTATGCATTTTTTTTTCTTATGCTTTTCTGCATCACATTCACTCCTATATATTTAATACTACATGTGTTAATATTAAAACATTTTCCCCTCAGCTTGCTGTATGTGAGAGGCAGCAAAGAAGGCATTCCAGTATCATGAGAAGGTGAGGTACAAAATTGTCAAGTTGCTAATTAAATGGGATTGGGATTGACTGGTGGACAGGGAAGTTTGTAAATATTGTAAAGCCTTATTCTGAGCAAAAACACCACCCCCATGCTATAATACTTGTTTCCCATTACCTTGTGAGGTGAGATATACTCACCTAGGTCCCCCATCCTGGTCCAACACCACTACAGTTTGTAGGTGGGGGAATGCTGATCCAGTGCTGCATTGTCCCATCTAAGATCATCTGTCTTATACCACCTTATGATTATGTCAACATGGACATTCAAAGTAGGACCCAAACCAGAAATTAAACAGAAGACCAAAAGACTTGGGGCCAGATTGTTACACGACCAAGGCTTCGGGAATGTAGAAAATTCTTTTAGATAGATACATTTTTTTTTCAGATAACATAAGCTGCACTTCAAGTATTCATCTTAACACTTATTTTTTTTTAATTTGGCCTGTAATTTTTTTTTTTTTTTTTTTTTTTCCACTTCAGTCTTAACCGTAGCTTGAGACCTGCTCATGGTTACTTTCAATGATTATGTCTCGACTTTGGTTTTGCATCATAAGTTGGAATATGTATATATTTATTTATTTATTTATTTATTTATTTATTTCCCCCCCCCCTTCCTTTCTTTCCACCCTCTCATCCCCCCTCCCCCTCCTTCCCCCCCCCCCCAGCCTCCCACCCATCTTCCCCCTGGGCCTCTATCGTCTCTTCTATTTAATATTTAATAATTCCCTCTCTTCTTTATTACTTAAACTTCCATCATTTCGGCGTATTCCAACTTAACTTTATATTTTTTCCAGACATCCAATTTTTCTTCAAATTCACCCCAGGTTTCTTCCTCTCTATGTCTTAAGTATTCGTTGTAATAAATTTCGTCCACCTTTTTCCCCCATTCTCTTAATGTAGGACTCTTTTCTTGTTTCCAGTTACTCGAGATCTGGCTTTTTGCGGCGTTGAGAAAGTCTGGGATTAGGGTCTTTAGATATTTCTTAGTTGGCATTCGAGCCCCATGTAAAACGCAAACCAAAAGTCCTCCGGTATATTTGTGTTTATTATTTCTTTAATTTTTTGTCTTATTTTTAACCAAAACATTTTTATTTTTGGGCAAGACCACCAGATGTGTATCATTGTGCCTACCTCTCTACAACCTCTCCAACATAAGCGCGAATTATTTCCTAGAGCTGAATGTAATTTGTCTGGTGTAAGGTACCATCTTACCAGACATTTATAATTCTGTTCCATTACTTTGTTATTTATAGAGGTGACATGAACCCTATTTATTATCTGTCTGGTTTCAAATTCATTTATTAATGTGCCTGTTTCTTCTTCCCATTTTTTGATGAATGGGGGTACGCTCTGTTTTTTTAAGGCATTCAAAGTTTCGTATATCATCGAAATTGTTCCCTTATCAAATTTCTTTGTACAAAGTCTCTCAAATGGCCGCAAGTTTGTTTCGGATCTTATAGGCTGTGAGAGACCTTCAAAGAAGTGTCTTAATTGAGCGTATCTCCATTCATCAATCACCACTGTGTCTCTCTTTTCTTCCATCTCCTGCAATGTTAATAATCTATTTTGTTCCATGAAATCTTTTAGTTGAGTGTCCTCTTTCTTGATCCAATTACCAAACATTAAAGTTTCTCCTGGAGGGAAAATTTTTGTGTTTTTTAGGGGTATAAATGGTGAGTTAAAGCTCCATCTTTCTTTCCTGTGAATCTGGTCCCATAGTGCTAAAGCGTGTTTTGTGATATCTTGGGCTTCATGGCTTAGTCCTCTATGTTGTGGTGGGATCCAGATCATTTTCCCTAGTGCAGATTTACTTAATTTATTTTCCATAACTACCCATCTTTTTTCTACATTATTTTTTGCCCAATCTATAATTCGTGATAGAATAATTGAATAATAATAATTTTTAAAATCCGGTTATTGGCCTGTAATAATGGCTTATAATGTAGAGTAAGTGGCACTGTTCCTTGTCTGGTCACACAATGATGATCAATGTCATAGTAAGGATCTCCATTTGCTGAATCTCTGTAATTCAAGCAAGCCAGTGTCCAAACCTTTCTTGACAACAGTCACACCTTTTTGGAACCAAACCCCCATGTTCCTCTTTCCTTCTAATTCTTCTCTCATTTTAGAAAAAAAATGTGAAGTCCTCTATAGTAATTTCAATAGTTAACTGCCAAAGGTGTTACACTACAGTACATCTTTCATGCACATGCACATTTCATACACTTTTTTACCAATACATTTTTGTTTTGAATGAAACATAGTGGTGGGGAAAAAACTTTTGGGTTTAGCCAATCCTTTTTTGCTTATTAATTCTTCATGTGACTGTGGACATTGTAGGGGTTATATCCTATGCCTACACACGTTCTGCTAAGAGGTGACCCTATTTCCCATCTCAGAAAGTTACCAACTTCTCCAGATATAACTAGATCAAAAGTTTATTTAAAAATAATAATAATTCCTTTGGTAGAATAACATTTTCTAGTCGATCTGCTTGCCAACGTTAGTTTTTAATATTAGCTTACAAAAAAAACTTGTTCATGAAAGATGATTAACCAACATAATAATATCCCAAATGCATTTATTATAGTTCTAAAAGTGAATGATTGAAGAAAAAAATCATAAGAAAGCAGCTGTAACAGACGGCACCATTACATAAATTTCAAATGCCAAGAAAATGGAAGCTTACAATTGAATTATGCAATATGCATTCATTTTGTGTAAAGCTGTCAAATGTGGCCATTTCAAAATACTGTACAACATATTGTATTGTTTTGTTTCCAAGTTAAATTCAACAAGATGCCATTTGTACTACATGGAGCTGATGAGAAGTAGCATTGTGATTATTTAAAGTAATTTATCAATGTTTGTTTTGGATTTGCGTGGAATTAGGAAGAAATGGAATGCAATATCTTTTAGAAAGAAGGTCACATGCTCCAGATCCAAGTTAATTTATCTTCTCTGACAGATCCATTTTCTGCTGCTGGCATCATTAGCCAGAAATAAATTTGTCTCAGGGAAGTGTATTTGTGGTTGTTGCAAAGACTTGTTCAGTAGTTGTACTTTATTTGATTTGAAAGCCATTATTCAGTTAGCGGAAACAAAAGTTATTAGAAAGCATACTCAGTGTTTCAGGGAGAATGCCTCCTGTAGTTTGAAGTCAACGTATGATCAAAGCACCCGTATAGGAAGTTTAAACTGACTCA
This sequence comes from Rana kukunoris, assembly GCA_029574335.1. Taxonomy (NCBI): domain Eukaryota; kingdom Metazoa; phylum Chordata; class Amphibia; order Anura; family Ranidae; genus Rana; species Rana kukunoris. The sequence continues at coordinate 202,666,945 of CM056051.1, forward strand.
AAGATACAACATACAATGTATGTGTGCTAAGCACTTTTGTTTGGACTAACAAAGTAGAGCACTTGAAGAATAGTAAACCTAGTCATCAAAATCTCATAAAATCTTTAACTCAGTAAAGTAATTACAAAAGTAATTTTTAGTATTTTTAAATATGTAGCTTTTATTTTAGTAATCCTTTCATGAAAGTATTTGCTCATTTTGCTCATTCCTTGTGTAACACTCTCTACCATAGGTAGGTGCTAGAATAGGATTTTATTTAGGTTAAACTGTCAGCACAGGTAAATTCAGGCAGGCCTATGCTTCAGACTAGGCCTGCTGTTTTGATCTGGGGGGCTGGGAGTGATTAGTGTAGCAGTGGGTGTGGCCAGCTGTGCTCTAGTTCTGAGGCAACTCCCCTGTCTCTGGGGAGAATGTACAGAGAAGGAGGCAGGGCCTGGGACTGGAGTGGCAGGCAGCTTGTGTGGGAGCTCTGACCAATCCTCACTTAGTATTGACAGGGGGCAGGACTCCTATATAAGCTGAGGTGACATGCTACTGGGAGCATCGTCTGGAAGAAGTGGAGGATGGTGTACTAGACAGTGGCAGGGGCCCTACCCCCATCTGGGGGGGGTGAGGCCTGATGGAGGAGCCTGGGAGAGGGGCTGGAGGCTGTTGGAACGTACGTCCAGATAAAATCCTCCATCATGGACTCAGGGCAGGAGTGCTGGGTGCGGAGGCATGCCAGGGAGTCTGTGAGGGAGCGTCATCATTATGTGGCCAGAGATAAGGAGTCCTGGATCAGAGGAGAGAGACTGTGGGGAAGTGTGTCAAATCAATGTCGCCTGAAGGCACAGGATTTGCAGGTTCGTGTATCTGGGATCAATAGTCCATCACCAAGTACAAGCTGTTAAACTACTAGGCCCCGGAGGAAGGGTACTGCAGGCATCAGGCCTAGTAACTACACAGTCAATTACCAAGTAGAACTAATTACAGCCAACAATCTGTTGAGAGTTTGAGAGTTCTCTCTTTTGAGAGTTCTCTCTTTTGTCATAATGAAAATGATGGGACGGGATCTAATAGTTTTAGAGTGGAAGTTTTGTGTAGGAGGAGAGAAGTCCTGGGAGCAACAGTCTGCATGGTATTGATGCAGAGGAGGAGGAGGAGCAATAGTCTGCATGGTGTGATGCAGGGGAAAAGACTGTAAATGTTAGAAGTTCATCAGTTCTTCAAGGCTAAATTAACTTATCTATGTTCACTAAAATATGATGGCAAAGCAACACGTTCTATGGGCATCACATATCCTCCTTACCCCATCCAAGTTATGTCCCCCAATAAACAAAAACAAAACAACGCAAATGACTGTTCATTGTCTCTGAGGTTGAGTTGAGGTGCACTTTCTATAGCGTGGTCAATTACCCCGAAGGATCCCGACACGCTGGCGACGTCCCTGGGTAAACCCAGGGACAAGTGGACAACAAGATGGTACGACTTGGACTGATGTTCCCGCTCGGATGTTACACTCAGGCCAACTGACGCCTTAAGCCGGGTAGGCTTGATGGAATAGCCATGTTTTTAAACTCCGGCGAAAGGCCGCCAGTGATGCCGCCTCCTGGATGTCCTCCGGGAGGGAGTTCCACAGCATGACACCCTGGTGGGAGAAGGACCTGCCACCCCAACGAGTTTTCTTAGGCACCGGTATGCTTAGGAGGCATTTCCTGCTAGATCGCAGAGTTCTTCCCGGGGCTCTCTTGAGGAACCTTCTCCGCAGGTAGCCAGGGGCTATGCCTTTCAAGATCTTATACATAAGGCAGCCGGCTTTGAACAGAGAGCGTTGAACAACGGGCAGCCAATGCAAGGCTTTCCGGGCAGGGGTGATATGTTCCCTCAAGGGGACACCCGTGAGTAACCTTGCCGCTGCATTCTGAACAAGCTGCAACCTGCGGGTGGATTTCCTTGGTAATCCTAGATAAAGAGAATTACAGTAGTCTAGGCGACTACCGATCGTGGTGCAGACCACGGTCTTTTTATCTGGTGGCTCCAGGTACTTAAAAAGCACCCGAAGAAGCTTGAGCTGCCAGTGGCATGAGCTGACAACCCTGCTTATCTGCGGTTCCAGAGTCAATCTGGAGTCCAGGATGAAACCCAAGTCCCGCACCTGGGTACCAACCACCGGTGGGGCGCCAAAAGAGGCGGGCCATGGGGGGAGGTTAGGTGGACAGGACAAGTCGCTGAAGATGATACCCTCAGTCTTGTCTCCATTCAGTTTTAAAGAATTGGAGGCCATCCATGTGTTGACATCCTCCAGACAGGAAGCCAGTATGAGACTGGGAGTCTGGTTCCTGGGCAACCTCAGATAAATCTGGGTGTCGTCTGCATACACTTGATACTGGACTTTATGGGTCTGGATGACATCAGTCAGTGGCTTCATATAGATGTTAAAGAGTAGGGGCGACAAGGCCGAGCCCTGAGGCACCCCACAAACCAGGGCTGAGTTGGTGGAATAATGAGGGCCAAGTTTGATCTTTTGCACTCTGCCCTGGAGAAATGAGGCCACCCATGCCAACGCTGCGCCATCCATGCCCAAAACAGATTGCATACGTCGTAGTAAAATCGTGTGATTGATGGTATCAAAAGCAGCCGACAAGTCCAGCAAAACCAAAACTACCGAATCTCCATCGTCCAGGCTATTGAGGACATCGTCATAAACACATAGAAGACTTGTCTCTGTACCACGCCCAGGGCGGAATCCAGACTGGTGTTCATCCAGAATGTTAAAGGACTCCAGATAACTCTGCAACTGGATCACCACCAGTTTTTCCATGATCTTAGCCAGGAACGGTAGGTTAGAAATAGGCCGATAGCTGCCCAAGACAAGGGGGTCCAAGGAGGGCTTTTTCAGCAGAGCAGAAACTACTGCCTGCTTTAGGCTCTCCGGGACCACACCCGTCAGGAAACAGCTATTGACTACATCCCGTATAAACGGGGCAAGGAACTCAGCGGCCTCCTTGATCAGAGTGGCCGGGCAGACATCCAGGGGGGAGGACGACGGCTTCAAAGAAGTTATCACCTCAACCACCTGGGAGACCGTCACCATCTGAAAGCAGGAGAGCCCCGGGGCCGACCCGGAGTAGCCGGACGCCTCTTGGGCAATAGCGGGCGAGATGATATTATCTCTAATGTTCTCAATCTTAGAGATAGATGAAGGTCTGGCAGTAGGGTGATATGGTTGATGTTTGTAACTCGTAGCAACCAAATGCTACACTTGCATAGGATAACAATGCTCTGTCCTTGTCTCCTAATTCTGCTCTTGCATTTTCACCTTGTACCACAGACTTCTGTTGAAAATTAGAAATTAACATTTTAGTGCACAATAAGCAAGTAGGGTCAACAGTTGCCATAATTAGGGAACCCGTTTTAGAAATTCCATGCAGCTTTCTCTGGAAAGAATGCACATAGGTAAAAAGGCTGCAAAGAGGGTGTATGATATCAGCAGTACTAAGACGCATGAAAGGATAAAAAGGTGAAAACAAGTATTTTATTCTTTAAATGGTGATTGATCATGATACACAATGCTTTAGCATACTAAAGCAAGCAGTGTGACTTTACCATAGCGAAGTCAGAAATGTATTTCAGGTAATCATTATTTTGCATTGTTACAGCTTAGATCAATGTAGATATGCATGTTCCATACCTTGCCAATCCATGTGAAAGCTGGAAGCTGGGATTACCACCAGCTTCTTGGTTCTGTGCCAAACATCTACCCTACTGTATATTCTCAATCAATACAAAGCATTCTCTGTTTGGATTAAGTGGAGAGATTAGCCAGGTATGGAACCCACGTTTTAACATTATTCCAAGCTTGATCAATGTAACTATGCAAAAATATCTATACCCGGAATTCATCTTTAAAAAACGAAAAAATAAAATATTAAGCACAGTGGTGTTCTCCATGAATATGCATAACATGAAGCATGCTTTGGGACCCTGAAGCAAGTGGAGCAAAATTAAAAACAAACAAAAAATGAGTAGAGAAGTAGAGACCCCATTCATGTAACCCATGAAAGTTATGCCAAAGCCATGTGACTGAATTCTGCTGTAACCAGGGAGTCCTCTATGCAGTGTTAGACAATATGTACCTTTGTGACACAGAACAGTTTGCATTTCATGAATGAGGTGTAAAATGCAGGCCAACATGGAGTAACTTTGTGGTGTCCGGTGCAGACCATCTGCACTGTAATTTATAAGGCCCTAAATGTCTCTAAATGTTACATCTAAAAATTCCCTTGTTATATTGTTTCATTATCCCCAAAGGTAACCTGCCACAGGGGCAAAGCTTGTTCTGGGCCCTGTAGGCTTCCAGTCTTAATGGGAAAGAAACAGCTCCAATTGCACTACATCAAGCTGCAATGCTTCAACAACTTTGTTGAAAACAAGTGAAAAGTGGTACTCAAAATAAATAAAAAATAAGTGAGATAGCAATTGTTTGTGCAACCGAAATATTATGAGCATAATTGTTTTATGTTACAGTCAGCTATCTTAAAGCAATTTGTAAGGCTATGCATTCTATAAAATTAAAATCTGGTTCTGCCAAGATAGAAAGTGAGGGTCTTATCTATGGTGGCACACTCCTGAAGGTGGGATAAGGGGTGAAATAATTCTTCATTTGTAGACCTCAAAGGTCAATGTGCAAATATAAATTGTAGAATTAAGATTAAAAAATATCTTATGCAGTCAAATATCCACAGGGAGGACCGATCTTTTCTTAAATTTACCCTTGAGGCTTTTGGATTTAGTGCTTCTATGATGGGCTGAATATGGTCACTTTATTTGACCCCTACAGCACAGGTTAAGGCCAATGGAGAACTTTCTAAATTGCTTGATATTGAAAATGGGATGTGACAGGGTTGTCCCCTGCCACCCTCAACTTTATCTTAACCCTGAAGTCATTTCACAGCATATATCGTACATGAAAATCCCAATATCACTGGAATTTAAGTTAGCTGCAAATGGCCTAAAATCTCAGCATAAGCCAATAGTCTTTTATTTGTCATAAGCCAGTTGGATGTCTCAATCCCACATTTAATGCCTGAGATCCAACTCTATGAAGAGTTATTACAATTTGGCATTAACAGAAATCCAAGACACTGATCTTAACATTGCCAGGAGACCTATTGCAGGGACTTAGATCTAATTTTAAATTTAAATGGGCTCCCTCTAAGTTCTTGTACACACGATCAGTCCAAACCCATGAAAACGAACTGAAGTTAATTTTCATCGGTTCACAGACTGATGGTCTGATGGTCTGATGTGTGTACACACCATCAGTTCAAAAACCGATCGTGTCAGAACGCGGTGACGTAAAACACGATGACGACGTGCTGAAAAAAAGTTCAATGCTTCCAAGCTTGTGTCGACTTAATTCTGAGCATGCGCGATGAGGCGTCCATCAGTCCGATTTTAAAGCAAGTTTTAAAACTTTGGACTGAAGGACAAAAGTCTTATGGGCCATACACACGGTCAGATTGGACCGATGAAACTGAACTTCAGTCCGTTTTCATTGGTTTGGACTGATCGTGTGTACGCGGCCTAACATTCGATATCTAGGGATTCAATTTGATAATCATCATTCAAAGCTACACTCTTTGAATTTTGTGCCACTTCTTGCTTCTTCTTCTTCAAGAAAGATTTAGCAGGATGGAACATACATTTTCCTGGATAGGCAAATGTAACATCATCTAACAGAACGTACAACCTAAACCCTCTATATTTGTTCCAGACATTGAGAATTTGTATCCCATTTTTCTACCTGAAAACTGTTCAGTCAATCTGAAAAAAGTTTGTAGGTGCTGATTAGCCAGCCCACATTAAGCACATGATCCTCAGAAGGTGAAAGACAGCGGGTAGTATGGCGCCAGTGGCCAGTGGGATCACCACCAGCTTCTTGGTCCTGTGCCAAACATCTACCCTACTGTATATTCTCAATCAATACAAAGCATTCTCTGTTTGGATTAATTGGAGAGATTAGCCAGGTATGGAACCCACGTTTTAACATTATTCCAAGCTTGATCAATGTAACTATGCAAAAAATATTAAGCACAGTGGTGTTCTCCATGAATATGCATAACATGCAGCATGCTTCGGGACCCTGAAGCAAGTGGAGCACAATTAAAAATGAACAAAAAATGAGTAGAGAAGTAGAGACCAAATTCATGTAACCCATGAAAGTTATGCCAAAGCCATGTGACTGAATTCTGCTGTAACCAGGGAGTTCTCTATGCAGTGTTAGACAATATGTACCTTTGTGACACAGAACAGCTTGCATTTCATGAATGAGGTGTAAAATGCAGGCCAACATGGAGTAACTTTGTGGTGTCCGGTGCAGACCATCTGCTCTGTAATTTACAGTACATAAGGCCCTAAATGTCTCTAAATGTTACATCTAAAAATGCCCTTGTTATATTGTTTCATTATCCCCAAAGGTAACCTGCCACAGGGGCAAAGCTTGTTCCGCGCCACCTGATGTACGTTAGACTGGAATAGACACTTATAAACTAAGCAACGTGTAGTCATGGAACAATCCAATACTCCAATGCCTTTAAAAGTTTTGCTGTGGTGCCCTGCACTACCCTCTGTTCCTCTCCTTAATCATCATACCATAGCCCCGACTTTTCACCAATTTTTCACCCTTGCGATGACAGGATAAATAGATGTCATGGTTACAACCGTTTTGCTGTCTAGGCCACTTCTACTTTTTACAACTATAACATTTCTTTAAATCGTTACCCACTGTTTCCTTATTTGCTTGCTCTCTGACATTTGAATGGGAATGTTGAGAGGAGGAGCCACTAGATATGCTTTGTTTCTAACCTATAAACTTTTGCTCATGGACTCCTCCCTTGCAAACCTCAAATCTTTAACCCAATTGGAAAGAGATGTCCACCTTGAACTGGTGCCAGAGGACTGAATGAAAATTTTAACTCTATCCTACAAATCTTCTATTTTCATTAAATATCAGGAGGCTGTCAATAAAATAGTTACACAGTGCAGTGCTCTATCGTATTATCCCTCTATACTTGCCACCTACTCGTTTTGCAGATGGGCCATAGGGGATATATTACATATCTTCTGGTCCTGTCCAATACCTCAACCATTCTGGATGCAAATCTATTTTGTTGTACAGAAGTTCACGGATCATCAAGTTCTGTATACTCTAGGATGTTTTCTTTTACATTAATCCAACATTCTGCAGAAAGCATACAAATGATCAGTTATCAGACAACTGGTGAGTGCAGCCCGCTCCTGTATCCCTAAGTTTTCAAAATCTTCTACCATGCCCCATGTGTGACTTTGGTTCTGTAAAATTGGAGAAATAAGAGTAATGAAAAGTACTTGACTAATGTTTTGAGGGTTTGAGGGTCAATAAAAACCACAGAGGAGATCAAATACCACCAAAAGAAATCTTTATTTGTTGGGAAAAAAATTACATCACTTTTATTTGGGTATAGCATTGCACAACCACGCAATTGTCAGTTAAAGTAATGCAGTGCTGTAGTGCCTGGTCATGAAGGGGGATAAACCTTCTGGAGCGGAAGTGGCTAAAGGATAGTGACTGATTCACCACAAGTGGATACCAGTGAATGTCACATTGACTGCTTTATAAATACGCCAGATAGTATGTAATTAGCTGTTAGCAGGAGTTCTACTTTGACTTCAGGCAATTTTGTAAAATCCAATATTCAAAAGATTGTATGCCGTTTTAACAAGCCTAAAAGCTTAAATATCTACACAACTGTGTACAGGTGGTAGAAATAATCTCAAACACCTGGCATGTAGCTATTAAGGTATTTTAAATTTTCAAATTATATTTACATTACAGGCTTCAGACTGCATCAGCATGATAGCTGCTATGATAAGCTGTGTTTATATAATACTTTTTATTGCTGATCCCATGTGACTAACCTTCTTCATACCCCTAGGAAAGCTGTGCCCTAAAACATCATCCCTTTATCACTTCTACACTCCCCTCCCAAATCTTTCTCTCACCGTCTCCTTCTCTTTATTCCAAAGAAATAAACTTTCTGGCTATTACATTTTGCTTCCATATTCCTGCATGTTTTATTGCACTAAATAGCTTCTAACAAGAAGCAATACATGTAAGACGTTGGAAGGCTTTTGTAGACATGGTAATGAATAATAGAGTCAAGGGTATGGCATATGTATTAGAAATTTAGCTATACAAATAATGTTTCAATTAAAATGTGTTATTCTTAGACATTTTTCACTGCTAAGCAAAATCCTTATTTCAATAACAACCTGCACAGAAGCCTTTACTGTGAGAATTAGAGAATGCACAAAACACAATCTGCCATATGTGATTGTTGCTTGCTAATGGGCTTAAATCTCTCTTTTTTTTTTTTTTCTAATTCCTATTGAATTTTTTTTAATCATATTAGCCACTATCTTGTACTGAATTCAAAAAGTTTTAGTGACTATTGGCTACTTCAACACAGGCTAATTCTGCAACTTTTCACATACATTTAAAAATATACATTTATTTGCTTTAGAATTGCTTAGAAACCCTAAACATTGTATATAAGAGAGTAAAGTGATTGCTGCTGCAATTTTTTATGTCACACAGTATTTGTGAAGAGGTTTTTCAAAGGCATCGTTTGGGAAGAAAGATGCTTTAGTGAATTTTATTGCATACAAACATTAGTAAAATGATGTTACATTAAGTAAGCAGATACCTAACACATCATATATTAAACTTGCTCATGGAACTTCGGTACCTAAATATCTCCATAGGTGATGCTTTAAAAACCTTTAAAGGTTACCAGTTTACAGTTACACAGGAGCTCTGGTGCTAGAATTATTGCTCTCACTTTGACAATCACGGCAATGCCTCACATGTGGGTACATATGCATGCAGGACCAATGCGTGCATTCACTTTTTTAGGTGAGCACATGGGTTTTATAAAATGTAATTAAAATTAGACTGTAACTTTTATTTTTTAGCACTTTCATTGCTTTCATCCCTTTTGATAGCCTCTTTTTTAAAAGATATGGGGACTATTAGACCCCATATCCCTCTGATGCCTTCTAAATCATCAGATCAAACCAATATCAGTTTGATCTGATGCTTTTACAAGCCGGTAATGGCTCATCGCTTTTGATTTCTGACGTTACATAGTGGGAGGAATAATATCAGTTCCCGTCACTGTGTCTCAGAAACTGGATGTTGTTGGTTGCATCCTTGCCAGTCTCCCTAATTGATTAAAGGTGGTGGTGGTGGGAGGTGGGACCCCCTTCCGCTGTCTGTAAAAGTAATCCAGCGGCTCTTTAGCCACTTGGATTACTTTTACTTTGTTCAGCATTGCGGGCTGTAAGAAATTAGATCTCGACCATCACTGCAGCAGAAGTGATGACCGAGATGTTACCCATGTGACATACCAGTACATTGCTTGTCGGGAGGAAGCTAAACACCACGTTTTGCAAATAAAGTGAAAAGGCTGGAGATTCACAGAAAATGTACTAAGAGAGGGAAGATGTATGAGAAGGGTAGAGTAAAACAGCAGGGACAAAAGGAGATTGGATACATGATATATCAACGAGGAAATTAGAGGTAATTAGGAGACAGGAAATGTGCTACAGGAAAGTAGTAGACAGCTTACTAGAGGGGAAAAGATAAAAGTTCCTGCTCAGAGCATAGGAGAAATAGAGGTTTGTAACAGGGAAGATAAAGCTTTGGTATAGAGGAAGTCTCTAAGTAGAAAGTATGAGTGTTGACTTGAAGAAAGAGAAAGCTTTCTAAGGATGGAAATCTGGACGAAGGGTATATGAAATAAAGGTTTGTAACAGGAAAGAGTGAACATAATAGTAAAGAGGTTAGAAGGATGTATATAGAACAACACTCATTTATGTCCTAAAATTAATGCTATGAAAGCAAAGCAACCAAAGGCTATACAACATAGAGCTTTGACCTACTGTAAATACCACTTTAATTCATTTTGATAAAATTAAGACATAAGGTATCTTGTATTCTGGTTCATTCACTACATAGCTCAGAGATTGACAGAGTGGGAAAATAATAGAATCTCTGTTAGGTTTTCAGTCTGTGTCCCTGTTGAGGAGATTACTCACACTTCCTCTTGGGGCAGAAAGTAATGAATATTTCTCTAGTAGAGACATGGACTGCAACAAAACATTGTTTTTAGTAAAAACTGGGAAGAAATAATTATTTTGTCAATGGAATATGACTGCTACAAGAGCTGCTGGAGCATCCTTGGTTCCCATAAAATTATTTTGATTACAGCATTCCTCAGAGTCCAAACATGTAAAGCACCAGTGAAGAGGATCTTTCAGAACAACCTCATCACATTTTTTTTTTTTTTTTTTTTACAGTTCTGATAAAATAAACTTAACCAGATGTCCAACTGTTGGCCTGGCACTCAGGGCCATCTTTAATGCAGGGCAAAAGGGACAGCTACCCCAGCCCAGTCACTGTTGTGGGTCCCAAAGCAGCTGCCCATTGAGCCTGTACAGCCCGCAAATAGTTAATAAGTGTATTTGGGAAGGCCCAAGAAAATGTTTGCCCAGGGTCCAATCAATATTGAAGGGGCTGTAAAGGTAAAAAAAAAAAAATCCCTAAATAGCTTCCTTTACCTTAGTGCAGTCCTCCTTCACTTACCTCATCCTTCGATTTTGCATTTAAATGTCCTTATTTCATCTGAGAAATCCTCAATACATGTTCTTCTGTCTGTAACTACACACAGTAATGCAAGGCTTTCTCCCTGGTGTGGAGAAAGCCTCTTGAGGGGGGAGGGGGCGAGCAGGAGTGTCAGGACACCCACTAACACACAGCTCCTTTCTCTATCTGAAAAGTAGAGAGTGTACTGACTTGCCTGCTCACCCCCTCCCCCTCAAGAGGCTTTCTGCACACCAGGGAGAAAGCCTTGCATTACTGTGTATAGTTACAGACAGAAGAACAGGAAGTGAGGATTTCTCAGTAGAAATAAGGACATTAAAAGCAAAATCGAAGGGTGAGGTAAGTGAAGGAGGACTGCACTACGGTAAAGGAAGCTATTTAGGGGGGAAAAATTACCTTTACAACCCCTTTAACCAATTAAGGACCATAAGGATTTGCCTCCTTAATGAGCAGACCATTTTTTGTTATACGGCACTGTGTCACTTTAACTGACAAATAAAATGTATGTCCTTTTTTTTCCCACTAATAGAGATTTATTTTGGTGGTATTTGATCATCTTTGCGTTTTGCTATAAACAATGTAATCAAATGTTAGTAAAAATTACCTTTCCTTTTCGATCTGCAGCCACTGTAATTTTCTGAGAATGCATTGCAATACGGCTACCTGGAGTTGTTCTGTACACAGAGGGCCGGATTCAGATACAAATGTGTATCTTTCCGACGGCGTAGTGTTTCCTCTTTACGCTACGTCTCCGCAAATATTATGGGCAAGTGCCTTATTCAGAAAGCACTTGCTCCATAAGTTGCTCCATAAGTTGGTGGCGTAGCGTAAAGTGCCCGGCGTAAGGCCGCGCAATTCAAATGTTGAGGATGGGGGCGTGATTCATGTAAATTAATCATGACCCCACGCTCATGACGCTCTTTCTGAACCACGCATGCGCCGTCCGTGGACGAATCTCTGTGCGCATGTGTCAAATCACGTTGCTATTTGTCAATGTAAACGACATGAACGTAATTTTTCTGGTTAAAAATGATAAAACAGCGCATAACATAAAAGTCCAATATAGATAAAAGATGTTGGAAGAAAGTCCATAGATCAGTGAATTTAGGCAAAGTTCAAAGTGACTTGTGGAAAGCTTCATAGAATGGTAGCACACCCTCCACCGATTTCCAATCTCCACCAAACGTGAGGCACACTTCCCCGCAGGGGTTCAAACTCACCAGAAACACAAAGAAACAGGCCTTTTTAGCAAGTCGTGCAGCGACAATGGACAGGGATACTGCCCAGTTCATGCTGTCCGAAATATGGTCCTGATCTTAACTGGGGTCGCAAGGTGTCCCTTACCCAGGCCTGGACTGGGACAAAAAAAATCGGCTACTTGGTTGGAGCCCCCTTTCTGGTGGTGGAGTCCTAAAGAAAGTTTTAAACAAGCTTTGGAGTTGATGGCAGAGTGAAGAAGGGAAAACACTGCCATCAACTCCAAAGCTTGTTTAAAACTTTCTTTAGGACTCCACCACCAGAAAGGGGGCTCCAACCAAGTAGCCGATTTTTTTTGTCCCAGTCCAGGCCTGGGAAAGGGACACCTTGCGACCCCAGTTAAGATCAGGACCATATTTCGGACAGCACGAACTGGGCAGTATCCCTGTCCATTGTCGCTGCACGACTTGCTAAAAAGGCCTGTTTCTTTGTGTTTCTGGTGAGTTTGAACCCCTGCGGGGAAGTGTGCCTCACGTTTGGTGGAGATTGGAAATCGGTGGAGGGTGTGCTACCATTCTATGAAGCTTTCCACAAGTCACTTTGAACTTTGCCTAAATTCACTGATCTATGGACTTTCTTCCAACATCTATATTGGACTTTTATGTTATGCGCTGTTTTATCATTTTTAACCAGAACACTTTTTTTGGCTATTTTATTGATACTTTGTTTCATACCTTGAATAGATGAATTTATTCATTTAGTTTTAAACAGCTGCTCAATATATATATTGCTTAATTGCTCTCAGTGGGATTAATATTTAATTTTGAGATTTTATATATATATTATTTTATTTAATTTTTAGACCTATCCAATCCTCTGATTAAAGCGGTAGTTCACCCTTATATTTAACCCTCTTGTAGCCTTACTGTCTCCCAGTGAGCATTACTAAACAGTGTTTTTTTTTTTTTTTATAAAGGCTTACCTTTTCGCCAATGTGGCCTGTCACTCACCTCTCCCCGCGGATTATTGGGCGTGCCTTCCTTTTCCCCCGATGCGCAGAGCCTCCTGGGAATTCGATGTGATGTTCCCAGGAGACGATCTCTCTTAAAATCCCGCGGTAATATTACCGCGGTCACGTGACTCGGCAAGCGGGTCATGTGACTCGGCAAGCGGGTCATGTGACGTGGGCGTGTACTAATACACCTGTGTTATTTTGTTAACACAGGTGTAAAACGCCATTACACCTCTTTTTACAGCGGAGTAAGGAAAACATCGGATAGATCGAGTGGTATTCCGATCCTTGCTGGCGTGCAAAAAGTATAATCTAAGGTAAGTAAACTTTTTTATTTATACATTTAATGTTTTATTGATCTAAAATAATATGATTAAAATTATAAAAATTTAGAATTTAAATATGTAAATAAAATATTTGAATAATAAATTTTTACTATATTTTTTAAAATAAATAAAAAAACGAATACAATAAATTACCAAAGACTATGTAATATATATATATATATATATATATATATATATATATATATATATATATATATATACACACATATATATATATATATATATACACACACATATATATATATATATATATATATACACATATATATATATATATATATACAGATACAGATTGTTGCTAATGCACACACTGAACTTACTGTATATCTCAGCAGCTGCAGCTCAATTTGTTTTGAGCTAGCGCTGTGAGGAAACAATCTACTATAGTTTCATTTTGGTCAACGGGGCGGGTCATATTGACGCCGGCCGTTGTCATGGTAACTGTGCTGTGTTGACGGCGCCGTTCGCCGTCAACACAGCACAGCAAAGGACATGCGCGGGATACAGCGGTGCATGCTGGGACGCCAGCATTCACCGCCATATCCTGGAAATGATTAGGGCTGGGCTTCAACATGCCCAGCGTGCCATGGATGAAGATGAAAACTGCATGAAGACAGAAATATAACTTATCGTTTGGCAGTAGAATCGCATCCTGGGGGCGAATAATTCGGGACACACGGGCTGCTATTTAACTAAGGTAAGAGGAGCCTAAAACTTTTTAAAAAAAAAAACGAGGGAAAGACCGCTTTAAGTAATCTTTGTCCTTGGCGCCGGGAAGTGCACTGTATATTCCCTCTGACTGTGGCCTCCCTCTTTTTTGTGCACTCTTCTCTAGTAATTTACGTCGAGCCCCATTCCCGAACGATTTACGCAAACTACGTAACCGATGTACAATTCGATGCTGTCCCGACGTCCATACTTAACATTGGCTACGCCTCCTATAGCAGGGGTAACCTTACGCCGCAATAACGCTTACGCAAACGACGTAAACTACGACGGCCAGCTGCAAGTACGTTCAGGAATTGCTGTAAATCCCTAATTTACATATTCGACGCGTAAAACGACAGAAGCGCCTCCTAGCGGCCAGCGTAAAACTGCAACTAATATACTACGGTGAAACAGAATTACGCCGCTCGTATATTAGCAAAATTCCGGTGTATCTTCTTTTCTGAATAGCAAAAAAAGATACGCCGGCTTAGTATCTCTTGATACGCCATTGTAAATACTATCTGAATCTGGCCCAGAGTGTGCACTGACCACTCCCCAGAAACATAATTTCTTGCTTGTGTGATTGGTTCACCAATTTTCCCAGAAGTCTGCCTAAGATATAAGTCAGATTTCAGGCATCCCCTGCAACAAAGAAAAATATTTTTGGAAAGATACTTTCAATAGGAAAACGTCTAAAGAGATGCAGGCCCTGCAGATTTCCTCATTAGAGCCCTGCAGCTACATACCTGACAGTTAATTATGCAACCACTCCCATTAAACCCACTCGGAACAGAGGCACAGAGAAACACACATGGGTTTCTTCATACTAACAAAAGGTAGGAATCTGAAACAAAGCTTGTTATAATCCTTGCAATGTACATAGATCACCCAGAGTGGAATCTTTTTTTTTCTCAACAAAAGTGGAGTTACACTTAATTTTTTTTACTAGTATTGGTGGTGATCAGCAATTTTTAGCAGGACTTCCACATTGCGGCAGACAGATTGGACACTTTTGACACTTTTTTGGGGCCAGTGACATTTATACAGCGATCAGAGCTAAAAATAGCCACTGATTACTGTATAAATGTGACTGGCAGTGGCAGGGAAGGGGTTAACACTAGGAGGCAATCAAGGGATTAAGTGTTCCCTAGGGAGGTGTTTCTAACTGTGGGGGGGAGTGTAGTGACTGGTGGAGGAGTTTACATTGACAGAACCCCGTTCAGTCACTCTCAGGAGTGATCACGGGTATCGTGCCGCAGATGTGTGTGCACACCCCGTAGAGCTCCTAAAGCGACAGACGTACAAGGAGAGCAATTCGCCCAGGAGAGCCAACCTGCCGCAGTACAACTGAGGCAGCTGGTCTTTAAATGGTTAAAGACGACCTTGCTGTCACTCATTATTACTGTCTGTGCATTCCTGTCCCAGTGAAGCCTGCTTCATTCATTTTATGTTCTGTTGTGACCAGAACAACAAGTGAGGTAGTACAGCAATATGTACTTGACAAAAAAATATTTATTCTTTCTAAGTCCATTCGAAATGGAAGAAAATTATTAGCTGGAGAGAAACTTTACAACCTTAGCAATCAAAAAAACACTTTCCAACTGGCACCAACATTTTTGCCATGCAAAAATTGTTAGGTCATGCTCCAAGTTAATATTAAGCAATTTGTTTGAAAAGCATAAAAAGCACCAGTGAAGAGGATCTTTCAGAACATCCTCAAATAAAAATCACTTTTGCATGAACTGAATACAAAATGCATTTGAAAAAATCCTTAAATTGGTAGCTTATAGCAATTTATGTGTGCCCCTTTTGTAGTACAGCTTATGAAAGAGAGGAATCCAAACAGTTTATATTGTTATAACATTCTTTTAAGCTCTTTGATAACTGATCTACAATGTCATTCACAAAGATGGAATTGTAAAAGATGGATGGGTCAAATTACATGAAAGCTAAACTGCATAGAACTGTAGCTGGGCTTAATAAAGGCACCCCATTATTTTATGAGTTTATTAATTTCACAAATATTATCCATGAGTCTTTATAAGATTGTATAAACCTACTTTTTCTAGACCATTAAAAACTTCGGGCCAGATTCAGGTACACGTACATTTGCGTAGCGTATCCGAGATACGCTACGCAGCCGTATTTTACCAGCCTCTACACCGAATCCTGGTTGATTTTTGCCCGTACGATACGGCGGCGTAGTCTATTTCTCGCCGCGTAATTGAAATACGAGATTAGGGGGCGTGAAGCATTTAAATGAGGCGCGTCCTCGCGGCGATCAAACTGCGCATGCTCCGTTCAGAAATTTCCCGCCGTGCATTGCGCGAAATAACGTCGATACGTCATTCGTTGTTTGAGTAGCGTCGTTTACGGACATTCCTATTCCCGGATGTTTTACGTCAAAAATAAAAAAAAGACATCGGAAAACGTTCATATTCGACGCGGGAACGACGGCCATACTTAACATGGGCTGTCTAATATTAGACCAGCAAAAAGCTGGTATAGTTTTACGCAGCAAAAAGATGACTAAAGATGCCGTAAGAGATTGCGATAGACGTTCGTAATTTCGTGGATAGTCTGCAAAAGCTCATTTGCATACCCCGACGCGGAAAACGACGGGAACTCCACCCATCGGCCGCAATTTTATTGCAGCGTAGATCCGAAGGCGTACGAACACGTAAGCCAGTCGGATTGAAGCGCAAAGCCGTCTTTTCATGGTTTGAAGATTCAAACTAGTGAAAAAACGCGCGTAATTAGAAAGTACTCCAGTCTAACACCAGTTAGACAGGAGTTACGGCTCTCTGAATCTGGCCCTTCATTTTTTTCAACCCGAAAAACAGTCGTGTGTACGCGGCATTATCATTTTTTTGTGGTTCTTCATCACCTAAAAGTAAGAGGAAGGTGTGAAAAAATGCTGTAGAGAATGCTGTTAAGAATGCTTTAAGAATAAGAAGTGATAATAGTTGTTGTACCAATTAACAGAATGGAAAGTAAATGAACAGAAGAGAATGCCAAATAAAATAAAATCATTCATTTGAAAATCATTTGATGTGATCACCCTTTGCCTTCAAAACTGTATCAGTTCTATTAGGTACACTTGCACACAATTTTTGAAGGAGCTTAAGTAGGTTGTATTTCCAACTTGAAGACTTTGAGATCAGGGCTCTGTGGGGGCCAAATTATCACTTTCAGGACTTCTTGTTCTTATTTACACTAAAGTAAGTTCTCAATGCTATTGGCTGCATGTTTGGAGTTGTTGTCCTCCTGTTTATTAAATTTGGGGCCAATTACACACCTCCCTGATGGTACAGCATGATGGAAAAGTATCTGCCTTTATTTCTCAGCATTGAGAATTTCTTTTGATCCTAACCAAATCCCTAACCAGACCCAGACTTGCAAGGAGCCTCCACCATGCTTCACTGTTGCCTGTAAACATTCATGTTTGTACTACTCTCCATGCCCTTTGCAAAGAAACTACCTCCTGCTACAGTCAAATATTTCAAATTATACTCATCAGTCCAGAGCCCTACTACCATTTTTCTGCACCCAGTTCCAATGTTTTCATGCATAGTTGAGCTTTTTATACTTCTTTCCATGTCAGAGGTATGACCTTTTGACCACTATTCTTCCACAAAATCTACTTCTGGCAAGGCTTTTCCAAACAGTAGATGGTTGTACCTGGGTTCCACTGGTTTCTGCCTGTTCTGTGCTGATGGCACTGCTGGATATCTTCTGATGTCAAAGGGACAAAGGGAAGTAAGCACGATGTGTCTCATCTGCTGCATTGAGTTTCCTTGGCCAACCACTGCATCTATTGTCCTCAACATTGCCCAATCAATGGTGTCCTCAATGCTGAGAAATGCAGACAGATGTTTATCCATCATGCCATACCATCAGAGAGGCATATGATTGGCCCCAAATTCATAATGCCGCAGAACAATGAACCCAAACATACAGAGAGGGGTATTAAGAACTATCTCCAGCGTAAAGAAGAACAAGGAGTCATGGAAGGGATGGTTTGGCTTCAACAGAGCTCTGATCTCAACATCATCAAGTCTGTCTAGGCTTACAAGAAAAGACAGATGTGACAGAAAAGACAGACTGTGGTTACTTCTCCAAGATGTTTGGAACAACCTGCTTGCTGAGTTCTTTCAAAAACTGTGCAAGTGTACCTAGAAGATTTGATACTGGTTTGATATTGATTTGATTTAGATTTTTCTTCTGCTCGCTCACTTTGCATTTTGTAAGTTGATAAAAATAAAAAAAAGGCCTTCTTACTTTTAGCATTTATTCACACCTGCCTAAAACTTTTGCTCAGTACTATGCATCATCCATCATATTTAATAAATTAAAAAAGGGGGGAACTAATGCGCATACCAAAGGGAAATAGTCTAAAACCTAAAATACTGTAAATAGCAGCAGCGACCTAAAAATTTTTGCACATAGATAGCAAAATTAAAAAGAAGAAGGTAGGGGGTGCTCACTGACTGAATAACTATGTACTGTAACTAAATGGGTGAACAGTAGGATAATTGATAAAATAAAAAGTGATCAATTAATTAAATGTCCAAACAAATCCAAAACATGCAATTCCAGTGCAAAAGTAAACCAAGTGGACAAGTGAAAAAAAAGAGGTAAAACAGGCAATTGGTAACCCATATAAGCCAGGTGGATAAAAATCCAGTTAATAAATAAATATATAAATGTGCAACTGACAACAGTCAATGTGCATAAAGGTGCAAAAGTAAAAAAAAGTCTGGTACAAAATAAATTCTTCAAAAAGTTCATATTTCATAAGGATGTGCAATAAACTCCAAGGCCAGGATTCAGAAAGACTGGCGTATTTTT
Organism: Rana kukunoris; assembly: GCA_029574335.1. Lineage (NCBI taxonomy): Eukaryota > Metazoa > Chordata > Amphibia > Anura > Ranidae > Rana > Rana kukunoris. The sequence goes on from CM056051.1 coordinate 202,685,744, forward strand.
AGGCGGGCGTAACGCATCTCATATGCGCTACGCGCCGTAACTTAGAGAGGCAAGTACCGTATTCAGAAACAACTTGCGCCCTAAGTTACGGCGGCGTATCGTAAATGGGCCGGCGTAAGCCTGCGTATTTCAAAGTAGGCAGGTAGGGGGCGTGTTGTATGATAATGAAGCGTGACCCCGTGTGGATGCATGGCCAAACGAACGGCGTATGCGCCGTCCGTGGACGTAACCCAGTGTGCATGCTCAGAATCACATCGGATAGAATGCCTAAGATACGCCGAACACTGCCTACAACGTGAACGTAACTTACGCACAGCCCTATTCGCGTACGACTTACGCAAACGACGTAAACGACGTAAAATTCGAGAGCTGTTCCAACGTCCATACTTAACATTGGCTGCGCCTCATATAGCAGGGGTAAATTAACGCCGGTCGTACGCCTTACGTAAACGCCGTATAGTAATACGCCGGGCACAAGTACGTTCGTGAATCGGCGTATCTAGGTAATTTGAATATTCAACGCAGAAATTTACGGAAGCGCCCCTAGCGGCCAGCGTAAATATGCACCCTATATACGACAGCGTACTAAGACTTACGTTGGTCGGATCAAGCCCACATTCAGGCGTATCTTGCTTTGAGAATATGGAACACAGATACAGCGGCGTAAGTTGTTTCTGAATCCGGGCCCAAAAGTGCAAGCAGGCAATCTTCACAGGATCACCGTGATTACAAAAGTGCATGTGCTGTTTTTTCCAGTGCAGGTGCTAAAAACAGTTTCCCCCAGCCATTCACCTTTAATAGGCTAAAATAAAAGCCTTGCTGCAATATCTCATTAGGACCGATCACTGCTCTCTTTTCATTACAAATCCTGTATAATAATTGCCTTCCCAGCTCCTGTTTTTACATGCACAGCAGGCTTACACACACAAGTTCCTGATGTGATTCAATAACCCACAGATCCACAGCTCCAAACATGGCCAGCCTTCTCACATTAACTCACAATAACATGCAAAAGGTTAAAAAGGGGGGATTTATTAAACATAAAAATCACACTTACATCATATTCAATACTTCAATCCTGATGGAGGCATGTTAGGCCCCAGTGGCGGAACTTTCAGGGTCGCTGCAGTCGCCATTGCGACTGAGCCCTGCTGTTCTGCCGCTGTGGGGGGGGGGCCCAAGACCCGGCATCTCCTCCTGCATCTCTGGCTTTCAGTTTGGGATGCAGTGGGGGGAGTGGGAGGTGGCGTTCGGCAGCTGTATGGTTCTCGCGGCATCTTGCTGGGGCTTGTCTTTCTCCTTTAGCATGTATACAGTGGAGGGGGGAGGAGCCTCTGACCCAGGCAGCTACAAGTTTTACTCTTCAGTGTACAAGTGAGTTTCTCGGGTCAGAGGCCCCTCCCTCTTTACTGTACAGACTCAGGAAGAGAATTCCAAGCACCAGGGCGATCCTCCTGCCAATGGACATCATAGAGCTGCCAATCGCTGCCTCCTACCTCCCCCTGTGCTGGGGTTTGGAGGTGCACAGCCAGCCAGGTACAGGGGAACCTCTGGGGGGAAGTTTAAGTCTTCGAAACCCTGATGTATGGGGGGGACACTCTGGGAACCCTGATATATGGGGGCTCTCTGTGAACCCTGATGTATGGGGGGTGCTCGTTGGGGACTCTGATGTATGGGGGGCTCTCTGATGTATGGGGGTCCACTCTGGGAACCCTGATGTATGGGGGCTCTCTGTAAACTCTGATGTATGGGGGGGATCTCTGGGGACTCTGATGTATGGGGGGCTCTCTGTGAAGTCTGATGTATGAGGGGGCTCTCTGTGAACCCTGCTGTATGAGGGGGGCTCTCTATGAACCCTGATGTATGGGGGGCTCTCTGGGGACCCTGATGTATGGGGAATTGCTCTCTGGGGACCCTGATTCATGGGGGGTGCTCTCTGGGGACCCTGATGTATGGGGGAAGGCTCTCTGGGGACCCTGATGTATGGGGGAGGCTCTCTGGGAAAACTGATGTATGGGGGGAGGCTCTCTGGGGACCCTGATGTATGGGGGAGGCTCTCTGGGGACCCTGATGTATGGGGGAGGATCTCTGGGGACCCTGATGTATGGGGGGGAGGCTCTCTGGGGACCCTGATGTATGGGGGAGGCTCTCTGGGGAGCCTGATGTATGGGGGGGAGACTCTCTGGGGACCTTGATGTATGGGGGGAGGCTCTTTGGGGACCCTGATGTATGGGGGGGAGGCCCTCTGGGACCTTGATGTATGGGGTATTCTCTCTGGGGACCTTGATGTATGGGGGGCTCTCTGGGGACCCTGATGTAAGGAATTGGCTCTCTGAGGACCCTGACTCTGATCTGCACTCAGTTATGTAACAATATATACACACACACACACACACACACGTATATTGTATACATGTGTATACCCCCCCCCAAGCTTATGACTTTCTTTACTTGCTGCACTTCTATGGGCTCTAGCCAGAGATCTTTTGTAGACCTAGCAATGCCCATGGGGGGGCGTTATGGTTTCTTGCACCGAGGCCCTGAAGATTCTAGTTACGCCTCTGTTAGGCCCCCTAAAACATGTTCACTATCTTTGCAAAATTTTGGTGGAATATTAAAATGGAATAAAAAACAATAGGGCCCTTTTCTTGGAATGTGACACATGCAAACTTTTGTTTTAAAGCTGAAGGTTTTCTAGAACCCTCCTCTGCAACTGAGCTGTCTACCCCCATCAATAATCTACCCCCATCACTCAATGCAACTGAACCTTTTCTGGGGAACCAGCATAATCCACCAACCTTTGTTGATGTTTTTAGTCATGCATGTGAAAGAGATACATGGAAAAAAAACTCTTACTGATGTGTGTAACGGTTTTTATGTTTATATCTTGATTCTATGTATATCTTGTGAAAAAATCTTGTGTACATTGGGGCAGGCATTTGCATACTATGGTTGGATTTTTAATGATAGGTCCACTTTAACCACTTGCTTACTGGGCACATAAACCCCCTTCGTGCCCAGGCGAAATTTCAGCTTCCGGCACTGCGTCGCTTTAACTGACATTTGTGACGTGGCTCCCAAACAAAATTGACGTCCTTTTTTCCCCACAAATAGAGCTTTATTTTGGTGGTATTTGATCACCTCTGCGGTTTTTATTTTTTGCGCTATAAACAAAAAAAGCGTCAATTTAAAAAATAATTTTTTTTTTACTTGTTGCTATAATAAATATTTATTTTTTCTCAGTTAAGGCCGATACGTATTTTTTGACGTATTTTTGTAAAAAAAAAAAATCGCAATAATGGTTTGCGCAAAAGTTATAGCGCCTACAAAATGGGGAACAGAATTATGATTTTTTTTATTTTTATTTTTTTACTAGTAATGGCGGCGATCTGCGATTTTTATTGGGATTGCGATATTGTGGCGGACATATCGGACACTTTGGACACAAATTTGGGACCATTCACGTTTATACAGCGATCAGTGCTATAAAAATGCACTAATTACTGTATACATGTGACTGGCAGGGAAGGGGTTAACACTAGGGGGTGAGGAAGGGGTTAAATGTGTATCCTGGGTGTGTTCTAACTGTGTGGGGGGAGGGAGTGACTTGGGGAGGTAACCGATGCTGTGTCCCTATGTACAAGGGACACAGATCGGTCTCCTCTCCTCTGACAGTTTACACACAGAGCTCCACGTCCCTGCTGTCATCTGCTTGTGTTCCAGCCGATCGCGTGTACCCGGCGGACATCACCCCCGCCAGGTACACGCATCGGCTCTTCAGCGATGCGCCGGGACAGTGTTTACCCGCCGCGTGCCACCCAGTGGCGCGCACGGGTAATGCACTATAAATGACGTCCAAAGACGTCAACTTGGCACTTGAGAGCCGCGCTGTTGACGTCTTTTGTCAATAGCGTGGGTCTCAAGTGGTTAAGCAAACATTGTTCTATAATATCTTACAAAAGAGAAAAACTGTTGGAAAATAAAAGCTTGAACAGGGGGTCTGTGGGGCAACACAGAACAGGCTCTTGTTTAGGACAAATCATAAACAAGATTTCATGGCTCTTCAAACGATACAAGAAACAGCAAATGGCAAAGGCTAGGTCAAGCCCAATCAGGAAACATAGCATGACGACAAAGGCAAAGACAAGGTCAGAGAGAGCAGAAAAGGCTGCTGGTACAGATCAATAGTCAATAACAGGCAGAGTTCAGCAAGGGGAATACTAATAATAACAGTAACTATACTCACAAGAACTCATCCTAGTAGTGGAGTATAATAAGGTTGTGGCTCTGTGGACAGACTGTGAACAGGAACACCGCAAGGTAATGTCATGACATGTACTCCATTAAAACTACACATCAGTCACCATCCAGTACACCGGCAAACTACAGATAAGAGCAATGCCAGGGGGCTTATGAGCCATTAGTAAAAATGGGCAGGCAATAGATCAAAATAATCTAGTCATTTCTTATAGGTGACACTAAAATTGCGTTGGGCAGTATGTGATATATTAGAAGCTTCACTGTAAAGATTTGAATGCAGCATTGAGCATGAATGCTAAAACCCATTATCTATAGTAATCTATCTGATTACACTGAAAATCAACATATCACCATGGGATAAATAAGGCATTTAAATTTGTGTTCAAGCAAACTATTATTGAAATATGTGACTAAGAACATACATGAGCAGTGAATGAGTTAAAACAGAAGATAACTTTTTCAAGGATTGTTACCCAAATGAGCAAAGAGAAACACCAAAACAGTTAATCTGTGCTTACATATTGATTTGTTTGAATATTAACTACTTCAGACCCGCGCTATCGTCTAATGACGGCAACAGCGTGGGTCAGAATATCCAACATGCCGTCTTTTGACGGCCGCCCCTTTGGGCGTTCCCAGCGCTCGCTGTAGAGCGCGCTGCGGGGAAGCCCTGTGTTGTCCGTGTCCCTTGGACAGGGCCAATCACAGATCGCGGAGAACGGCCAGTCAGAGTGGCCGTTTGCGATGCGATCTGTGCGGCGAATGAGAGATGATCTCATAGATCATCTCTCATTGCCGTTTTACACAGAGACAGCGTCCTGTCTCTGGAGAGGAGGAGACCGATCTGTGTTCCTTGTACATAGGGACACAGATCGGTCACCCCCCAGTCACCCCCCCCCTCCCCCCACAGTTAGAACACACCTAGGATACACATTTAACCCCTTCCTCACCCCCTAGTGTTAACCCCTTCAATGCCAGTCACATTTATACAGTAATTAGTGCATATTTATAGCACTGATCGCAGTGTAAATGTGAATGGCGCCAAAAATGTGTCAAAAGTGTCCGATGTGTCCGCCATAACATCGCAGTACCAATAAAAATCGCAGATCGCCGCCATTTCTAGTAAAAAATAAAATAATAAAAAATAATAATTCTCTCCCCTATTTTGTAAGCGCTATAACTTATATAAACCAGTCGCTTATTGCGATTTTTTTTTTTTTTTTACCAAAAATATGTAGAAGAATACGTATCGCCCTAAACTGAGAAAGAAATGTGTTTTTTTTTTAAATTGGGATATTTATTATAGCAAAAATATTGTATTTTTCTTCAAAATTGTCGCTCTTTTTTGTTTATAGCGCAAAAAATAAAAAACCGCACAGGCGATCAAATACCACTAAAAGAAAGCTCTACTTGTGGGGAAAAAAGGACGTAAATTTTGTTTGGGAGCCACGTCGCACGACCGCGCAATTGTCAGTTATCCACTTAAGACCCGGAACAATACGCTGGCAAATGACCCAAGGGGTTTTTGCGATTCGGCACTGCGTCGCTTTAACAGACAATTGCGCGGTCGTGCGACGTGGCTCCCAAACAAAATTTGCGTCCTTTTTTTCCCACAAATAGAGCTTTCTTTTGGTGGTATTTGATCGCCTCTGCGATTTTTATTTTTTGCGCTATATACAAAAATAGAGCGACATTTTTGGAAAAAAATCAATATTTTTTACTTTTTGTTATAATAAAAAACCAATAAACTAAATTTTAGTCAAACATTTAGGCCAAAATTTATTTAGCCGCATGTCTTTAGTAAAAAAAAAATCGCATTAAAAAAAAATTAGCTACCTAGCGGGAACAGCGACACTAATACAGCGATCAGAAAAATGATCGCTTAGTGATGCTGGCAATAGGGAGTGAAAGGGTTAACTAGGGCAGTGATCAAGGGGTTAAAACTTTATTGGGGGGGGGGGGGGGCTACCCTGACACTAACACTGACTGACTGTCACACTGTCTGTCACACTGACACTAAATACAGTAATCATACATGTATGATTACTGCATTCAGTGACACTGTGACAGGGGGAGGGGGGGGGGGCGATCGCGGGGGTTAAATGTGATTTTGTGTGTGTGTAGTGTAGTGTTGGTGCAGGACTTACTTGTTGTGTTGTGATCTCTCCTCAGCGGCGCTTGAAACAAACGCCGAGGGAGAGATCACGTCGCTTCCTCCTTCCTGTGTTTACACAGGAGGAGGAAGTGACAGGTCAGGCGGGCGCGCGCATTGGCTGGGAGCGATCCGGAGGGGGCGGATGAAAACGGATAGCCGCCCCCACTTGTCGGATCGCTCCTGCAGCCGCGCGGACCGCCGCATGTACGGGGGGGGGTCCGATCGGACCCCCGATCCCCCCCAAGGCACCAACGTATATATACGTTGATGTGCCTGTCGGTGCCATTCTGCCGACGTAAATGTACATGCGGCGGTCCTTAAGTGGTTAAAGCGACGCAGTGCCGGAAGCTGAAATTTCACCTGGGCAGGAGGGGGTGTATGTGCCCAGTAAGCAAGTGGTTAAATTGACATACAATTGTTTATAACCTTTCAGTTGAGCTCTCGACAGATAAACAAAAACACTAATTCATGCAGGTATGTGTATTTTAAAAACAACAAGTGTACAGTAAGTACCCAAGCTTGGTATGCTGCTGGCAGAGGACATTGCAGAAGTTTCAGCTGCTAAGGTATTTGTGTTGCCTGAAGCTGCTCAACAGTCTGAAGTACAGATTGCCAGTTTAGGCTTAAATTATCTTATTTCTGTGGTGGCTGCTGCTTCAGAAAGCCCTAGAGTAATTTTGGTCCCTTTTTTGGTATCCTTTGGCCTAAAACTCTTTAAATGTTCTGAAGCAAGGCAAATAGACTGTGCACCTTGAAAAGTGCAGTTGCACTCTGCAAGTGTAGTTGCTTCCTAGATTAGAGAATGAGCAGAAGCTCTGCTGACTTCTATCATCCAATCATGTGCAAGCAAAATGCTGTCTTTATTATTTTCCCTGCACTTGATTGGGTATTTTTTGCAAAGTGAAGCTTTACCTCATTTATAAAGTTGGGCCAAACACCCCCCAGTTTGGTTTGTGCCAGAACTCTACAACATCGCACAAGTCCAGGCCCGAACAGCAAACTCTAGTAAAGTCTATGGGACTTGAACTTGAAAAATCATTGAAGGCTTATATGCAAGTTATTGGCCATAAGAAGGGTATGGGGGGCAGGTACTGCCCTGGACGGCATGTATCAATGCAATTTTGTTTTTGGAAAGATTGTTTTTAAAGGAGCAGTGATTTTAATGTTGCTTAGAGTGAAACAATAAACGTGAAAAATCCCTTGACATATTGTGCTTGGGGGGTCCCCTTAGTCTGCCTGTAAAGTGGGGTAACTACACCATGTATAGAACCTGCTGCAGCAAAACTAACATATATAAAGAAAAAATTAACATTTACATTTATTTTCCCTGCAAGCTTTCTTTATTATGTAAACAACAACTTGGGGAGCCAGTCTGTGAAATGAGGACACAATTTAGTGCACTCGGAACAAGATTAGCGATTTTTTGGATACATTTTCGGTGTCTCTTTGGCAGGCTTTTGTACCACAGTGAGTAAGCCTTATGTGAAGAAGCCAAATGATAGTACTATACACTCAGGCCAAGATTAACCATTTTATTTTAGATAGAGTCTGGTGTCTCTTTTGCAGAAAAATCGGGATTTGGATGTTGGTGATGCCTTCACATCTGTTGTCTGTGGGTTTCTGTTGGTTGGTTGGTTGGGCACTATTTGTATTTGGGGTGTTTATTTACCACTTATCTTTAATAAACTTTATATTATTCACCTTACATGCGTTTTGGTTTCCTCTTTGCAATCCACACAGTCTGGTCATACCTGGTTTATAACAGTATACCAAGGCCATCACTGACCAGAATGGGATGCACAGAGGAACCATCTCGGTTCTGTTTACGTTGCTGAGATGAATTCAGATGTAATTGTTTATTATGCTCTGCTAGCATCAGAGAGAGTGGTGAATATCTTTGCCACACATTAAAAGAGTGGTCTAGTGATCAGCTGCTGGATATCATTCATTTAGCTCAATCTGTGGTTGATCAGGGCAGTATACTGTTTGAGAATGTTCAGCCTTTAATTAAAATATGTACGGAGCTGGGGCTGCCCTGTATCCCAAAGGGCCTTGATGACTTCTCCCTCACCCAGCATTAACCAGGTTGTGTCCTTAGTGTGGCTGTTGGAGGATGACTCTGCTATCTGATATCCAGTGAACATGTTACAGTCTTATGGTCCAGTGTCTGTGTCCCCGCTCGAAGTTCTGAGTTCTGTTGCCAGTGTCCCCGCTTGAAGTTCCGGAGCCTGTGTCCCCGCTTGAAGTTCTGGTGCCTGTGTACCCGCTTGAATTTCTGGTTCCTGTGTGCCAGCCTGAAGTTTCTGTGCCCGTGTTCCAGACTGAAGTCTCAGTCCTGGTGTCCCAGCCTAAAATCCGGTGTCCCAGCCTGAAGATCCACGCATCAGGCACATCAGTCTCAGCCTAAAGTTTTGGTGCCCATGTCTCAGCCTTAAGTTTCTGGATTTTGAAGGGTAAATAATTCACATACATGCCATAGCTGGAATTCAGCTTTAAATGTTGTTTCTATATGAGCCCTCTTCCAACAGTGCTATAATGAAGTCAGCCCTGAAAAAGGTCAAATGGACAGAGTGGCTACATGACTAAAGGCAGTCAACTGACTGGTAGTCATTGGTAAGATGATTGGGAGTGTCTACAGTAATAAGTTAATGCCGGTGGGTCACCCCAGAATGGTCAGCTACGTAAAGAAATTAATCCTCTCACATGACCTAATTTGATCACCTAAATAGTTTGGAATGCTTTCACACACAGTACAATCTTAGCAAAACACATTTTGTGTCAATGGAAGCAAGGACTAAAATTGTTGCTTAGTTGTTTTCCTTATTTAAAATATTAAAAGATTGCGATTAGAAGCAATTCATGGTTTGATCACACGAGGATAATTTATTATACAATGCAGTTTCCATCTTCTTTTCCTTTGCTGTCATTGTCGTAGCAAAATGTGACTTTTTAGCTGATAGGTAAATTTAGTTAATGATGTATTCATTGGCTCATTCATTGATTAATTAACCTGTAGGTCAAATAACTTTGGAAAGTAACCTCAGTGTCCCCGCTTGAAGTTCCAGAGCCGGTGTCCCCACTTGAATTTCCGGTGCCTGTGTCCCCACTTGAAGTTCCAGTGCCTGCATCCCCACTTGAAGTTCCGGTTCCTTGTGCCAGCCTGAAGTTCCTGTGCCCATGTTCCAGACTGAAATCTTGGTCATTGTGTCCAAGCCTGAAGATCCGGTGTCCCAGCCTGAAGATCCGGTGCCTCAGCCTGAAGTTTCAGTGCCCGAGTCTCAGCCTGAAGTTTTCGGTGCCCGAGTCTCAGCCTGAAGTTTCGGTGCCCACGTCTCAGCCTGAAGTTTTGGTGCCCGTTATGCAGTCTGTTAAACCGGTGTTCATAACCCAGTCTGCTAAACCGGTGACCGTTACCCAGTCTGCTAAACTGGTGCCCGTCACCCGGCCTGTTAAGCCAGTGCCCGTTATCCGGCTTGCCGGACCAGTGCCCGGTGTCCAGCTCGCTGAACTGGGGGCTGTTACCCAGCTTGCTGAGCCGGTGCTTGTTATCCAGCCTGCCCTTAAGGTGCTTGCTGTTCGACCTGATGTCCCAGTGTATGCTGCCCAGCTCGATGACCCCGAGCCTGCTGCCCAGCTCGATGACCCAGAACCTGCTGCCCAGCTTGAGGACTTGAAGCCTGCTGCTCAACTCGATTACCCATAGCACGCTGTCTGCCCTGATATGCCCGCTGTCTGCCCTGATGTGCCCGCTGCCCAGTTTGATGTTCCTGTTGCCCAGCCTGAAGTGCATGATGACCAGCCTGAAGTGCCTGATGCCGTGTCTGAAATGCCTGTTGCCCAGCCTGATCCATTGAACTGCTTGATGCCATGGACTATGGACAATTATAACTAGTTGGAGCGTCCAGAGGCTGCTACTTTGAGGGGGTACTGTCAGGAAAGGATTCACCCATTGGTGGTGCCGTCGGTCTCTTGGATCGCAGTACCAGTGTCCACCAGTGGGTGTCTTCCAACACTCTGGATCTGTAGTGGAGGGATATTGGTGGCACTGTTGAATACTTTGGCTGTAATACCGGTGTCCACCAGCAGGTGTTTCCACATCAGTGTGGAGCAGACAGAACCTCCTGCGTTCAGGTTTGTATTTGGGGTGTTTATTAATTTACCACTTATCTTTAATAAACTGTATATTATTCACCTTACATGTGTTTTGCTTTATTTTTTGCAATCCACACAGTCTGGTCAAACCTGGTTTATGACACCCTGCAGCACCAGAAGCCAGCGGGAGTGGCAGAAGAGGAAAGACAGCTTCACGAGGGTAGCTGCAGGGGATCAGGTTTGCGGGGGGGGTCCGATCGCGTGTGGGGGGAGGAAAGTGAGTGGCAGGAGGTGGAGAGGCAATTAATTCACTAACTTTCAGGTTAGGAAGACCACCACATCTTACTCACAATGTCTCCCCCACAAAAAGCAACCGAAGCCAGCTCCAAACTGGGGAAATTTCAGCTTAAAGAGTTGGATATCCCAGGGGAAGATGGTGGTGCCTCTACCTCTTTTTCTTTCAATAGTTTTTATTTATTTTCAGAGAAAAAAAGAAAAAAAAGTACACACATTTCTAAAATAACTGGCTGGAGAGTAAACTGAAGAAGATACACTTCTAACTTCCATATTAACCACTTGCTTACTGGGCACATACACCCCCCTCCTGCCCAGGTGACATTTCAGCTTCCGGCACTGCGTCGCTTTAACTGACAATTGCGTCCTTTTTTCCCCACAAGTAGAGCTTTCTTTTGGTGGTATTTGATCGCCTGTGCGGTTTTTATTTTTTGCGCTATAAACAAAAAAGTGCGACAACACATTTTTTTTCTTAGTTTAGGGCGATACGTATTCTTCTACATATTTTTGGTAAAAAAAAATAAAAAATCGCGACTGGTTTGTGCAAAAGTTATAGCGCTTACAAAATAGGGGAGAGAATTATTATTTTTTATTATTTATTTTTTTACTAGAAATGGCGGCGATCTGCGATTTTTATTGGTACTGCGATGTTATGGCGGACACATCGGACACTTTTGACACATTTTTGGCGCCATTCACATTTATACTGTGATCAGTGCTATAAATATGCACTAATTACAGTATAAATGTTACTGGCATTGAAGGGGTTAACACTAGGGGGGTGTTGAAGGGGTTAAATGTGTATCCTAGGTGTGTTCTAACTGTGGGGGGAGGGGGGGTGACTGGGGGTGTGACCGATCTGTGTCCCTATGTACAAGGAACACAGATCGGGCTCCTCCTCTCCAGAGACAGGACGCTGTCTCTGTGTAAAACGGCAATGAGAGATGATCTATGAGATCATCTCTCATTCGCCCACAGATCGCATCGCAAACGGCCACTCTGACTGGCCATTCGCCGCAATCTGTGATTGGCCGTGTCCAAGGGACACAGACAACACAGGGCTTCCCCGCAGCGCGCTCTACAGCGCGCGCTGGGAACACCCAAAGGGGCGGCCGTCAAAAGACGGCATGTTGGATATTCAGACCCGCGCTGTTGCCGTCATTTGACGGTAGCGCGGGTCTGAAGTAGTTAAAGTAGCAGCTAATAGTAACAGCTGAGAAAACTAAGAGCCTGGCATGTGCGCATCCGAGCACGTAAACACTCACCATACGACGGTGTGTCATTAATCAACAGTAGTTTGGAGTACCGAGACAGCACGGACGCCCCTCAGGGGAGCACACTGCGTCCGATGGGGCGCCGGTCCCCCTTCATAGTAGGAAACAAACAATAAACGTACTCAGTGCTATGTGAATTCTTCGCTGCGGGCGAACCAGGATGACCATGGAGACCACATATCGGTTGCGAGTGATAGACGTCCCAGAGAAGACGCTAGTAACTTTTCATGGGTACAATGTAAATTGGTTAAGTCAATCACTTCTCTGACTGTAGGGGGAAGAAGGGTTTTCCACTTCCTTGTAAGTGATAGCCACGCTGAGAGGAGGAGGTTAGCCACTACATAACGTTTATCAGTCTGTAATAGCTCTATCCCTAGGGACAGGAGTGCCAAAGCCGGATCAAGAGTAATTCGTGCCTGTACTAGAGCGGAGATGATGTGAAACACATCATCTCAATAAGATCGTAGTTTGGGGCAGTTCCAGAGGCTGTGTAGAAGGTCACCACTCCCACCGCATTGTCTCCAGCATGAGTTGGGGGTTTGGAGAGCACCAGTGGTGTGTAGTACCACCTGAGGGTAATTTTAACTGAAATATCCCATAGGTTGGTACAGTTGGAGGCCTGTGCCATTGAAATGGTGTATAAGTTTGCTGCAGATCTCTTTCCCATTGTGTGTGGGAGGATGATTTTTCAAAGTCTTGTTTGTTTTGGAGCAAGTTATAAAAGAGGGTTATGCCCTTTTTTTGTGGGATCCTTGCCGACAGAAATAGCCAGGCGGAGGGATTAACCACTTTAGATCCGACCCATAGTCAAAAGACGTTATGTTTTTAAAGATGGATATCTCGGTAACGGCAGCAGCTGCTGCCACAACCGAGATATCCATCTCTTCATGGGGCGGTTCTGTACACGATAACGGCGGTCTCCGTGGTGGATTCGCCGCGAGATCGCCGTTATCGGTGGCGGGAGAGGGTGCCCCCCCTCTCGCCGCTCTCCCGCGCCCTCCGCCGCTTACCGTAGTCGTCGGTAGCGGCGGAGGCGATCGCGTCCGTTCGGCTCCTCAGCGGGGATGCGACTGAGGGAAAAATTTCCCTCATCCATCCCCATAGCTCTGCTGGGAGGAAGTGACTACAAAACGTCAGTCCCGCCCAGCGTCTTAAAGAAACTTTTTTTTTTTTCCTGTCATTTGAAAAATGACAGTTTAATTATTTTTAAATTTTTTTGCATTTTAGTCTAAATATGAGATCTGAGGTCTTTTTGACCCCAGATCTCATATTTAAGAGGACCTGTCATGCTTTTTTCTATTACAAGGGATGTTCACATTCCTTTTAATAGGAATAAAAGTGATCAATTATTTTTTATTTATTTCAGTGTAAAAAATTTAAAACTGAATTAAAATAAATAAGAAAACAAAAAAAAAATGTTTAAAACGCCCCGTCCTGACGAGCTCGCGCACAGAAGCGAACGCATCTGTATCTAAAAAATGCAACCTGTAGAATTTTTTAAACGTCGCCTATCGAGATTTTTAAGGGTAAAAGTTTGACGCTATGCCACGAGCGGGAGAAAATTTTAAGCGTGACATGTTGGGTATCATTTTACTCGGTGTAACATTATCTTTCACAATATATAAAAAAATTGGGCCAAATTTATTGTTGTCTTATTTTTTAATTCAAGAAAGTGAATTTTTTCCAAAAAAAGTGCGCTTGTAAGACCTCTGCGCAAATACGGTGTGAGAAAAAGTATTGAAATGACTGCCATTTTATTCTCTAGGGTGTTAGAAAACAAAACATATAATGTTTGGGGGTTTTAAGTAATTTTCTAGCAAAAAAAACTGTTTTAGTCTCATAAACCCCGAATCTGAAAAACAGGCTCGGGGCTCAAGTGTGGGTGGGTCTGGAGTTGCTCGAATGACTTCAAGGAGTCATTAGCATATAGGTCTTTGATGTGTTTGTCCCTTTTTGCTCGCCAATGGCCGATAGATAACGGGTCTATCATATGGGATAAGGTGTCAATCGGGATGTCTATGGTGATCGTTGGGTCTGATGATCGTTGGTGTGCGAGAAATTGGAGCGCGATGTGGAACGAGGTTTGTTGTCTTAAAAGGGTGGCATAAAGCCATAAGTTAGTTGGGCCTACAGAGCAGTAATTGGATTCTATTTCGCCCCAGGCTCAGGCTTGAACAATTCTCTCGACTGGGTCAGGACCGAGGCAGAGAACTAGTCCAGGAAATCCACATAGCCCACTCCTCCGGATAGCCTATGTTTAATCAGTTTGGCATGTGAGCGTCTGGACTTCTTCCCTTTCCAGACATAGTTAGCTAGCATGGCCTGCAATGATCTAAAATAACTAAAGGGGACCGGAATCGTCACATTGCGGAACAGATATAACAGCTGTGGGAGGTGAATGATCTTGAAGGTGGCAAGTCTGCCCCACCAAGAAAACTCAACGTTTCCCATGTTGTGGATGTCACTTTGAATTTTAGCTCTCATAAGGATGTAGTTGTGGGCAAAGAGGTCTCGCGGGGACTTTGTAAGGTTGATGCCTAGGTATGGTAAGCTCGTTGTCGCCCAAGCGTAAGGGAATTGGTGCTGCAACAGGTTGCTAGTTATAGGGTCCACTCCTAGGTTGAGAATTTGAGATTTAGTGGCATTTAGTCAGCACTTTTTGGATTTCATGCAGGGAGCGCGACGGGTTAGTCAGCATTAAGATCACATTGTCCAATATTAATTCCTGATATTGCGGGATTACTTTGTACATGCTCTGCCAAGGGTTCCATCATGAGATTAAAGACTAGTGGTGACAGGGGACACCCCTGTCTCGTACCGCTCGAGATGCAGAAGGGCTTCGACAGTAGGTTAGAGGAGTAGACCTGCGCTGATGGATTGGAATATAAGGTGAGTATGGAACGGAGTATGTGCCCCTGAAAGCCAAACCTCTCCAATACAGAGGAGAAGTAAGACCAGTTGACCCTGTCGAACGCCTTCTCTGCGTCTAATGATAAGAGCAGAGAAGGCGTTCCGGTCATTTTTGCGTGGTGTATGATATTGATTAGGCGTCTCGTGGCATCCGAAGTTTGGCGCTCTTTGGTGAAGCCAGTTTGGTCAGCATGGACCAGGGAGAGTAGAATGTCTATTAGCCTATTTGCGATCAATTTGGCATATATTTTACATCATTAAATAGGACGGAAATTTTGGGGAACCGTAGGTTCCTTACCCGGCTTGGGCAGGGTGATGATAAGGGCCGATAGCATTTCATCTGGGAATTTAGAGGAAGTCGCCGCATGGTTGAAGAGGTTGCATAAGTGAGGAGCTATCCGTCTGGCCCTGGAGATTTGGACAGAGGGAGCTTGTCAATCACTGATTGTATTTCAAGTGACGTAAAAGGTTTGTTAAGATCCTACAATTGTTCAGGCGTGAAAGAGGGCAGGTGTATGCGGTCCAAAAAGGCTTGTATGTCAGTCAGAGTGGGTTGGTGACCTGATCTAGAGTAGTGATCACCCATATCCTGCTAGCGGCTAGAACCCTAATTGCGAGACATTGGAAAGCAGATAGGGCCCCCAATGCATCAGATGCTTTGGCGATCACACGGTCGCACTATGTCTACGAGTCCTTAATAGCGAATAGGAGAGGTAACAGGCAGAAGTTTGACGCTATTTGGCAGGTATGGACTGCGCACTTCCAAAATGCTCCTTAGGCATGCCTTGTATATTTGTTTCTCTATTTGGCGTATGTTATTTCTATTATGATTACTGATCAGACGGCAGGCAGACCTCCCCCCTCTATCCTCCCCCTCTTCCCTTTCTTTGTCCTTTCCTTTGCTATTCCCCTCCCCCTCTCTCCCTGTTTTCTTAAGGTAACCAGTTTGCACTTCATTTATGATTCCCTGTCAGGGAGTTAATTTTATCTTTTCAATTTGTGATTGTACCTTTGTAGTTTTGGTCCCCATGTGGAGAAATGTTGTACAATTGATCTACCTGGTCTCCTTAATTTTATCCTTGTATGGTAACCTGTTTTACAAACCTTTCCTTCAATAAAAACTATTTGACAAAAAAAAATAAAAATAATAGAGTGGGTTGGTGCATGTCCCCGTCATCTTTCAAGTTATATAGAACACTGTAATAGGGGCTGAATGCGTCTGCACTCGGTGATTCGCTGGGTAGTTGCTTTTGTTCCCCGTTCTCTGTCAGAGCTGCAGGCTCAGGCGTCCATCACCGTTCGGGCGCAAGCCACGCCCCCATGCCTCTATCTCCGATATATAATCTCAAGTGGCTGAAACAGCAAAAGTGCTACAGGACAATATCAGCGTGCCAAGCCACACTTACTTCCCAGATCAAAAAAAAGTCAAGATAGACATCTTCCTGATCGTTAGGGCTTCCACAAACCACAGGAA
Organism: Rana kukunoris; assembly: GCA_029574335.1. Classification (NCBI taxonomy): domain Eukaryota; kingdom Metazoa; phylum Chordata; class Amphibia; order Anura; family Ranidae; genus Rana; species Rana kukunoris. The sequence goes on from CM056051.1 coordinate 202,702,203, forward strand.
AGGGTCACTGAGACCAAGACCTGTATATGCAGAGCGGGGGACATACTGCATCGTCTACAACATTCCTCTGAGCACATGCAGTGCCAGATCCAACAGATTAGTCAGAAGCAGGATGACATGGAGTCGTTTATGACAATGCAACCACCACTTTGTGGTCCTCCTAGGGGGAGCTGAGGGGTACGATCCAGCTACCTTTCTTGAAAGCCTCCTGATTACCACCTACAGTAGAGCTGCCTTCTCTGTCACATTTGTTGTAGAGAGGGCTCACTGAATGCTTGCCACAGAGCGCACCACATTGCACATTCATAGCCAAGATGCTTAACTCCCAGAAAGATGCAGTCCTTCGTTTGGCCAGGTAAAACTGTAACATCCCATAGCAAAATGTTAAGGTGGCAGCCTTTTCTGATTTTTCTGCAGAGGTCCAGTACAGACGATCCTGCTTTGATCATGTGAAGCAGAGTCTCAGAGTGCACCACTTCAAGAATGCCATGCTATACCCTGATAGGCCCTGGGTGGAAGCCCTGGGTCGGATGCACTTCTATGAAGATCCTGAACTGGCATCCACATGGCTGGATCAATAGAATATGAAGAGAAAGACATTTTTGCCTTTAGTAAATCAACCCTAGTATATCAAATACTGAAGTTACAGGCAGCCAGGAGAATGGCATTTCTCACTGGTTTCCTTTAGATCCTTTAGATCCTTTCTTTTGGTGCACAAACCTTATTACTTCTTTAGACTGAATGCTGGGAAATTCATGGAAAGTAACAACATCAAATAGTGTTGCTAGAAATAGCCTGCTTACTACATTATTTTCTCATCATGACTCTTAACAAACAGACTGAAATTACTGAAATGTATGTGCATACAGAGTAAACCTAGCAACACATGGTCAATTAGAGCTAGTTTATAAATTTTCAGCTAAAAAGACTAAACTTTGTTTTCTTTGAAAATAAAAAGTTACAGTTTTTCAAAGAACAAAATACTTTAAAACGTAGGTGGTTCTGTAGCTCAGCACTTAAATATATAAGTGGGTGTATAATTATATGATCCTTTAACAGTAGTTTGAGTTGTGCAGGAAAATACAAGGCACATTATGCAACATATGACTTTCTGATGTGTGCTGCATATTAAAAACTATTTTGTATGATGTCATAGTGAAGGCATATTTCAAGTATAGTCATTTTCTCAGCTAGTTCTTTCGTTTTTTTCACTTCCTATCATGGTTTTCAAAAGAGTGTAAGCTTGTAACAGACATTAAAATCTTATTGTAAATTCCTAAATTCTTATTATTACAAACCAAATTGTATGATGGTCTAACACGTCATTCAATCTATATCCATATCAAATGAACAAATCAATTGACTTATAGTTGTTGTCAACTTAAAAGAAGATTTGTTTTTCTGTGCTAAATTAATTACACTTTTTTTTATGTTAAAGTAGTGAAAGCCAAAATGATTTATTTTTTATTTTGAAAAGATTGAAAGAGGCTTATAACCCCCTTTTAACATTTGTGGCATCCCCACTAAGAAGATTTTCATTCACTTATTATTTCAGAGCTTAACCAAGAAGTGGGGGATAAGATCTCCTAAGAGAGACCATTGGAAGGGGTTTCTGCTATTTTGATATTGGTGAGAACCCAAAATTTGGGATTTTCCTTTATTTTAACCTGGACAAATAGAAAGGATGAATTTCCCTTACAGGGACACAGAAAGAAAAAAAAACATGATCCCTCTCAATTCCATCCAAAACGTACAATACAAAGTTTTGCCTTTGGATATACTTTGGGTGTAACACTCAATATATATATATATAAAAGCCTCTATGTTATGCCTTGGTTCAACATCTTCAAATGTTCCTTTAATTATTACGTGTATAATTATGTGATATCTAGTTTTATTTTGGCTTCCCATAATTCCATACACCCTAGAAATTTAAGCCGAGAAAGAAAGTTCCAGCCCAATGACTTCTGTTGCATTGCAAACTACATTTTGCAAAGTACTTACAGAAAAGTGGTTGCTCATTCATAGTCCTGTGAGTAGAGAGGATGAAGTGACACAGAAAGCCACACAGCTGCAGGCAATAATTAGTGAATAGTCAGTCACAAGACTGATGCCATGGAAGTACATAAGATTTGGAAGGGTAAATAGTTCACATGCATGCCATAGCTGGAATTCAGCTTTAAATGTTGTTTCTATATGAGCCCTCTTCCAATAGTGCTATAGTGAAGTTAGCCTTGAAAAAGGTCAAATGGAGAGAGTGGCTACATGACTAAAGGCAGTCAACTGACTGATAGTCATTGGTAAGATAATAGGGAGTGTCTACAGTAATACGTTAATGCTGGTGGGTCATCTCAGAAAGGTCAGCTACGTAAAGAAATTAATCCTCTCACATGACCTAATTTGATCACCAAAATAGTTTGAAATGCTTTCACATAAAGTACAATCTGAGGGGCTAAGTTGTATCCACCTTTGACTGATCTGGTCAGCTTGCCTAATCATCTGCATAATATAATCATATTATATTTCAGATCTAACCAGATAGCTAGCAAAACACATTTCGTGTCAATGGAAGCAAGGACTAAAATTGTTGCTTAGTTGTTTTCCTTATTAAATAATATGAAAAGATTGCGATTAGAAGCAATTCATGGTTTAATCACACGAGGATAATTTATTATACAATGCAGTTTCCATCTTCTTTTCCTTTGCCGTCATTGTCATAGCAAAATGTGACTTTTAAGCTGATAGGTAAATCTAGTTAATGATGTATTCAGTGGCTCATTCATTAATTAATTAACCTGTAGGTCAAATAACTTTGGAAATTTGGAAAGTAACCTCAGGAGAATGGGAATACTAATTAGTGCTTTTTTACAGTTATCAATATGTCATATGCATATTATGAAGGTTTATTTTTCTAAGACTCTATCTGTAAATGGTGATTGTAGGAATGCAGGACACATGGAAACTCACAATAGGCACATCTTTATAAAGCAGTCATCAAAATATAAATATTTTCATTAAATATAAATGAGACATACAGTATTTATCTACTTCGATATTTTTGGTGAAACAAATAAAAAAATAAAAATGTTCTGGTGCTGGTATGAAAACAAATTCATTTATAAGTCCAAAACGTGTGGTATAATCCTATAATCATATCTTTTGGCTTTCCGAGGACAGCCAAGTAGTCCACAAATTCAAGGATAGCCTTGAAGGGGAGATTGGAAGCTGCCTTAAGTACATGTAAATAGAGAAACAGGCATCTCTAAATGTAGACTGCCACAAGATTTAATAAAAGGCATGTGTCAGTACAACTCACATGAATAAAGATAAAAGCAAGCACATTAGTCCAAGCAATGTCAGCGAGTGTAGGGGCTTCTTACAGTAAGCCAGCGCTGTATCGGTCCATCACTTGCAGAGGCTGTTCTGGCAGATAAATGGAAAGGAGGAAAAGCTCAAGGTGAGGGCTGAACTCATGCTGGAAAGCAGCTTCGACCTGGATGATGTCACCAAGCCGTAACGCGTATTGGAGCAGCGCAGTTGGGAAGAACCCAGAGAGACTGCACGCTCCTTTCTGAAGCTCTTTTTGCATCCGAAACATGCCGCGGCTTAGTAACGTCACTCGGGTCAACGCTGCATTCCAGCCTTCGCCTTGAGCTTTTCCTCTTTTCTATCTATCTGCTGGCTGGAACAGCCTCTGCAACTGGTGGACCAATACAGCATGGGCTTATGACGTCCCTACACCCACTGACGTTGCTTGGACTACTGTGAAATGCCTGCTTTTATCTTCGTTCATGCGAGTTGTACTGACAAGGCATTTATTAAAATCTTATTACAGTCTACATTTAGAGGCGTTCGTTTCTCTCTTCTCGCATGGGTTTTGATGAGAGTGTCAGTTAGAGAAGCCAAAATTGGTAATTTACTGAAGGAAGACAAGGAAGACAAATCTGTAAACAAAAACCTTTTTTATTATTTTCCAGGAAAACAGGCCAAACTTGAAATCCAAGAAAAATATCTGGTGACATATTTGTCGAGATGTCCTAGGAAGATTTAATTTTTCATGAACAAAATAAAACATACTGCATATAATGGGAACAAAAGTAATTTTGTAATTCAATATTATTAGAAAATTACTGTGCTGATTTCCGGAATTAGTTAAAGGGTAAATAAAGTTTTCAAATACTCAGCCCAACCTGCTCTCTCACCTGCATAGACATCTTCTCCTTGTCTTCTTCCCAATGAAGGGTGATCAGCTAACTTGATTGTCCAACAGAGGGTGGCATAAGTCTCACAGATGTGAACAGGAGTTCATTCCAGCACCAAGATGTGCCAATAATGTACTCAATGCACATTCTAAAGAACATGTCTTCTCTGCAATACTGTTAATTTTTATTTTTCAGCTTTAGGAATTTAAATTTCACTTCCTTTCAATACAGCAGCCTAAAGGTGTTTCCCAGAAACCTAATATCCTGCTTGTGTGAATGACTCACTGTCAATCACAGAAGCAGGATATTACAGTTATCCACTACAATAAGTATCGGAGCTGTGTATCAAACAATAGTTTCATTTCTGGTGATGCACTTTGTAGGGCTCATCCTTACAAAAAAATAAAAAAATACAGGTGGCACAGCTTTATTACAACACAAGAGTTTGCTTAGGTGAACATAATGAAGGCTGGCCCTCAAATTAAAACAAATAACAGCTTCTTCACGTGAAAATTATAAATCTGCAAAAAAGTTTGCTAAAACTCGTGATTTATATAATTAACTTGTAGCTGGTTACCCTTTGCATTTCTTATAGAAGGTTTATTTCTGACTTCCTGTTGTCAGTCTCTTTCAGACAGGTGGTAATGCTTTTCACCTCCTGAAAATAAATTTGCAATGGACTAATGTCACCGCCTGACACCTATTTTTTTTTTTTTTTTGCAATTGCTGAATGGAAAATTTACATTGCAGTACCACACTGTAGCTGGGAGCCGGGCGTTTGGGTCACAGTTGCAATGTGGCCCCATTGATTTTAAAAGGCATGTTTGATAAGCTATCTATCAAATTTTTCAGCCCGGGTTAAAATTGCATGAAGCAACCAACGTATTGCAACCATGGGAATGTAGGCTTTACAAAGAAATCTTTAACATAAATAAATAAACCAAACAAAACAGCATAATATTTTCCAATAACATTTTATTGACATTATAATGCATATATATTATATATAATTTTTTTTTGGTAATAAAAAATTGGCCGCGGCACCTTTATTGGTATATAACATAAATATTTCTTTATTAATGTTAAATCATTCAAAGAATAAATTATAAAACTTTAAATAACTCTCAATATCTCACTCAGTCATAGAACTCGAGCGAATACCATAACTCAAAAAATATATTAATTAAAGTCCCCCCTTGATTCAAGGGTGACAAACCACATAATAGGTGCTGCGACAGGGTGGGAGGGATGGGAAGCTCACCAGGCTGTTTAAAACATTTCTAACTAGCCTCAGATTTATCATATAGATAGATCATATATATATAGACCCCCGCACGTTTGTCAAAACGGGACCCATGTATTATTCCAGCTTTAAAACACGTTTCTCTCGCCTCAGATACACCTGCCTGACAACAAAACTTTTTTTTTTCTTTGACCGCCCCAATCCCATGCTGTGGGCACTAAGTACTGCCCACTTTTTTCATGGCACGTGTACAGTCCTGTCAGGATGTAATGTTAGAATTTGGGTGGACAGCAAGGAGATTGTAAAACCACAGCTTAGCCATCTGTTTTTACAGTCATAGTTACATAGTTACATAGTTAGCTAGGTTGAAAAAAAACACAAGTTCATCCAGTTCAACAATAAAAAATTAATAAAACAAAAAAAACAAAATAAAACACAGTACAATCCCATACACCCAACTCCATACCCACAGTTGATCCAGAGGAATGGCCTTCTGAGTGAATGAGAACTAAGATATTCAGATTTTTGCTCCCCATTAAGTCATTAAGTCACAGGCAAACTCGCAAAAAACATTTACAGTTCCATTCAACAAATCAGAAAATGTTATCTTTTCTTTGGCAACCTAAACCAGAAGAAAACTACTCTTGGATATGGTGCCACATTAACAATGTGTGCTTCATTTTGTTTTACATATTTCCAACCTACTGTATTAAAAAAACTACTCTCTAAAATATAAAGCTTAGTCTTAACTTTTAGCCAGCTTCCATATACACTGCCAGAAGATTTAAAGATGACTTTAGAGTTGTACTGTAAGACAAACTATGATTGTCAAAAGGAAGAAAAGAGTTCTGTCAGATATTCTTCAGAGGTCTCTTACACTTGTTTGGAGTGCCAGTTTGTCTAAAGCATGATAAAATTACAGATGAGTGAAGTAACACATGTGAGTAATCATGTGGTGCTATATTTAATAAAGTATTGGAATCCAAAGAAATTAAACAGAACTGATTGTGTTTTTTTTTATATAACTAACAATGGCGGCGGCTCATGCATGGCACAGGGTTGCTGTCTCCCCAATTCAATGCACCCAGCCCCTAATCTACATGCAGGACGCCAGACGCATGGATTTTATTGGATTTTTTTTTTAGAAGCACATGATTGGAGTCTGAGGGGTGGGGGGTTGGCTGGCTGGAGAGGAGAAGTGGCTGTCTGTGGGGGGGGGCAAGGGTCACACCCCCCCCAGCAAAATTGAACACAAGCCACCATTGATAACTAGAGAAGACTTGAAAAATAAAAGTAACTTCCTCCTTCCCCTTACTTTTTTTTTTTAATAAAAGCCCTACAGAATTTAAAATAAAAAAACAGCTCCTGTTGAAATACCACCTCCCTGGTGCCTTTCCCCACAGACTCACCACTCTGTGGTCCTATGCCACTCCTCTTCTGTGACCAGCATCATTTATCCCCCTTCTTGTAAGCCCAGGGCATTATGGGGACTCCTTGTGTGGGCAAGTCATCAATCTGCCCTGGGTGCATGTAAATGCTGCACCCTTTTAGCTCAATTTCAGGCATATAACGTGGGAACTTGATAGGCTCACTTGGAAGCTGTATTTATCCTGGAAGCTGTGTTCACCCAGGCTCGCTGCATATGCAGTGATGGTTCCTTTGTGGGATGAGGCACATGTATCTGAATAAATAAATGGATGATTACACTTTTCAAGGCGCATATTAACCTCCTGACCAGGGTCAAAAGCTTCTGGTTAGCCTCCCAATTTGTCTGACTAGGTTGGCGTGACCCTTGATTTCTTCCCCTTGGGCATCTGGACACCCATTTCTTTCCGCTGGAGACACCTCTACATTTTTACGAACCTTTCCTTTTAACTGTTTAGAGTCGTTTATGTCTATCCTCATTCACTATATTTGCTTTTGGGACTTACAATATATGCACATCCTGTATATATATATATATACAGTGCAGAAAACAAGTATATGAACACCCTGCTATTTTGCAAGTTCTCCCACTTGGAAAACATGGAGGGGTCTGAAATTGTCATCGTAGGTGCATGTCCACTATTGAGAGACATAATCAAAAATTTTTTTTCCAGAAATCACAATTTATGATTTTTTAACTATTTATTTGTATGATACAGCTGCAAAGAAGTATTTGAACACCTGTCTATCAGCTAGAATTCTGACCCTCAAAGACCTGTTAGTCTGCCTTTAAAATGTCCACCTCCACTCCATTTATTATCCTAAATTAGATGCACCTGTTTGAGGTCATTAGCTGCATAAAGACACCTGTCCACCCCATACAATCAGTAAGAATCCAACTACTAACATGGCCAAGACCAAAGAGCTGTCTAAAGACACTAGAGACAAAATTGTACACCTCCACAAGGCTGGAAAGGGCTACGGGGAAATTGCCAAGCAGCTTGGTGAAAAAAGATCCACTGTTGGAGCAATCATTAGAAAATGGAAGAAGCTAAACATGACTGTCAATCTCCCTCGGACTGGGGCTCCATGCAAAATCTCACCTCGTGGGGTCTCAATGATCCTAAGAAAGGTGAGAAATCAGCCCAGGACTACACGGGAGGAGCTGGTCAATGACCTTAAAAGAGCTGGGACCACCGTTTCCAAGGTTACTGTTGGTAATACACTAAGACGTCATGGTTTGAAATCATGCATGGCACGGAAGGTTCCCCTGCTTAAACCAGCACGTGTCAAGGCCCGTCTTAAGTTTGCCAATGACCATTTGGATGATCCAGAGGAGTCATGGGAGAAAGTCATGTGGTCAGATGAGACCAAAATAGAACTTTTTGGTCATAATTCCACTAACCGTGTTTGGAGGAAGAAGAATGATGAGTACCATCCCAAGAACACCATCCCTACTGTGAAGCATGGGGGTGGTAGCATCATGCTTTGGGGGTGTTTTTCTGCACATGGGACAGGGCGACTGCACTGTATTACAGAAGGGGATGACCGGGGCCATGTATTGCGAGATTTTGGGCAACAACCTCCTTCCCTCAGTTAGAGCTTTGAAGATGGGTCGAGGCTGGGTCTTCCAACATGACAATGACCCGAAGCACACAGCCAGGATAACCAAGGAGTGGCTCTGTAAGAAGCATATCAAGGTTCTAGCGTGGCCTAGCCAGTCTCCAGACCTAAACCCAATAGAGAATCTTTGGAGGGAGCTCAAACTCTGTGTTTCTCAGCGACAGCCCAGAAACCTGACTGATCTAGAGAAGATCTGTGTGGAGGAGTGGGCCAAAATCCCTCCTCCAGTGTGTGCAAACCTGGTGAAAAACTACAAGAAACGTTTGACCTCTGTAATTGCAAACAAAGGCTACTGTACCAAATATTAACATTGATTTTCTCAGGTGTTCAAATACTTATTTGCAGCTGTATCATACAAATAAATAGTTAAAAAAATCATACATTGTGATTTCTGGAATTTTTTTTTTTGATTATGTCTCTCCTGACATGCATACGATGACAATCAGACCCCTCCATGATCCAAGTGGGAGAACTTGCAAAATAGCAGGGTGTTCAAATACTTATTTTCTACTGTATATATATATATATACACAGTATATATATATATTTTTTTTTTTGCATTAGCACTTTATTGGTTTTATGAAATAGAATAGATGCATCAAGGTAGGAAAAGGGGTTACAGGAAACAGGGGAGGAGGCTAAGCATGGACTTGGGCTAAAAGATTGAATGCCATTTGTGGGTTACTGCATTTCCCATATCATCTTTGCAATGCATTTTTAATAAAACCAATAGGACATTTTTTTTTTTAAGTTTATCTCCCTGGATTAACAATGACAACCTTACATGATCTGGGTTATATCATGGAAAAGGAAGCATACAAAAAGCTGCACCCTTACCCACCTCTGTATTATTTTCCAAGCTCTGTAGGACAATTTGGACAATGTACAATACCTTTTTTCACCACAGGTAGATACTAAAAAGTAGCTACTAGATGCTCACTTTCCATAACCCCAGCTGTGTACACTGGCTGAGAACTGGAAAACCTCAAATATCTGCCTACAAATTCACAGAAATACGCAGAAAACTTGCTAACAAACTATGGTGAAATGAATTCAGCATTCAAATCTTAACATTGATATTATGCTTTGGCCTTTTGCTTATTACATACAACTGTGAAAAGTATCTTGCTTCGGTTTTTCAGCTCAACTTCTTTTACTAAATCAGATGTTTCTGTCTGGCTCTGCAATTAAGTTACTGCTAAATGTACTGAAGCGTTTTCCTAATCATGCCAAAGGTTTTTCTGCCACTAAAGCCTTAGGGTAGAGAGGTAAAGTCAAATCCAATTTGACTTTAATGTATTTAATTACTTAATTCTAAAAATGATGCATTTGGGGGATAAAGCTAGAGAGATATGTATTACTGTGAAAAATGTATTTCAGAACCTCTGGCAAAGCTGACAGATATCAGTTTATTAAAGCCACACTTTTAAGAGTGATAAGCAGTTATTTTCTGACTTCTAATGCAACTTTTAAGGTATTTTGCTTTACTTTTAAACAACTTGAGTTCATTTTTTTCTCAATAATATGCAAAGGAATGCACATGCAATATTGGTTATACAATATGGAGCAGAGTTTAAAATTCACAGAGGGACAAAAATAGTAAAAGAAATAATGGAAACTGCACTATAAACCAACATGTAAATAAAAACAGTGGAAAATATCTTAAAATATAAACAATGTAAATGCCACACTTAGTGCATAAGTGTGAATGTGACCCATATGGTTTTATATTAGATGATATAGGAGTCCAATGGCCCACAACTAAATGGCAGCAAAAAGGAAAAAAAAAAGTCCTGATATGTGTCAAACAAGAGTGATTCCACAATAGCAGAAACGTGACGAAAAGCCTATGATGGCACCAGTATCACACGTGTCCCTTCACCAGAAGTACAAGCCTGCTTACCAGAACACAGGCTAAATAGGCCTGGAAGTCAAACACACTCTGAACTGGAATAGGTCGTTAGCCAGGAAGATGAACACGGGAAATACGAACGGATCCAAATTGATCTTCTCAATTTCGACGGCTGGAGGGTGGATGGAAGTAATCCGAACAAGTGAAAACAATCACCTCACTCAAAGCAGGTATCTCGTACAGTACCAAGGGAAGAAATACTCGCATAGCATAATATTGTATGCACAGAGTTTAATATAAAAAGAATCAGATATACTCACAAAAGCATCTGAATAAAATCACGTATAAAAACAAACAGCCATCTGGCAAGCAGACACCTGTCCTATGGGCAAAGACATCAGCGTGTCAACTTCCCTAAAAATGGCAAAAATGTTAGCCAACAATATTTGAATAAACTGGCGAGGTAACCCTTTTACATTTTTAGCTATGATTGTAAGCAGATTGCACAGCAATCTGGACGTCATTCCCAATCATGTCACCCAATCAATGTTTTTTCCTTGCATATGATTGGGTATTTATTGCAAAGTGAAATTTCCCCAAATAATGCTGCATACACACGATTGGAAATTCTGACAAGAAAACCGTGGATTTTTTTCCGTGGATTTTGGCTCAAACTTGTGTTGCATACACACGGTCACACAAAATTCTGACCGTCAAGAACACGGTAACGTACTACACTACAACGAGCCAAGAAAAATTAAGTTTAATGACTCCAAGCATGCGTCAAATTGATTCCAAGCATGCCTGTTTTATTGCACGTTGGAATTGCATACAGACGATCGGAATTTCCAACATGAACTTTTGCCGTCGGAAAATTTGAGAACCAGCTCTCAAATCTTTGCTGTCAGAATTCCGATAGAAAAAGTCTTATAGGGCCACACACGGGCAGAATTTCTGACCAAAAGCTCACATAGAATTTTTCCGAAATTCCGATCGTGTGTACGCGGCATAAGGTTTGAGGCAAATTATTTTGCAAAGTCCAAGTTTCCTTGTAAACATTAGGGATGAGCTTCGCGTTCGATACGAATGTATGTTCAACTCGAATATTGTCTGGTCGTACGTTCGACGAAATTCAAACAAAAGCGGTCGTTCGCGACAAAGTCGAGTGACGTGCAACGGCCCATAATTCACTGCGGCATTCCGTGCTGATGATTGGCCAAGCATGCTGTATGTCCCGCATGCTTGGCCAATCACGGCGCGCAAAAAACAAAGAGCCATAATTGGCCAACGCCTGGGTGGCTTTGGCCAATTATGGCTCAGGGCTTTAGCACACACCCCACACTATATAAGGCCGCCTGCTGGGCGGCCTCATGTAGTGTGTTCCGTCTTGTTAATGAGAGCAGTCAGAGAGACAGAGAGATTGTCTGTTTAGATAGCTATATAGAGCAGGCAGGCTAGTCAGTTTAGCTTCAATTACAGTGTGTAGAGAATAAATATACATCCCTAGGAGTTGTACATATATTTATACACTGTATAGCTTAGCTAGATCAGCTATTCCTATTTGTCAGGCAGGAGATTGTGCTAGCTGCAGTGTTCTAATGTGTTGTATTGCCTGTGTGCTGTTTAGTTTACACCTAAACGTACTCGGTGTTACTGCACTTGTCCTGTTTATTTGCAACTAAACACATTTGCTGTAATTGCACGTTTGCTGTTTAATAGCACCTAAACGCAGTTGGTGTAACTGCACCTTTGCTGTTTGATAGCACCTAAACGCATTAGCTGTTACTGCACGCTTGCTGTTTAAAAGCACCTAAACGCATTTGCTGTAACTGCACGTTTGCTGTTTAATAGCACCTAAACGCATTAGCTGTTACTGCACGTGTGCTGTTTAATAGCACCTAAACTATTTTGCTGTAACTGCACGTGTGCTGTTTAATAGCACCTAAACGCATTTGCTGTAAATGCATGTGTGTTGTTTAATAGCACGTAAACGCATTAGCTGTTACGCGGTCTGTTCGAACGTTTTGGTGCGAACCGAACGCGGGTATGTTCGACTCATTCCTAGTAAACATCCTTTTTGCCTTTAGTAAATCAACCCCAACGTATTTTGTTTATTACTTTTTTGTAAAAGTCTTTGACAGATTGTTGTGCTCTGAAATTGTTTACCAAACTCTGTGAGTAGGCTCCGGAATGTGTGTCAGAGGTGCAACTGGGGTTTACTCTGGTTTGTCTGATAACTGGTCATTCCATTAAGAGTTTGTCATCAGTGGACTGGATCAAGCTTTAATAACTATCCTGATTAATGCCCTGGAAGGTTCTTTTGCCTGAGTTTTTTTTCCAACAGCCTGGAGCTTGTGCCTGGGGTGTTGGGCTGGAGCCTAGGGCACAGCTGAACCCCAATTTATCTTAAATCTTTAGACCTGGTAAAGAGCATATTAAACCTCTATTTTAAGGGGGCGTGGTCACGACCGGCATGTGAGAGGACACAGCTCTTACAGCTCATGAGCTTGATCCGAGACTGATCCTCCCTCAGCCAAGCCACCTGTCGTTCTGCCGATATATATGCTGCAGCCCACCAATCCCGGGATCTCAGGGGAACCTCCGCCAGCCCTCTGTATTTAGGGAATGGTCTGAAAAGGGCTCTTTAATTCGGGTCCCAATTTCCAAGATGGTGCCGCCGTGCTCACAATGAAGGACACTCCACGAGGCGGTGAAAAAATGAAGGAGCGAGGTCCTAAAGCGCAGAGACTGCCAAAAGCACAGGATAAGGAGGCACACAAGGACATGGTGTATCCCTATAGTATCGTGGATTGTGAAGGCACTTCACTCCCCGCTTAAGAGAACAATGATACGCATGTGCCTTAAAAATTTCACCCAGGGATTTTCTGCTTCCAGGGAACACATTTGACAGGGGACACTATGAGTTGTATACAGTACAATTGGGGGAACAAAGCCTACCACTCCACTCATACCTCCTACTATAGGGGGGTGAGTGTTTTGGTTCATGGCTCCTTGGACTATCAGGAGCTGGACAGTAATATCGACCCTGAGGGGCGATTTGTGTTTCTTCATTGCAGGTTGGGTGCCTTGATGTGTATTATTGCATGTGTGTATGTGTCCCCCTTTCACGGTGGCGATGCTGAGGGCCCTGATCTCCTACGTGGATGGTAGGCCGGAAGTGCTGCTGTTGGTGATTGGAGACTTTAATTGTTGTTTGGACCCCACACTGGATAGACATCCGGCCATAGGAGCCTCTGCCCTCTCCAGGGGTACACCCCTGGCGCGGTTGTTGCAAGGGCTGGGCTGGGTGGATGTCTGGCGACATCGTAACCCGGGGCTATACATGGTAGTTTGTCTAGAATGGACTTGGAGGGTGGGAAACACACGCATGCTCCAGACAGTACGTATCCAAAATTGAATATAGGCCGTAGTGTATCTGATCATTCACCATTAATAGTGCACTTGGAGGTCTCCCAGCCCACTGAGCTCCCAAGAGCCACATGGAAATGTAATGCTTTCTGTTTGAAGTTGTTTAAATCCCCTGAAGCTATAGAAGAGAGCGTGCATGGGTTTTTTACTAACCAGGACCCAGAAGGTTCTTGTCTGCAGCAGTGGGAAGCTTTTAAAATGTTTTTGAGAGGGGTTCTGATAACAGAGATGACCAAGGTAAAAAAATACCTCATCTGCCTTTGTGATGGAGATGGAAGAGAGGGTGAGGGATTTGGAGCGGCAATATATTTTGGATCCCTCTGACTCGGCCAGGGAGGAGTGGCAGGCCATAGCGGCAATAAAATCCAAAGCTGGGCCCACTGTCCACTCACCTGAATGTATTATGCAGGAGTTAGCAGGGTTCTATGAGGAGTTGTACTGCCCTGCCACTGCTTATGTAGGGTCAGATCTGGAGCAGTACTTGCATGGCTTGACATTTCCTAGACTGACGGCAGAGCAGAGGAAGGGGTTGGATGCACCCTTTACAGTAGAGGACTTCAGGAGGCAGTGGGAATGTTTCCTAATTGTAAGGCGCCGGGGGAGGATGGGATCCCCGTGGAAGTATATAAGCAACATGCGGGTGTCTTGCTACCACGTTTGCTTCGGGTGTTTTATGCAGCTCTGGAGAGCTCCTTAAACGGGGTAAGGATCCAGTTGACTCAGGATCTTACAGGCCAATTTTCTTGCTACAATGCGACATAAAGATCCTGGTGAAGGTGCCAACAATGTGGTTGAATACTGTTATAGCTTCCCTAATACACAGAGAACAGGCAGGTTTTATGCCAAATAAGTCTACTGCCATTAATCTGCGATGGTTGTTTTCTAAATATGCAGTCAGACGCGGATAGTGTAAGAAGCAGGGCTCTGCTGTCCTTAGATGCCACTAAGGCATTTGACAGTATTGATTGGAATTACTTGTGGGCAGTGTGGGAGCGATTTGGTCACACATATGTAGCGTGGGTACGCCTACTCTACAGTCGACCAGGGGCTGCTATTAGGGCCTTCGGTTGTCTGTACCATGACTCTGTGCTTATGAGGGGGACGAGGCAAGGCTGTCCGCTGTCCCCTCTCCTCTTCACATTAGCCATTGAACCCCTGACCATAGAGATTAGAGCTAATTCGAGTATTGTTGGATTGTTGTTATGGCCCCCTGCAGGAGAAGGTGATGTTTTACGCTGATGACACCTTGCTAATGCTGGGGGATACTGACACATCCCTGCGGGAGGCCATGGCAACCATTACGAAGTTTGGAGCGTACTCTGGCCTGCAGATCAACTGGTCGAAGTCTGCTCTATTGCTGTTCGACGGCAACGTCACACAAATAGTGGCTTTGTCCTGTCCCATACCTGTCACGTCCTCCTTCAAATACCTAGGGATTCATGTTACCTCCAACCCGAGAGATTTTAGCCACTTGAACATTTCCCCCCTGCTTCAGAGGTTTAGAGAATGGGCCAAAACATGGAACAACCTCCACATCTCGGTGGCAGGCAAGGTTAACCTAGTGAAGATGATACTAATGCCGCAATTTCTGTACTGTCTTCAAAATGCCCCGGTGGTGATCCCTTTAAAAATCTTCCGAATAGTGAACTTCATCTTCTGATATGGAATAACAAACCACTCAGGATTAAATTGGAGCATCTTCAACGGCCCAAAGATAATGGCGGGTTGGCGCTACCCAACCCTTGGTTGTACTACTTGGCTGCTCAATTACAACACCTGGTGGGGTGCTTCAGGACTGAGCCGGCTGGCTCTTTCCAGGCACTCATGCTCCACATGGTGGGTAAAGGTCCCAGCCCCATGGCATTGGAAGCTTTAGTTTTTTCCAAACCGAATAAGAAATACCCTACGTACAATCTAATACAAAAAGTGAGGAATAAATGCAAATATAATCAACAGGCTGATGGATATACTGAATATAGCCCCTTATGGCTTAATGATACTTACACAGAGCTGGCTAAACTACAGGTAGGGGCTAGTTGGAAACCCTTATGGGATTACACATATCAAACATGTTTTTAAATACGGAAAGCTCAAGTCGTTTGCAGATCTTCCATCCTCAATGCTCTTCCAGTATCTGCAGCTCCAGCACGCAGTTAGGGCTCAGAGTAGATCTTTGGAGTCGCCCACCCCGGTATTTAGCCTCATTGAGGATGCTGTGTCTTGGGCCAAGGTGGTGAGTACTGTCAACTTGCCGTTCAAGGTCTCTATACCTGTAGACCCCAAGGTATGCCTATTGGGTGTCCTGGAGGAGTTTGAGATGGAGATGTAGACCAGGGAGGCTGTTCATAGAGTGCTATTTCAAGCCAGAAAGTTGATTATGGTCTACTGGAAATCAGAGAACCCTCGGACCACGATGGAATGGATTTGTAAGATAGGAGATATGTTACGTATGGAGAAACGTATATGCCAACACAGGGGGAGTACACGGAAATATAAGAATCCTCCGTTGCTGGATATCCCGGGGCTTGCCCCAGTGGACCTGGTCATGGACAGGTTGTTGGGACTGAATGTGGGGTGAGTAACTCTGCATAAAAATGTAAGGGTAGCAAGTGGTGACACTGTAGTAATGATGGCACTGTTGTAATATGTTTCTGATGGTTGTTTGTATGGTCATATTGGTCAATGTATCGCTGTTATTGGCTGTATACCACCTTTTCATCAATAAAAAACCTTTTGTTGGATAAAAAAAAAAAAAAAACTCTGTTTTAAGGGACATTACTTAGACTTGCTATGTGCATGTTAATTGTGAGCTTCATCCATGACATGCATTGGGTATTCCACCTTCTTCCCTTAAGTTCAGCAATAAAATGCTTAAAATACATTAATGGGCTTTAGTGCATTTTTAACTGAACTTTTGCACTTGGAAAACCGTTGCACAAATGTATTGTTATAAGAAAATAGGCGTAATTAACTAGGAATACGGTCTTCTCAATCCTCAGTCCCGCTTGCGCTGCCATAAAAATGTATCAGAAAAGTCCATTATCTTCCACTTATGCAGAAACTCAGACTCCTTGTCAAACCTTGTGCAAAATTATTTGGTAGCCAGGAAGAAAAACATTACCAACAATAGGGCTAACTCATGGAAAAACAATAAAATAGAATATTTTTGTGATCTTATTTTGATATTTTCATAGTGATTTCATATGATTATTCATGATTTTAAAATGAAAACATCAGGTAATCAAGTGTAGTACAGATATAAAAGCTTGTACTTGATCAAATAAATTGGATCTCCTTGGAAATCTGATGATTAAAAGAAAATAAAGTCCTAGCTGCAAACCTGTTACAGTTCAATGCCTCAGAGTGGAGCCAGAACATTGAATCTGTTTAGGATGAGCTGAAGCCGTTGAATTATCTTGACAGCAAGAAAACGAGCAGAAGGGCAGCCATGGGAGTCTCACTACAGGTTTCCTTTAATAATATATTTTTAAATCAGGTTATCTTTAATGAGACACCAGGAGTCTTTTAGAATGGATATTTATTGGTCTCCCTCCCATCCACCCAACAGCATCTGCAGCACCATGTGGGTGACAACTGAAAATGAGGGGAAATATTTCTCTTGGATTAAATGTCCCCTAGATTTGCCTTCACCTCTTGTTCTGCTAACAACTGTAAACATTTTTTATTCCCCACTACTTTTTGTCTCTTTGACAATGGTCACCAGGACGAATGGGGAGGGTCTATCAACCCAATGGTGATACAGAGAGCAATAAAAATCTGAAAAACGATCCAATCATACTCAAAACTAAAATAATTTTGGCCACAAAAATATTTTAACAATGTCATGTGTAATGACATTCAGCTTGACAAAGAACGTGGTTATTCAAAAGTGTTGCTTTATTGCTAAAATGTGATTTGTAAAAGTGAAAGAGCATTTTGGAACAATCATGGATCAATATTCTTCCTTTTTTTTCTCAATTCTTTATTTATTTCAAGAGTTACGTTACAGGATATTACATTTCATCTCTTCTACTTAAATAGACTATATCACAGAGTTGAGAGAGCGATGGGTAGATAAAGAAGCCTGAGTGGAATACTCCCAGAATGTTGCTAAGTTAGGCCTGGTCATCACTGCTTACCTCCACCATCACTGGAGTGAGCTCTTTGTTTGATTCAAACCCCCTCACTAGGATGAGCCGAACACCCCCGCGTTCGGTTCGCACCAGAACCGTCGAAAAGTCCGATCGTTCGCACAAACATTTAGAACCCCATTGAAGTCTATGGGACTCGAACGTTCGAATTCAAAAACGATCATTTTAAAGAGTAATTTTCAAGTTATTGTTGGAAAACGTCTTTCAGAACCCGGGTCTTGCCCAGGGAACATGTATCAATGGAAAAAAAAAGTCTTAAAAACGGTCGTTTTTTCAGGACAGGACTCCTGAAAAAACGACTTTTTAAAACTTTTTTTTTCCATTGTTAGTAGTATCAATGGGAAAAAGGTTTTAAAAACGGTCGTTTCGTTCTACTCGAATTCGCCGCATACGTTTCGTTTCGAACGCAAAGCTCATCCCTACCCCTCACATACTATTTCTCTCCCATGATGCAGTAGATCTGAGCTCAGCATTAGGGAGCACATTCCTATGATGGTGGATGTGAGAAGTGATGACTAGGCCTCACTTAGAAACGTCTTGGGAGTACATTGCAATGTCCTGGGAGGATTCTACTCAGGCTTAATAAGGTATGTAAATGGCCTACACCCATAGCAAGGGCTTTATTAACCACTTCAGACCCGCGCTATTGACATAATACGTCAACAGCGCGGATCTGAGGCGCCAACTTGACGTCTTTGGACGTGATTTGTGTGCATTACCCGCGCACGCCACTGGGTGGCGCGCGGCGGGTAAACACTGTCCCGCCGCATCGCTGGGGATCCGATGCATGTACCTGGCGGCCGCGATGTCCGTCGGGTACATGAGATCGGCGGGAAACCGAACAGATGTCAGCAGGGACGTGGAGCTCTGTGTGTAAACACAGAGCTCCACGTGCTGTCAGCGGAGAGGAGAACGATCTGTGTCTCTTTACATAGGGACACAGCATCGGTCACCTCCCCCAGTCACCCCCCTCCCCACACACAGTTAGAACACACCCAGGCAATACATTTAACCCCTTCCTCACCCCTTAGTGTTAACCCCTTCCCTGCCAGTCACATTCATACAGTAATTAGTGCATTTTTATATCACTGATCGCTGTATAAATGTGAATGGTCCCAGATTTGTGTCAAAAGTGTCCGATATGTCCGCCGCAATATCGCAGTCGCAATAAAAATCGCAGATCGCCGCCATTACTAGTAAAAAAAATAATAATAAAAAAAATCATAATTCTGTTCCCCATTTTGTAGGCGCTAAAACTTTTGCGCAAACCAGTCGCTTATTGCGATTTTTAATTTTTTTTTTCAAAAATACGGCCAAAAATACGTATCGGCCTTAACTGTGAAAAAAAAAAAGTTTAAAAAAAAAAAAATGGGATATTTATTATAGCAACAAGTAAAAAATATATATATTTTTTTTAAATTGTCGCTCTTTTTTTGTTTATAGCGCAAAAAATAAAAACCGCAGAGGTGATCAAATACCACCAAAATAAAGCTCTATTTGTGGGGAAAAAAGGACGCCAATTTTGTTTGGGAGCCACGTCGCAGGACCGCGCAAATGTCAGTTAAAGCGACGCAGTGCCGGAAGCTGAAATTTCGCCTGGGAACGAAGGGGGTTTATGTGCCCAGTAATGAAGTGGTTAAACTTTAGTCAGAGCTGCATAGTTTGTTTTTATCTACAGCTTCCCCCTCATCTGCAGAGGCAGTTTTGTGGTAAATGTGAACTGGTGGGGGTTCCCCCCTACAATCCATACCAGGCTTTATTCAACTTCAGTCAGAGCTGCACAGGTTGGGCCAGATTCTCAGCAGCGCTACGACGGAGTATCTCAGATACCCCGTCGTATCGCTGTTTTTTTTGGCTCGTATCTATGCGAGTGATGCTTAGCATCAATTTGGCATAGATACACTTGAACATCCGACAAGTGTAATACCATTACACTTGCGGATCGTAGTTGTAATGACAACTCCGGCCACTAGGTGGCCTTTACGTTGTTTTCTCATTTGCTTATGCAAATGAGGCTACTACGCCGATTCCCGATCGCTTTTACACCTCCCCGTCGTCCCATACGTCATTTACGAACTCGTAAGGTTACCCCTGCTTCTATGAGGAGTAACCTTACGAAGTCCCGTCGGATGCCGTCAGGTGCCGTCGGATGCCGTCAGGTGCCGTCAGATGCCATGTTAAGTATGGCGTCGGGTCAGCGTCGGCTTTTTCCGTCGCTTACATAATTTTACTAACTCGTTCGTGAATAGGGCATTGCGTAGTGACGAACACGTCGTTTTGATGTCGGTTTCAACAACGCTTTCCGACGTGAGCTGGAGCATGCGCACTGGGCTTTTTCCCCGGCCGGCGCATGCGCAGTTCGTTCGACGCGGGGGCGCGCTTAATTTAAATACAAGCCGCCCCATTTGAATTACGCGGGCTTACGCTGGGCGATTTACTCTATGCCTCCGCAAACTACGGAGCAACTGCATGGAGAATACGGCACTTGCTCTAGTACGATGCGGCGGCGTAGTGTAAATGGCTTACGCTACGCCGGCGAATTTCTTAGAGAATCTGGCCCGTTGTTTTTATCTACAGATTCCCCTTATCTGCATAGGCAGTTTTGTGGTAAAGGTGAACTATCCCTTTAAAGAGTTGGGATTTGACTATTTTATTTTGTTTTAGAAATGTCATTTTTTCTGCAGCAGGTTCTATACATGCTACAGATGCATCACTTTACAGGCAGACTAAGGAGATACCCCCGGGCACTATATTTAAAGAAATTTTTCGTTTTTATTGTTTAAGCATCATTAAAATCACTGATCCTAAATAAACTATAGTTTTTAAAAAACATTTTTGTATTGATACATGTCCCCCAGGGCAGTACACAGACCCACATACCCCTTTTATGGCCAATTACTTGCATATAAGCCTTCGAAATGGGCACTTTTGATTTCTCAAGTTTGGCTCCTACAGACTTTAATGGAATTCACTGCTTAGGGCAGAACTTTTTTCCTGCTTGGGAGTTCTGCTACGAACCGAACGGGGGGTTTCGGCCCATCTCTATTTGTAAGTCATTATTCAGGATACTTGCACATTTTGGAAAGAGTGGAAACACTTACTGTATGACACTAAGGCTGGCCATAGATGGATCATTTTTCTTTGTTCAGCTAGTAGGCTGAATGAAAAGAAAATTAGGTATTCCTCCATCCACACAATTGAGCCGTCATTGTATTTTGACAGCGGGACTCTCTGCATTGTGGCAATGATTAAGCACATGATTCTGTGTGAAACGCGTCTGCCTTGATTGCCATTGTTCCTGTGGTGCGTCACTTTATTTTATGTATCAAGAATAAAGGACTCATATTTGTTATCTTGGTGTGCAGCTGTTCCTTCTTTTTGCAGTTTGTACAGCGGGCAAGCTTTAGCTTGCACCCTTGGGAGGAGTCCTTCAATTCATTCATTATTCACCTGGAACTACTCACCTAAGGGGTGTTCTCTGCTCCTTTCCTTTAGAATATTGGATACAGTGATCAGCAGCTACAGCCCATTTGCTGCAGCAACTTATCAAGAAAAATGTTACGTTTGACAGAAGTTAATTTTTGATTTGATTTCTGTTGACCACATATGGATCTTTGAGTTAAACCGGTTAAATTGGCCACATTTCAAATCCATCTATAGCTAGCTTTTTCAGTAGTTATGATTCTTCTATTTAAATGCTAATGAACAATCTGAAAGGCCGGTTGAACAGGAGGTGATGTTGGCAGAAAATGGATGGAGAAATTAAGTGAGATCCACAGTCATGTGTTTTGGAAGAAGCTGTGGACTGAAATGAAGAGTGAGCAGCCTTGCCTCTTAGCATTCAGAAAATTCATCAGTCCCTAATATAAAGCTGAATCCTTTCTTTATGATCTAACCTTGGCCAATCAGGGGAAGCCTTGTATCCATTGATACAAATACAAGGCTTCTCTTGAATGAAACAATCTCTTGAAAGAAGCATTTAAGTTAACTTAATTTTGTCCAGCAAAAGATGGGAAGTCACTTGTGCTGATGTGGAAGACGGCAAACCCATTCTGATCTTACTACAGTATGATACAGTGCACACAATGGCTAAATCACTTAATAATTCAAATATTTGTCAGCTTGGCCCAAACTAACCACTTCCTGTCACAAGATCATTTTTTTCTGCTGGCGATTACTTTTCCTGATGGTAGAAGAGGGCCCCCCTGTATCACGCTCCACCTTTACCAGGCTCTCCCAAGTGATGAGGAAACCTGGTACTGTCACCGTTGGGAATCGATCAATCAGGTTGATCATATGCTTTGGAGACCAAAGTGGAGATTTGTGGTCGAAAAGACCACAGATCTCTCTATAAAGAGAACGTGTCTCTGTCCATGCTATAACAAGTAGTGTTGGTCAAGCTTAGGACAGACCAGAAGTTCAGGCCAAACATTGCATGTTCATGTGTTTGGCGAACACCCAAAATTTCAGGGCGTTTGACGGACTGTTCGCCTGCCGAGTACACAGTTAATAGCTGCCGGTTGTTAAGCCAGCCCGTGTCCTTAACAAGGGATGAGTCATCAGCTGTCAGTGAGCTTCCACAGCTGAATGAAAAAAAACATGGGCCCCCCCCCAAAATCCATACCAGACCATATCCAAGCATGCAGCCTAGCAGGCTCCCGCACCCCAAAGTACTTTGGCCCCATGTTTATGGAGACAAGGGCCACTTCCCCACAACCCTGAGCGGTTTACCAAGGGGGCCCCCAGATCTCGCCTCACCATGTGAATAAGTAGGGGGTACATTGTACCCCCTACTCATTTACCAAAAAAGTGTCAAAAAGAAAAAAAACACACAGTTTTTGGCAATTCCTTTATTAAAAATAAAAAAACAATGTATCCTGATATAGATCGATCCGCAATCATGACACCCCCCACCGTTAGACCTGGAAAAAAAACTACCCGCAAACCGTGTTTTTGACATTTAACTCATGGCCTGGTATGGTTCAGGATGGGGGAACTCACTCGTACCCCTCCTCTTTCCTGGCCTGCCAGACTGCATGCTCAGATAAGGGATAAGGGGGGTGACCCCACGTCTTTTTTTTTTTGGCATGGAGTTCCCCTTATAATCCTTACCAGACCCAAAGGTCTGTATTGCCGGCAATGACAATAAGCGTATATTGATTGGTTTGCGCAAAAGTTATAGCGTCTACAAAAGGGGATAGATTTATGGCATTTTAAAAAAAAAAATTTGTTTTATTAGTAATGGCAATGATCTGCGATTTTTATTGGGACTTCAACATTATGGCAGACACATCAGACACTTTTGACACTATTTTGGGACCATTGTCCTTTATACAGTGATCAATGCTACAAAAAATGCACTGAATACTGTGTAAATGACACTGGCAGGGAAGAGGTTAAACACTAGGGGTGATCAAGGGGTTAAGTGTGTCCTAGGGAGTGATTCTAACTGGGAGAGGGCTACCACTGACATGACAGCAATCACTGCTCTATGTAAACGAGGCATTTCTCTGTTCAGCCTAGTGACATGACAGGGATCTACTGCTCCCTGTCATGTCACTAGGCTGAACAGAGAAATGCCTCGTTTACATAGACATCTTCCCATTCTGCCTCTCGCTCTCACAATTGTGGGCCGCCGGCGAACATCAAGTTTGCGGGACAGGTGTCGATCAAGTAATTTCTGTACTACTTTTTGCGTTTTCGGGCTGCAATTTACAGTAATATCTGTACAGAAACCTGCACAGATGTCTCTGAAATCGTGCCTAAAATCGGGACTGACATGCTGGAGTGAAATTGTGCGAGTTCAGCTGAAATCGCACGGCTTCATTCCACAGCTCAGTGTGAACCTGATAAATAAATAAATACCAGATACAGGGTTGCAGCACTATTATAGGACCAGAGAGATAGCTATTTCATGAGTACCTGTCTGTACAGAGCCATTAGCACTAGGTGCATTAGATGATTGAGTAAAGAAGTGCAGCAGTGGAGTCCAATGACTGTGGAGGAAATGTACCAACATAAAGTGATGTGAGCAGATGTGAAGGCACACAAACCACACAGAAACATACTTTATACCCAGCCTATTCATTCACAGCAGCACACACTATACCCAGCACATGCAATGTTATCAAACAGCTGTACTATCAACTAACTGTTCGCATTCATATTCTTGTACTCCTTATTTAGGCTGGGTTCACACTATTGCAAATTGGATGCGGGTTCCCTGCAATCAATTCAAAATAGCAGGAGACTTTGACCGGCTCTCTATGGAGCTAGTTCACATATCTCCGCTGCAACTCCGGTGTGAATTTGCAGCACAGGAGCCATGTGCGTCTTTTCGCCCGTCTCAGGTCAGAATTTAGCCAAAAATTGTTTATTGACCTATTTTTTTTTTTACTACTACTTTTCTAATTGCAGATTAGCCACTAAGGGGAGCGCTCAATGCAATAACTGTGGGATACCAACAAAAAAAGGATTGTTTTCAATGGGCTTGGTTTCCATTACACTGTGCAACTTGCAAAGTGAACAGATTTTTTGCCTTTAGTAAGTCAACCCCAATGAGTCAGCTGTATACACTTTGCTGTGCATTATACTGGATATGCCAGTTAAATTAACATTTCCGTGTAAATGACTTACCTAATGCAGATGAATTTATACATCAATACAATATGTAGTGTGATCTGATCATGAAAGTATAATATAATTAGGTTTAAAAAAAATTAAATAACGACATAATTACCATTCAATAAATAATACCACTTTAATGGCAAAGTAATAATTTAGACAGTTACACTGCGCACATCTGCAAAAAAT
This sequence comes from Rana kukunoris, assembly GCA_029574335.1. Classification (NCBI taxonomy): domain Eukaryota; kingdom Metazoa; phylum Chordata; class Amphibia; order Anura; family Ranidae; genus Rana; species Rana kukunoris. The sequence continues at coordinate 202,726,941 of CM056051.1, forward strand.
AGATGCAAGCTGGTTTACAGGCTAGAAGAACCATCAACTTATAGAAAATACATCATTCAATTAATCTCAATTACACCAAAACTTATTTTGAGGGCTTTACAAAGACTACAAAACTTTCCAGATGAATCTATTTCACTGCTTCTGTCTATTTACATGATATGTTACATCAAAAATGTACAAAATATAAAATGTATACTGACAAATGTTTCACAATTTGTTTCTTTGTTGTAAACTACATGCACTCACTGAGATGTGTTGTAGGAAGGTCTATATGCTTATATCTGGTGTGCATGTCAGAAGAATATTTGCAATCTTACTCAGACCAAATATAAATGATACACAAAAAGTCTGAAGTTAAAGGAGAACTGCAGGCAAACACACAAATCAGTAACTAAGCAAGCAAGAACAGCTGTATATATGTTTTTTATGCAGCACTTAAAAGAAAAGTTTATTTTCCACTTTAGTTCTCTTTCAACATACTGTAACTTTGATGGCTTTCTTACAGCACAAAGGTATTTGTGTCGTCTTCTACAGCCATTGCTGGCTGTGCACTTTGGGGAGGACACATTGATTAATTGCAATCAGAATAGCAGCTAGGAAACAGAGAAGCTGGACTTTTAAACATCTGTTTGGTAAATTTCTGTAGCTCACATTTGAAATGAGAAAATATGTAGTCAGAATCTGACATTGCATAGACTTACTGATGATGTTGGTCTTAACTGAAATTCTCCTTTAATGCATATTTTTGTCTGCTTCTAAAGTTAGCACCATGGTAATATATCAAGTGTAGTAGGTGGCTAGTGTACTGTGCAAATTGCACTCCCCTATTATGTGCTTGAATGTCCTGGTTTAAAGAGCATTTAGGACCTGTGGTTTGCTCATATATATGCTTTTCGTTTAGTATCAGTCCCACAGAAGGATCCCCTATGTACAAAGAGACTGAAGTGCAGGCCACATGACCTGAATGTTACTTAGAATGGAACTTAAAAAAATGAGGACATAGGAGGGAGTGTATTTTACTTACTTTGCTCACCTATCCTACTTCACTGATGCCCATTAAATACATTACCATGAAGGTATTCTTTAGAAATTAAAATCTATATGACCTACTCTGAATGAAATTTATACATGCAACACCTGATTAAGATTTGCAGTTGGGCAATAGCACCGTGTAGGGAAACCTGGTCTTAAAAATAGCACTGTATAACATCATTCCTGTATAAGGATTTAAGAAAATGACCAAGGTTTTGGCCAAGACTTGTTTGTAGCACCAGTAATTGATGTTGAAAGTAGCATCTGGTTTACAAGGTCTACACAATGCCACAGCCCTTAAATTATTATTAATGTTGTTATTATTATCATTGTGTTTTTAATCAATGATTGACTTTGTTGGTTCATTTGTGGTCTCCTTTCAATAATCAATCAGATCACATGAAATACATTCTGACATTATCACAAAATATACTGGCTCAATGTATATAGTTTTTAGAAACATGACTGTAGAACTGGATCTCCTTCATAATCCTAATAAGTGTAAGCACATAACAAACACACCAGGAAAACAGTATGAGATTTTGAATTCTGGAGCCGTTTAAAATTGTATGGAATATGTTGTGAAACACACACCAACAAGTTAAAATACAAATGTGTTTTGTTGGATTTTTTTTCTTTTTTTTTTCTTCTCTTTTTTAATGGTGCAAGGCATTTTTGTTATGGTTCCTATATACAACGCCCACCCAATTAGACTGTGCAAAACCAACCCATTTATATTAAAAACTCTACACTGCCTCAGTCTTATTCAACACTGAGAGCTCCATTTACAACATAATAAATCCATACATGCCTAAGTCTATACGAAGGGGAAAGGGAGAAATTAAATATAAAACATTTGTGCTCATTTTTTGTCAAGTGTTCCCAGCACTGCTGGAAAATCTATCAAAATATTTCCTTTGCAAGAAAGCAAGCAAAAGAAAAAAAAAATACTTTTCAACCACCTGTTTGAGTTTTGATGTCATGGTACACTTCATTGTTGACTTTTATCTCAGAGATTAAAACAATTTATACATAAATTAATTGTCCGTTTGAGTTTCATTGATCACAATCTTTATAAAATAAAAGATTAGAGCACTTTGCTGAGTGAGAAATTACATAGTAGTTATGAGAAAGGAGACATAAGTTGTGTTTGTACTCTAACTGTAAGACTATCAAGAGATATTTTTAAGGCAGTGAGTTGGCACCATAAGACTTTTCTATTCTTATTTACTCCTTCCCTCACCAGCAAGACTCACATAAACACAGGGAAGCCATAGTTGTTTTTATAAAATTGTTTAGGCGGCCCGTAGGTGATTAGAAAAACAACTGATTGGCAATAAGGACAATTATAAACAAGTGATTCAACACTGCTGAGTTCAGAAGTCTGAGCATGGCAGTTCAGATTTACAATTGGCACTTATCCAGTTTATCACAGTAGATTTTCTGGTAGATGCACAAATACATTTTTGTGCTTTTAGTTTGAACTAAAGACCATTATTCAGATCGGAGGCAGCACTTTACACAACAATCTCATTAATGTAGTCACGTGACCAGCACAATGTCTTACATCAGAGATTTGAAGTGGACTAAAACACAGCACAATTAGTACAGAATGTAAAAAAAAACAAGAACATACATTATACATACGCATCTGTGCTGTAAACCTTTTAGAACATAAAACAATTCCAGTTTGGCTAGCAAATGTGCAATCTGCTTGTTTGCCCTCTATCCAGGGCTTTTTCCAGTTGACTAATGGAGATACACTCTACTCCATTCATATTAAATGCATTGAGATTAAACCAATTCAAGCTTTCCACTTCAATTTTTCACCTGACTTCTTTTATGAACCAAGTCACCTGCCTACCAGCACATTTACCTGGTACGGGTGTTGCATTGTGCTGCTTCAGTAATGGCAGTGATCTATTGGACAAAACCTTTCAACTATAATAACAATATAACATCCATGGATGAATCCTTAGAGAGTTGATTCGAGCGATGGTTCCAAAACTTCGTCATGGTGACTCGGGCCATCGCTGTCACAGCTTTGTCCACTTGAAAAATTGGCTGCTTCTTGAAGCCGCATTAGCATATTCATCTGGGAAGGAAAGAGAAAAACATTACACCATCCGAATCCAAAGAGCTTTATTTCATATTTTCTGCAGAAAAATAGTAATTTTGTGATGTAATGAAATAGATGGCCAAAGTTTTTTTTCCTAGAATCACACTGCGAAAGTCAAATTGACAAAAAATGGGAAAGATAATATGGCATTAACAAAAAAGAAAAAAAAAAGAGAAAAGTGAAGAATACTTAAACATGACAACTGCAAGAAACCATTTCAACATTACTGCAACAATCTATCTTAGTTAGAGAATTGTTCAACTATGAAAAGACGAACATTGCCTCCTATGTTCTTAATATTAACATGACTGGCTGTAGCACATTAATTAATAATGATTTATTAGATTTCTATGTTCCCAAAGAATACAACAAAAGTAGGAAAATAATGTGCTGTAAGTCAGATGCTTTGGTATGCTTAAAGTGGAAATGAGTTTAAAGGATAAGAATGCTGTCATAAGGAGAACCATTTTGAAGCTTGACACAAATTTGACAGCAAGGTGTTAGTTACCCCAGAATGCTCGAAAAAAAAAAACAGCAAGGTATGCAATGCAGAAATCAGCTTCTTTCATAACACAGTTTAGAGTCTCTTTTCAAAGCAGTATGTAGTCTTTCCAGCATGTTTGAAAAAATTGAGCTTTCATCAGCATCATGGCTCCAAGCCATCCAAACAATATCATAGCATAACATTGTTTAGATGTTTGATATAAGCTACTGTACAATAATACACATAAGGGGAGATCCAATAAAGCCCAGACATGAAATATGAACAAAACATATTCCTCTATAGTAGCAGGACGCAACCCCTTCGGGGGTCGAATGCTGATTTTCCAAGGTTTGCCAAATCCCAGGCTGTTCCTGGAAACGGCACCACTCTCCCAGCCCCCTTCGTGGCTGCCCAGCAGGGCTATCCCTGGAGCCTGTGGCTACCCAGTCAGTTCACGGCATGGCTGGGGGGCAGAGACTAGAGACAGTTGACTGGTGAGGAATGTGAAGTGGGAGGGGATGAAAGAGACCCTTATCTCCTGATTTTGGCAAAGGTGTTACTTCTGCGAGACACCATGGAACCGGAGACACAGTGAGTAACACTGCCTGTGATTATATTTGCCATCAAAAGTCCCCAATACAGTTCTCAGATAAACAGATAGCCTTGATCAAGAGCACCTAAGTTGGCTGATCAAAACTCCCCCAGCACTGCCACTGATTCCACCCCCCCCCCCCAACAAGGTGCAAGAGAAGAAAAGAAATGGCTAGCAGATCAAGAGGTACAACTGTAAAAGTGAAGCTAATTAAGACAACATTTTGAAAAAGTGTCTCACTTGCATTCTAAAAGTGGTGCAGCATGAGCCAAATTCAAGAAGACATCCTAGACAGGTATATAAATTTAATAGTGAATAAAGTGACAGCGCAAATTGTAGACTAAACATAACATAAATCAATACATGTGATAAAATTGTAAACTCAACAACCAAAATCAATACATGTGAAAATAGTGCAACAGTGCTGAATTAGAGTGCATATGAGGTCAAAGTCCAAACAGAGTGCAACAAATGTTCCAACAAGTGCAATGATTATCCGTAATGGTGAAGCAAAATAAAGGAGGATGCCCACTGATCCGAGAGTTGTGAAGAAAAGCACCCACACAGGGTCTGGTCTCCCAGAACTCTCACCTTAAGTAGTAATATCAAAGCATCAACAGATCCTTTCACTGGCAATCTCCCGGGAGATCCTGGTCACCGCCACGGATCGGTGAAAAGTCAATGCCTGCGGTCTCAAAAGGACAGAGGGAAGGAGGAAGACAAAGAGGCCTCCAATCGTGTATTATCTTTGATACACCGTTTTATTAAAAGTAAAAACACACTTACAGTGGATGAATGAAAAACGAGCCTGTATTACAGCGGTACCGCAGCGCAGCACAGGGGGCACGTCACTCGATGCACGTCTTTTCCCTACGCGTTACGACACTGAGTCACGTGTCTTCATCCAGATGAAGACACGTGACTCAGTGTCGTAACGCGTAGGGAAAAGACGTGCATCGAGTGACGTGCCCCCTGTGCTGCGCTGCGGTACCGCTGTAATACAGGCTCGTTTTTCATTCATCCACTGTAATGTGTTTTTACTTTTAATAAAACGGTGTATCAAAGATAATACACGATGGAGGCCTCTTTGTCTTCCTCCTTCCCTCTGTCCTTTTGAGACCGCAGGCATTGACTTTTCACCGATCCGTGGCGGTGACCAGGATCTCCCGGGAGATTGCCAGTGAAAGGATCTGTTGATGCTTTGATATTACCTACTTAAGGTGAGAGTTCTGGGAGACCAGATGTGTGGGTGCTTTTCTTCACAACTCTCGGATCAGTGGGCATCCTCCTTTATTTTGCTTCACCATTACGGATAATCATTGCACTTGTTGGAACATTTGTTGCACTCTGTTTGGACTTTGACCTCATATGCACTCTAATTCAGCACTGTTGCACTATTTTCACATGTATTGATTTTGGTTGTTGAGTTTACAATTTTATCACATGTATTGATTTATGTTATGTTTAGTCTACAATTTGCGCTGTCACTTTATTCACTATTATTTTCACTAGGTGCTGTGTATGCATTTCTGTGCTTGCTGCATATTGTTACTGACCCTAGATAGACCTGAGTAGTAGCGCAGAAGCCCCACTTGATTAGGTATATACATTTGACACATTTTTTACCACTTTTATAATGCATGAAAGACATGATGGCCAACTGTAACAGTGCTACTTTAAATTGTTTGCCTATTACTTTGGTAGCACTAGCAGATAAAAGTACATTTGAAGCAGGAAACAATGCTATAGGTATCACTGTCTTGGTACACAAAACTTTATTTGTCTCCTCCTCTTTTTTTTTTAACCTACATGTGGCCCTTGCAGAATGCAGTGTATGCATCTGTACATTGCCAAAAAAGTTCTGCCAAGTGCCTTAATAATGTAACCCTAGCATGCATGTATGGGAGTTGCATCACCTTAGACTTCCTGATGGTTAAAGAAAGTAGGTGCTAGGTCTAAAAAAATAATTTAAGAAGATGGCTGTGGTTCTATAGAGCAGCCAACAGTTTACGCAGCGCTCTACAATATAAAAGGGAGACAATACAGTTATAATACAATAAAATACAAGAGGATTAAGAGGGCCCTGCTCAAAACAGGTTACAATCGAATAGGGTGGGGCAGGTGGTACAAAAGGTTGTAACTGTGGGGAATGAGCTGATGGAAGTGGTAAAAGATTAGTTGGAGACGTGTTAGGCTTCCCTGAAGAAATTCGTTTTCAGGGATCCCCTGAAGGTAGTAAGAGTAGGGAATAGCCGGACAGGTTGAGGTAGCGAGTTCCAGAGGATGGGAGAGGCTCTGGAGAAATCCTGGAGATGAGCATGGGAGGAGGAGGCCAGAGAGCTTGACAGTAGGAGGTCTTGAGAAGAGCGGAGAGGACAGTTTGGGACAAGATTGGTGATGTAGCTCAAGGCAGAGTTGTGGATGGCTTTGTAAGTTGTTGTTAGTATTTTGAATTTAATTCGCTGGGTGATCAGGAGCCAGTGTAGGGATTGGAGGAGAGGGTTGGATTGCTTTGAAAGCAATTCTGTCCTTTACTGGCAACCAGTGAAGGGATCTCAGAGAAGGTGAGATTGATTCCCAGGGTTTTTTCCCAGTCACAATTCTGGCGGCCGTATTTTGAACGACTTGCAGACAAGCGATTTGGTACTTTGGGAGTCTGAGGTAAAACGCATTTGCATAGTCCAATCTGGAGTTTACAATTGCTCCTACCTCCACTGCTATGACTTCTTTGGGAATAAATGAAATAAGTCTGCGTAGTAGGCGCAGCAGATGGTGTGATCCGCTGACTACTGACCCTATTTGTGTGTCCATAGTCATGTAGGTGTCGAAGATGACACCGAGACTCTTGACTTTGGTGCTAGGGGTGATGATTTGGCCCAGAATGGGCGGGGGTATCCAGGTTTTTTCCAGTTGACTCTTACGACTGGCGTGAAACAGAAGAAGTTGAGTTTAAGATAACTCTTAGTCATCCAGTTTTCTATCAAAGAGAGACATTTCTCTAAACTGAGATGATGATCCTTTTTGTTGCAGATGTGAAAATACAGTTGCGTGTCGTCTGCATATGAGTGATAAAGTAGTTCTTGGCTACTGATAATTTCGAAGAGAGGGCGAAGATAGATGTTGAAGAGCACTGGTGACAAAGGGGATCCTTGAGGGACTCCGCATGACACCGTACGTTTTTCAGAAGTGAAAGGTCCCAATTTCACTGTTTGTGATCGGTTTTCCAAAAAGGAGGAAAACCATGGTAGATCACCTTCTGCGACTCTGGCTACCTTAGCCAGCCGAGTCAATAAAAGATTGTGGTCTACAGTGTCAAAGGCTGCACTTAGGTCCAGCAGAACCAGGAGAGAGGATTCTCCTTCGTCTGCGGCCTCAAGGGTGTCATCCCATAATTTTGAGTAATGCTGTTTCCGTTCCGTGTCCGGGACGGAAGCCTGATTGAAATGGATCAAGTAGATTATGGGTATCTAGATGCTGTTGCAGCTGTTGTACCACTACTTTTTCCATTACCTTGGAGAGAACTATAAGGCCTGTTATGGGACGGCGGTGAGTTGGGTCCAGGGTAGGCTTTTTCAAGATGGGCTGGATTGTGCCCTCTTTCAGCAGGGATGGCACTATGCCTTCCTTAAATGACTGATTTATAAGCTGCGTGATAGGTGGTGCCAAGATGTCGGCACATTCCTTCAGCAGTTTAGTGGGGATAATATCATTGGGCGCTGTGCTGTTTCGCAAAGTACCGATGATATTTTTAGTGGCATCGATGGAGATGGGTTCCAGAGTGAACATTGTTGATTGTCGATGGTTTCTGTGGATGTTATGTGGTTGATTGGGGGGGGGGGGGTTGAGGGGGGTATTGTTTTGCTGAATGCTTTCCCGGATTCCCTCAATTTTATTGATGAAGAAATCCGATAGTTCATCGCAAAATTTTTGGGTATCTGAATTGGGGGCTTCCAGGCAACCTGGATTCATGGTCTGAGTGACCAGCTTGAAGAGTTTGCGGGGGCGATTTAAAGTGCTGTTGATAGCCACAGAAAAATTATGTTTCTTGGCTTTGAAGATTTCTTTATGGTATTTTCTTGTTATTTCCTTGTAGATGATGAGGTTCTCCTCTGAAGCGCTTCTTTTCCAGACGGCTTCCGCCCTTGTGCGCTCTTGCTTCAGTAGTGACAGCTGGTTGTTGAACCAGCCGGACTTGTTTTTCTGGATGCGGGTTTTGCGTTTCGGTGCTACTAAGTCGGCTGACTGTAGTAGGGCTGCATTTATGCATCCAATGTTTCTGAGGCTGTTCGAAGTGGTTGGATTATTTTTATTTTATTTCCCAAGGTAGATTTGAAGAGTTCAGAATGGAGCTTCTTCTGAGATCTAGTCCAGTGTATTGTCACCGGCTTGGGTGTTTTTATCAATGGGGGAATTTTGGAAATTATGAATTTAATTGCATGGTGATCTGTCCATGGCAATGGTTCATTTTCCATAATGCTTATTTTCAGATTTTGTCTGAAAATTAAGTCAAGCGTGTGACCTGAAGCATGTGTGGGCCCACATATTAGTTGCTGTAGCCCTAATCCTTCCAGGTGGTCAATACAGGCGTCGGCAACAGGATCCTGTGAGGAGTTTGCCCAGAGATTAAAGTCCCGAGCAGCAAAAGGTGTTTGCTGTTAAGGGTATAAGTGGAGATAAACTCTGTCAATGATGTGAGAAGCTGCGATTTTGGCCCGGGTGGCCTATAGCAGAGAAGAATGCGGATGGTCTCCTGGGGGTTTGTTTGCAATTGTAGAGTAAGGGTTTCCATGAATGGAAGAGGATTTTGAAGGACTGGTTTGGTAATCGCAAGATTAATCCTGTGGATCACCGCCAGGCCTCCACCTCTTTGCCCTATTCTGTTTTCCGTTATAATACGGTAGTTTTCTGGCACCAGTTCTCCTAGAATGGTGTTACAGCCGGCTGTAAGCCAGGTTTCTGTAATAAAAAGGCAGTCTAAATCATATTGTAGAATGAAATCATTGATTTCTGATCGGTGTTTTACTGCCGATCTTGCGTTAATCAACGCACATATGTGCTTAAGCTGGGGTAAATGGCTGAAACTCTTGATAGTCGATCGTCGATCGGTTCTCAATAGTTGCTCTAATTTTAAAGCCTTTTTGGTGACGGCTGGCAATACTGTGGCGAATCGCCTCAGACCCCAAATGGTTTCTGCAGAATATTGCAGATGAGCCATAGTCGCAGTCATCGGGGGGGTATGGTATTTAAATGGCGATGGAGGGGAGATTTCATTGAATCCTCTCTCCCGGCTTGGTCCAGAGGAAGGCAAAAATAACCCTGGCCGTGCTGAGCCAATGTGCTGAGGCCAGGGAAAAAAATTCCTTCCTGATCCCTGAGAGGCGATCAGACAAGAACCCTGGATCAAGCAGTATTGGTTGTGAAGGAGGAAGGGGGGGTGAGAGGTGTCTCTGTTTCTGGGGTGTACCAAGATGGCCACCGACCGAGACACAGGGCATAGGCTGGGGGGCTGTCAGCTGGGTGGATGGCTGGCTGTGCTGATCTGGATGGTTGACTGGGGGTGGATGGGATCCTCCAGGGTTTGGGGGGTATTCTGGGCAGTTTATAGGTTGTTTACTGGGCGTAGGAGCGGCGCGCTGCTAGGCCGCGGTCTTTCCTAAGACGCGGCGGCCGCGAATGTGACCAGGCTGGCGCGGATGCCGGATGATCATGGAGAAGCCGCAGAACTGAGCCAGGGAGGTGACGGGAGGTTGCCTTGATTGTGGGTGACGGTGTGGGCAGCGATGTGGGGTAGAGGAGAGGCGGAGAGTTGTAGGATGTAGCGGCTTGTCCTGAAAAGGGCGGCCGCCAACGGTTGCAGTGGAGGTAGATAACCCTAAAAAAGACAGGGTCCTGGGGATGTTTGCCTGCAAGAAGAGGGGGTCCAAGGGGAGAAGGGAGCTGGTCCTAGGGGCTGCGGATTGTCTCATGCAGCAAGGGGTTTGTAGGAGCCTGCCTGCCTAGCTGCCTAGTCTGTCTGTCTGGTCCCTGGGTGAGAGCAGACTCGAGAGGAAGGTCCGGAGCGCCCTACTCCACCACTGACTGACTCAAGACTGACATATCGGACCAACAACGTCCAGAGGTAGTAATGTGGATAAGTCTGGCAGCAGCATTCATGATAGACTGAAGAGGGGATAGCCTATGGAGAGGCAGGCCAATGAACAATGCATGGTAATGTACACTCCAAAGTACATTGCAACATGCTTTGCAAAATGCATCCAATCTCATGTGTATCATTAAATTAATTTGTATGGAAAATTAATGTGCTGTGAAACAGAGAGTTGTGAATCCCACCTTAAGGCATTGCCCATGGATTTAACTAGGGGTTTACTTGTCAGCAACGGCTAGACTATTAGTGGAGAAAAGGTTCATATAATCCTTCCAAAATATCCTACAAAATGAATAGTTAAAAAGGGCAATATGTAGTCCTACCTGTCTACTTTATAGTATTGTTTCATCCAAAAAAATGCACACCGTTCAAATAATTATGTTGATTCAATAGTGGGCATCTGCTTCAGTTGCAGAAGATAGAAATATTTGATATCAAAGTGCTTGTAAATCCACAGTTTACTTTTCAGATAATGTTGGTTAATCTAACTTAGGGAAGGAAACTGATAAACTTTCTACATACGGTAGCTTTTATTACATCTTGAGCACTGAGACATTTCAGTTGTCAATATGAAACCTAGTCTACATTTTCCAAATTTGTATTTGCTAGCTCCGTAAATGCTTTGCCTATGCAAACATTTTGTGAATGCAGCTGCAATCTATAGACATAGCTGTGTGTATTATTTCAGTATTGAAACAAGCTAAACACAATTATTGCAAGCACAAATGAATGAGCAGATGTCTCTGCAGCCATTGTTTTTAGTAAGAGACCTGACCATCAAAGGACATTGTAAAGGTATATCCACACAGGCATTTTAGAAGCTTTATAACAATATGGCATCTGCCCTAGGTTTGTAGCTTCTAAACTTGGGAACAAGGCAATAGGATGTGACAGATCATGAATCTGCAGGACAGCCATGGCAGTGTATGACCTTTGTTAATAATAGAAAATAAGCCTTCCTGGAGAAGATCCTAGAGATAGATGTACCCTTTTAGCCTTTACATATGTTATTAGGCTTACCTCTCACGAAAATCTCCAAAAATCTTCGCAAACTGATGGCTTTTCTTTTACTGCCAGCCAAACGTGTCATACCTCAACGTTGGAGAGCTACCTCCCCTCCCACTTTTGCACAATTCTTATCGACAATTGCTGATATTAGAAGGATGGAACGTCTTACAGCTGTTATAGATGATTCTTTACCCAAATTCGAAGCTATCTGGGAGAGATGGGACTCTTCTGACTTTAACACAGAGCCTCATTCCACTCCACCATAGCTGCCTACCCATTGCCCATATCCCCTACAGTTCTGTATAGGATGATGCCCCCTTTTATTTTATTTCTTTTCTCTTCCCTTCTCTCTCTATACAGGTAATAGATTGTTGATATATCCTTCTGCTCAGCAGAGCCATGATAAGCCGTTCATGTTGAACCCACCACTTATTTTCTATTTCATGGGATATCTAACTTGTATACAACCAGACTTGTCTGTTTCCTGTTGAAAATGTGACTGTTTATTTTTCGCACTTTTAATCATTCAAATGTCTGGATTATGTAATTACTTTGTCTGATTTGAAAATCTATAAATAAACAATACAAAATAAATAAAACATAAGCCTGTGAAGAATTGGTCATTGATAGAGTTTGTTTCCAAAATATCCTCCTTAAAGTGGATGTAAAGGTGAAAGTTTTTTTTTCCTAAAAAAATAACAAACATGTTATACTTACCTGCTCTGTGCAGTGAATTTGCACAGAGCAACACGGATCCTCCTCTTCTCAGCGGCCGTCTTCTGTGATCCTGGCCCCTCCCTCCTGTTCAGTCTCCCCACAGCAAGCAGCTTGCTATGGGGACATCCAAGCTGAGTCACAGCTCCCTGTGTCCATTCAGACATGGCCTACCTGGCCCCACCCCCTCTCTCTCTCTCCTGATTGTTTTTTAAGGGGTTAAACTTCCTGTATCTACACGCCAGAGTTTTTTCCTTTGATAAAAGAATGAAGAGGTACGTTATTTTGACTTATTTGTGTGTTGTATTAAAACTTGGCAGGCTACAGTACCTGGATTTTGTTTATCCAGCTGTGAGAACTCTCTGCACTTAGAAAGATTGTGACATGCTGTTTTGAAGCTTGAGAAGGAAAAACGATCACACAGCTCTACTGGGCAGATTCATAGCAGCAAGAGCCATTGGCTCTCATTGCTATTAATTTAGATTCTGTGATGATCAAGCAGGGGGCAGAGCCGACACAGACAGAGCAGCTCGGGAGAGAGCCCACCCAAGTGCCCCCATAGAAAGTTGCTTTCTATGGGAGCAATCACTGAAGAGATGGAGCAAGGAGTGCCAGTGGGGGACCTGAAAAGAGGGGCCTGAACAGAGCAGTAAGTATAACATGTCTCTCAGTTTGTACCAATTATTATTTTACATAAAAACATATTGGGGTGAATTACCGTATTTATCGGGGTATACCGCGCACGGACGTATAGCGCTCACCCCAAGCCTAGAAGGGAAGTTTAAGGGAAAAAAAATACTTACATTTTGAATGCCCCTCGTCGGTGTCTTGCCCGGCGGCCTTGTCCGGCGTCCGTCTGCGGCCTTGGTGGTGTCCTCCCCGCTTCTCCCGGCTCAGAGCTCTCTGTCTCTGAGCGCTGCCGACATAGACTGAGCCGAGTGTACCCGAGTGTACTGCGCACTCGGCTAGGCTCGGCCACGATCTGCCACGCTCGGCTCCTCTCGCATAAAGGCTAGGAGGCGGGACAGGGCGTGACCGCGAGCGGAGCCGAGCCTAGCCGAGTGCGCAGTACACTCGGGCACACTCGGCTCGGTCTATGTTGGCGGCGTTTAGAGACAGCGCAGATCGGCGTATAACGTGCACCCATGATTTCTCCCTGATTTTAAGGGGAAAAAAGTGCGTGTTATACGCCGATAAATATGGTATAAACTAAAACTGAAGAGTGCAAAATCTGGTACAGATGTGCGTGTAGTCAAGCAGGTTCTAATGTCAGCTTGAGAAGACATGTTTGCTGGTTAGCATACTAACCAGCAGACATGTCGGGCGGACGGGTTCCCAGCCGACAGATTTCAAAGCATGCTTTGAAATCTGTCGGGTGGCCAAATCCGTCTGTTTGCCCGTACACACGTTCGAATCTGTCTGCTGAAACGGTCTACCAGACCGTTTCCAGCAGACAGATTTACTCGTGTGTACGAGGCCTAAGAGATTTTGTGGGCTGTCAAAGGATTTATAACTGAAAACTGCGAGCAGTTAAATGGACCCATTTTGATTTAGTGGCCTAAACTTCTGACAAAACTATGACTCTTATTCTTTATTTAAGTTATTGTCAGACTTGCCATTGAAAGTTTAATGCCTTGTACACACGTACAGGATTTCCGACAGGAAAAGTTCCCTTCGGAAATCCCGAGGGGAAAGCTGAGAACCTGCTCGGGTTCAGTCTTTCCTCTACACACGGTCGATTTTCCCAACAGGAAAACTGCGATGGAGCTTTTCTTCCAAAAACACCGGGCAAAAGTCTGCCGGATTTTCCAGTGGGAAAAAAGAGAAATGGTTCTCTTTTTTTGTCCGGCAGTTTTTGGGCAGTTTTCCCATCGGAAAAACTGCGAGGAGCATACACACAGCCGGGACCTCCGGCCAAAAGCTCTCCTCACAGTTTTCCCGTCGGGAAAACTGATCGTGTGTATGAGGCTTAAGATCTGTAACCCCCCCCCTTTAGGAAAAAAATGGCAAAGATGTGTGTCCTCGCAATGAAAACATTATCTTGTCATATTGTTGGGGTGACCAACTCAATTAAGAGAATGGCACGAAACACATTTCTATAATTTTAAGGTATTTTTAAGACTCATTTTACCATTATTGGATAGGTTAAACGTTCTTAAATCATTTTGCAACGTGGAATTTTAATTAGCTACTGTAGATGTAAAATACAGCTGTTTTCTAGAATGGAAAGGTGATAGTAACATATACATGTTATTCAACTATAGCTGCCTTTGATTTAGGCTAACCCACAATGCATTTCAGTTTAAGGAGTTTTTGTATTACAAATTCTCATAAATCACAATGGGGCCATCGGTTGCACTTTATTTTTAGCATGTTGAAAAGAGTTGAATAATTTATAAAGAGCAATCATTATTTAAATATAAATCCATACACCTATGTGAAAAAGAATCTGTTGAAAATGTCTTCATTCTTACCAATAGCTAATAAAAGTAAATAAATCATGATAGTCATAACCTTTGAAATAATATTTATATATGTTATAAATAACCTGCAGCAGCCTTTTATGTTTTCCTAAAATGGCTGAATTCCAGGCTGCCTAAGGTCTGACACTTCTGGGTAGTTTTCAAAGATATCCACACATTTCTATTGACCCATGTCTGTGATGGGTGGATTTAGTGGCCAATAGGAATGTGGAGGAGATGGGGGGGGGGAGTTGTGGAAAATACTAAAATAGTTGCTGATCGCTTACCAATCCTTATACAGTACATGCTTCTGCACTTTCCTTTCCGGCAAGAAAAATTCTGCAAGTGCAGAAAAATTCCAATTGCTCTTGCCATGAATTCAGTTTTTTTGCAATTTTCTGCACGTTAAGCTGATACCTCACAATCTTCTGTAAACTACAGAGCTCCACCTCTCTATGTAATACAGATAAGGAGAATGACAATGCAGCATCCCCATAGATCTAGTACAGTGAGGGAGTTGTCACCCTAGAATAAGCTGCAATATATTACATGTTTGGGTTTTTTGGGGGATTTATATATATTGTGAACTTTGGGGGTTCTTTAGCTCCGCGAGACAAGTGCGTAAACCGTGTCAGTAAAGCAAAGGGTCTTTATTGGCGATCAAAACAAAACAAAATAACGCTTTCTTCAGCACCAGAAAAACGTCACAACAACAGTCCTGCTTGTCTCCAGCATAAATTAGAAAAGTCTTTCTTCAGCACAGCAAAAACAACCAAAAGAAAGTCCTCCAGTCCTTCCCTGCAGACACAGCTTCACTTCCAAACTACTCCACCCTCTGTCAGTACTTCCTTTCTTTTTAACTCACTTCCTGGAAGTGGTTAACCCCTTGTGTGCCTGAAGCCAGGGGTCAGAAGGGGAGGCTCTCTTCCCTCCCAATTGTCGCTTCAGAGCCTCCGAAATCCCGGACCCCCAAATATCATTAAAAGAAGAAGAAGACAGAGAGGACTTTAAGCCCGGGACCCAACCCTGGCGTCCTGTATATATATATATATATATATATATATATATATATATATATATATATATATATATATATATAATATATATATATATATATATATATATACATATACACATACATATACATATACACAATAATGAGAAAAAGTACCCTAGCAATTTTCTCAAGTCAAGCTCACCTAAGAGGGCTACAATTTTAATATGAAATCATAAGAAAAACAAAACTCTGAACTATTGCATGTATAGGCAGACAGCTGTCAGCTATTTAGCTGGTACGATTAACAATACGATTTGACAGATTGAGAAGTGTCATAGGCATTATTCTGTGAAAACTGCCAAAATATGCATTTTTTTTTAAGATTCCAGAGCACGGCACATGGATAATGCAAAGAAAAATCTAAGTAAGTGATGATAACATGCTGGCTGTTCCAGATTCAAATCTAGGACACCCATGTGACTGTTGATAATGCATTATCCCTTCAAAGAAGCTGCATGTGTATTTTTCTATTGAAAGAGATAAAACCTTTCATATGAACAATGATAATACAATCAGAGCCAGGCATCTGGAATAAAACTATAATTTTAATTAGATAAAGGAATGCATATTTCCTTGGTGGAACAGGCTTGATGAAATAGCTTTCTTTGAGAATATGCCCAGCTTATTGTGGAAAACACTAAATTGAAGCAAAAATGTAAAATCCACCATGAAAAAAATATACAACACTGTTATATCCTAAAAACACCTAGACCATATGGTGAGAAAACACAGCGTTTAGAAAAAGGATATCACATGGTATGCAATTGACTGCACTATTTAAAACAGCAGAAAGCCAAGTTCAAGATTAAAAAATAAAGTAACATTTCATGCACTTTTACCCTCTTCCTGCCCAGGCCAATTTTCAGTTTTTAGCGCTGTCATACTTTGAATGACGTTTGGGCTGTCATGCAACACTGTACCCAAACTAAATGTTGGAATTTTGTTCACACAACTAAAACTTTCTTTCAGTGGTATTTAATCACCACTAGGCTTTTTTGCAAAATCAAGGAAACAAGACTAAAAATGCGTTTTTCTGTTATAACATTTTGCAAATAAAAAATAGTTATTTAAAAATGTAAGACAAATAAAAAATTGTTCTTTATAAATTTAAGCCAAACTGTATTCTGATACATTTCTTTGGTGAAAATAACCCAAAAAAGTGTATATTATTTAGTCTGCAGGACAGTTACCGTATTTATCGCGTATACCACGCACTTTTTTTCCCTTAAAATCAGGGGACAATCATGGGTGCGTGATATACGCCAATCCCCGCTTCCCGCGTTGTGTTTGAACGCCGTAACCAACATATACCGAGCACAGTACACTTGGGTACACTCGGCCAGGCTTGGCTCCGCTCGCAGTCACACCCTGTGCCGCCTCCTAGCCTTTATGCAAGAGGAGCAGAGTGTGGCCGAGCGTGCCCGAGTGTACAGCACTCGGTATATGTCGGCGGCGGCGTTCAAACACAGTGCGGGAAGCGGGGATCGGCTCAAAAACAGCGCGGGGGAAGCGGCGAGGACACCACCAAGGCCGCAGATGGACACTGGACCAGACAAGGCCGCCGATGGACTCCGGGCAAGACACCGACGAGGGGCATTCAAACTGTAAGTATTTCTTTTTTTTTCCTGAAATTTCCCTTCTAGGTTGGGGGTGCGTGCTATACGCTGGTGCGCGCTATAGGAAGATAAATACGGTATATAGTTTTTCAATCCTGATGTATTGATGGACCATCTAATTTTATTACTTAAAAAAAAAAAAAAATGTTCAATTATTTTTAACACACTGTGACCAGAGCAATATAATGTTACTATAGTATCATTGTATTACTCTGGGGAAGCAATTAGGAATATTATTTTTGTTTATACATTATGATTGCTTATAGCAGTGCATTATATTTCTATAGCAAGCATTTTACTGAATGAAACTGATTCATTCAGTTGGTTTTGTTGTGATTAGTCATGGTGCAGATGGGCTGTGATTGGCCCTCTCTGTACTATGTGATTACATTGATCAATCACAGCTAGCAACACAATTGTACACTGGGGTGTCATGAAAGGAAGCCATCCATTGTTTACAACTGTCATGTGACCTGCTGTGATTGGCCACAGTAGTCATATGGCACCAGCAGCAAGCCAGTAGACTGATCAGCCATCCGCTGTCCAATTGACACAGCCAATGAAAGATTGTGTTGTTGAGCAGCCATGCGGCCACATAAGCGGTGCTTTCTGAGAGGACATCTTATGACGTCCACTCAGAATGGTGAATTCACTGCCCGTCCATCATTCTGCTATAGGCTGGATGGGAAGGTGTTTCTAAATTTATTTCACAACCTTAACGCTTTATAGACAGTGTAGCACAGGTCTATATTTTATTATCAGAAAACTATAAATTGGCCACAGATATCCATTCCCCTAGATTTATTTTGATAATCATGCTAGTTACCCCAAAATCTTTTGATGTGGTTTATCACATCTCACAAATGACAAAACTATCATACAACTGACTCATTTGCATGTCCACAAGTATAGTTATCTGGAACAAGCAGTTGCTAGTTTATTTATTCTTAGGGGACCATTGATGTACTGTAAAATATAGACTGGAAATATGCAGATTTAGGTAAATAATGTGTTGGGCAAAATTGTAATGAGAGCCTAATGTAAAGCTGGCCATACACCATACACTTTTCTTATTCAATTTCCTTTAGATTTACCTTCAACTGTGTACTACAAGGGCCCGCCTGATTGCACACAAATTTAAAGTGTTTAGATTTGACCTCATATTATATGGTTTTGGTAAATCTAAAGGAAATCTATAGAAGAAAATTGTATAATGTATGGCCAGCCTTAGAACCACTAATTGTCTATTCTGAGAATACCACTGAGAAAATACACAGTGGGGTTGATTTACTAAAACTGCAGAGTGCAAAATCTGGTGCAGCTGTGCATGGTAGCCAATCAGCTTCCAGATTATTTTCCAAAGCTTAACCACTTGAGCCCCGGGCCATTGTCAAATGACAGCCTCACGGTGGCTCTGGAAATCCAACAGGACGTCATATGACGTCCTCGATTCCTCCGGCCACTGGGGGGCGTGCGAGTGCTCAGGCGGCGGCACACGTGCGCCCGGCACATCCCTGAGATGCCGATGCACGTGCCTGGTACAGCAGGGACGTGGAGCTCTGTGTGTAAACACAGAGCTCCACGTCCTGTCAGGGAGAGAGGAGACCTATCTGTGTCCCTTGTACATAGGGACACAGCATCGGTCACCTCCCCCAGTCACCCCCCTCCCCCCACAGTTAGAACACAATACAGGTACACATTGTGATTTTTTATTTATTTTTTACCAAAAATATGTAGAAGAATACATATCGACCTAAACTGAGAAAAAAAAAATGTTTTTATTTTTAAAAAATGGGCTATTTATTATTGCAACAAGTAAAAAATATTGAATTTTTTTCAAAATTGTTGCTTTTTTTATTTATAGCGCAAAAAATAAAAATCGCAGAGGTGATCAAATACCACCAAAAGAAATCTCTATTTGTGGGGGAAAAAGGACGTCAATTTTATTTGGGAGCCACGTCACATGACCGCGCAATTGTCAGTTAAAGCGACGCAGTGCCGGAAGCTGAAATTTCACCTGGGCAGGAGGGGGGGTATATGTGCCCAGTACGCAAGTGGTTAATTGAACAAGCTGAAAATAGAAGCTAATTGGCTACCATGCACAGCTGCACCAGAGTTTGCACTCTGCAGTTTTAATAAATAAACCCCTATATGAGAATCCATAGCTATACTATGGTACTTTTGCTGCCACTGAGATCTGTATAATTATTAGGACTAGAATTAGTGAACAATTCTAGTCACCAGATACTAGTCTGTATCGGACTGTCATTAGATAAAGAATTATATGTGGCAAAGGTGTTTTGTAGCCATCATTAATTTTTCCTTGAGCTATGTATATAACAATGGGCATTCACAAGAATGTTCTGATAGTGTTATGTCTTTGCATATTATTCAAGTTTAATGTGTTGATGTACCATTTGAATAGAATCAGATGTCATTTTGTGACCAATCACGTTAGCTGTTGAATTGCTGACAAATTACATTCAAATTTTTATTTTTTTTTCACACTTTGCCTTTTCTTTTGAAAGCATTGTTACTAGTTATAATATAACAAAACTTTTTTAAATATAAAAAAAAAATACATTTACTAGGTAACATACCAAGGGGTCACCATCTTTGTCGTTTTCTGGTACATTTTTGGATGTTGATACTTCTTTGGCAGTGGCATATCCATCATACCCTACATCTTCTGGCCGCAACTGCAGTAAGGCAGGACATTCACGTTGAGATGAAGCGGTATTCCAAGGGAACGTGTCCTTTATCCATTTTGTTGGGTCTTCCCAAGGAGCTTGTTTACCATACATCTGTATACATTAAACATAGTTCAGGTACGCATTAACTTCTGTAATGTTTTGCACAAACACACTTGCCATCAGACCATTACAAGCTCAGTTCTCACAGGTCAAACTCGGTCACTGTAATTCCTTACCCTTTACACAATATAATTTAAAGTGTAACTAAAGGCAAACCTTTTTTTTCTTAATTTTGAAAAGAGTGGCATGGATTGTCTGTAACTCTGTTAGGGAGATTCCCTCTCTCTATTAGTTGTGTTTATCATTATTAGTAAAAGAGAAAAAGAAAATCCCAAATTCTGGGTTGTCCCCAGAGCAGTTATAGAGAGGAAATGTTCCAATGGGGACACTAGTTTTGGTAAAACTGGTGACACACTAGAATTCCTTTATTTTGGAGGGATTTCTGGTCACTTCCTATTTTGGCTATGAACCAAGTAAAGAAAAATATGGGGACAGGAATGACACACACAAAAAAAAAAAAAAAACAGAAAGGGGTTGTAACCCTCTCTTAAACTATCTAAAGTGAAAAGCTTTGCCTTTAGTTACACTTTAATGGTTACACAGATAGTTTGGTTGAATAAAATGTAAATCATGGTTAATCCCAATAGGAACACAAAAAGCCCAAACAGACATCTACCGAAATACCAGATTTCACGTCTACAAGTCGTCCAGAACACGGCAGCCAGACTGGTAACAGGTAAAAAACCGTGGGAACTAATCTCCCCAGTCTTGAGGTCCCTCCATTGGCTGCCCGTACAGGACTGGGTGACTTTCAAGACGCTCTGCCTCACCCACAAATGTACACAAGGAAACGCTCCTTAATACTTAAGCGAGAAAATAAAACCCTACGTCACCAAGCGCGTGCTCAGTCAACCAACCAAAACCTTCTCCAAATCCCTAAATCCAACAAATCTAAGGGAGAACGTAGATTTGCAGTCCAAGGACCCCGGCTTTGGAATGCTCTACCCACGACCATCCGCTTGGAAAAAAAACATCAGGCTTTTAGGAAAAACTAAAGACCCACCTCTTCTAAGGATCAGGACAACAATGGATGCAAAGCGCCTTGAGGCGATTAAGTTCGCATTTGTTGAGCTATACAAGTCACTTACTCACTCTCTCACTCACTCTACAGTAAATCCTCCAGAGGGATCCAAAGTAACGTAAATCCTCCACAGCATTATAGCATGTACTAGTTTGGGTTAAAATAATAAAAAGTCTTTCTGAACGCAAAATGGTAAACCTCTAAATCACAGGATCAACATACTGATTTAAAGTGTTCCTAAACCCACAACATGTGTGTAAAAACAGTTTGATACTGCCTTCTCTGTTCCTCCTCTTCTTCCACAGTCCCCAGTCCCCAATCCATGTCCTGATAGTACAGAGCCTAGGGGCAAGCTGCAGTTGCTCAGTTTGGTGTGTATTGCTAGAGAGTATTTTTTTTCTTTTTGGCAGGGTGCATGTGATCAGCACAGGGCCAATCAGCACTGTTCAGAGGGTCAGGGGTCCTGAAATCTCATCGGACAATCAGAGGAGAATGGAAACTCCTCCAACCTTAAACCAGTGTTCGGCTGGACACTGATAGAAGCCACAAGACTGCTCTAACTGCTGATGAAAAAAGGCATTAAGCAGTGTATATTTACTAAAACAATTGCATTTCCATGTTCTGTGTACTGTGGAAGACCAGATATAGTAAATCCACGTTTTAAATCATCATGTTTTTTGTTTTAACCTTTTATATTTGTTTTAGGTTTCTACCGGGTCTACTATAGTAAATTCTTGTGACTATACAACACTTTCACAGACAGCATTTTTGTTAAGAAACCCTTTTTCCTATAGCTAAAAACTTTTTTTATACCAACAATAATTGATATATTTTGTTTTCTGCAGAGACCTTAAATAAAGCATGTAATAAAACAGACAGGTGTCAGATCCTTCTCATATAATGTTGCATAGCAATCCTTGAAAGCAGGGCATATTTTTTTTAGAGGTAAGTTACAACATATTTTATAGCTATCTTCCCTTTGATGATACCTTAGGACATTTGTCATGAGTCTCAAAGATGGCAAAGCTGAAATCAACATTGGTATAGATTGGAAGACGTAAAAAGGAGTCAGAATCTCTTTATTAGGTCATCAAAGAATTTCGTAATGTGGCTTATTAAAGAGAAGAGCTCTTTCATTTACCATTAAGCTCAGTATAATAGGATATTTTAGAGAAAAACACAATCTTCTTCTAAAAGCTATTTGCAAACATGTGAAAATACTCTCCTTTTAGCTGTTCAGAAGCCAAGAAATGTGAAAAGTGTTTGAGTATATTACCATAATAGTGATGACCCTTTTGCTCCTTGTTTTCATCCAGAGTTTTCATACAAGCCTAGCAGTTAAGAACTAAAAACACAAAAAATGTGGTTGGGTATATGTACTGTAGCTGTCCTTTTTGGGCCTAAACTGTATACATTTTCTGCCTTTCCATGCTGTAACATGTAGGAGATCCTTTCGCCTTTAGGATCTCCTGATATAAACAGTTTTATGGGGTGTGCACTTTTCTGAATCATTACGTCTGTCTTAAAGAATGATAATTTACTTCTCATTATTATATAGTTATGGTTTTCTTCCTAATTGATGGATGATGACAACAATTAGTACGTGTGTTAGTTTCCTTGTTAAATTCCAGCAGGTAGGTTTTTGTGTTTTGTTATATAAAACTCAGTAAGATCAGTATAAAAGTCAGGACAACTTATCTCTGCATTGCTGTCATTCTCTACTTCCAAATCTGCACCGACTTTACCTGCTTGGCATTCCTATTTGATGTGAAGTTTTTACTGTGAACCCAAATGTAGGTTTGTCTGTGTATTTGCCTATTGTCTGTATTGTCAAATTCAGAAGTTTTTAGCTATTTTAGCAGAGCTGTGTACTTGGATTAAAGTGCCACCTGGTGGTGATTTGTAAATTCACAGCTTATCTCTATTTATATCCTGTATAGATAACACAAACGATTTAAAGACAGCAGTGAACACCTAGTTGTAAAAATATACTGGAAAAAGTATAATTAGGTGAAAAAACTGTCAGAATTATAAGTTAAGCTTAAATTAAGCCAAATCAATGGGCAGGAACAAGGTACGAATAGCTGGCTGTGACCATTTTATTATTTGTTTGTTTCAGAAACATTTTTATACTCAAAAAAGTGAACACGTTATAGAGGTTTTTTGCACAGAAATGATTATCCGGTGCCAAAATATTATGGTGAATGCTTAAAGTGGTAGTATACCCAAAAGCAATTAATTATTATATTACAGCTTACAAATTCTTAGAAGTGATGGCTGCATTCATTTTCTTTTGTAGACATTCACTCCTTTATCATCTCTGGGTGATCTGGCCAGTAAGTCTGTTACTTTTTAACAGAAGTAGCTGTGGTTCTGGATTATCTCAACGCCTCTAACTGCAGATCTAGCAGTTAGAGGGATTAAGATAATCCATTTATCACCGACAGGGGTGCTTACACTGGTCACCTTTTTTATAAATAATTAATTAACCTTTATCCTAAAATAAAAAAAATGTTGCTGTAATTGCTTAAAAAGTGTGATCTGGGGTTTGGCTTCAATTTGTTTGTATACTGTATCTAAATCTACTAGTGCATCTAATACTCTCCTGCCTCCAGATTAATGCTGACGTCCAAAGGTTTCTCTATTGCGTCCTCATTCATAGTGTAGGCACCCTAAGGAAGGAAGTATGTTACTGGCCTAATCACAAAAAGCCTAAAAAAAGAAAACAAATGGATAACTACATCTAAAGAAGGCCATACACGGTCAAATTTCGAACAAATTTTATTTTCAAAATCAGAAAGTTCGTTTTTTTTTTTTTGATCCGATGATGCCACCATTGATTTTCGAAATTCGGCTGACCAAACCTTCATGTTGCCGGGAATATTTGTTTCTCTCTGGAAATATTAGTTTCTCTCCGGGAATAGAGTTGAGCGGACACCTGGATGTTCGGGTTCGGCCGAACTTCGAAAAAAAGTCTGGGTTTCGGGACCCGAACTTGACCCCAAACCTGAACCCCATTGAAGTCAATGGGGACCCGGACTTTTGACTACTAAAATATCTCTAAAAGACTAAGGCCACGTACACACGAGAAGATATATCCGATGAAGACCGATTTCATCGGATATGTCTCCTGGAGATTTTGGTCTGATGTGTGTACACACGATCAAACCAAAATCCCCGCAGACAGACAACGCGGTGATGTGGCGGTGACGTTGACGCCGCCACGTCACCAAACCAGGAAGTAAAATACTTCCACGCATGCGTCAAATCCATTCGGCGCATGCGGGAGATTTTGGTCCGCTGGTTAGGCGTACTAACCAGCGGACATATCCGACAGGCGGGTTTCCAGCAGACAGATTTTAAACCATGCTTTAAAACTTTTGTCTGCTGGAAACCTGTCTGCTAGCACGTACACACGACCTAATCTGCCTGCTGAAACTGGTCGGCGGACCAGTTTCAGCAGATATATTCGATCGTGTGTACGCGGCCTTAGGGAAAGGGCTAGAGGGCTGCAAATGGCAGCAAAATGTCGGTAAGAGCATGGCAAGTACTCTGAAAATAAATGTGGATAGGGAAATAACTTAAAATAACATTAAAAAAATAATCTTGACAAGCAGGAACCTTCCTCTAAAGCAGTGGTATCCAAACTGCGGCCCCCAGGGCCGGATGCAGACCTTTGCATGCCTTTATCCGGCCCTTGGGAATTCCTCCTACAGATATGAAGCGCTATTCCTCCCAATAATACGGGCGACGAGGCACTTTTCTTCCCACTGATACCAATGATGGTGTACTATTCCCCCCACTGACACCAATGATGGGACACTATTCCTCCCACTGATACCAATGATGGGACACTATTCCTCCCACTGATACCAGTGATGGGACACTATTTCTCCCACTGATACCAAGGATGGGACACTATTCCTCCCACTAACACAAATGATGGGACACTATTTCTCCCATTAACACAAATGATGGGACACTATTCCTCCCACTGATACCAATGATGGGACACTATTCCTCCCACTGATACCAATGATGGGGCACTATTTCTCCCATTGACACAAATGATGTGACACTATTTCTCCCACTGACACAAATGATGGGACGCTATTGCACTCACTGATACCATTAATGGGGCACTATTTCTCCCACTGACACAAATGATGGGACACTATTCCTCCCACTAACACAAATCATGATACACTATTCCTCCTACTGATACCAATGATGGGACACAATTCCTCCCACTGACACAAATGATGGGACACTATTTCTCCCATTGACACAAATGATGGGGCACTATTCCTCCCACTGATACCAATGATGGGGTACTATTTCTTCCCACTGATACCAATGATGGGGCACTATTCCTCCCACTGATACCAATGATGGGGCACTATTTCTCCCACTGACACAAATGATGTGACACTATTTCTCCCACTGATACAAATGATGGTACGCTATTCCACCCACTGATACCAATGATGGGGCACTATTTCTCCCACTGACACAAATGATGGGACACTATTCCTCCCACTAACACAAATGATGATACACTATTCCTCCCACTGATACCAATGATGGGGCACTATTTCTCCCACTGACACAAATGATGGGACACGATTTCTCCCACTGACACAAATGATGGGACACTATTTCTCCCACTGACACAAATTATGGGACACTATTCCTCCCACTAATACCAATGATTGGGGCACTATTTCTCCCACTGACACACATGATGGGACACTATTTCTCCTACTGACACAAATGATGAGACACTATTTCTCCCACTGACACAAATGATGGGACACTATTTCTCCCACTGACACAAATGATGGGACACTATTTCTCCCACTGACACAAATGATGGGACACTATTTATCCCACTGACACAAATGATGGGCCACTATTCCTCCCACTGATACCAATGATGGGGCACTATTTCCCCCACTGACACAAATGATGGGACACTATTCCTGCCAATGATACCAATGATGGAAAACTATTCTGGTGCAATTAGATTTGTGAAGTAGGACTGACTCCTAACTAATTATCTCCCTATAAGAACAATCAGGAATCTTTCCCTACAGTAGATAATGCAGAGTATCTGACAGGAACATATGCAATGCTGGTGCAATATGCAGTGTATCTGACAGGAACATATGCAGTGCTGGTGTAATATGCAGAGTATCTCACAGGAACATATGCATTGCTAGTGCTATATGCAGAGTATCTGACAGGAACATATGCAGTGCTGGTGCAATATGAAGAGTATCTGACAGGAACATATGCAGTGCTGGTGTAATATGCAGAGTATCTCACAGGAACATATGCAGTGACAGTGCAATATACAGAGTATCTGACATGAACATATGCAGTGACGGTGCAATTAGATTCGTGAAGTAGGACTGACTCCTAACTAATTCTCTCCCTCGAAGCACAATCAGGAACCTTTCCCTAATGTAGCTAATGCTATGTAGATCGATCGCTGAGTATTGTAATTTGATTTCTGAAGCAGGAAAATCCTATCTAAATCTGTTCCTGAGAGCAGCTGCAGCCTTTCCCTACCCTAGCTAAAGCAGAGTGACGAGGTGTGCTGTGTGCCTCTAGCTTATATAGAGGCTGGGTCACATGCTGCACTGGATAATCACAGCCATGCCATTAGTAGGCATGGCTGTGATGGCTTCTAGGTCACACGAGTAAAACAAATGGCGATTGGCTGCCGTGCAGTGCGCCATTACATTGCCGAACTCCGAACCCGAACCCGAACTTTCAGCAAATTATTTATGTTCGGGTTTGGGTCCAAAAAAAAACTAAAGTTTGGTACGAACCCAAACTTTACAGTTCGGGTTCGCTCAACCCTATCCGGGAATATTCTTTTCTTGCACATGCAAGTTTTTTTTCTATTACATTTCTCGCACGATTCTCCCATCATTGATCAGAAAATCGTTAGTTTCTCATGTCGGATTTCTCAAATTTGTTTGCCGCGCGAAAATCGGCTGTTGCTGGAGCCCACTAATGGTGCGAAATTCGTACGAAAATTCTTTGATACGATTTTCGAAAGAAAATTCTTTCGAAATTCGAATCGTGTATGGCCGCCTTAAGGATTAGTATGCAGTAATATGTAACATTTTTGGTTTTGCCTTTAATACTGATTTATTGGCAGCACTTTGGAATTGCAGTATATGTCACTGTAGCAGGGATGTGTCTTTTACTCTTCCCCTGATTTCTCTGGCAAAATCAATGGCTCAATTATCAACCTTTCCCCACATGCCAATGTCCTAGGTTTGATCTGGGACTCTGGAATATCCTTTCGACCACACATCCAATTACTGTCCAAAGCTTGCTGTCTCAAACTCTGCAACATCTCCAAGATACACCCCTTCCTAACCAATGACACCACAAAGCTTGTAATTCACTTCCTGGTCATCTTTCACCTTGACTACTGCAACTCCCTCCTCATTGGCTTACCCTTACATAGGCTATTCCTCCTTCAGTTCGTCATGAATACTGTTGCCAGGCTCATCCACTTTACAAATCGCTCTGTGTCTGCTACCCCTTTTTGCCAATCCCTCCACTGGCTTCCGCTCACCCAACAAATTAAATTCAAGATACTAACAGCTACTTACAAAGCCATCCACATTTCTCCCCAGCTACATCACTAACCTAGTCTCAAAACCAACTTGTTCTCTTCCTTCCTCCCAAGACCTCCTGCTCTCTAGCTCCCTTGCCACCTCTTCTCATGCTTGCCTCCAGGACTTCATTGGAGCCTCTCCCATCCTCTGGAACTACCTACCCCAATCCGTCCAAGTATCTCCTACTCTGTCTACTCTCAGATGATCCCTGAAAACTCATCTCTTCAGAGAAGCCTACCTCGCCCCCACCTAACAACTGAGCATTCATTTTCTTCATCAGCCCATTATCCACTGTTATGTTGTAGCTCTTGACCCTCCCTCTTAGATTGTAAGCTCTAACAAGCAGGGCTCTCTGATTCATACTGTATAAAATTGTATTGTAATTGTACTGTTTGCCTTTATGTTGTAAAGCGCTCCATAAACTGTGTGCGCTATAAAATTCTGGTATGATAATAATAATAATACAAAAATACAAATGGAAAGTCTCTCTTTTTTGACACACAAAGTATAGCTGCTGTAATAGCTGTAGATTTTTAACGCAAAGGGGTCATTGTGCGTAACATACTGGATAACAACCTTATCGTTACTGACTGTGCCAAAAACAGTTGTACTGTAAAAATACTTACTAAATGCAATATTTGTTGGTAAGTTGTTCCAGGTATATGTCAAAACCACAAATTTTAGGACATTTTTACATCTTCGAGCCAAAAAACAGCATATCACATAATATGTATATACAGTTTTGCTTTTAAGAATTTATGATTTCTTGCCCATTTTTCAGAGAATATGAATGATAACACACAAACATTTTGTTCACTCATGGCTTGTGTTTGACTGAAGCCATTTATTATCAATCAACTGTGTTTACTCTTTTTAAATCCAACACAAAAAAATACACTGGCGCTAGACAGGGATAGTGAAATTCTTAATGTAAGAGTCGATACTAGTTACTAATGAGTAGGGTGTAAAAGAGATTGTCCAGAGCTGCGAGGATCGTGGTACCCGGAAGTACCAAAAGAACAGAAAATACACCAAAAAACAGAGCTCTTGGCTCTCTAGAGTTTATTATAAACCCCAAATATTAAATAAAAAGTATTTGAAAAAAATCCATTTATTGTAGATAAACTCCAGATGTATCTTAAACAGTCCGTATGGAAATAAAGTGCAGTATAAACAGTATAAGATATTGAATCCGCAGGCAACTACCATAGAGCACGAGAGGTTAAAATCTCCCAGGTTCAGAGAACATTTCCTCTAGTGGAAATGGCTGGTACAGTACCTTCGGGACAGATGGTAAGGTGGCAGTGGTAAGGAGATGGCAACGATGTCCTCAAACAGAGCCTGTCACTGAGCGTTCCATGTTGCTGGTGGGTCCCCGTGGGGGAAGAAAAAAAAGGATTTTTAATAAACAGCTTACCTGTAAAATCCTTTTCTTGAAGTACATCACGGGACACAGAGCGCATAGCCATTACACTTGGGTTATATGGGTACCTTCAGGTGTGGACACTGGTGTAATCAATTTCACAGGAAGTTTCCTCCCTATATAACCCCCTCCCACTGGGAGTGCTTCAGTTTTGTAGCAAGCAATTCTCCAGAGGTTACACAATGTTCCCCAAAAGAGGGGTGGGAGCTCTGTGTCCCGTGATGTACTTCAAGAAAAGGATTTTACAGGTAAGCTGTTTATTAAAAATCCTTTTTTCTTTATCGTACATCACGGGACACAGAGCGCATAGCCATTACACTTGGGATGTCCTAAAGCAATGCTCTATGAAGGGAGGGAGACCGTAAGGCCAAGAATAGCCAAATAAAAACATTGTCAGGAGAAAACATGGCTCCATCAACAGAAACACAAGGGGGCGTGAACCGGGCCAGAGGATTCTATACTGCTGCCCGTAGGACCGCCTGCCCAAAAGCTGCGTCCGTACTCTTTGCAACGTCCAACTTATGTGCCATAGAAATCTGATGGTGTGCCGCCCAGGAGGCACTCATGGCCCTCGTAGAATGGGCTTTAACTGATAAGGGAGGTGGAACGCGCTTCAGACCATAGGCCTGAAAAATCAGCTGCTTAATCCACCTAGCCAAGGAAGACTTGGCAGCCGGCTGACCCTTCTTGGGGCCATCCGGAAGAACAAAAAGCACATCTGTTTTCCGAATCTTCTCTGTAGCCTTGAGATAGACCCTCATGGCTCGAACCACGTCCAAAGTATGAAGCCGTCTTTCCTCTCTGGACTGGGGAGTAGGAAAGAAGGAAGGTAGGACTAGGTCCTGATTCAAGTGAAAACTGGATATGACCCTAGGAAGGAAAGAAGGTTGAGGCCGCAGAACAACTCTGTCCTTATGCAGAATAAGGTATGGCTCCCTGCATGATAAGGCTGCCAGCTCGGAAACCCTTCTGGCTGAAGCCATAGCCACCAAGAAAACTAACTTTCGGGTTAGTAGCACAAGAGGGATTTCTGTCAGAGGTTCAAACGGCTGCCTTTGTAAAGCTGACAAGACCAGATTTAAATTCCAGGGGCAGAGGGGAGCTCTAATAGGGGGATTCACATGCAAGACCCCCTGCAAGAAGGTTTTCATAAGCGAATGGGTGGCCAAGGGTCTTTGAAACCATATTGATAAAGCCGACACCTGCCCCTTTAGAGTACTAAGAGCCAACCCTTTGTCAACGCCAACCTGGAGGAATCGCAAGATCCTGTCAATAAAAAACTTTCGAGGATGCCATTTTTGAGACTCGCACCACTCCACATAGGTTCTCCAGACTCTGTAATAAATATTTCTGGAGACCGGTTTCCTAGCCTGAATCAACGTAGCTATTACCTGATCTGAGAGGCCTCTGCCTTTAAGAATTAGGGATTCAGCCGCCAAGCCGTCAAATTTAGCTGCTGTGAAGCAGGATGGCAGATTGGGCCTTGAGACAGCAGATCTGGGCGCAGGGGGAGCGGCCACGGCGCCCCGACTGACATCTTCACGATGAGTGCGTACCAAGCCCTCCTGGGCCAGGCTGGAGCCACCAGGATCACAGGCCTGCGCTCCACCCGGATTCTCCGTAGAAGGCGGGGAATCATCTGCAGTGGAGGGAACGCATACAGAAGAGAAAACTGGTGCCAAGGGCAAACCAAGGCATCGGTCCCGTAGGCCGAGGGATCCCTGGCTCGGGATATGAATTTGTCCAACTTTTTGTTGGATCTCGTTGCCATAATGTCCACGTCTGGGACTCCAAATCTTTGGCAAATCTCTTGGAATACCTGGGGGTGAAGCGACCATTCCCCCGGGAGCAACTGTTGACGACTCAAAAAATCTGCTTGAGAATTGTCTATCCCTGGGATGAACACCGCCGAGATGCAGGGTACATGGGCTTCGGCCCATGAGAAAATCAGGTTTACTTCTCTTTGGGCTGCTGGGCTCTTCGTGCCCCCCTGGTGGTTTATGTATGCCACCGCAGTGGCGTTGTCGGACTGTATCCTTACTGGCAGACCCTGAAGGGGGAGAGTCCAGGCGATCAGGGCCAGTCGAGCAGCTCTGATCTCCAAGATATTGATGGGAAGCAGTTTCTCCGCCCCCGACCACAGCCCTTGCTGGGTCTGTTCTTCTAGAACTGCCCCCCAACCTAACAGGCTGGCATCCGTGGATACTATCTTCCACGAGATGGGGCAAAAGGATTTCCCTTTTGACAAATTTTGAGAGACCAGCCACCAAGACAGGCTGCGCCGGACCTTCGGGGAGAGCACTAACGGACGATCTAACGCCTGAATGGACTTGTTCCAAGCAGAGAGAATGGCTGCCTGAAGATATCTGGTATGGATCTGGGCGTAGGGCACAGCCTCGAAGGCGGCCACCATCTTCCCCAGCAGTCGCATACATAGGCGAATAGTCGGCCTCTTCTTGCCTAAGATCATTTGAACTGCTTGGGCTATAGATCTGATCTTTGCTTGAGGTAAAATTATCCTCTGGCAGTCTGTATCTAGCCGAAGTCCTAGATATTCCAACTGCCTTGTGGGTTTCAATACCGATTTTTCTAGATTTACAATCCATCCGAATTCCTCTAGATGCTGAACTGTGCGACCTACTGCCTGATTGAGGTTGGAGGCTGAGCTGTCGATAACCAGAAGATCGTCCAAGTATGCCAAGACTAAAATGCCTTCTGTCCTTAGGACGGCTAGCACCGGGGCTAACACCTTTGTGAATACCCGCGGAGCTGTTGCCAACCCGAAAGGGAGGGCTACGAACTGGTAATGGCGGTGATCTATCATAAACCGAAGAAACCTGTGATGTGCCGGGTAGATTGGCACGTGCAGATACGCATCTTTTATGTCTATAGATGCTAGAAAGTCGCCTTTATGTAGGCTGGCTGCCACCGAACGTATGGACTCCATACGAAAGGTCTGAATGTTTAGAAAGCGATTTAGGCGTTTGAGGTCCAAGATAGGCCTGACGTCGCCATTGGGCTTTGGTATTATGAAAAGGTTGGAGTAGAATCCCAGACCCCATTCCTGGGTTGGTACTTCTACGATTACTCCTTGGAGTAAGAGACGATCCAATGCTTTTGCAAGAGAGGCCCTCTTTAATGGGTCGCTTGGAAGACTTGACCCCTGAAAATGAGGAGGGGGGACTTCCCGAAACTCTAGCTTGTAGCCCGTGGTTACCACGGATCTTACCCAAGAGTCGGGAATTCTGGTCTTCCACACTTCGGAGAAGAACCAAAGCCTTCCCCCCACCCAAGAGAGTGGGGGCGCCCCTTCATCAATCTGACTTAAGGACTGGTTTAACTGGCTTGCGAGACCATGGCCTCTTGCCTGTCGTGGCTTGTCCTTGTGGGCGGCTATTAAATGCCGAACGCCCGGGAGGCCGTCGATACTGACGGGAAGTTGAAGGGGCCGAGCCTGCGAAGGCCTGTCGCTTAAATGCGGGCCCACGTGATCTTTTCTTGATGGGCAAGAAAGAACTTTTACCACCTGATATGGTCTGGATATATTTATCTAGGTCTTCACCGAATAGTCTCCCACCATGAAAGGGAAATCCTGCTAAAAGCTTTTTGCAGGGTGCCTCTGCTGACCAGTTTTTTAGCCACAAAAGGCGACGCATATGAACCAACAGCAGAGATAAACGGGACGCCTGTTGAACGGAGTCCTTAATAGCATCTACTGCAAAGCAGAGAGCTCTTGGGAGGTCAGCCAATTCACGAGCTTGCTGAGCCGGTATGTCCCTTAATATCTGTTTAGTCTGATCCTTTAAAGCCTGACAAACGCCAATGGCTGCCACTGCTGGCTGAACCACGGCACCTACTGTGGTAAAAGAAGCCTTCAGTAGGGTCTCCAATTTTTTGTCGACTGGATCTTTAAACACCTGGACATTTTCCACCGGACAGGTCAGGGATTTATTTACGCAGGAAATGGCTGCGTCCACGGTAGGGAGTGCCCATTTCTTTGCAAATTCTTCTTCCATAGGATAGAGAATGGTAAACCTTTTAGGAGGGATAAAAATCCTATCAGGTCGAGCCCAATCCTGAAAAATCACGCTCTCCAGAAGGGGGTGAACCGGGAAAGATGCACCACCCAATGGTGCCTTCAAGGAACCTAAAGAGGATACCGCGGGGGCTACTTGTTCTGACACTGGAAGTTTAAAAGCAGTGCGAACCATATCCGTCAGAGACTGGATCCACAGGCTCTCTGCTTGAGAAGCCGAAAAAATTTCATCTATAGTGGAATCTTCAATGTCTGACCCGTCAGGACTCAGGTCCGCTTGATCCCCCTGTGGGTCCAATTCCTCCGAAGAGAGGACCTCTGCATCTGAACACACCGTTTTAGGTGACGGGGATCTAGCCCGTTTGCCACCCGGCAAAGAGCGGGCAATTAAAGCAGTTAACCTTTTCTCTAGCCCACCCAGGGTGGATTCTAGCATTTCTTCCGTAACATAAACGGGAATGGGTTGATTGGGGGCTGCCTCTGCCCCTAGCACCCTCAATGGCTCCTGCACGATGCTGTTCGGTGGTCTATCTGGTGAGGGTGGGACCACTGGAGCCTGGCCCAAATCCTCTGACCCCATTGGAGACCCCTTTACTTTTTTGGCACCTTTTGCAGCCTTAGCTGGTCCTGATCCCTTGGGAGCCATTGCACAACCTTGAGACACCCCTACAGCCAACACCCAACTGTTGTAGCTAGAAGTGAAACATTAATAAGGACAGGCTATGTAAAATCTTTTCAAAATTTTCATACGCCTGAGAAGGCGGCAATACAGAGGAAAGCCCTGTGAGTATTGCCACACCAATGCCCGTTAGCTGGAGTCCAAGGTTGCACCGACTCAGATACTGTCGGATCTAAGGCTGAGTCCCTTTAAGCAAAAAAATATTTTTTTTTTTTTTTTTTGTCAGTGTGGACTTTTAAGTCCAGACCTGAAGATCCACAAACCACCACTGGGTGTCACTGTTAGCCAGAACTGGCTCAGCTGCGCGCTCTGTCCTCACTCTCCACTGCTCTCAGGAGGGAATGACCAGCCAGGAAATGCTTTTTTGCTTTATCTGAGACTGACGCTGCTGGCCCGCCCCCCCCCCCCCACGCCCGCTGACGTTGTAAAAGGCGGCGCGCACGCGCGCGCGCGCGCCCCCCACGCTGAAACCAACATGGAGGAAGCAGAGAGCAGAGGAGAAGCCCGGACCAGCGCTAGAACACAGACACCTGGTAAGCCACTATCTTTGTAGTGCACACATAGAGGAAGCTGTCTCCCTAGGCTTCCTAGGAACAGGAGTTTTGTCAGCCCTTCCTCTCTATACACGTGGGGCTGCAGTATCATGCTAACAGGCAAATCTGGGGGAGTAGCAAAATACATATCTTTTAAAAGCATATATATATCTACATGTTATCTGGGTAAACATTAGTACATCCCATCCTGCCTCAACAGACATAGTGGAGATAGTGGCTGATGCACAAGCATACCATTAGCCAACCCAGAACCCCCAGGGGATACCTACTGTCGAACCAAGTCCCGCAGGTTCCCTCTTACCTGCTCCACGCCGCAGGGTATTGCAAACTGCAAGAGGCCCAGCCTTCCCCCATCTCCGTGGGTATTGTCTTGGACCTTCAGGGACCGGGGTCCTGTGTTAAGGAACCCACACCCCTGGACCTATATAGCATCCTGGCATCAGTAGCGTTTAGTTCTTGTAAGAGACTAAGGCACTGGAGCCCAGAATCCAGCCCTCCAAGGAGAGGCATTATATGCAAAACCCCACTCCAGCAGGGCCCGGGTACCGTACACCTTGGCTTTGAAGCACTTCGGACGGATCCGGCTAGCTATCCTGGGTCCCGAGACCTCCGAGGGACAGCTAGATGTGACCAACACCTAAGACACTGGCGAAAAAACTGAAGCACTCCCAGTGGGAGGGGGTTATATAGGGAGGAAACTTCCTGTGAAATTGATTACACCAGTGTCCACACCTAAAGGTACCCATATAACCCAAGTGTAATGGCTATGCGCTCTGTGTCCCGTGATGTACGATAGAGAAACTAGACCTTCCGATGATACAGCCGGTCGGGGCCAAGACGCAGCTAGGTCTAGAGGGGGGCAGCCGCTCGTTCTGTCCGTCAGGGATGACATCGCACGTCTGAGACGCCGCTCTCCTATCGAATGGTAACACAAGCTGAAGCCGACAGTGTCGGATGTGCGCTGTCAGGACACATACGATGTTGTTGAGGTCAAGGCTACCATATAACTTTCCTATTGTATACAAATTGTAATCCATTGCCTAATCTCCCAAGATCTACTTCATTATTGATTTTCCGCTGGCCACTTCCACCATATTACATTTGAGCGTGGGGTCTATGGTTCTCCACCAGAGGGCAGCAACAACATCGTATGTGTCCTGACAGCGCACATCCGACACTGTCGGCTTCAGCTTGTGTTACCATTCGATAGGAGAGCGGCGTCTCAGACGTGCGATGTCATCCCTGACGGACGGAACAAGCGGCTGCCCCCCTCTAGACCTAGCTGCGTCTTGGCCCTGACCGGCTGTATCATCGGAAGATCTAGTTTTTCTTCCCCCACGGGGACCCACCAGCAACATGGAACGCTCGCTGACAGGCTCTGTTTGACGACATCATTGCCATCTCCTTACCACTGCCACCTTACCATGTGTCCCGACGGTACTGTACCAGCCATTTCCACTAGAGGAAATGTTCTCTGAACCTGGTAGATTTTAACCTCTCGTGCTCGATGGTAGTTGCCTCCGGATTCAATATCTTATACTGTTTATACTGCACTTTATTTCCATACGGACTGTTTAAGATACATCTGGAGTTTATCTACAATAAATGGATTTTTTTTCAAATACTTGAACTCTAGAGAGCCATGAACTCTTTTTAAATCACAATGGCAACAGAAACTACCCTAATGACCCTGATCAAAAGTTTACATACCCTTGTGATTTTGCCCTGATAACATGCACACAAGTTGACACAAAGGGGTTTGAATGACTATTAAAGGTAACCATCCTCATCTGTGATCTGTTTGCTTGTAATTAATGTGTGTGTATAAAAGGTCTATGAGTTTCTGGACTCCTGACAGATCCTTGCAGCTTTCATTCAGTGCTGCACTGATGTTTCTGGATTCTGAATTATGGGGAAAACAAAACAATTGTCAAAGGATCTGCATGAAAAGGTAGTTGAACTATATAAAATAAAAAAGAGTTATAAAAAGATTAGGACAAAGCTGAAAACCCTGCAGCAGAACATACGAACAGGCAAAAAACTTGTACAAACACCATTAAAGTCTATGCGATGTGAACGTGAAAAAACAAAAGTGTTAATTTTTTAAGGCTTATATGCAAGTTATTGCCATAAAAAAGTGTTTGGGGACCTGGGTAATGCCCCAGGGGACATGTACCAATGCAAAAACAGCAGTTTTTCAGGAGCAGTGATTTTAATAATGCTTAAAGTGAAACAATATAAATTAAATATTCACTTAAATATCATGCTTGGGGGGAGGGGAGGGGCCTCCTTAGTCTGCCTGTAAAGTAACGCATATTTCTCATGTTTATAACAGTACCACAGCAAAATGACATTTCTAAAGGAAAAACAGTAATTTAAAACTGCTTGTGGCTGTAATGTATTGTTGGATCCCAGCAATATAGATAAAAATCATTTTGCCGAAAAATTGGGCATTTGGTTTTGGTGGTTCCAGAACACTGTAACCCCTCACAGTTACTCTTGTTGGGCGCAGGAACAGGCCCTGCTGTGGCCAAGCTAGCATTTAGACGCCGACCATATGGATGGCTGGGACCGAATTAATCTTTATGGTCCAGCAATTAGGTAGGGCAATTTGCATTCTAAAATCAATTGGTGGTATATTTGCTAGCAGATTAGCTGCAAGTACTTGGGACACCTATTGCTATACCTTTATTCCTCTTAGTGCAGGTTTTTGAGAGGACTGGAGGTATAGTAGGGTTGGAGATCCCAGAGGAGGAGCAAGGAGTAGTCCATCTTTTTCTATGATGTGGGTCTTTCAAGTACTGTTGCCAACTGACTGCATGGCAGGTCAAGCATGTGGTGCCCAAGCAGCTGCTTGTGGCCACACTTGATCTACTTCAGACATAGTTTGCAAACAGCAATGGTGCGATCTGCTGCACACGTTTTGAAAAAGGCCCACACCAAGGAACTTTTAAAAGTCAGCGAGGCTGCAGAGCTCTGCAGTGTGATGCAAAAGGGTGGCTGTCTTTAAGCTGCCCCCTAGAGGACATCCTGCCTCGTTGGAGTTGTGCCCTTTTCTCGCAGGCACCCAAGTACAGTCAACGACCTCATCATCCCCTCCTTCCTCATCACTGAAGCAAACTTGGCATTATGCGTCAGCTGGGGGAACATGACTGCCAGTTTCTTGTCCTTTGTCACCCCCTCTCTCTAGGCTCATGTTGCTCCCTTCCTCCACCTGTGAACCAACATCGGAGCCTTAAATTTTCTGTGCATCCTCTAGCAGCATATAACCGACACTGCGGTCGGATAATTCTAGGGGACTCCTCTGTGCATGGTGGTGGGGTTACGAAAGGGGATGTTTTGGGGATGTGTGAGATACAAAGGCACAGGAAATTTGGTCAAAATTAATGGCAAGATGAATGCAGTATGTTATCAAAAAATACTGGAAGAACATTTGCATTAATCAGCCAGGAAGATGCGAATGGGATGTACTTAGACATTCCAACTTGACAATGATCCAAAACACAAGGCCAAGTCGACCTGTCATTGGCTACAGCAGAATAAATTGAAGGTTCTGGAGTGACCATCTCAGTCTCCTGACCTCAATATTATTGAGCCACTCTGGGGAGATCTCAAATGTGCAGTTCCTGCAAGACAGCCCGAGAACTTACAGGAACTGGAGGCTTTTGCCAAGAGGAATGGGCAGCTTTACCATCTGAGAAGATAAAGAGCCTCATCCACAAATACAGCAAAATACTTCAAACTGTCATTGACGTTAAAGGTGGCAATACACAGTATTAAGAACGGGGGTATGTAAACTTTTAAACAGGGTCATTTGGGTATAAAGTAATAAAAAAATATTACCGCGCTGCCCCAGTCTAAAAGGTGGGGTACTGCAGCAAGCACTGAAGGTAGTATAAAGACCCAGGTAAGTATAAATGTAGAAGTAGTGCTACGCTGTGCATACATAGGTGATAAAGTGCAAATGTGCTCACGTGACAGGTACACTTGAAAGGCAATAAATAAATGGTCAAAATAGCAACAATAAAATATAACTAATCAGCTGCAACAGTATAAAT
The DNA here is from genome assembly GCA_029574335.1 of Rana kukunoris. NCBI lineage: Eukaryota > Metazoa > Chordata > Amphibia > Anura > Ranidae > Rana > Rana kukunoris. The sequence goes on from CM056051.1 coordinate 202,765,395, forward strand.
AATGGACTGAAAAAGTGTCCAAATACTGTGAAAAGTGTACCACAAAATAAATGTGAGAATAAACTCATAAAATCTTTAAAATGGCATGATCATGTGACAAGTGCAACCATAAATAAATATATTCACACTAAAATTCCATAAAATGAAATAAAAATAAATAGGGTCATTTGGGTAGTTTCTGTTGCCATTATGATCTAAAAAGAGTAAATACAGTTGATTGATAGTAAATGGCTTCAGCCAAACACTAACCATGAGTGAAAGAAACATTTTTGTGTTATCATTCATATTCTCTGATAAATGGTCAAGAAATCGTAAATTCTGCCAGGGTATGTAAACTTATGAGCACAACTGCATTTATACAATAAAGGCACATTGAAAATGATCTACATATTGCATCTTTCCAAAACCAGCATTCACAAGTGTTTTTTTTTTGTTGCCAGCAGAGGCAGGATTTAAGATGCACACCTCTGCATTATGTGGAGTGATGCCTTGTCCTCATTGCATGAAAGCAGGGGCACTTCCAGAGGCTCCAGGGTGAATGACGTGTACAAATAAAAGTATGACCTTAAACCCTGTTTGCTCTTCATTAATTCAGCAGCAGAACAGATAATACAATGCTCCACAATTGAGGTAACACACAGTTCTACTTTGACTTTAGGCTCCAAAATGATTTGCATTACAATGCTGTTCAGTTCTAATTAGGTCTGCATATGGTACATTGCCTCCAGTGAGAACAAAGCCAAATATATATATATATATATATATATATATATATATATACATACATACACACAGTCAGAGAACTTTTCATCTTGTTTGACACAGACCACTCTGAAAGCTTCACATAATCTATGATACTCCTGTTCTTTTGACCAACGTTATTACCCAGACTAAAAACTGTACTTTTTCAATATTTTTGTTCATGTTCGGCTTGAATTGAAACAGAAATATTTGCATTACATAAGAAGTCACAAAGTCAATAGATTCAATTCACCATTTACACATGCACTGTTTACCTGGAGTCCTTCTCTTATGGCTTCTAGGAGATAGGGAATTACTGAATAGTTCCAAAGATCTGTAAACCATATTTTAGACCCATCCACATCCATTGGACATGAAAGGAAAAGGCGTGGACCTATTAAATACAAAAATAAATATTTAAACTGACTTTGTTTTATCTATTTAATATCTGCACCCTGTAGCTAATATTTTGTTGTTTATGTAAAACCATGTGTGTATTATAATTATTTGTATGCAACTTTACAGCATATATGTGATCATCACAGCCAAGATGTTGTAAACATTTTAGTGCTAAGGTGTTAAAACAGAACTATTGTCATACAACTGAAAGAACAGAATACCAGAAAGAAAGCGGTTGTAAAGGTTTGATCATTATTTTTTTTAAATAACAAACATGTTATACTTACCTCCACTGTGCAGTTCGTTTTGCACAGATTGGCCCCGATCCTGCTGTTCTGGAGTCCCTCGGTGGCTCTCTCGGTTCCTCCCTGCTTCAGATAGCCCCCCTGGGAAGCGCACTCCAAAGGGGGTTACCTTGGCGGCGCACTCCCGAGTCTTGAATTTGCCGTCCATAGCCGCCAATTGCAGGACTCGGCTCCGCCCCCCCCGACACCCACGTCATTGTATTTGATTCACAAGAGCCGATAAGCCCTGGCAAAGATCGAGCACATTTGCGGCGCAGGACTTTCCAGGGCTCAGGTAAGTAAAATGGGGGACTGGGGGGCCGGTAATCGTTGGATGATTTTTCACCTTAATGCATAGAATGCATTAAGGTGAAAAAACATGAACCTTTACAACCCCTTTAATTTAAAATAGTTTAAATATATATATAGTGACCATCTACTGAGTGCCTATGCATATTTCCCTGCAGTAAATTCACCACAGCATATTCACCCTCTTAGCCCAGGTTCACACTGGGTACGACTTAGTTCAATTTGAGATGCGATTTGTCGGCAATGACACCGTCCTAATCGGTGCGACGCCGCATCTGCGGCGCTGCACCGATTTCAAAAAGCAGTTCCTGTACTACTTTTTGCGATTTCAGGCTGCGATTTACATTGACATCTGTGCAGAAACCCGCACAGATGTCTATTAAATCGCGGCCGAAATCGGGACTGCCAGCGGGAGTAAAATCATGCGGGTTCAGCTGAACTCGCACGGCTTCACTCCCGCAGCCCAGTGTGAACAAGGTTTAAGCACTGTGCCTTCACACACATAGAGGAAGGGGATTATTGGCATAGTCATGGCTGAGAACACTCCTTCTCAAAGTCACTCAGTGCTGGCTATGCCTATTATCTCCTCCAGCCATGTTGATGTCAGTGTGATGCTGTCCGCATTGTAAAAATTGGATAAAAGTGCCATAGATCATTTTAATTGTTGATAAAAAAAATCATAAAAAAACATCCAGCATGTTTCAGGGGGCATTACTGCTCCCCCTTCATCAGGGCTACAATAATAAGCCAGAATGATAAACAATTATGTCTATATATGTGAATATATGTCACAAAATCTAGAACATTTCCCAGGGAGCACAGTGGCCATGGCTGTACTGTATATCAGAACAGTAGGGCACCCTAAGTCTGAAAATAGTGATTGCTGCACTTCAATTCCTCCTCCAGACTCCAGTTATTAAAAGAACCTGGATTTCTGATAATGTCGCATGACTTCCAAAGAGGATTTCTCTGTATCATGTAAGTTAAAAAAAATAAAAAATAAACTACATGCATCAAAGGGGGCATGGGAAGCACATTAATAAAACATAGCTATAACCTTAATTTAAGTCTACAAAACATTTGAACATTTTGTTACTGTTTGATACTGTACCATGTGACAGTTTTTCTTAGGCTATACAGGGGTATTGAACTAAATGTTTTAGCAGCTATTGGAATTTATAAATCTTTATTTCACTAATGAACAGGGCTGTCTTAATAGCATCATGGGCCCCTGGGCAAACGAATGCTCCGGGGGCCCCTACAATGGAGACAGTACAGGTAAACAGACATCAAGTGGGTAAGAGACAGACAAGGGGAGCTTCCCCTTTTGGATGGAGATCCGCATTAACTACATGAACAATCATTCTGTACAGCAAATACTACATACATAAAGTGACAAAGCTTCTAGATCGATGCCCCCCAGCACTCTGACCCTCTCTACTCCCCAGACATCCCCCCAGCACTCTGACCCCCTCTACTCCCCAGACATCCCCCCAGCACTCTGACCCCTCTACACCCCAGATATTTCCCCAGCACTCTGACCCCTCTACACCCTAGATATCTATGCTTTGGGGGGGGTAAAGGGCCCCCCCATGCAGCTGGGCCCCCTGGGCAGTGCCCAGGAGTGCCCTCTCATTATGACAGCCCTGCTAATGAAGCATAAAGGACCACCAACTGCATTTGTTATGCATATCGCTGAGTTGTGTACAGGTATGTATATGCTGTGTTGTTTATGGGTATGAACATGAGAAGCATCACCCAACATATTGCAAAACAATGGTTAAAAAAAAAATCTTGCATACTGCATCATCATTTTTTTTTTTTTAAGTCTTGGATTAATGTCAGTCTGGTAATTTATCAGATTATTCATATTTGGTAGTGACATCAGAGAGAGTGTAAAGAAGGGAGTTGTGGAACCTATACATGGGCCAAGTACTTCATATGATGTAAACATTTGTAGGAAAAGTTAATAACAAATCCCAAGTAAAATTACTTTTAGCAACAGTGGCTTTCTAGAAAATGCTACTTTTTTTCTGCTAACTCTGCCATTTGTTAAAGATGTTCCAAAATAGTAAATAACTTTTAAGCCAACCTTTAAATTAAGTCCCAAACATCTCTAAATAAATGTGATATCTACAGATCTCCTGATGGCGTCCTTCATATCCAGTCAAGGACTAAAATGCTTTAAATAGGACAAATAGTTCCACTAGTTAACATTCATGGCTGAAAACGTGTGAATCATATTTTACATGCTGCTGACACCATTTGATAATGCTCCACAGAACAGCTCTTTTAAAAAAATATATAAAATGTATTGTCTTATTTTAAGTTTTAAAAACACGCACAAGGGTACATGTCTAAAAAGTCAACCTGCAGAGAGATCACATTACTCAAAGCTTGAAATTGATTTTTTGGACTGGACGATTAAAGTAGTAGATCAGTGTGGAGCAGTAGATGTGACTTATCTTGATTTTAGCAATCTTCCATGCGTCTCACATAGAGAATTGAACAAGTTCCAATGTTTTGGATTGTACAGTGGTTGATCAGATAAAGAGAGATAAAACAAAGGGATAGAAAATACCGTAGAAAGCATAGTGCAGGAAACTTATCAGCCAACAGAATGCACCATTTCATTATTACAGTGAAAGTTTGTTTATAATGAACTTTGTAAAATGTTTTACTTTTAGGAAAAGATTTAACCTCTACAAATCTCATAATCTAATTATAATTTTAGGATGTGCAGAACACAGAGAACGAGAACAAAAGACAATCACACTATCACATTATAGTGTATATCAGGGCAAAAAAACTATACTGTACATCTCTACAATAGATGAACATTTTCTCATGTTGTATTTCTCCAAAAAAAGTACAGAAAAATAGGTATTGCTCTTTTACAAAATGAGCGTGCTCCTGATTTTTGGTTTGGCTAACACTACTAATAACTTAAATAACTCAACGGAAATAACTTTGTTATGAGGCAGAACTGATCTATGTTCAGAATCAAACCTGCACTTAAAACAATACAGCTGGAGATCAAAAGTTTGAATCGTATTTGTGGTTATAGTGGTTATTTCTGGTTTAAATAAACAAGACCTTTTTTTTTTCCATCTACAGTCCACACTGGTCAGCCTCAATTATTATGTCATAAGCAAACATTAAAAAGGAAGACTGTGGGGGAGGGGTAGTACATAAGAACTACACTGCCACTTCCAGGAATGACATATATTAACGCAACTAAAAGTAAGCTTGAAGTGTTACTAAACCCACAACAGTAAAACCAGTCTGTATATGCCGTAAAGCATGCTTGTTATACTCACTGTGGAACCTAAGGGTTTAAGCCTGCGCATTGTGTAAAAAGGCTGTTTGATCCTGTCTCCTCTGATCCTCCCCTTCTTCCATGATCGCCAATCCATCTCCTGATACTACAGAGCCTTGGGGGCACTCTGCACATGCTCAGTTTGGTGTGTACTGCTATTTTTTGGGCAGGGAGAGGCTGCATGTGATTGGCACAGGGCGAATCAGCATTGTCCAGACAAAGGGTCAGGGATCATGCAGCCCCATAGCACAGTCAGAGGAGAATGATAATTCCTCCTACAAGCTTTAATCAGTGTTTGGCTGGACACTGACAGGAGTCACAAGACTGCTATGTACTTATGATGAGAGGAATTTATCAGTTTATATTTACTAAAATAATTCAATTTCCATGTTCTGTTTATTGTGGGAGACCAGATCTAGTGAATGCAAGGTCCTGGTTTTAGTAACACTTTGAGCCAACTCTGTCTCTATTTTATAAGCTTAAAAGATTTCTGCAAGCAACTAACACCTACCAGTCCTGCTGCACCATCAAACTCCATTGGGTTGAAGAACCAAGCTTACTTAAAGAATGTTTGCATTATTGTGTCTTATTCCAATTTTTGATAGAACCGAAGGGCACAGCAGTGGATGTCAACATCTGACACTCCCAAAGTGTGGAATGAATATCTCTTAGCAAGTTTTGAGCTTTACTGCAGTAACACTTTAATGAGTGATCAGCACTGCAGGGCTGTATCATACAGTATGTGGTACTGGCACTGACAGCACCAATCATCCATTCATAAAATAGACAAACCTCTCAGCATCTGCCAAAGCACTGAGTGCTCTCTCACAATTATGAATGTTCAGGCAGCAATGTTTGTTAATTCACAATAGTAAAAGATCATTAAGAGCTTTAGACATGTGTTATCTATCTGTGCCTGCTTATAATCACCCAAGGCACCATCACATTGATCACACATCCCCATAGCACTGAGTGATATTTTACTAACATAAATTAATAAATCATAGCGTCTACAAACTATGGTTTATATACTGGAATTTTTATTATTATTTTTATACTAGTAATGGTGGCAACCAGTGATTAATCGCGCGACTGCGATATTATGGCAGACAATCTGACACCAACTGACACTTTTGACACTTTGTGGGAACCAGTCACACTAAAACAGTGATCAGTGCAAAATATATATATATATCACTGTACTAATGACAATGGCTGAGAAGGGGTTAAACTTCTAGGGCAATCAAAGGGTTAAATGTGTACCTAACCAGTTCTTGTGTTTACTATGTGGTGTTTTTACTAAGGAATGTGCTGGATTTTATTCCCTTTGCAGGGAAACGAAATCCAGCCCATCCCCACTGGCAGGACAGAGCTCTGCCTTGTTTACATAGGCAGAGCTCTGTTCTGTCATTCTCCTCACCGATCAGCGGGCACTGGCGGACATCCAGGCACCCACTAATCAGCATCTGCTGTGACTAATCAGGCACGCTTCCGACACAGGAGAGCCACTTTGCCGCTGTATAAAGACGCTATGAAGTCGGCAAGTGGTTAATGATATAGAATAGTTAATTTAATTTCTTTAAATTTTTAGAAGCTGGTATTGTATATTATGCCGCGTACACACGATCAGTTCATCCGATGAGATGGTCTGATGGACCGTTTTTATTGGTTAACTGATGAAGCTGACTGATAGTCCGATCGTGTCAGAACGTGGTGACGAAAAACACAACAACGTGCTGAAAAAAATGAAGTTCAATGCTTCCAAGCATGCGTCGACTTAATTCTAAGCATGCGTGGATTTTTAACCGATGGTTCGTGCCTACCAACAATCGGTTTTGACATATCAGTTAGGAAACCATCGGTTAAATTTAAAGCAAGTTGGCTTTTTTTAACAGATGGTTAAATAACCGATGGTGCCCACACATGATCGGTTTTGACCAATGAAAACGGTCCATCAGACCATTCTAATCGGTTTACCCGATCGTGTGTACGCGGCCTTAGTGTCACCTAGTTGTGCTGTGTGAGGGGCTGTGTAAAATACAGGACTTGATGGATAGAAATACAAATCATTTAGCAGTTAAAAGAGCTCCTATGTATCTTATCTGTGCATTCAGCAGTTTGCTTTTCCCATAACAACTGAAAAATGAAATCCATCTGTGACCTAAGACTGAGAAAAAACTATCATTGAGCACATGGAACATGGAAGTAATTTTGTGTCACTCGTGGCAGCATGCTACATATAATTACATGTTTTTAATAACAGTGGATGGTAATGTGAATTATATTCCACAATAGGAAACAAAGATACCAATTTATCACATTTAGCTGTGATATCTCTTTGTACTATACAAAATCAAAGAAAATACAAAAAAGTAGTGGTCAATATCAAAATCATATTTTCATACCAATAGTGACATCTGAGGAACTATGTGTCTCCAAAAATCCATTGACATGGTGCCATCCTTTAGGAATCCATTCAATTATCTTTATGAGATCATTGTTCCTCATATTTTTCTCTATTTCCATTTCAATTAATTTTCGCCTTAAGTATCTTCCAAGAAAACCCTTCACTGGATCTGTATGGTTTGCACATAGCACCCATCTGAGAGGAACAATATTACATAAAATTAGAAGATAATATTAAAACAGACACATTTATAGTAGTATCATACCCAGCAATGAACAGATAATGATACAAGCAATCAGGGGCCTTGATATTTCCAATTTTAGAATTGTTAATATAAAAAAAAACAAAGATTGCTGGAGAGCTAATACAAAAACATAATTGTTCACTTTCAAATGTATATAACATGATATATAATCCCTAACTTCTAAAAACACTATGCACTGTAAAACATTTAACAATTATACCGTAATGATCATAATTATTATATAGTGTGCTACATGACACCCTGTTTTCTGGAGACAGTGTTACATTTATGTGTATGATGATTGTTTTAATAAACTTGACTTTACTTTTACTATCGGAGTTGTACATACACTATATTACCAAAAGTATTGGGGTGCTTGCCTTTACACGCCCATGACCTTTAATGGCATCACAGTCTTAGTCTGTAGGGTTCAACATTGAGTTGGCCCATCCTTTGCAGCTCTAACAGCTTCAACTCTTCTGGGAAGGCTGTCCACAAGGTTAAGGAATGTTTCATGTACCACATCAGTGCCTGACCTCACAAATGTTCTTCTGGAAGAATGGTCAAACATTCCCATAGACATATGCCTAAACCTTGTGGACAGCTTTCCCAGAAGAGTTGAAGCTGTTATAGCTGCAAAGGGTGGGCCAACTCAATATTGACCCCATGGACCAGGGCCGATCCTAGGCAGGGTGCACAGGGTGCATTGCACCCAGGCGCCTGCAGAGGTGGGGGCGCCAAACATCTAACAGACTCTTTAACAAAAGCCCTCTCTGTGTCCATCACAGAGGCCCCTCTCCAGGTCCCAATAAAGTACTCTGCTTCTCTTCCTGTAATTTGTTTATTGTTAAGAGATCATGTAAGGATCCTAGGTTAATGAAGACTTCGTGGGGAGCATCTCTTTGGTTGAGTCATTACCATAGAAACATTTGTAAAGGGGAGGAGTTAGTAAAATGACAACGCCCATGTGGGGGCGACAGAAATATTTCTGCACCCAGGCGTGTGTGACCCTAGGATCGGCCCTGCCATGGACTAGGACTGGGATGCCACTAAAGTTCATGTGTGTGTAAAGGCAGGCATCCCAATACTTTTGGTAATATAGTGTACATTAATAAAGATAAAAGCATCACATTCACATGATTTTTTTAAATATCTTAGACTGGGGACTCTTTTGTTGAAGTAACTGTTCAACAAAGCACTCGTGGAGGAAGTTTGATAAATGTATTACTTAACCACTTAAAGACCCCCGCACGCACATATACGGCCACAACATGGCTCGTACAGGCACAAGGGCGTAAATTTACGTCCCCGCCTGAGTGCGGTTCGGGGGTCCCATCGGGACCCCCTCCGCGGCGTGCGGGGGTCTCCCTACCTCTGGGAGCGATCCGGGATCCCGCGATCGCTCCCAGCCAATGGGAGTGCGCTCCCAGCCTGTCACTTTCTCCTCCTGTGTTTACACAGGAAGGAGGAAATGATGTATTCTCTCATCGCAGCGCTGTTTCCCAGCGCTGCTGATGAGAGAAGACATCACAAGTAAGTGTGCACCAACACAACACTGACACACACTCACATAGGCATATTAACCCCTTGTGATCGCCCCCCCCACCCCCCTGTCACAGTGTTACTGAATGCAGTGATTTAATCACTGCATTTAGTGTCAGTGTGACAGGCACTGTAAAAAACAGTTAGTGTTAGGTTCAGATAGCCCCCCCACCCCCCAATAAAGTTTTAACCCCCTGATCACCGCCCTAGTTAACCCTTTCACTCCCTATTGCCAGCGTCACTAAGCGATCATTTTTCTGATCGCTGTATTAGTGTCGCTGTTCCCGCTAGGTAGCTATTTTTTTTTATTGCGATTTTTTTTTCACTAAAGACATGTGGCTAAATAAATTTTGGCCTAAATGTTTGACTAAAATTTAGTTTATTTGATTTTTTTTTAACAAAAAGTAAAAAATAGTGTTTTTTTTTTCAAAAATGTCGCTCTATTTTTGTATATAGCGCAAAAAATAAAAATCGCAGAGGTGATCAAATACCACCAAAAGAAAGCTCTATTTGTGGGAAGAAAAGGACGCAAATTTTGTTTGGGAGCCACGTCGCACGACCGCGCAATTGTCTGTTAAAGCGACGCAGTGCCGAATCGCAAAAACACCTTGGGTCATTTACCAGCGTATTGGTCCGGGTCTTAAGTGGTTAAATAGCCATTGTACTGGGGGTTGATATGTCCTCAAGTGTTCTCTCTCAGTTAGAATGATTCATCCTATGTTGTATATATTATGAATGACAATGTTATACCCCAGTTAGCACACTGGGTGGTTCATAGATGTTTATCTAAATTATTGGCACAAACACCTTGCTGTCAAAAATGGTTGGTTAGAGGGTTTTCACATATATTCCAGTGTATTTTTTCTGATCACAGGTACAGTACATGTATACTAAATCTATAAAGGTTTGGTTTAGCAATTGGTACTCAAATTTAAATCTTTTATAGTGTTTCCAAAGAAAATATTTTGTTAAGTGCTAAACATGTCATTGGATATTTTACCTGCTCTGTTCCACAAACAGAATAAGTTAGATAGCCATGAGAAACTTTAGACTAAAATATTTATCCCACTATAAATTTTGAACTCAGGACTCAGAATTTAGAACAAATAATTACCTGAAATTATGATGCAGTTCTAAATTTGGTGATGAGGAAATGCTCTGATTCATTGTTCCAATTATGTAGGGGCTGCAAGAGAGAAAATTAAATAAAACAGATCATAATCAGATAAATGATGTATCCACTTTAATGTATAGATTACCATATAGTTCCTCTTTGTGTGACCTCATATTACTGATAGCATCTATGTGAATAAATATATGTACAGTATGTATTGTCATACAAGACTTGCATGTCTAAGCTCTCCTAACAGTCAAGTGGAACTATACTGCTAAGCATATTTGAAGTGTTAGCAGCATTTTACAAAACATGCTGAACACTTATTACTAACGGTCATATATTTTTTTTATCAAGATGATGCCATCAGCCTGTAAACCTGTTCTGCCATGACAAATAAAGATTGACCTAGAAACTAAAAACGTTACAAAAAAAATCTAGAAAAAACAGTTACCCATCATGAAAAGCCCCACCCTCTTTTTTTCTTTTTTTTTTAGTACAATCATTTTTATTGAAAAACAAAGAGTATGGTTACAAAGGAAGTCCTAAAACAATCTTTTGGTGTGACATAAGACAAAGTAGAAACACAAAGTAATATCCAGTCATATAACAGTCTCCAGCGTTTCCATTTTACATTTGAATGCATAAAAATGCATAACAATGCCCCTATGTAGAAATTCGACCCCGCCTTCTAAGGGGTGGCGAGCCACATCTGAAGGGACTGCTGAGTGAGGGAGCTCACCCCCATGGGAACACACTGTGCCCTGATAGGGGATGAGTCCCCCCAACCCCGCCGCCCCCCCCCAGCATGCTAGCAGTAAACATAGCAGCAGGGGTTAACAACGTTGTATGTTAAACAATACATGACAAGAAAGTTCCAGAGTATAGATTATATCTACCTAAAAATTTATCAAGAGAAAGAGAAGGATCTCCAAATGGAGCAATTGGCCTCAAATTTTGTAATTTTACCATCCCTATTTGCCAGAATGTTTTCATATTCAGCTATCGTGTTTAGTTTAGCTACAATATCCCTTACTCTGGGGATTTCTGAGGATTTCCAGTTACACATTATTGCAGAGCGTGCTGCCATTAAAATGTTAGTGGTTATAGGCCTAATGTGGGAAGATTAGATATATTAATACTAAGGATTTTTTTTTTTTTTTTTATTTATTTTTTTATTTTTTATTTTTTAAAGTGTATTTTTGTGCGTGAACTCGAGAGAGAGGAGCCGGACTGCAGGAGTTGGCAGTAGGCAGACCCTCCCCCCGGAGGCAATCGCCATCCTTCTCCATGCCCCCGGTGGCAATGGCGGGTGTGAGGGGGGGCCTCCCACTCACCCCACCCTACCTGCTCCACTTGGGAGCCCGACTGGGGCCCAATGGGACAGAGGGACTCCCCCTATGAGGGAGTGAGGGGGTCTAGCCCACCCAGCCAGCCCCGTAGGTCCTTCGCCTCTCATTTTTAGGAGACCGCATGGCCAATGTGCGTGCGTGGTAAACCAATTTCGTGTGCGTGCAAGTGTGGTGGTTTTTGTGGGGGGGGGGCGTACTAAGCACAGGCGTACCTTGCATAGCACACCCACCGGGAGCCGGGCTGAGACCACCAAACTCAATTCACATGTAGCCGAGACCGGGATCCGAACCCTTGGCTGCAGAGGTGAACGGCTTGTCAGCGCAGACGATACTATGGGGTTTATATACTGAAGGCACATAGACTGTTCACGTAGCAAAGGAATTTTCACATAGCTTAGTGGAGGAGAAGAAGCTCTGCTGACTTCCATCATCCAATCACGTGCAAGTTAAACATACTCTTTTTTTATATTTCTTGCAATTATTTGCTCTGCATTACTAAGTGGAGGGAAAACTCCAAAGGGGTAAGCTGCAAAGTGAACAGCCTATTTGTCATTAGTAAATCAGCTCCTGCTAGTGCAAAAATATGTCATGCCATGATATTAAAAGGACAAAGGTAGAAATTGACATTCCTGCTAATAGAAGTTAAACAAAGACAATTTATATATACTGTATAGCCACCATTGTGATGCAGGGAAACATTATTATTATTTGTTTTTGCTGGAATTTCTTTAAAAATTTACACAAAAAAAAAACAGTACAAACTTACACAATCAGTCTTACTGAGATTGTAACAAAGACATATTTTTTTACACCATCATGGAAACAAGATACCCTCATAATAGTACATGTACATATTAAACCATTACCACGAGAGAAAAAAACGGAATTACTAAATTGTTCTGAAGGAGACAAAGCTCTGTTCCAACGCTTGACAGAGTTGCCAATTCTTCCTTTTAATTAATGACACATGTAGATTACACAGATTGTATGGCTAATGAAATGCAGCTACTGAACTGACTAAATTTAACCACCCATGGAACTGTATTGTTTAGTTATGTCAGTATTTAAAGCAATGAGTTGGCACATTTGCCAAATGGCTATGCATCCTCAGTATACTAAAAATGTTCTACTTGTTCCTAGAAGGATACGCATGATTCTCTGAGAAAATTTTAAAGGGAGAATGAATATATGCACTTAAGTATTCAACCTTTTGGTTGGAACCACATTATGTATCAAAATTGTAACTGTTTCACAAATGAAATTTAGCAATTAATGGAAGGGTCTCTGGTTTCATTATGATAAGCTCATTTACCTGTTTTCATACCTTTAGGTGTATATTATTTTAAAAAGTATTTTTAAAAGTCTGAAACTCCAATTGCAATGAATGCCTGTAATTTCTCTGGTATCTAAGTTCTGGATAAAGCAGTGCGTCAATCGCACAAACAGGAAATTACATTTCTAGAGTGGGGGTGAATGTCGGTACCATTCAATAAGTGCCATAATATAACGGAACAACATTTGATTATTTTTTACAAGTTTAGACGTTCCCACTAGCTGCAAACTGAATATATTATAAATAAAAATGTTCAGTCTTCCTTTATATATCTTTAATAATAATAGTGTTTAAGTGTATGTAAGCTCTAGCGTTAAAATTCTCTTCTCTCTTTTGGTCTGTTAACTATACCAAGTGCTTTGTTACATCTGCTTAATAACTGCAAAAAACATGTTGAATCTGCCAGGAATCCAATGAGCTGCATCAAAGGACTCTAATGACTGGTAAGGTAATGACTAATGAATCTAAGGATCGGTAAGCTGATAAATATAACATTTTTGTAGCATTTCTGAGTTTAAATACACATTAAACTGGGCCTATTTGTTTGCTTTTATGATTATGGTACACCTATAATTCAACAGATACTTAGGTTTAGTAAGCACCAAGCACCTATTGGTAAATTACTACAAGCAAAGTCATATTTAGCTATATATATTGTATAATCTAGCCACCAATAATAGGTATCAAACCTCATGCCAATGCATATTCAAATCTTATTAGTAATTATTATATATAGCAAGATTTTTTTTTTTATATGCAGATGCATTCAAACAACAATGTCATTACAGTTTTTCACAAGACATCAAACACTACAATAAAATAGTAAATAGATTTATTCATCTCCTCTGTTGTTGGTAACATTTGTTCTAACAAGAAAAGAGTGCTATTGTATCATGTTACCTGAACACAAAAAAATAAACATTATATGTACTTCCAAGATAACAAATCCAAAATGTGACACTTTATATGTTCCCCTTTAACAAACTCTTCCTGGCAAACTGTAATAATCAATGCTAACAATCCTGCCTAATGTTAATGAGAAATGACTTAAAGGTTAATTGTATCAGGATTGTATCATACCAAAAAATGTATATTCTGTTATTTTTCTTCATGGGAAGTTATAATAATAATAGTAATAATAACAATAATAATAACAACATAAGAAGTCAACTATAAGGTACTGTCTAACAATATCATTAGGATGAGCATCTGAAATAAATAAAGTGATCATGTTTATAATTTACTTATTTGTTTATTTTTCTTTGTAAAATCAATAATTGTGCTTTTCTGCACTCTATCACATGAAATGGGACAATCTAGACTTCTATCAGGGCACATAGTGAGTTTCAGAAATGTGTCACACTTAAAAATACATAAATCATGTTAATATGTGGACATATTTGCATTTGCCTTTGTGTGTTCATGAAAGCTCCACTTTGCTACAGCAATCAGCCACCATCCTATTGAGCAAAAATCTGATTATACAGTTTAAAGTGGTTCTAAAGGCTAAACAATTTTATCTTAATGCATTTCTGGCATTAAGGTTAACAATGTTTAGGAGAATGTATTGCCCCCCCCCCCCCCCTCAGCCTCCCTATACTTTCCTGAGTCCTCACTCGATCCAGCAGCTCTCTCCTTTCATATTCTGGTTTCACAGGCTTTGCTGATCCTCCCACTGCTGTCAGTCAAATCCTGTGATGAGGAAGCAGGGGATAGGGCTGGAGCTGCGCTATGTTTAGGCAGGGCTGCTCGGAATAGAGCCCACAGGTGCGCCATAATAGTAAACGGCTTCCTATTGTGGCATACTGAGAAGAGGAGGAGCCAGGAGCGCTGGCAAGGGACCCAAGTAGCAATCTCGAGAAATAATTCCCATGTTTGTACTATTTCGGCACAACTGCACAGGCACAAAAAAAAATCACTGCTGCATTAAAGCAAAGGACACATAAAAGGAAGGTCGTACCATTTACTGTATTTACAGTTTAGAAATCCATTAAAGATGTCACTCAGGGATCCTATATGATGAAGATTATCTAGAATTACTACCAGTGGAAGGTCAGTATCATTATCACCACTGCACTGGTCTGCAAGCTTAGCAAGATACTGTCGCAGTTCCTAAAAATAAAACAAGAATGTTAAAGAAAATAACATTGTTATTATTTGCAGCATGTAAATGGGAAGTCCAGATCATTCCAAACAACATTATAGTTGTAATATGGCTGTTTTCATATAATACATTTAGGGCAGAAATATAATTGGCACCATACTTAAGTACATAATCAATAAGAAAGAAAAGAATAGGAGCCCACTTAAGTGGGATTGTGGCCACCACATGTGTGAAGTTGTTAAGGGTTAAAATGTAATATTAGTAGGTATGCAATAAGATGTATAGGATGTTTTAATTTTATGTACTGGCTTTACATTTGGGATCAACAGCCAGCCAATGGGATGCATCGGACGTTTCTGGTAGCCAGGAAGGCTTTATAAGGATTGGCTGGGCTTGGAATCTCCCTCTTTTTCTGTCAGCATAGCACCGGTGGAAGAACTCCCCCTCCCTCTCCAGTCGTGGCAATTTTATGTGGTCGGCGTCACTCTGGATGTCTAGGGGGTACGTGCTATTTTATGATATAATGAGGTAATGCTGCTTGAGTTCCAAAAACTAAGCAGTTGCACAGTTGCACAGTTGGTTGGTTTTCATTAAAATATGATGTTTGATGTTGAGTAATAAAAGTTTATATGGTTGATTTAATTTATTGTGTTTAAACCAATAAAAATGCTGCGACCTTTATTTGCCAAACTTGGGTCAGTATATTTATTTGATTGTACCTGGAGCAATTTGCTGTTTGCTCATTGACTTATCAATAAATGATGCATACATGCTTTAAATTCTCAAATTCTCAGTAAAATAAATATGGATTTAGGATAACCTATCATAATCAAAATTGTCTGTTTTGGGCAGCTGATTTTTAAGCACGTTGATGCTGTCGTTGGCCTTATAGTCTGAAATATGACAGGAAATGCTAGGTAAAAAAAACCTTTGTAAATCAAATATCAGTCTGACATTTCAATTAATATAAGATCCAAGTGGTATCTTATTAAAAAAACAATATCCAAAACAGCACGCCCTAGCATTTTAACACTGTTATATTTTAAGAGAGTCTATGACACCTGGGTCACTGGTTACCTGATAACTGAGATTCACAATGTTATATAATTTGTCATGCTTTGATAAGCTTAGGCTGAACACCTTTTTCCCATTTTATTAACATTGTCTTACCCATATTTTAAAGGGCATTACCTTTAACACTGGAACCCTTTGTTACAGTGATCATGTGCTTACATCTTGTACACGAAAATGTTCTAAACAAGCAATTAAAACACTTTAAAGACCCTCATTCATCTCTGTATCTATAACAGCCTTCAAAATTTCCACTCGCCTACTAGCATTTGGCGAGTGGATTTAAGCTGGGGGCGAGTGATGACAGGGCTGCATGACCAATCTCCCTCCAATCTGTGCCTACACTTAGAGTCCCAATGAGATTGTCGGCCGAAGAGGAAAGGTGCATGCTCAGGAAAAGTAGTCTGGTGAGCCGCGCACAGGCAGAGCAGTACACAGGTGCTCTTCCTACAATTCTCATTAAGCCATGGGACCTAACAGTATGACCTCTCTGAGCCTGTCCCTCCCCCCGACCAATGTAGCTGGAGAACAGAAAGTAATGAGTGAGGTGGAGGATTGTTAAAATTACCACTCCGGTGCAGCGCTCACTGAAAGTTGCCCTGACATGAGAGTGGCAGCCTTCCAGTTTGTGCAGTTTTCTTCTCCTTGTGCTCTATGTAAGTGTCCAACAGTTCAGTCTGAGCACTGTGAAAAGACTAGTCTCAATGTGTGCTGTGTTAGTGTGCGCTGTGCTATGGTGTCAATGGTTATGCAGTTGTGTGGATCTCAGCGCTGGATTGTACTCCCTCCTGCTGTGCTGCAGCTCCTCTCCTCACTGCCAGCCTGAATAAAAGGGGGAAGTGGGGACATGCAAGCGTGGAGCCGCACACACAGGCTCCTGATGATGAGATGAATAGGAGAGGGAGAGAGAGAGGATGGATGGAAGTTGCAGAGGGGACAGCAAGAGAATGGGGAAGAGACCCTGTCCCTCTGGTCTGCCCCCAGTGCCCTGTCCCATTTTGTTAAAGTTGTTGGTAATATTTAATTTTTTAACTTGATTCTGCATAAAAATTTAACAGTGTTAACAGATAATCTACGAGAGCGTGTTTACGGGTGCAATTAGGTGCAGGGCAGTGTATGAATTAGGTGGGGCAACTGGTGGCGAGTAACTCTTGAGGCCTGGCTAGTAGCTCAGGACTTGAAATTTTGAGCCCTGTCTATAAGCAGTTTAAATAAATTGTATTTCAAAGGTCAAAACAGAGGCACTGAAATGTGATATTTGTTCACTGGTCCCGCTTGAGGAGAGAGGACACAACAGCCTGAATTAGGAAGTCACTGGTACTGTTTTTTTTTTTTGTGAGTGCAAGGATTTAGGCAGTGACAGAGCACAAGATCACTTTCCTGATACCACCAAAAGATCAAATTAAGTTAACAGCCAACAAGAAAACAAACAATTCAATGCAGGATGGGAGCTGTAGTTTCCTGTCTATTGAAGCAAGATGGCAGAAGAAGTGACATGCAGTGTCTATCTCCCCATGTTGCTTGTGAAGAAACAGCCCTGAATCATGACATCGCTGTTACCCAATATTTCAGGGTTTTTTTGGTGGGGTTTGTGGCTAGGGCCCCCAAAAGAGATAACTGGTAAATTCTGATGACAAAAAGGAAGGAATATTAAATCTGTTAAAGTTATCCCGGAGTAGGGTTTGAACAGTCACTAAGCCAAGATGCATTTAAGCTCTAGAGTTCAGAGCACATATGCAAATCTATGTATGAAATACAATAATCAAAATATGGAATATTAAGAAAGTATAAATGCAAAAGTGTAACTCAAAATCTGTACTTACAGAAAACACACTATGGTTTCAGACAATTCTATTCTCTTAAAAGAGATAGATAAATATACTTTTGCTTACTCACTTTACTTGATTTGTGATCCACATTAAAGGTTGCAATTGCTTCCTCAATTTTCTTTCTGCCACTTTTATTTACAACATATTCAGCAAGTTTGTTTGCTAGATATGTCTTTCCTGTTCCGCTGGGCCCGGATAATATAATCCTGTGATGCTCCATCAATAAATTAAAGTAGCGCTGAGTAATTGGTTTAGGAATGAGGGTATCAAACACAAAACTGTCCAGGCTACTTTCTTCTACACCTAAAAAAAATGAAACCATGACATGTAGCTTCTTAAAACAGTGTAATATTATAGAGTAATTTGAGAAAATCAAATGCCTAAATCAATGTTAATAAATAATATTTGACTCCTATACAAATAAAATATTGCTAAATCATGATTTCAGATTCAAATTCAGAATACTTTATTATTCCTAAAGGGAAATTACTGAGAAACAGTAACATTCAACAAAGTCAAAATTGCAATAACAAATGGAAACAAGACACGATAACAAACAATAAAAATACCAATAACAGCAAGTTAATATATACAATAGCCATGAATTAAAAATAAACCCAACTAAAAATAAGAAATACTATACTGTAATAAAACAGTATCATCCTATTAACACACTACATAGAATAAGAACACTGATTACCCTAAACATTATTTCATATAACTAACCTAACACTAACATATTATAAAAACAACAAGAAAATTGTAACATAAATCAGATTAAAATCCTCACATCCAGCACTCACAAGCTTTTGTCAAAGGCAAAAATGATTTCCTGTGTCGCTCTGTGGTGCACCATGGTTGTAACACTGAAAGTACTCCTCAGACTGATCAGCATATTGTGAAGTGGATGGAAGGAGTTGTCCAAGATTGAACGTACCTTGGACAGCATCCTCCTCTATGAAACTATTGTTAAGACTCCAACTCTGATTCAACATCATCACTGGCCTTGCAAACCAGTTTATTGAGTCTACAGCTTCGTAGATTTATATGCACAGAAGGTAATATACTGTATTTATTGGCATATAACACTCACTTTTTTTACCCTGAAAATAGAGGGTAAACTGTGTCTGTATGTTATACACAGGGGGCTGTGGAAAGATTGTTTCCTGAAACTTCCCTCTTAACTACTTGCCGACCGCCACTGTCATGTTACTGCGGGATGGTGGCACTGCTGGGCGAGAGCCCGTAGCTATACGTCCACTCTAAAGCGGCTGCTAGGGGGCGCGTGCGTGCCGCTGCTCGCTCCCGAGTTCCGCGCGTGTGCCCGGCGGGTACGATCGCCGCCGGGCATACGTGCTCATTCGTTACAGAGCGGGGAGTGTAAACACAAAGCTCTCGGGCCTGTCAGCGGGAGAAACGCTGATCTTCTGTTCATACAATGTATGAACAGAAGATCAGTGATTTCCCCTAGTGAGGCCACCCCCCCATACAGTTAGAACATCCCCCAGGAACACACTTAACCCCTTCCCCGCCCCCTAGTGTTAACCCCTTCACTGCCAATGGCATTTTTATAGTAATACAATGCATTTTTATAGCATTGATCGCTATAAAAATGCCAATGGTCCCAAAAATGTGTCAAAAGTGTCCGAAGTGCCCGCCATAATGTCGCAGTACTGAAAAAAAATATAAATAAAAATGCCATAAAACGACCCCCTATTTTGTAAACGCTATAACTTTTGCGCAAACCAATCAATAAACGCTTATTGTGTTTTTTTTTAAAAAAAATATGTAGAATACGTATCGGCCTAAACTGAGGAAAAAAAAATGTTTTTTTATATATTTTTGGGGGATATTTATTATAGCAAAAAGTAAAAAATATTGCATTTTTTTCAAAATTTGTCGCTCTATTTTTGTTTATAGCGCAACAAAATAAAAACCGCAGAGATGATCAAATACCACTAAAAGAATGCTCTATTTGTGGGAAAAAAAAGGGATTTTTAAATACAGCTTACCTGTAAAATCCTTTTCTTGGAGTACATCACGGGACACAGAGCGGCATATTCATTACTATATGGGTTATATGGAGTACCTTCAGGTGTGGACACTGGCAATCTCAAACAGGAAGTCCCCTCCCTATATAACCCCCTCCCCTAGAGGGAGTCCCTCAGTTTTGTAGCAAGCAGTATGCCTCCCAAAAATGTTCCCCAAAAGAGGGGTGGGAGCTCTGTGTCCCGTGATGTACTCCAAGAAAAGGATTTTACAGGTAAGCTGTATTTAAAAATCCCTTTTTCTTTCTCGTACATCACGGGACACAGAGCGGCATATTCATTACTATATGGGATGTCCGAAAGCAATGCTTTAATGAGGGGAGGGAGACATCTTCCAAAGAAGGATTCAATTTAGAGGTATACTCAAATAATAATAATAAATCCAACTTAGTCAAGAAATAATTTTTTTTTTTTTTTTTTTTACAACCAAGGGTGCCCCCGATCCCGAGGATCTTAAACCGCAGCCTGTAGTACTGCCTGCCCAAAGGCTGAATCCGCATTCCTTCTCACGTCCAGTTGATAAAACCTTGTAAACGTGTGGACTGATGACCACGTCGCCGCCTTGCATATCTGAGCCATAGAGATCTGATGGTGTGCTGCCCAGGAGGCGCCCATGGCCCTGGTAGAATGGGCTTTTACCGACAAAGGAGGAGGCAACCTCTTCAAACCGTAGGCCTGAATGATTAATTGTCTAATCCATCTCGAGATGGTGGATTTTGCAGCTGCTTGCCCCTTCTTGGGGCCATCTGGTAAAACGAACAACACCTCTGTTTTCCGGATCTTTTCTGTAGCTTTAAGATAGGCCTTCATGGCCCGGACAATATCTAAGGAATGCAGCAACCCCTCCTTTCTAGATGTGGGTTTCGGAAAGAAGGATGGAAGTACCAAATCCTGGTTCAAGTGAAAATTAGATATAACCTTTGGTAGAAAGGTTCGATGGGGCCGGAGAACTGCCCTGTCCTTATGTAGAATGAGATATGGTTCCTTACACGATAAGGCTGCCAACTCTGACACTCTCCTGGCCGAAACTATGGCGACCAAGAATACCAACTTTCTTGTCAGTAAAACTAAAGGAATCTCAGCCAACGGCTCAAAGGGTTGTTTCTGTAGAGTGGACAGGACAAGATTTAAGTCCCATGGACAAATTGGTGACTTGACAGGAGGATTAATACGCAAGACCCCCTGTATGAAGGTTTTTACCAGCGAGTGGGTGGCCAGCGGCCTCTGAAACCACACTGACAGAGCTGAAATCTGTCCCTTGATTGTGCTTAATGCCAGGCCTTTATCCACTCCTAGCTGGAGAAAACGTAACACCCTATCAATGGTATATTTGCGGGAATTACATCTTTTGGATTCACACCAGCCTACGTAGGTCCTCCACACCCTGTAATAAATCACCCTGGAGGCCGGCTTTCTAGCCCTAATCAGGGTAGGAATTACCTGCCTAGACAGACCTCTACCCCTGAGAATCAGGGATTAGACGCTGTAATGTAGGGTGGAGGGTGGAGGATCGGGCCTTGTGAGAGTAGGTCTGGTCGTAGAGGAAGAGTCCAAGGGTCTCCCACTGCCATCTTCAGGACTAGTGAGTACCATGTCCTCCGGGGCCAAGCTGGAGCTACTAGAATGACTGGCTTGTGCTCCACTCTGATCCTGCGCAACAGGCGAGGAAGTAACTGTAGCGGAGGGAATGCATATAGAAGTTTGAATTGATGCCAAGGGCAAACCAACGCATCGGTTCCGCAGGCCATAGGGTCCCTCGCTCGAGACACGAACCTGTCTAGTTTCTTGTTGAACCTGGATGCCATTATATCTATGTCTGGCATTCCCCACTTCGGGCAGATTGTCTGAAAGACCTGGGGATGCAGAGACCACTCCCCCGGCGACAGAATCTGGCGACTTAAGAAGTCTGCCTGCAGGTTGTCCACTCCGGGAATGAATATCGCCGAAATGCAGGGTACATAAACCTCTGCCCACTGAAATATCAAGCTCACCTCCCTCTGAGCGGCCTGACTCCTGGTTCCCCCTTGGTGGTTTATGTATGCCACCGCTGTGGCATTGTCTGACTGGATTCTCACCGGGGACCCCTGTAATCTGGAAGTCCATGCCAGGAGGGCTAGGCGAGCAGCTCTGATCTCCAAGACATTGATGGGTAGCTGCCTCTCTGCTTCCGCCCAAGTTCCCTGGCGAGAGAACCCCTCCAAGACCGCCCCCCACCCTGCCAGGCTAGCGTCTGTGGTAACTACCTTCCAGACAACGGGGCTGAAGGACCTTCCCTTTAGAAGATTCTGAGGGTTTAACCACCAGGCCAGGCTTTGTCGGACCTTTGATGATAGCGTCAAAGGGGACTCCAAGGCATGTGCTCTCTTGCCCCAGGCTGCTAGAATGGCTGCCTGTAGGACGCGAGTGTGGATCTGAGCGTATGGTACTGCCTCGAACGTGGCCACTAGCTTGCCTAGTAATCGCATACACAGGCGAATAGTTGTTTTTTTCTTGCTTAGAACCAACTGAACCAACCCCTTGATAGCCTCGACCTTTACAAGGGGCAGGAACACCCTTTGCTGTTCTGTGTCTAACCTCATGCCGAGGTATTCCAACTGCTTTGTAGGATGGAACGCTGATTTTTCCCGGTTTAGGACCCAGCCGAACCTCTCGAGGTACTGAACCGTGAGGTTTACTGCCTGTTGCAGACACGGTCGTGAGTGATCTATGATTAAAAGGTCGTCCAAGTATGCTAGGACTGTGACCCCTTGGATCCTTAGATTGGCCAGAACTGGGGCTAGGATCTTCGTGAATACCCGGGGGCCGTGGCCAGCCCGAAGGGGAGCGCCCTGAATTGGAAGTGTCGCTGCCCCACTGCGAAGCGTAAAAATCTTTGATGCGGCTGAAAGATTGGTACATGAAGGTAAGCATCCTTTATGTCTATGGAAGCCAGAAAGTCGTCCCTCTGGAGCGTGGCGACTGCTGACCGGACAGATTCCATCCGGAAGGTACGAACCCTTAGGTAAACGTTTAAACTCTTTAGGTCCAAGATTGGCCTGACATCGCCGTTGGGCTTTGGTATGACAAAGAGATTGGAATAGAAACCTAGCCCCTGCTCTTGGGCTGGTACCTCTATTATCACGCCCTGGCAAAGCAGGTGATCCAAAGCTGCCATCATCGAGGCCTTCTTTGCTGGATCCTTTGGTAGCCTTGACTCTTGAAAATGAGGCGGAGGAAACTTTAGAAACTCCAGTCTGTAGCCTGTGGTTACAGATGCCCGGACCCATTTGTCGGGGATCTTGGCTTCCCAAACTTCTGAGAAGAAACGAAGCCTTCCCCCCACCCGCGAGAGTGGGGGCGCCCCTTCATAAGGCAGACTTAGGGGCTGGCTTTGTCGGCTTGCGATACCATGGTCTCTTACCCCCAGGGCCCTGTCCCTGCGATCTATTGTTAAAGTTTGATCGCGCAGGCGGCCGTCGATACTGCCTGGAATTTGAGGGCCCTGAGACAGGAGAGAGCTGCCATTTAAATGTAGGACCCCGGAATGTCTTTTTGACTGGTAAAAGGGTACTTTTGCCACTTGAAATAGTCTGAATGTATTTATCCAGATCCTCTCCGAAGAGTCGTCCTCCATGGAAGGGAAACCCTGCCAGAAGCTTTTTGCATGGGGGCTCCGCCGCCCAGTTCTTCAACCATAAGAGCCTTCTCATGTGCACCAAAAATAGTGATAAACGAGAGGCCTGCTGGATGGAATCCTTTATAGCAGGGGTGTCCAAACTTTTTTCAAAGAGGGCCAAATTTGATGAAGAGAACATGCATGAGAGCCGACCATTTTGCCTGACGTTTTTTAAACCATTAAAATTTGGTTAATTGTGTTCTTTCGAGCAACTAATACACGGCCCAACAATAATTCTCTTGCCTTTGTGGCTGTGTGTGGTGAAGAGATGAGCCCAGTCGTGTTATTTGGATTCACTGAATATATCTTTTGTGGCCCTAACGAATCCCCAAGCGCTGCTGAAGAATAAGGATGAGCTTGGGTGTGTTATTTGGATATACCGTATTCGTATTTATTGGCGTATAACACGCACAGGCTTACCATTGCCATGAATGCAGCCTCGCATGTGCGCTGAATGCAGCCTTACCTTTGCCATCAGTGCAGCCTGATTGATGCCCATCTGCAGCTTCGGAGGGGACAGGGGGGGGGTGAGTGCCAATAGATAACAAACAGGAGAATCTCTTGTTTACACAGTTACCTCTTTAATACAAAGTCCCGCCTCCAATGATAGACAGAACTGTCATTCAATGGCATCCCAGGAGACGGAACTTCCTATTCCAGATGCCGCTGAGTAAACAGAAGGTTCTCTTCATGTAATCTGATGGCACTTGTCCCACCCACTCCCTGTCCCTTCCGAGGCAGTGTCAATAAATATGGTATATATCTTTTGTGGCCCTGGGGGCCACAAACAATATATATATCCAAATCCCCAGGGGGGCCGTATCAAATCACCTGGGGGGCCGCAATTGGCCCGCGGGCCGCACTTTGGACATGCCTGCTTTATAGCATCTACCGCAAAACACAGAGCTCTGGGAATGTCAGAAAACTCTTCTGCCTGTTGGGTAGGCATGTCTTTTAGCATTTGTTTTGTCTGGTCCTTTAACGCCTGACAAACTCCAATTGCAGCCACAGCTGGCTGTACCACTGCTCCTGCCGTAGCAAAGGATGCCTTTAAAAGTGTCTCTAACCGTTTATCAACCGGATCTTTAAACATTTGTATGTTTTCCACCGGGCAAGTTAGTGATTTATTCACACATGAGATGGCTGCATCCACCACTGGGAGCTTCCACCTCTTCGAGAATTTTTTCTCCATAGGGTAAATGACCGAAAATCTCTTCGGCGGCAGAAAAATCCTGTCCGGTCGTACCCAATCCTGAAAGATCAATTCCTCCAAGAGAGGATGGACCGGAAAAACCGCGTTGCTCAAAGGAGCTTTCAAAGAGCCCAGAGAGGATACCGCAGGAACCTGAGGCTCTGGCAATGGTAAATTAAATGCCGAGCAGACCATGTCCGTCAAAGACTGCACCCACAGTCTCTCTGTCTGGGAGTCTGAAAATGGTTCCTCAGAGGTAGATCCCTCAATCCCTGAACCCTCTTGGTTCCGGCCTAGTTGACCTCCTGCGATTTCAATTCCTCCTGAGAGAGAATTTCAGCATCTGAGGATACACCTTTTGGCGATGGGGATCTAGCCCGTTTCTTGCCAGGAATAGATCTAGCGATCATCGCTGCTAATCTTTCTTCTAGCCCCCCTAGGGATACGGCTAGCATCTCCTCTGTGATAAACACAGGGCTGGGCTGTTCTGGGCCAGCCTCAGCACCAGACCCCCCCAATGGCTCATCCAAGGCGACCTTCATGGGAATAAGCTGCGGGAAAGTATCGGCATATCATCAGAATCAGAGGGGGAACCCCTTTGTTTTTTGGTCTTTTTTGTACCCTTTGACCCCGAACTTTTGGAAGCCATAATACAAAATCGAGGGACTCCGCCTACAACAACAGCCTGTAGTGGCCAGGAGTACAAAACTAGGGTTTAGGGGACAATAGATCACTAATGCCCAAAAACCGATGGGGCCCCGTATGTTCTTTTTTTTTTTTTATAATATCAAACTTTTTTTTTTTTTTTTTTTAAAACATACAGCGTCGCCCCCAAATTTAGTTTGCCAGCCTCCAACCTGTTGCCAAAGGGGATTTTTTGGCTTAACAGAAAAGCATTGGAACAAAGTCCAGCATGTACTACCCCTCTTCCGCCACCGGGAGTCACTGTTCTGCCGCTCTGCGTCCTCTCCCTTCCAGATCAGCCTCAGACTGAGCACTGACTATAGCCTGCCGTTATAACAGCACATAAGGCGCGCCCCTGATGACGCTGCAGGCACAACCCCCCCCCCACCCTCCCCTCCGAACGGCGCGAAAACGTCTATAAGACGTGCGCGCGCACGCGCGCGCGTATGCCGGAGAAGGAAGCACATGGAGGAGCCGCGCTGCTGGAGACCCAGGACTGCAGCTTCAGGCGGCAGAATCAAACCCCCGGCCAGGTAGGACTCTCCAAAAGGCCCCATAGGGGTCCTTACTAGCCCTGGGAAGAAAGCAGCAGGTAGCTAGCAAACACAATCGTTTCTTAGACAGGGGGACCCAGTGATGGGGGAATGAGATCATCCTGTCTTCTCAGACATAGTGAGCAAGGCTGCCAATGCAGAGCATACTTAGGCTACCCCCCTTTTAGGTCACCCTGGAGAGCCTGCTGTCGAACCAAGTCCCGCAGGCTCCCCTCTTACCTGCTCCATGCTGCAGGACGTTTGTCTAGCAAAACGGTCCAATCTTCTCCCATCTCCAGGGGTAGCGTAGTAGACCTTCAGGCCCTGGGGTCCTGGAAGGTACCCACTGTCCTGGACCTATATAGCACCCTGGCAAACAGGAACTTATGGTCTTTACTAACTCCAAGTCCTGGGCCCAGGGCCCAGGGTCCAGCCCTCCAAAGAGGAGCATTATAGGCAAAACCCCACGGTTTGGGGCCCTGGGTACTGTCCACTTTGGCACTGAGGCTCCTTGGACAGATCCGGTTAGCCCGCCCTTAATCCCAAGGATGTGGAGCAAAGCTATTCCGTGACCAACACCTAAGGGACTCCCTCTATATAGTAATGAATATGCCGCTCTGTGTCCCGTGATGTACGAGAAAGAAAAGGACGCCAATTTTGTTTGGGAGCCACGTCGCACGACCGCTCCAATTGTCAGTTAAAGCGACGCAGTGCCGAAAATAAAAAGTGCTCTGGTCATTGAACAGCAATATTGTCCGGGGCTAAAGTGGTTAAAGTTAGGGTGCATGTTATACGCCTGTGCGTGTTATATGCCGGTACATATTCCATCAAACATAATATAAGTAAATATACCGTATCTAAGTGCACATAGATGTTGTGTGCCAACATTCACAAGTAAAGGAAAAATGTGATCATAAACAGACCATTACAATGACAATCCCACCATCTGAGACTGCAATAAAGTGGTGCCAAAGACATCTTATTTCACATACCAA
This sequence comes from Rana kukunoris, assembly GCA_029574335.1. NCBI lineage: Eukaryota > Metazoa > Chordata > Amphibia > Anura > Ranidae > Rana > Rana kukunoris. Next base: position 202,792,550 of record CM056051.1, read on the forward strand.
TTTAATACAGCAGAATATCTCTCTTTCAGCATCTCATGGACTCATGATGTCCTTAAATACGTAATTATTTGGCAGGTCCAAACTGCTAAAACCAGACATAGGTACCAACATAACAGTGTTTTTTTTATTATACAGATGTACCCTTTTCTTTTAGTAATATACTTTATACTGTATGAAAGCTATAGATCATAGAGGAGTTCACCAGATATACCAAAACTACAGGATCACAGACTAATTACTTTTGTAAAAGTAAGTAAACCTATAGTAAAATGCATAGGGATATGCTGTGATCATGATGTCCATTTGTTGTTCCATCAATAGCAATGATACATTCCACTATGAGATACATACCAAAAAATGGTGTAACAAGTTTGTTATATTTTAAAGCAAGGGTCTCCAGCTGTTGTCGAACTACAAGTCCCATGAAGTATTTCAAGGCTGACAGTTACAATCTTGACTCCAACAGAAAGAGGCATGATGGGATTTGTAGTTTCGTAAAAGCTGGAGGGCCACCAGTTTGAGACCTCTGTAAATTTAGAGGAACAATTTTACTACTTCTCAAATCCAAGAAAGCATTTTACATATTTGTGTTGTTCTTATTTAATACATAAATATATATATATATATATATATATATATATATATATATATATATATATATATATATATATATATATATTATATATATATATATATATATATATATATATATATATATTCGTCATACTATTAACAAACATCAATTATTTTGTATGGGTATGAAAACTGTATATGCGTTTCCCTTTTCTTTATTAGTGTATACTGTCTTTCAGCTGATTAACTCATTTGGCCTTCAGTCTTAACAACCAGAAGTAGACATTAAATATAGCCAATGTGCTTTCTCATGGCCTACAAAGTTCCCTGGGAAGAAGGAGGCCGTCATTATGCAAAACTGCAACCAGGCTACATAATGTGATCAGGCCTGCATCCTCCTGTCCACAGTACCATGTTATTAATCAGTGTGACTGCCCATCCTTGTTATGAATTAATAGTATGGTGTAATGCACAAGGCAACTGTGGGAACTGAAGTTTTTAGTTGCATAACAGAGTGTTATGATCTTGGGGCTATTGGCTATTGGACATAACAGTACATGATGTGACCTCAAGATCAATGCTTTTTATCTCTGCTGCTGATTTAGCAGCATTAAAATAGTCACAGGTTCTCTTAAAGCAGTGTTTTTCAACTCCAGTCCTCAAGGCACACCAACAGGTCAATTTTTCAGGATTTCCCTCAGATGAAATGGTTGTGGTGATTACTAAGACAGTGAAACTGATCAAATCACCTGTGCAAAATAATGGAAAGCCTGAAAACATGACCTGTTGGTGTGCCTTGAGGACTGGAGTTGAAAAACACTGTCTTAAAGGATAAGTTCACCTTTTAACAAAAAATAATAAATGCACATTTTTTGCAGGTAAAAAAATGTCCATTTATTATTTGTTGTTTCTGGAGCCTCTAAAGCATTGCACCAGTAATTAGTAGATCACTGGTGCCATGCAAGATCCTGCAGATCTGTCAGTATCTGTTTGCCCATACAACCCATATGAGCAAGCATATACATTCTGACAGGAAGAGAGGATGAACTACCATGGCACTGAGTTCATTGAAAAAGACATACCGACAGCTACAAAGGCTACTGGACCTTGTAGTTTTCCATTCACAGGACACTATTGGGGGGGGGGGGGGTTTGAAGATCCCTGCAAGCTGTCAGATTGGCAAATCAGGTAATAACATGTTACACCCTGAATGTGGGTGTAACATGTAACATATTACAAAATGTGATCTTATCCTTTAAAACCTGGCATGCATGGTTGTAGAGTAAAATCTCCAGATATTACAGAACAAATAAAATAATCATTGCATGACTGTACGTTGTTTAGTAACACAAGAATTATTATAGTCTTGGAAACATAACAGATAAATAAAACAATGCATATACCTTTAAGGTTCACAGTGATGATATTATTTTCCCCTACTAGGTATCCACAAGGTAACATTTCAGGCACTTCTGTACTGTTTGCTCTAACTAATTCACCAATACTGTAGTTTGCAATGGCATCTGATGTCAAGCCTAGATTAGATGCTGGATCAACACGATAAATGTATTCCTAGGTATTAATGTAGAAAGGTTACAATTAATAAACGCCTTTATTTAATTAATAACCCTTGGTTAAAAAACACACATAAGACAAGTACACTACACTACTGTATTCTGTAATGGTTCTCTAACAAATTTTAATATACAGAGTTAGTACACTCTAATGTATGCACAGACAGACCTAGTTGTAAAACTTGTTTGACTTCATAATTCAAGTACAAATAGCTTATAAATCAATAAAATCACACAAACTATAGTCTTTGCTTGATGCACATGCCTCTTATGAAGGTGTGAATCCCACTGAACACCTGCATGCTGTCGATTTGCAAAGCGTTAGCAATTTTTTTGAATAATTCCGTACATATTGCCAAGTGCCTGCATTCAGCTTGACATTTACACAAGCATATTAAACAAGACAAGTTCAAAAAGCAATGACGATATTGTTTGAACACAGAATATTTGACTCCCCAGAGCTCATTTAAACGATACAGTAACTGTGGTAACAACACAACTATTGGCAGATCTTTGATCTAAGAGGGCCCAGCTCTGACTCCTTTTCAAGAATGGTTGTTTTTTTCGCTCTCACTGCGCAAAAGAAAGCCTCATCGTCATAATTTTTTTAGGCAGATGAGATGCACCTGCATTTGTAACACTGTGTGATGTATTGAACATTAGTTGTAAAGAACAAATGTTTCAAAATCTGCAAAATCTCCATGTTACATAGACCATGGGGGTTATTTACGAAAGGCAAATCCACTTTGCACTACAAGTGCAAACTACAAGTGAAAAGTACACTTGAAATTGCACTTGAAAGTGCAGTCGCTGTAGATCCGAGGGGGACATGCAAGGAAAACAATATTTTAGCTTGCACATGATTGGATAATAAAATCAGCAGAGCTTTCCCCTCATTTCAGATCTACCCCTCAGATTTCTAACTGATTTGCACTTCCATGTGCACTTTCAGTGCAATTTCAAGTGCACTTTGCACTTGTAGTTTTCACTTGTAGTACAAAGTGGATTTGCCTTTCATAAGTACCCATATCTTATAGAGACAGAAATAAAATCAACAATAACAAATACCAAATGTCATTCTAACTGATTTGCTGTGGACCCCTGCAAATTTTAGGTTTTGGCTTTTGTGATGCTATATTTAAAGTGATATCAAACCCTCAGGTTTGTAAGTTCTTTCTGAAGCTGATTAAATCACTTACTGGCTATGCAGCTTCTTTGTCTTGGCACATGTTCAAGTTTTGCCTGGGATTATAAGCGCAGCCCCAGGTTTCCTGTTTTAGGGTGACTCCTTTCTCTTGTAGCTTTCTATGGAGTCACCTTTGCATGCAGGGACTCGGGGCACTGTGCACAGTTATATATTTCCTGTGAAGGCCAGAAGTTCCGGGAAGCAGCACTAGGAGAACAGGAAGCAGCAGCATTAAGGCTGGCTTCACACATAGGCGTCCTTGGTTTCAGTGCGGCAGCCCGGTGTGGTTCTCTTCACCAGTTCAGGTGCGATTCAGGTGTAAATTTTTACCTGAAGTAGCACCTGAACCGGACCCAAAAATGCATAGGACCGTTTTTAAAACGTTTTAAAATGTGTGAACTGAACTGACTCCATTGAAAGCCAGTCCGATTCACTGGTTATGGGGCATGGATGTAGTTAAAAACGAATCCAATTTGCATATATGTGAACCGAGCACCAAAGTTGTAAACTGCAAGTGCTAAGGTGGGAATTCTAACAAATGGTTTACTGGGGAATGTTTATATCATGCTCAATGTGTTAAGCTAAAAAACAAGAAGAGTTTATTATTACTTTATGTATAGCAGGGGTGCCCAACCTTTTGAAGAGTGAGGGCCACTTAAGCAACTTGGTAACCAGTCGGGGGCCACAATGAGCGTAGTGGCAGATGACAGGTCACGCTACTCTATAGGCCCTCTGATCCACCTTGATAGAAGGGGACAAATTCCCTTCTGTTTTTCGGATTGGAGGTAGGCGGGCATAAACTGACATCTGTTGCTCTATAGAGGTGAATTGAGGGTCCCATTTGGTCAGGTTTGGTCGTGTGAAAAGGGCCTAAGACTGCTTTCACACTGATGTGCTGCAGTTTACCCACACTGCGGGTGCAGGGTAGTGCACCGGTGTCTATCCTGCAGGTTAGCTGAACTTTGCCATAAACCCCGCCTGTGGCAAAAGCCAGCGCTGTAGAGGAAGCATTGGCTTATGAGGCTCTGCTCCGCAGCCATGTTCTTCCTCTACCACCAGCTTCATTCACAACACCGATGTTGTGGTATGGCGAGTCGGCAACCTGCGATCTGGACTTGCCAACCCGCCATTTCAGAGCAGGAGGTCGCGGGCCACATCAGAGGGCTCCACGGGCCACATGTGGCCCCCCGGCCACTGGTTGGCCACCCCTGATGTCTAGTATAGTATCGCTGCACTCTTCTGCTCCACACATTTACCCAAGATGTTTCAGCTGTTTCTGTGCAGATCAGAGAAAATATATGAACTTGTATCCATGCTAATCCATGCCAATAATGGGCAGACGTAATTCATACATTTGTCCACCTATCTATGTCCTTTACTGTTACAAAAACATAGATGTGAGAATAGATGAACTTTCATTTCAATTGAGAGCTTCTTACATGCGCTGACAGCAATTAAACCATTTTATTTTATTTGCACAGCTTGATATTAATCCAGTAATAATAAATGTGTATAACATTTTATTACAGTAGAGTGGCTTGAAAGAGCAGAGATGATTCTGATGAACTCTTCCAAGTGCCTGTATTTTGTGTTTCTTGGCCGATAAACTCACTAGAAAGGATTTTTAATCAGGAACTGTCAAAAAAATTTGCTTCCCTGTTTGATTAATCTCTGGCTTATTTTTAGTTTTCTTACATTTACATATTAACTGATATGCCAGGATATCCAGATATTCAAAACATAGCAAAATCTCTTAAGCATCCAAGATACAATTAATTGCCTATCTTTATCCATTTTAACGCATGATAACAATAGATAAATGTCTTATACTTGCGTAATGGAAGGGGGTTCGTAAAGGACAAGGCACATAGAAAGATGACATATGCAAATTCAGGATGAACATCTTGAGAGCTGAGAAACTGGCAAGGGTAAGGCATGAAGGTGTACACACAGGGGTGATTTACTAAAGGCTAAAATAGACTGTACTTTGCATGTGCATTTTCACTCTGCAAAGGGAATTTGCTGTACAGCTTAGTAAATGAGGCTAAGCTTCACGTAGCAAAAGAATACCCAATCAGATACAGGGGGAAAAAACACTTTTTTTGCTTGCACGTGATTGGATGTTGAAAGTCAATGGAGCTTCTCCTCATTTACTAGCTCTGGAGGAAATTACCTTGCAGGTTGCAACTGCACCTGCAAAGTGCACAGCCTATTTGCTTTAAGTAAATCAACCCCACATTTCTTAAGTTCCCCACCACTAAATAATATTCATTTAAAAACTGCATGTATTCTTTTTATTTGTGTTTTTACACTAATGCATAAATATAGGTAGATAAAACTATCTTTATCATTATTATAGAGGGTTTATATAGCGGCAACAGTTTGAGCAGTACTTTACATTTTAATGGGAGACAGTATGGTTCAATACAATTCAAGAGGGTTAGGAGGGCCTGGCTCCTGAGAGTGATACAATCTAATAATTAAAGTCTTTTTTTTTTCAATACTTTAACAAACATGTCTGTACTTACCTGCTCTGTGCAATAGTTTTGCATGGAGCAGCCCCGATCCTCCTCTTCTGGGGTGCCCCGCCAGTGATCCAGGCCCATCCTCTTTGGCAGGTGCACCCAAGAAAGCTGCTATTCATTTGGGGCTTTTGCTTGACTATTAATCTGTCCAATGAGGTAGACAGCATCGGACGCCGATGCTCTCGTGCACGTCACTGGATCAAATTGGGCTCAGGTAAGAAATAGGAAGCAGTCTGGGGGAGGAGCTGGCAGCACAAAAGGTTTTTCACCTTAATGCATAATGCATTAGGGTGAAAAGCCTTAAGTCTTTAGGACCACTTTAAACTTACCAGTGGGATGTTGAAATGTGCTGCTCAATTACTGTTAAGTCTGAATGTTTTAAAGAATACGTTTTGAAACAGCTGATGGAGTAAAAGATGAAAACAGTACTATGTTTACAGGCTTGAGAAATTAAAAGATTCATCTTAATGCACAGATAGTGGTCAAAGTTACCTTAAATAGCCGTCTAATAACTGCATCTAAAACATCCCATTTGGTCTTTCCACTGACTCCAATGGATCCTATTAAATACTGGTGACTTTTGGCATCCTAGGAAAATGCATAAGATGGAACATATAATCATAGTGTTAAATATATGTGGTTGTGCCAAATTCGGTCATGATGTTTCAAAACATAGAAAAACACATTTTGTTTGTGTTTTCATGCATTAAAAACCCAGCCCCACACACACAGACCTTCCCTCAGCCGCCGTCACTCTCATCTTCACTGAAATGCAGAGATCGGTAGACGTCGCAGTACTGGATAGAGGGCGGAGGCAGGAGCTGCTGGAATTAATGTTTTACATCAACCAATCACCAGCTTGTTAATGTAAAAAGTAAATTCTGTCAGATCCTCCTCAGCCCTCTATCCAGTACTTCTCCCATTCTCTGTTCTGCTATACACTGGTGTAGGGTAGGAGAGTAGCGTGCTACCTACACACTGAGAAGAGGACAGAGGACACTACATGGGGGTGGGGGGTGTGCGAAAAGGACAAAGGAAAAGGGGACAGAGGAAACGGCATGGGGGCATAGAGGACACAACAGTGGAGGAAGGGGTGTGTGGGGGGGACATTACATGGGGAGGGCAAAGGACACTACAGTGGGCTGGAGGGTGGGGTAAAGGGGACAGAAGAGACTACAGTGGGGGTGTTAAGTGGTCAGAGGACAATGCTTTGGGGGTCAGAGGACACTAGAGTGGGGGCAGAGGACATTGCATGGTGGAAGAGGACACTACAGTGGGGGAGGGCACAGAGGACACTGCAGTGGGGGGGAGTGAAGGAGATAGATGGCATTGCATTGGGGCACAGAGAATACTACAGTGAGGAGTGAGGGGAGAGTGTGAAGGGGACAGAGGACATTGTTTTTGGGGGGGGGGAGAGAACACAAAAGTGGGGAGGGTGAAGGGCACAGGGGAGACTACAGTGGGGGGGTGAGGGGGTCAGAGGACAATGGTTTGGGGGTCAGAGAACACTAAAGTGGGGGGGCAGAGGACATTGCATGGGGGGCACAGGACACTACAGTGGGGGCGCAGAGGACACTGCAGTGGGGGGTGAAGGAGACAAAGGATACTGCAGTGGGGGGGGGGTGAAGGAGACAACTGGGACTGCATTGGGGCACAGAGAATACTACAGTGGGGGGAGTGTGAAGGGGCAGAGGACATTGCTTTGAGGGGGCAGAGGACACAAAAGTGGGGGAGGGGGTGAAGGGGACAGGGGACACTGCATTGGAGGGGATGCAGAGGATACTGCAGTGTGGTGAGGGTTTGAAGGGGACAAAGGCACAGTGCTTTTAGGAGGCAGAGCACACTACAGTGAGGGTGTGTGAAGATGGAAGATGGCACTGATTTGGTGGGGCACAGGACACAATAGTAGGAGGGGCAGAGGATCCTTCTGCAGGGTGGAGGGGACAGAGGACACTATAGTGGGGGGGGGGTGTAATATGAAGGGGGCAGGGCACTGCTATGGCGAGGCAGAACACACTATTGTATGGGGAACAGAGGTAAAAAGAAGGAAGACTACTGTGTGTGGGGGTGGGCAGGGGACATTTTTGTGAGGGGAATGATGTAAAGTGGAGTGGAGGACACTAGTGGGAGTAAGGGGGGGGGGGGGCACAGGACACTATGCTGTGTTTCTATTGGGCACCTAATAGTAAATGTTTTTAAAGGGCAAACCCCCTCCCCCGGGATCTTTGATTTCCACCATGTTGCCCAGATAGATCTTAACCTCTAAAAGGTTGCCTACCCCTGGTGTATAAAATACATATGTTATACAATGTTTAACAAAACCCCCAAAAAAATTTAGGCTAAGTGCAATTCCATATTTTATAGTGTTCAATGTAGCAGTGCTATAAGTTTTAGCCTATTATATTTCTGATCATTGGCAGGTCAAATACAACCCTAAAACATTTCTAATATAATTTTCTTCCTACATTTTGCATATTCAGTGACTTTGAGATTTATTCAAGGTGATTTATAAAATCTACAGCAAAAGTTGATCTACAGCTCCCATTTGTTACTATAGAAATAATCTTCACTTTTGCTATAGTGTTGTTTGTACAAGGTGTGACAGTGCTGTGCCCTGCCACAGTGTAAAAAAGAGATTATTTATCACACAGGATTATCATCCAGACAGATTGAGGGTCACCAGGGTGTTTGTTTCATTCAGAGGAAGCTGGATTTTCAGTTTCCTCATCAGTTGGTAAAACCCAGATTGGGAACTATCTAGAGAAGTCTAGAGATTTTGTAAAGACTTTTGTGGGATGACATCTCCAATCCTGGGTCCTGGTTTTGCTGGGCAGATGTGTGGGCTACTAATAAAGACCTGACTATGGTTCTGGGTTCCAACCTGAATAGACAGAGGAGCTCTCTGCCCGGGAGTCAGGAGGCTCCACCTAGAAGAAAGGCGGAGAGCAAGTCGTGTGAATAGTTTGTTAGAAGATTGCCCGAAGTACAGAGACAAAGGGGTCTGATGGGTAAGGCTTGAGCAGCAACTCTGCATGTATAAACCAGGAGGCTGAACAAGTGTTTCTTTGCAAGAAAAAGAAATGGCAGAAAGCCACATAAAAATTTTGTTTTGTTGAACTTGCTTTTAATAAAATTGGGCAAGAAAAGCCCTTACAAAGAAGAAAAACAGGTGGCTGTGTATTTAAAGCTCTACCATTTAAAACAAGTTCTCACAAAGGTTTGCTAAAGGAACCCAAGTGTGACCAAGTATGAACAAATTCATAGACAAAGATAAGCTTCAGTGTTAAATACCATTGTAAAATGTTACATAGCATAAAATATACAGGTATTTGACGTTAAATATACCTTCCATGTGAAAGCTTTTCAACCCTACCCAGTTATTACTGACACTGTCCGTACCTGTGACAAATTGATGGAGCCAAGCTCAGCTTTTACAAAAGAAAAGTAAAAATGTTCATATAATATTAGCTGCCATTTTTCTCTAGATTTACTGATTGTGTTAAAAAAAATTCACTTAAGGTAACTACTGCCTATACTTATGCATTTTGTTTTCATCAAATGCTCAGTTTGAATTGTCTGGGTTTATGACAGGTTTGCTTAACACTAGTTCATAATGATTATATTTCCATAAAAGTGTACTGAGACCACAGTGTGACCTCTGCACTGCAATTTAGAAACTACACAAGAGAATCAGTCGAGTTGATATATTAAAAAAAGCATACCTTGGTCCTTCCATATCCCTTATTAACACAGACCATGATTTTAACACTGCACCCATCCTTGTGGCAAGTTCCATCCCTAACATCATCCAGTAAAATATCTGTAGAAACAGATGTTGTAAGTGTAAGGTTAGTCATATATACTGTATATTCATTTGACATCTACTGCATTACGTAATATGGGTACCTACTATATTATTGCACTGCCATTTTAATATAAACAATGGTGGCAATATTTGAAACTTCTTACCACACTTCTTACTAAGTAGTATCACACTGATTTTATTTTACTGTTCTTTTCTTATTGTATATCTGGTAGTGTGAATTAAAATAATCCTCCAGTTCCTATTCTGTAATTGGATTTAACTCAGCATGTGCTTGTCAAACAGTGGTGTAAATGAAATGTGTCTTAGCTAAAGATGGCCATTTGAAGGAGAATCTACAAACTTCTATACATTAAATATTCATTAAAAAAAAAAGCAATAAAAAATGCGAGGGCTGTAAAAAAAAGTCTGAAAAAAAAAGTCTGAAATCTGAAAATCATTTTAATAACAGCTTATAACTTCTCCTGGACAACAATATATTACAGTATCTCTCTCAGGTATGGATACATATTTACCTAAAGTGTGTTAATTCCTAAAGGAAACTAGACTGTGTACAGCTATACATATAAACACATTCATATACACAAATTTGTTTTTAGTAGCTAAAGTACACTGATCAGCCATAACATTATGACCACCCACATTAACCTATCAAGACATGAACTCCACTAGACCCCAGTAGCAGATGCTTTAAGTCATGTAAGTTGCAACATAGGGCTTTGATTGGATTTTTCAGCAGATCCCACAGATGCTCGATTGGATTGAGGTCTGGAGAAATTGAAGGACAAGTCAACACCTTGAACTCGTTGCTGTGTTTCTCAAACCATTCTTGAATCCATCAGACCAAGCCACCTTCTTCCATTGCTCCATTGTCTAGTTCTGATGCTCACATGCCAATTGTTGAAGCTTTTGGCTTTGGACACAGGTCAGCACGTGGTCTGAAGCTACACAGCCCATACACAACACACAGCGATGCACTGTGTGTTCTGACACCTTTCTATGGGAATCAGCTTTAAAGTTTTCAGCAATTTTGGCTACTATAGCTCTTGAATTGGATCAGACTTCATGGGTCTGCCTTTGCTCTCTAAGTGCATTAATAAGCCTTGGCCACCCATGACCCTGTCCCTGGTTGACCAGTTTTTACTTCCTTGGACCACTTTTGGTAGGTGATGACCACTGCAGATTGGGAACATCCCACAAGAGCTGAGTTTTGGAGTTGCTCTGACCCAGTTGTCTAGCCATTACAATTCGACCCTTGTTAACGTAGCTTAAATCCTTAATGTTGCCATTGTTTTCTACTTTCAACACCTCAACTTCAGAGACAAAATATTATTTTGCTGCCCAATATATCCCACCCACTTTCAGGTGCCATTGTAATGAGATAATGAATGTTAATTACTTTATATGTCAGTTGGTCAGAGTGTAAATGCATAATCCAACGTTCATAAAATCCTGTTTAAGAAACTGTATACCTCTCAGCCTTTAGAAATATAAGTCAGGCCAAGGTATGTGTAGTCCATTGCCATGAACTCTCCATGGTTAATGGTTATATCATGTCTGGATATGCAATGCCTATTTCAGGCCCAAGCTCAGGACTGTTTGGAGGTATGTAATAGCACCATCCAGCTATACTAAAACTAAAAAGATAATATTTATTCTGCTGTGTTGTTGAGCTGTCTCCATTTGAACATTGGTATTTCATAGAAATAGCCAAATTTGAACAGCACAAAATAAACAATAATTCTATCACCAAATCCTTAATGAGGTCTGATTTACCAGAAATAAACTGAAAAATGCCCCCTATTTAAAGATAGTATACACTACATAAATTCATGTCTGTCTGAAGAATACTACAATGCTAAATCAAAACTTAACTAAAATAAAAATACAGACTTGAATACCTGTAGCTATGGTCTCTGTTATATTCAGATTATTTAAAGAAAGGCCTAGTGATTGACGTGAAGAGGATGAGGTGCAACTTGATGATTCGGAGGAAGGCCGATTTGTTTTTCCCGGGGTAGTTTCAGATTTTAGCCGGTCATTCTCAGCTTTCAGTATTTCAATTTCATTCTAAAATTCAAACACATAGTATTGTTAAAAACATGAAAGCCCATGGTTAAATGCCCAAAAAAGTTAATTCAAGAAACAATGGAAGCCAACCTTTTAAAATGGCTGCTTATATATAATTTTTAGTAATCAACATGTCCATGCTGCCTTTCAGACCTTGTGGAGAGTCTGTACACACGTTAAATAGCTCTAAAACAAGCTGCTCTTGTCTGATTCACAAGCTTCATGGTAAGTTCAGCATCACTGCAAGCTATCCAACTACCTAAGATTTAAAATGCAGTATGTAAGGCAGACAATGGCAGCTTATAGACACAGCTTACAGACATAGGTATTTCATTTAGTATAAGGTCATCTTTGTTAAATGGAAACAGGATAGCTCTTGTATTATTTTTAGCACACTAACCACATCTACTGCATCAGACTTTTTACAGACTCACTCAAATTTTTACTGAAATAAATGCTAACTCTCCTATCAAATACACATTAAAAAGACCATTGATGGATATAACTTTTGCTGGGTCAGCAAGGACCAATCCATCTATTGGCAGCTTTATTTTTCAAAAAATCTTGACTTAAAATGCACCGTAAAGACCTTGCATATACATACGCATTGTGTACGAGTGGGATAGGGGCGCTAAAGAAATTAGGTAGTATATAAATATACAAAAGTGCTAAAAAATGGTGGGGTGCTTAGGATGATCAGTGTGAACTAGCTGAATAGAGCAATCACATGCATTGGAAGTAAATTACAACAGACAACAAAACTGTGATAGTACAAACAATTAATGCAATGTGCAGTGGACAATATATTGTCTGAAGTCCATATATAATACTATTGCACCAGCAATAGTGTGCAATATTGAAGTTTAAAGTGCTCCGTGCTCAAAAGGTCTTCCAAATAATGGTTCCACCTTCACCAGAAAAGATCACCACAAATGAGGATAGATGGCTCCTTACCAGATGATGTTGACCTATTATTTAAAATAAGGTCAATTGAGCTTGTGAGTCAACTGCTTAACATGGACGATCCGATAACACTTGATGGACATGTGTGCGGGCATCATAAAAGAGAGAGAACAATCTCCATAGTGTAAAACGGTTTAATATATCAAAAATAAAATTACAGTGCCAAGTGGCCTCTTACTTGTGATGGTGCCCGTATCCCGGCACTGAGGCTGTAGGCTTATAGGGATAATGGAGAGAGCTGTGGTTGTTGGCTGTAAAGTCGGCGTGCGTTCCACCGCCGTCGGCTAGGAAACCAGAGGACCGGAAGTTGGTATGTTATTGCGTGCCCAGGTCTATCCTCACTTGTGGTGATCTTTTCTGGTGCAATAGTATTATATATGGACTTCAGACAATATATTGTCCACTGCACATTGCATTAATTGTTTGTACTATCACAGTTTTGTTGTCTGTTGTAATTTACTTCCAATGCATGTGATTGCTCTATTCAGCTAGTTCACACTGATCATCCTAAGCACCCCACCATTTTTTAGCACTTTTGTATATTTATATACTACCTAATTTCTTTAGCGCCCCTATCCCACTCGTACACAAGCTATAATCCAGCACTCTGCATTATCTAGGGAGCAGCTTTCACTTGCAACCAATTGCACCCCCTCTTCCTCCTTTTCCTATTTTTGGCGCGTGTTTTCCTCAATTCTATACATACGCATTGGCGTATACATGTGTGTATACATAAAAACATGTAGTTGCCAGTGTTGCAATATACGCATATAAGCTCATATACACAAACGTGCGTAAATTATTGCACCAAAGTGTAAAAATTAATATTTTTATTTTACAGCTCTGAACTAATTTCTGTATCACTGATCTCTAAGCAGCTGTGTGCATTGTTCCTTAGACAACAATGCACGTGTGTTCAGATCAGTAATGCCCTGTACACATGACCGTTTTATTTGTCGGAATAAACTCGGATGGTTTTTCTGGCGGAATTCCACTCAAGCTGTCTTGCATACACACGGTCACACCAAATTCCGTCTGTCAAGAACATGGTGACGTACAACACTACGACCAGCTGAGATAAATGAAGTTCAATGCTTCCGAGCATGCGTCGACTTGATTCCGAGCATGAGTGGTTTTTATTGCGTCAGAATTCCATACAGATGAACGGATTTTCTGAGAATAGAGAGAACCTGCTCTCTATGTAAGTCCGTCGGAAATTCCGACGGAAAAAGTTCCATCAAACTTCCGACCGTGTGTAGGCAGCATAAGAAACATGGTGTTTTTTTTCACTCATGTGCAAGAGGCCTAAAGCATGCCAGGATTTTATAGTCCCCTCCCAGAGAATAGAAATACATAAACAATCAGCACATGCAAAAACAATGTATACAGTCAGCAGATTATTCCACAGGTTAGTTCTCTTTAAATAGCACCAGCGTATTTAGAATGTCGAAAATTAGAAAACAGGGTATCAATGTACAACCATCTATAGCACATAACATTTAAAACGCAGAGGATCATTGACCTGCATGCGGTTCATTGCTTCTCTGATTTGGTCAAGGTGATGTGCAGAGCTAAGAGCCTCCAGGCGGATGTCTGTCAGCTTCAACTCTTTTTCTCGAAGTTCACCCTTTAGCTGCAGGATTATTTCAGCTTCTGCTTCAGTGCATTCACAGAGCCTTTTGAAGGAAAAGAATCATGTTTTATGAGCAATTTATATATAGAGAACAACATTTCATTTTGTAAACGAGCAAAGGCCTTCTTTTTTTTTAACAACAAATATTAAATATTTAAATGCCCCAATATAAAAGAGCTTGTGGAAAGTATTTATTTCATCTTCCTGCCTGAAATAGGATAAGTCAACAACTGATTTTGCAAATAAATTAATTGAGAATTTTTTCCAGCCTTCTAACTCTTCTTCCCTGAGGTCCTTCTAAGAAACCTGGAAAATGTAGTGAGCACTAAAAGAACACTATTAAAGTCAATCTGTTACATATGAAGCAAGATCACAGTCTTGTAAGGCAGATCAGAGCCATATTAAGGCCAAATATAGCTCTAGGCATGGTGGCAGCTTTGCTCACCCCAACACCTTACCCCCCATGTTTTAATGAACAATTCCGACACCCATTGTATTAGTCACTACATTACAAAGCTCATTCAATTTTTTAAGGACCTTGAGGAACTGCAATTACAAGTGTGCCCTAGTATAAATTCAAGCAGTATAATGCACAGTATTATATATAGTGTAATGGAATGCATTTGTTTTAAACTGTACTGGCCTCTCTCTCTCTCTCTCTCTCTCTCTCTCTCTCTCTCTCTCTCTCTCTCTCTCTCTCTCTATACACACACACACATAAGGATTTCATTATTTGAATAGAGGCTGGCCCATTTGCATTGTCAGTAAATTCATGACCCGCCCTATCAGACATCAACTGCATACAAATGTATTCTCAATCTTAAACTGTTAGACCCCTAGATCAACTGCAGGGACCCTAAGCTCCGTAAAGTGTTACTAAACCCGCAACAGTAAAATCAGTCTGTATATTCAGCATAGCATGCTTGTTATACTTACAGTGAAACTTAAGGGGTTAATCCTCTACATTGTGTAAAAAGGCTGTGTTATCCTGTATGCATAGATACTCCCCCCTCCTGCAATGTCCTGCTTGGGAAGGCCAGCTAACACACAGGCAATAACCAACCTGCACATGCTAAATGGTGTCTTTTATTCTAAAGAGAACAGTTAATTGTTCTCAGCGATAGCCAGGTCACATGATATTGACATCACACATTTGGGCGTGTATACAGGCTGTAGTGGAAATCTCCACGCACCTGAACTCTCATTACTGGAGAGACTCTGCAGTTTATCATGTAATCCTTATTTACAGATCAGTGAAAAGGGAATATAGTGGCAGTATTTTAATGTAAAAAGAAGATTTATAAGCTGTGGGCACTGTGGGGAGGCAGATTAACTATTTTCATATTACTGGGTTTAGTAACACTTTAAGTTCCTGCCTAGTGTGCCTTGTGGATGATCTGCCATTGTAGAAGACTGAAAATCATCTGGTTATCTTCAATGGAAATAAACGCCTCTTAACCACTTAAGGACCGCCGCATGTACATTTACGTCGGCAGAATGGCACCGACAGGCACATCAACGTATATATACGTTGGTGCCTTGGGGGGGATCGGGGGTCCGATCGGACCCCCCCCCCGTACATGCGGCGGTCCGCGCGGCTGCAGGAGCGATCCGACAAGTGGGGGCGGCTATCCGTTTTCATCCGCCCCCTCCGGATCGCTCCCAGCCAATGCGCGCGCCCGCCTGACCTGTCACTTCCTCCTCCTGTGTAAACACAGGAAGGAGGAAGCGACGTGATCTCTCCCTCGGCGTTTGTTTCAAGCGCCGCTGAGGAGAGATCACTACAGAACAAGTAAGTCCTGCACCAACACTACACTACACACACACATTTAACCCCCGCAATCGCCCCCCCCCCCCTCCCCCCTGTCACAGTGTCACTGAATGCAGTAATCATGTATGATTACTGTATTTAGTGTCAGTGTGACAGACAGTGTGACAGTCAGACAGTCAGTAGTGTCAGGGTAGCCCCCCCCCACCCCCCCAATAAAGTTTTAACCCCCTGATCACTGCCCTAGTTAACCCTTTCACTCCCTATTGCCAGCGTCACTAAGCGATCATTTTTCTGATCGCTGTATTAGTGTCGCTGTTCCCGCTAGGTAGCTAATTTTTTTTTAATGCGATTTTTTTTTTTACTAAAGACATGCGGCTAAATAAATTTTGGCCTAAATGTTTGACTAAAATTTAGTTTATTGGTTTTTTATTATAACAAAAAGTAAAAAATATTGATTTTTTTTCAAAAATGTCGCTCTATTTTTGTATATAGCGCAAAAAATAAAAATCGCAGAGGCGATCAAATACCACCAAAAGAAAGCTCTATTTGTGGGAAAAAAAGGACGCAAATTTTGTTTGGGAGCCACGTCGCACGACCGCGCAATTGTCTGTTAAAGCGACGCAGTGCCGAATCGCAAAAACCCCTTGGGTCATTTGCCAGCGTATTGGTCCGGGTCTTAAGTGGTTAAAGGGTGGCAAATTCACTACGCATTTCCTGACAACTTGTGAGTCACAAGGTTCACTGCTGAGTGAAGGTCAGTTCGATCACTGGCCTAATAGAGCAAAAAAACTCACCAGCATACAATTACTTTGCAACTGACATTGACTTGAAATATTTAGCCATTTCTGATGATTCTTGATTAAGTCTTGTATACCATGGGCATTGTATATACAATAGTATTATAAACCCATGAGCAGTTTCAGAATTAATAAATCAACTCAATAAGGCTCATTTAATAAAACACATTACTTACTAAATCTGAAGTTTCTGTGAATGCATATGTGACTTTATTAAAAAAAAAAATGTTTATATGAATGCTGCAAAGAGCAGTTGAGTGCCATCATCTAAAATCAACCACTTATCAATCTGTGTAAATGAGTCTGAAAACAGTAGGCTGCCAACAGTAGGTTGCTGAAAGCTACTTGACATTTGATTTGGTTGTTATTGGCAACATGACACCATTGCTTATTACTCATCTTTATTTTTTATTGAATAATTTTGGCTGTTAAATATGTACTTCTAATAACACTCCAGTTTTTCTGAAACAAAGATTTTCCTTTTCTTGTTCTGTAGATACTGTAGTAGGCCATGATTACAACATTAGAAATCTTTACCAAGTCCTACAAAGTCCGATTTGTTACAATTGTGTACTTTGTCTTATTATATTATAAGGTACATTACACTGGAAACAAATACATAACAAGGGATCTATGTAAATGTATTGCAGTCTCACGTCATGCCCAGACCTTTGGAGAGGGAGAGGGTAGAAAGAGAGAGAGAGGGAAGGGAAGGTAAGTATTCAAGGAAATCTGGCCTAGAAAGGAGTACTGGTTGCTAGAAACATAAAATTAATATTTAACCATTTTAACTTGCTCTGGTTGGCTTCAAAATGAAACGCAACATCTAATAAGAGATTGCAAAGTAGCCTGAAAATCAATTGCACATGTTTGTAAATCCCTTTTTAACCAATTCCCATCCTGCATATTGTCATATGACGTCCGACAAGGTGACTCTCTTATCCTGGGCGGGCGTCATATGACATCCTTGGCTTCCTGCCAGCATAGGGAGCGTGCACGCCCGCCGCGTCACCAGATATAGATATAAAGAGATATGTAGGGCTTTTGACAACAACACTGCAACACACAACAAAACATAAAATGAGTCCTGGTAAAAAAATATAACAATGCAAAAGGAGAGGAGATAGAGATAAAATGCAAAGTGTGTAAGCAGCAAGTGTCTTTTAAATTAATAGTGCCGTGATAGAGGATAGCGGGAAATATCACATGGTGGTAAACAGATGTGAGTTATTAAGAATGAATTCCAAGTGAAATAATTGTTTTCAGCACAATACACACAAGTGTCAATCACATATAGAATCTCTTGTGAATATGTGTCATGTAAAGAATAAAGAGGGTATTCCCTTTTTAGCAGACAGATCACCGATTTGCTTGGCTTATTTTAGTACACTTTAGCGCTGCCCTATCATTTTAACAGGTTTTAGAGCTGTGGCTGGCATTTTCAAGAAAAAGTAGGTCCATTTTCAAATCTTCCAAAATTTTACTAGATGAACACACATTATTAGATGAACACACCAATCCTCCAATAGGACGTAATGCAGATTTGAATTTTCTTGTTTGGGAATATTGGGGGATATAAACTATTACAAAGTAACAAAGTATAGATGCACAACAGATTGTAGAGCATGAGGCTTAAAAACACTCATGTGTCTTCTGCTGCCTAAAAAAGCAACAAAGAAGAAAACTGCTAAATCATTTAAAAGACAAAATATAGGAATGGCTGTGGCAGTTTAGTAAACATTTAATTACAGTACAAAGAAAATATCAAAGGGTAATAATATTGTGTTTTTTTTTTTTTTAATCTATGGAAAAAATATAGGTCAAAATCGAACCGACTGATGTTCCCTACTAAATATAAAAATTTGGTAATTTCCACCAACATATAAAATTATAACTAATGAATTTACGCTGGCAAAAAAAAGTTGCCCAACAAATAATAAAATCTAAAAAAATATTAGTTTCTATATAATTGTTACTTTTCTCTTTAAGTTTACAGCCAGTGGGTCAGAGACTGTTTTTAGTGCATAATTCCATGCAATCTTCCTGTTCTGGCACACCATTTCAATAACATGCATCACACTACAGTTTACCGAGATCTATGCTTGTAGGTCACCCGGCCATTTTGCCGTTTCTTTGGTACCCAGGCTAAAGAGGACCTGAATTCATACAACAGACAGACATATGTATTTACAATGATAAAAAAAGTAATGATAAGAAAATGTGACTTTAAACACATACACATGCAATGGAGTATAATACATATGTGTATGGCAGTACACAAGTGGAGACAAACTATATGTTTTGAAGACTACTATATTCTGGTAGAAGGACCAGTTCTTGAATGCAAAGTTTGCATAGCTTCTGAGTATACATGTTTTTTTAATTCTTTACTTTTCTAAAAAATCTACCTAGTACATAAAAACATTGCAACATCTAATTTGTTTTGTGTTGAAGGGACTCTTCCACGAGGAAAAGTACGGGCTGTCATTTCTTGCCTCATTTTTACATATAGTAGTGGACTGAACTGGATGGTAGTGGTCTCTACTACCATTTGGACTTAAGTACATGTAAATCAAATGCAACATGCATGATTTAAAAAAGGGTTCAGTTTCTCGTTCCAAATTGGCGACACAGGCGGCATTGCAGACAAAGCATCATCACGACACGCAGGGAAATGGCATTCTCAAAGCAGAGTTCAGTAAAGGCCACCTCATCTTTCATGACAAAGCCAATTTAAAGGGGTTGTAAAGGTTCAAAAAAATATATATTTTGTTAAATTACAAACATGTTTTACTTACCTCCACTGTGCAGCTCGTTTTGCACAGAGTGGCCCCAATTCTGGTTTTCTGGGGTCCCTCGGTGGCTCCTACCCACATCAGCTAACCCCCTTCATGGGAAGCTCTTTCCCAAGGGTTTTAGCTTGCGTGCACGCTCCTGCGATACAGCCGGCGGCTATAGCCGCCGACTGTATCACTCGGCCCCACCCCTTGGAGCACCGCATCATTGGTTTGATAGACAACAGCCAAGAAGAGCAAAAAAGCCCGGTCAATAAGCCTGCTCGTTCATGACGCAGGACTTTTGAGGGTTCCGGTAAGTAAAACGGGGGGGGGGGCTGGGGGGCCAGCAAACATCAGATGTTTTTTAACCTTAATGCAAAAATGCATTAAGGTGAAAAAACATGAACCTTTACAACCCCTTTAATACACATTTAATGTTTAGAACATACAATTTTTAGGGATTACTTGGCAAGGTAGTGTAAATAGGAAGAAGACACGCAATCCACCAAACCTAGGGTGGAAGGAGGGCGTGAATAATATGGACTTTTAAAGCTAAAACATATTTTTTACAAAAATGTAAACAAATGTAATCCATGAATATAAAGTATGTCCACCTATTACTGTTTTTTAAAAGTCATCATGTTACCCAACCTATTTTATAGAAGTGTCACTTCCAATATGGAACTTTCTAATAAACAGAACCTCCTCTAACGTTAAAGGTATATCCTTGTGCTATAAATACTGTAACTACCACTCTATACATTCTAAGTTACCAGTTATCAAATGGGAAGGGGAACTACAAAAACATTCCCTTGACCTCAATGGCTCCTGGCTATAAAATATAACAGCAAGTCTTCAGCGTGTGTGGACCATTGGGATAATTTACAAAAAATTCTTCATAGGTGGTACATGACCCCAATGCGTCTAGGCACCATAAATCCAAATTTGTCCCCTTTGTGCTGGGGCAAATGCTCATTTGCATATTTGCTCATTTGCATATTTTACAACGGGAACGCCACCTAGCGGGCAGCGTAAATATGCATCTAAGATATGCCTTACGCCACTCTTATCTTAGCAACATTTAAGCGTATCTCATTATGAGCATACACTTAAATTTGTGCGGGCTGAGATTAGGACTTACGACGGTGTATCAACTGATACGCCCGTCGTAAGTCTTTGTGAATCTAGCCCTAAATATCCAACATGAATGAACAAAAATTCTCAATGCTCTAGACACATGCACTTTATTGTCAATGGTATTATGACGCTTGCGTATACACGCACATGAACTTTAACCTCCCTGGCGGTATGATTAATTCAGATTTTAGGTGCTGAAAGCGGTACCATTACTTGGCATAGAAATTTGGCGTTTTATATTGTAGGCCGCCGATCTCAGCTTCCGTGCGTCTTAACGTCGCAGGGAACGGAGCTCGGCGGCACACAGGCACTGTGAATCGAGCGCCGTGGCATCACAGTAAACCATGCCAGTGGACTGCCAGTGGACTCTGTGAGCTGGTTACTGCTTTGGGACCTGAAATTCCACCCCGAGCCTGACTCGGGAATACCGCCAGGGGGTTAATGGCATCTTAGTCCATAGGGTTCAATATTGAGTTGGTCCACCTTTTGTAGCTACAACAGCTTCAGCTCTTCTGGGAAGGCTGTCCACAAGTTTTGGGAGTGTGTCTATGGGAATTTTTGACCATTCTTCCAGAAGCGCATTTGTGAGGTCAGGCGCTGATGCTGATGAGAAGGCATGGCTCACAGTGACAGCTCTTATTCACCCCAAATGTGTTCTATCAGGTTGAGGTTAGGACTGGTGGAGGGGGGATTATGGTGCAGGGTTGTTTTTCAGGTGTTGTACTTGGTCCCTTAGTTTCATTGAAGGGAAACCTTAAGGTGTCAGCATACCAAGACATTTTGGACAATTTCATGCTCTCAACTTTGTGGGAACAATTTGGGGATGGCCACTTCCTGTTCCAACATGGCTGAACACCATGTACAAAGCAAGGTCCATAAAGACCTGCATGAGCGAGTTTGGTGTGATAGAACTTGACTGGTCTGCACAGAGACCTGGCTCAAACCCAATGGAACATCTTTGGGATGAGTAAGAGCGGAGACTGCAAGCCATGCCTTCTCATCCAACATCAGTGCCTGACCTCACAAATTTGCTTTTGAAAGAATGGTCAAACATTCCCATAGACACACACCTAAACCTTGTGGACAGCCTTCCCAGAAATGTTGAAGCTCTCATACCTGCAAAGAGTGTGCCAACTCAATATTGAACCCTACTGACTAAGAGTGGGATGCCTGGCGGGCGTCTCAATACATTTGACAATATAGTGTATATTAATATACAAAAACAACAAACAAAAAAACACAAACAATAAACCTGTCCCCTTAATGGGAAATATGAGATAAGAAATGGTGTTTTGCTCAATGAGATACAACCAAAGAATCATCCGTTTACACATTTCTTCCACTCTATTTTTGGTGGAATGAGTGGCAGTGTCTCTACTTCCTTTGTTCAATAATAGGGATGGTACCCACAGCAGACATTTTATGTATAATAGGAGTGACCCGGTGGATGCACGAACTTGGATCTTTTTACCCGTTTTAACCTGAATGAAGACTAGGATGTGAATGCATTTATTAGTACTGTAATGCATAACGTCCCCCCGTAAAAGTCCTTTTTTATTAGATTGGTTATTTTGTCTTTATACTTCCCTTTCAAATATTTTCCCTTTTTATATGTATAGAATCCTATTATCATATTTAAATTGTGATCTATATGATTCATGGAGGTTTTGATTATGTATTTTTGCTAATTATCTTAACAAAACAATAGGGGGCAGCCAATTTTATCAGTAATAATAATTGTTATATTTAAAAAAAAATGAGGGTTACATTTTTTTATGAAGCCCACTATAGGTGCCCTTTTTTGAGTGCCCTTTTGGTCTCTTTATTTGATTCCATTGAGTGTGCAGCCATGGGGCAGACCTGATTGGCTTCATGTAAAAGCTTAAGTGAGACTTAGAAGCACATAAAGTAGTGGCTTCACTTCTGGTTTCTGCCGTTGACTAATTTATAAATGGTGCTTGATGAGTGAGCATGGCTTCTATGCCCCGAACAATGTCAGATGTGATGAAACGCGTAGGACACGACAAATGCTTGTGATGTCATCATGCACAGCCATACCAGAAAGCAGCCCTTCTGACTCCCAGGACCGTGCATTCGTACTAAGTGCTTAAAGCCCCTTTCACACAGAGCGGGGAAGGGCTTGTCCAGCACCGCTGTCTCCTATGGAGAGATCTGATGAAAACGGACAGCAAGTCTGTTTTCATCAGTTCTCACCCGATCCGCCATGGACAGATGGCGACGTATCGCCATCCGTCTGATTTTAGTGGATCGGATGTCAGCGGACATGTCTCCGCTGACATCCCACGCTCCGTAGAGATGTATAGTGGCAGTGCAAATAGCAATTACATGCATTGTGCAAGAAACACTATCAAACGTTCAACTTTTTAAAGTCAGATAAGTTCATATATAATTTCATATATACAGTAATTTTAGATTTATGTACTATTCAACATTGCTGTATTATTGAGTATTTCCTCCCCATTGTAAAAATCGTATAATCTTAATACAGATAATCATTCAACATAATGTTTATCTGTATAAAGATTATAAGGTTTTTACAATCTGGTTACATTATGAACATTTAAGGTGTTGTCCTTAGGAACCAGATTCAAACTGTTTTTTTTGTTTGTTTGGTACAAAATTAAAACAAGCATCAGGCTATGCATACTCATTTGTTTCTTCTAGGTTTTCAATCACAAGTCCTAATGCAATAAAAAAAATATTTAACATTTGCAAATGATATGACAGTTGTTGCTGTCATACCAGGCACTTACTCAGAGTTGGACTGTGACTGTAGCATGGCACAGAAACTTGAGTCCTCTGACATATGCTGCAGTTTTGGGGAGGAAGGGACAGATGAATCTGTAAGTTCCTCAATATCAGAGTGGGAAGATGAAGGTTTGTTGGATTTTTTCTTGCCAAAGGCTTGTTTGAAAGAACTTCTCAGCTACAAAAGAGAAGGTGAACAATTAAAACTTTTCAAGAAGTAAAAACAAACAAAATCATTGCCTTTTGTATCATGATATTTACATGAAAAATGTAAACGTTGTGTCTGTACCTGTAGCATGTCCTGTATTTGTATAGCAGTAAACAGAGGATTTAGTAATATTGATATCAGCCCCTGCCCCAGAGAAGCTTACAATCTAAATTTCCTAACCACCATTAGCAAGTTTGTCCTGCAGCTAATTAATCTAATAGTATATTTTGTAATACATTTTTTTTATAATAGGATTGCCAAATTAACATTTTTAAGCAAACAGGTAACATTCAAGATTATTAAACTATTTCACCTGAACTAAAATTTAAACAAGATTAAAACACATTTTCCGATAGCTGAAGGTTTGGGAGTATTTCTCATCTACCATGTAAACTGATTGCTTCCTATCCTCCATTAAGTGAAAAGGTAAACGAGTCAGGTGAACCAAGTACTTCTGAGAGTACCGGTAAGGTATTTTGGGAAAAATCTCAGGCCGTGTACACACGACCGAGGTTCTCGCTGGAAACCAGCGAGAACCTCGCTGGAAGCTGCATTCCAGCGAGGACCTCGGCCGTGTGTACACTCTCGGCGAGCTTCCCGTCGGGAAGCCCGTCGAGCAGAAATAGAGAGCACGCTCTCTATTTGCTCGACGGCCCGCCTGGAAGAATGGCTGGTTGCCATTCCCGACGGGCGGGTCACCGATTTCGACGGCCGGCAGGGAACCTCGACGGGCGGAACGATGTGTTCTGCCCGTCGAGGTTCTCTGCCGTGTGTACACGGCCATAGACAAAGGTGCATGCCTTTGTCAACATAAAAATGCAATTTAAACAGACCCTTAATACTATAAAATACTAATAAAAAATGACAAATAAACCCAGAGCTAGACCAAAATCTACATTTGAGTAGGCCAAATAAGACAAAGCATGTTGTTTTAAAGAGTGACTTTTCAACTTGATTGATACATTTAAGTGATAATCTCCCAAAACATAAAAATAAAGAATCATGAAAACTGTCCCATTTCTATAGCAATAAATAGATTGAAATCATTAAAATGCATAATCAGACACAATTACGGTATATAGACCCCCTATTCCACCAAATACCTTGATTATAAGGACTTTAAAACACAACTAATTGTTTATGAATAGATAATATGGTTATATCTTTAATCTCATTCATAATTTCCAGTGACGCTGTCAGTTGTTTAAATAACCTGCTTTGTCAAGGAGAACCCCTTTACCAGTTTGTTTTGAAGGAGAGGTAGTTTAAATAAAATAATAAAAAATAAGCATAATGGATCATACAGGTGGATTACTAGTGGAGCCTTTTGTTTTTCAAAATTGCCAATAGGTTACTCAGACACCAAATATTGTGTGGAAGTGAGGGGCAGCATTTAAACTTGCTCTACACTTTACATGTCAGAATGTTTGGTATTTTTTGGTGGTAGATTGACCCCCCATTCACATGTCAAGCCGATGCCAAATCGCAGCCTATTGCTGGCAACTACATCATCCGAATCGGTTTGACGGCACCTTTGCAGCACCATACCCATTTCCAAATGTAGTTCCTGCACTCATTTTGCCGAATTTGGAGGCATTTTCAAAAGATATCTGTGCATGAACACGCACAGATGTAAGGATGAGCTCTGGCGTGTTCACACAGCCCACGTGCAGAGCCCACCAGGAAGTCTGCACTGCGCTGTGCTAATCACAGGCAGTGAGACATTTCCCGATCTCTGCAGCCGCACATCGGGAAAACGTCTTACTGGCTATGATTACCATAGCGCAGTGCAGAATTCCTGGTGGGCGCTGCATGTGGGCTGTGCGAACACACCAGAGCTCATCCTTATACAGAGGTTTTTCAATTGTGCGAGTTCAGCTAAACAATTCCAAACCCGCCTCCAATGTAAACATAGGCTGAAAGTGAGAAAGCTATTCTGGTGCAGCCGTGCATGGTTGCCAATCAGCTTCTAACTTCAGCTTGTTCAATAAAATTTTGACAAAAAAAAATGGAAGCTGATTAGTTTATATGCAGAGCTGCACCAGATTTTACACTCTCTAGTTTTAGTAAATCAACCCCACCATGTCTGATTCATTTTCTGAATAAGGACAGAAAATCACTACTGTAACTTAAGGAATTTGTTCAACACATGAGGTGACAATAGCAACTGAGCAAACTGAACCTTTTTATTTATAGCAAGTTCCCATCTTCAGCTCAATGCACGCGCCAAAATATGGCAGCTGAAAGGAGCATCGGGCGAAATAACTCGAAAATGGTCCTTGGCTAATGGTCCCAGGATGCATATATGCTACACATAGATATGCAGTTGTATTTATTTGGTTGATGTGTTCCTTATTTCTTTTACTGCTTTTATCCTTTACTCTAAATAAAAATAACATTTTATACTGGCACATTCTATTCAACATAAAAGATCTTTAAACATTTTGTGTTTACTATTCTTCCTGTAAGAGAGAAAAAAATGCAGACAGCAGCTTAACAGAAATAACAGTTTAACAAAGGCAGAGAGATCTGAAACATAAAGCCATGCATAAGAGATTCCTGGGAAAAGTATGAAACTAAAGAAGTGTGAATACCCAAAGAGATAGTTGTCTTCTCCTAAAACAAATTGAAGTGCCATATAGGGAGAAATATGACCCAATGATAAAACCTGTAAGGCCCTGTACACACACGATCAAATTATCCGATGAAAAACGGTCCGACGGACCGTTTTCATCGGACATGTCTGCTGGGCTGTTTTGGTCTGATGGTTGTACACACCATCAAACCAAAATCCCCACGGACAAACAGCGCGGTGACATGGCGGTGACGTTGACGCCGCCACGTCACCAAACCAGGAAGTAAAATACTTCCATGCATGCGTCAAATCCATTCGACGCATGCGGGAGATTCCGTACTAACGTACTAACCAGCGGACATGTCGGACGGACGGGTTTCCAGCGGACAAGTTTTAAAGCATGCTTTAAAACTTGTCTGCTGGAAAAACCTGTCTGCTAGCCCGTACACACGGTCGGATATGTCCGCTGAAACTGGTCTGCGGACCAGTTTCAGCAGACAAGTTTGATCGTGTGTACACGGCCTAAGTCTCTGTATAAGAAACACATACATAATACACAGAGCAATGTACTGTGTTACTATTATTATTTTATTAGTACATTGCTTTAGTATTTTAACGTCGTCACTTTCTATAACATGGAATTACTTACTATTCTTATAGTACAGTAAAATAAAATGTAATTTTGGTTACATTAGTTCTTAGTCTAATTTACAAATAGTGACACACGGTCTCCTAATGAATGCATTCTCTAGTCAGTGTAAGTTCAATATGTGTATCCTTCTGCAGTATGTTGGTACACATACTGTATATTATGATACCATATTCATACAACCATATTCTAGAGCACACATTAGGCCTCGTACACACGATCGGACATATCCGATGAAAACGGTCCGCGGACCACTTCCATCGGATATGTCCGATCGGGAGTTTGATCCGATGGCGTGTACACACCATCGGATCAAATTCCCCGCCGCCGGACGGCGCGGTGACGCGGCGGTGACGTTGACGCCGCCGCGTCATCGCCACGTCACCGCACCAGGAAGTAAAACACTTCCGCGCATGCGCCAAATCCATTCGGCGGCGGCGCGGCGGCGGAGCGGGACGACATGTCTGCTGGTAAGTGTACTAACCAGCAGACATGTCGGGCGGACAGATTCCCACCGGATGGATTTCAAAGCATGCTTTGAAATCTGTCGGGTGGAGAAATCTGTTCGCTAGCCCATACACACGAGCGGAGATGTCTGCTGAAACTGTCCATCGGACCGTTTTCAGCGGACATATCCCCTTGTGTGTACGCGGCCTTAAACGTAGACTGAAAGCATCTACCTGTGTTTAACTCACAACATAATTCATTAGATATTACTTTGGCTGTGCTTAGGTCTTTGTATTAGATTACCTACCCCCCCCCCCTTATATTCGCTTCACTCTGCTTACAGAAGACTTACAGAAGACTTCAGTGTCATTAACAGAACAAGGCAAAAGGTTGTAAATATTTTAGGAGGAACAATCAGTTAGGTGATTTTTAGCAACATTTAAGAGCAAAATTGTACTTAATCACAGAACTGTTATTGACCGCATTTCAACCCCACAATGAAAATTGTGTTTCTATTGACCCTGGAATACTAAGGAACACACTAGGCTATTTATTTCAAGGAGACTTATGATGCAGTTTGTGGACGGAACATTTCATGCCAATCTCTTTCCTTTGACCAGTACTATGTGAGTATAATACATCTGTGTGTTAAAAGTAAGATTTTAAACTACATGCAATGCACGATTAGTATTGCCATTAGAAGAAATATACAGGAAAGACAGGTACTGAAGCATTGCCAAAGCTAGGGCAACCATGTCAGGCAGGTTGGTTAAAGAACAGCATGCCAAGGCAGTGAAGATTTTATATTCACCTCACTTTTACTGAAGTTCACCTTGTGATACGTAGAGATAGAATGGGATAACATGACGTTAGTACCTGATAACAGTGTCTATAAGACCTAGATTTTCATACTTTATACATGCAGCATAACTCTTCTGTGACTAAATAATGCAAAAAGTTGTTCTAGCTAAAAGGTCGGTATGTCAGAACAAATCTGAATATTTTAATTTGAAATTAAAACAATAAGCTGCTAAATCTCAGTTTCGCAAGTGCAGCTTGGAAATATATTGTATGTTCTTAGGATAGAAGTCCTTAGAAGCAGTAGTGATCACAGGCAAAAACAGTTCTAATATGTGCTTACAAACTAAAAAAAATACTTGTACCCCTAGATTAATACATACAGTATGTAAAAAGCATTTGTTATGAAAAAAGTTATAAAGATGTACTAGAGCAATTATTTGATTTTCCTTTAACTACTTAACCACTAATACTGGTATAAAAAAGGTGATTTTTTTGGTCTACAAAAAGCCCCGGTTGGTCAGCTATACGTCTTTCTGTCTGCCATCTCTTTGTGCATGCTTCATGTTGACCATAGAGCCCCACTTTGTATATCATTGGTGAGTGAGTGGGCAAGTGACCACGAGGGTTCATTAGTAACCCAATCTATATTAAGTCCCTTTGGGGCTAATTTGCCTAAATCAGCAACAAAAAAAATGTTTTTGAAAGATACTACAACTATTTTTTTTAAATCCAAGACTGTACAAAACACCCTAAGAATTAACTATACTATAACATGAATTCCCTAACTGCCCTATATGATGCAATGTAAATACTTACCCAATTTTTCTTCTTCTTTTTTTTAGAATCAGCATCATTAACACTACCAATGCTAGAATGACTTGCAGCACTGTTGATACTGGAAACACTTTCAGAGGAATGTTGTCTTTTTATCTTTATATCTGCAAATAAATATATGCAGCATTCAATAAATGTCTTTGTTATATACATAACATCAGCTTGAATCACAGAGTGAAAGTTGTAAAAAGAAGTAAGCTAGAAAGAGAAATTGACTTGATTGTGATAGATTTACCCTTTCCTGATCAAAGGTAACTAGTGCCAGATGTCCAGGTCGGCACTGTTTTAAAAAATTATTTTACAAAAACCTGATCTGGTTTTTAATTTAGGCTCAGAATGATATATATATATATATATATATATATATATATATATATATATATATATATATATATATATATATGTTATGTATATATATATATATATATATATATATATACATATATATATATATATATATACATATATATATATATATATATATATATATATATATATATATATATATATATATATATATATATATATATGTGTGTGAAGAAAGTTCAAGAGTTGCTGCACTTAAAATAGTTTCTTTATTTTTCAAATATCTTCATAAAAGTTACATACCAAAAAATTATTCAAATATATTCAGACATGGACATCCATGCTTGAATATCTTTGAATACTTTTTTGGTATGTAACCTTTATGAAGATATTTGAAAAAAAAAAGAAATTATTTTAAGTGCAGCAAAAAAGGATTTTTAATAAACAGCTTACCTGTAAAATCCTTTTCTTGAAGTACATCACGGGACACAGAGCGCATAGCCATTACACTTGGGTTATATGGGTACCTTCAGGTGTGGACACTGGTGTAATCAATTTCACAGGAAGTTTCCTCCCTATATAACCCCCTCCCACTGGGAGTGCTTCAGTTTTGTAGCAAGCAATTCTCCCGAGGTTACACAATGTTCCCCAAAAGAGGGGTGGGAGCTCTGTGTCCCGTGATGTACTTCAAGAAAAGGATTTTACAGGTAAGCTGTTTATTAAAAATCCTTTTTTCTTTATCGTACATCACGGGACACAGAGCGCATAGCCATTACACTTGGGATGTCCTAAAGCAATGCTCTATGAAGGGAGGGAGACCGTAAGGCCAAGAATAGCCAAATAAAAACATTGTCTGGAGAAAAAATAGCTCCACCAACAGAAAAACAAGGGGGCGTGAACCGGGCCAGAGGATTCTATACTGCTGCCCGTAGGACCGCCTGCCCAAAAGCTGCATCCGTACCCTTTGCAACGTCCAACTTATAAAATTTAGTAAACGTATGTACGGAAGACCAGGTTGCCGCCTTGCAAACCTGTGCCATAGAGATCTGATGGTGTGCCGCCAAGGAGGCACTCATGGCCCTCGTAGAATGGGCTTTAACTGATAAGGGAGGTGGAACGCGCTTCAGACCATATGCCTGAAAAATCAGCTGCTTAATCCACCTAGCCAAGGAAGAATTGGCAGCCGGCTGACCCTTCTTGGGGCCATCCGGAATAACAAAAAGCACATCTGTTTTCCGAATCTTCTCTGTAGCCTTGAGATAGACCCTCATGGCTCGAACCACGTCCAAAGTATGAAGCCGTCTTTCCTCTCTGGACTGGGGAGTAGGAAAGAAGGATGGTAGGACTAGGTCCTGATTCAAGTGAAAACTGGATATGACCTTAGGAAGGAAAGAAGGTAGAGGCCGCAGAACCACTCTGTCCTTATGCAGAATAAGGTATGGCTCCCTGCATGACAAGGCTGCCAGCTCGGAAACCCTTCTGGCTGAAGCCATAGCCACCAAGAAAACCAACTTTCGGGTTAGTAGCACAAGAGGGATTTCTGTCAGAGGTTCAAACGGCTGCCTTTGTAAAGCTGACAAGACCAGATTTAAATTCCAGGGGCAGAGGGGAGCTCTAATAGGGGGATTCACATGCAAGACCCCCTGCAAGAAGGTTTTCATAAGCGAATGGGTGGCCAAGGGTCTTTGAAACCATATTGATAAAGCCGACCCCTGCCCCTTTAGAGTACTAAGAGCCAACCCTTTGTCAACGCCAACCTGGAGGAATCGCAAGATCCTGTCAATAAAAAACTTTCGAGGATGCCATTTTTAAAACTCGCACCACTCCACATAGGTTCTCCAGACTCTGCAATAAATATTTCTGGAGACCGGTTTCCTAGCCTGAATCAACGTAGATATGACCTGATCTGAGCGGCCTCTGCCCTTAAGAATTAGGGATTCAGCCGCCAAGCCGTCAAATTTAGCTGCTGTGAAGCAGGATGGCAGATTGGGCCCTGAGACAGCAGATCTGGGCGCAGGGGGAGCGGCCACGGCGCCCCGACTGACATCTTCACGATGAGTGCGTACCAAGCCCTCCTGGGCCAGGCTGGGGCCACCAGGATCACAGGCCTGTGCTCCACCCGGATCCTCCGTAGAAGGCGGGGAATCATCTGCAGTGGAGGGAACACATACAGAAGAGAAAACTGGTGCCAAGGGCAAACCAAGGCATCGGTCCCGTAGGCCGAGGGATCCCTGGCTCGGGATATGAATTTGTCCAACTTTTTGTTGGATCTCGTTGCCATAATGTCCACATCTGGGACTCTGAATCTTTGGCAAATCTCTTGGAATACCTGGGGGTGAAGAGACCACTCCCCCGGGAGCAACTGTTGACGACTCAAAAAATCTGCTTGAGAATTGTCTATCCCTGGGATGAACACCGCCGAGATGCAGGGTACATGGGCTTCGGCCCATGAGAAAATCAGGTTTACTTCTCTTTGGGCTGCTGGGCTCTTCGTGCCCCCCTGGTGGTTTATGTATGCCACCGCAGTGGCGTTGTCGGACTGTATCCTTACTGGCAGACCCTGAAGGGGGACAGTCCAGGCGATCAGGGCCAGCCGAGCAGCTCTGATCTCCAAGATATTGATGGGAAGCAGTTTTTCTGCCTCCGACCACTGCCCTTGCTGGGTCTGTTCTTCTAGAACTGTCCCCCAACCTGACAGGCTGGCATCCGTGGATACTATCTTCCACGTGATGGGGCAAAAGGATTTCCCTTTTGACAAATTTTGAGAGACCAGCCACCAAGACAGGCTGCGCCGGACCTTCGGGGAGAGCACTAACGGACGATCTAACGCCTGAATGGACTTGTTCCAAGCAGAGAGAATGGCTGCCTGAAGATATCTGGTATGGATCTGGGCATAGGGCACTGCCTCGAAGGCGGCCACCATCTTCCCAGTCGCATACATAGGCGAATAGTCGGCCCCTTCTTGCCTAAGATCACTTGAACTGCTTGAGCTATTGATCTGATCTTTGCTTGAGGTAAAATTATCCTCTGGCAGTCTGTATCTAGCCGAAGGCCTAGATATTCCAACTGCTTTGTGGGTTTCAATACCGATTTTTCTAGGTTTACAATCCACCCGAATTCCTCTAGATGCTGAACTGTGCGACCTACTGCCTGATTGAGGTTGGAAGCTGAGCTGTCGATAACCAGAAGATCGTCCAAGTATGCCAAGACTAAAATGCCTTCTGTCCTTAGGATGGCTAGCACCGGGGCTAACACCTTTGTGAATACCCGCGGAGCTGTTGCCAACCCGAAAGGGAGGGCTACGAACTGGTAATGGCGGTGATCTATCATAAAACGAAGAAACCTGTGATGTGCCGGGTAGATCGGCACGTGCAGATACGCATCTTTTATGTCTATAGATGCTAGAAAGTCGTCTTGATGTAGGCTGGCTGCCACCGAACGTATGGACTCCATACGAAAGGTCTGAATGTTTAGAAAGCGATTTAGGCGTTTGAGGTCTAAGATAGGCCTGACGTCGCCATTGGGCTTTGGTATTATGAAAAGGTTGGAGTAGAATCCCAGACCCCATTCCTGGGTTGGTACTTCTACAATTACTCCTTGGAGCAAGAGATGATCCAATGCTTTTACAAGAGAGGCCCTCTTTAATGGGTCGCTTGGAAGACTTGACCCCTGAAAATGAGGAGGGGGGACTTCCCGAAACTCTAGCTTGTAGCCCGTGGTTACCACGGATCTTACCCAAGAGTCGGGAATTCTGGCCTTCCACACTTCAGGGAAAAACTGAAGCCTTCCCCCCACCCAAGAGAGTGGGGGCGCCCCTTCATGAATCTGACTTGAGGACTGGTTTAACCGGCTTGCGAGACCATGGCCTCTTGCCTGTCGTGGCTTGTCCTTGTGGGCGGCTATTAAATGCTGAACGCCCGGGAGGCCGTCGATACTGACGGAAAGTTGAAGGGGCCGAGCCTGCGAAGGCCTGTCGCTTAAATGCGGGCCCACGCGATCTTTTCTTGATAGGCAAGAAAGAACTTTTACCACTTGATATGGTCTGGATATATTTATCTAGGTCTTCACCGAATAGTCTCCCACCATGAAAGGGAAATCCTGCTAAAAGCTTTTTGCAGGGTGCCTCTGCTGACCAGTTTTTTAGCCACAAAAGGCGACGCATATGAACCAACAGCAGAGATAAACGGGACGCCTGTTGAACGGAGTCCTTAATAGCATCTACTGCAAAGCAGAGAGCTCTTGGGAGGTCAGCCAATTCACGAGCTTGCTGAGCCGGTATGTCCCTTAATATCTGTTTAGTCTGATCCTTTAAAGCCTGACAAACGCCAATGGCTGCCACTGCTGGCTGAACCACGGCACCTACTGTGGTAAAAGAAGCCTTCAGTAGGGTCTCCAATTTTTTGTCGACTGGATCTTTAAACACCTGGACATTTTCCACCGGACAGGTCAGGGATTTATTTACGCAGGAAATGGCTGCGTCCACGGTAGGGAGTGCCCATTTCTTTGCAAATTCTTCTTCCATAGGATAGAGAATGGTGAACCTTTTAGGAGGAATAAAAATCCTATCAGGTCGAGCCCAATCCTGAAAAATCACGCTCTCCAGAAGGGGGTGAACCGGGAAAGACGCACCACTCAATGGTGCCTTCAAGGAACCTAAAGAGGATACCGCGGGGGCTAATTGTTCTGACACTGGAAGTTTAAAAGCAGTGCGAACCATATCCGTCAGAGACTGGATCCACAGACTCTCTGCTTGAGAAGCCGAAAAAATGTCATCTATAGTGGAATCTTCAATGTCTGACCCGTCAGGACTCAGGTCCGCCTGATCCCCCTGTGGGTCCAATTCCTCCGAAGAGAGGACCTCTGCATCCGAACACACCGTTCTAGGTGACGGGGATCTAGCCCGTTTGCTACCCGGCAAAGAGCGGGCAATTAAAGCAGTTAACCTTTTCTCTAGCCCACCCAGGGTGGATTCTAGCATTTCTTCCGTAACATAAATGGGAATGGGTTGATTGGGGGCCGCCTCTGCCCCTAGCACCCTCAATGGCTCCTGCACGATGCTGTTCGGTGGTCTATCTGGTGAGGGTGGGACCACTGGAGCCTGGCCCAAATCCTCTGACCCCGATGGAGACCCCTTTACTTTTTTGGCACCTTTTGCAGCCTTAGCTGGTCCTGATCCCTTGGGAGCCATTGCACAACCTTGAGACACCCCTACAGCCAACACCCAACTGTTGTAGCTAGAAGTGAAACATTAATAAGGACAGGCTATGGTAAAAAAAAATCTAAATTTTCATACGCCTGAGAAGGCGGCAATACCGAGGAAAGTCCTGTGAGTATTGCCACACCAATGCCCGTTAGCTGGAGTGCAAGGTTGCACCGACTCAGATACTGCCAGATCTAAGGCTGAGTCCCTTTAAGAAAAAAATCTTTTTTTTTTTTTTCTGGTCAGTGTGGACTAAGTCCAGACCTGAAGATCCACAAACCACCACTGGGTGTCACTGTTAGCCAGAACTGGCTCAGCTGCGCGCTCTATGTCCTCACTCTCCACTGCTCTCAGGAGGGAATGACCAGCCAGGAAATGTTTTTTTGCTTTATCTGAGACCTGACGCTGCTGGCCCGCCCCCCCCACGCACGCTGACGCTGTAAAAGGCGGCGCGCACGCGCGCCCCCGCCCCCCCCCCCCACGCTGAAACCAACATGGAGGAAGCAGAGAGCAGAGGAGAAGCCTGGACCAGCGCTAGTAACCCAACAGACACCCGGTAAGCCACTAATCTTTGTAGTGCACACATAGAGGAAGCTGTCCCCATAGGCTTCCTAGGAAACAGGAGTTTTGTCAGCACTTCCTCCCTATACACGTGGGGCTGCAGTATCATGCTAACAGGCAAATCTGGGGGGAGTAGAAAAATACATATCTTTATAAGCATATATATATCTACATGTTATCTGGGTAAACATTAGTACATCCCATCCTGCCTCAAAAGACATAGTGGAGATAGTGGCTGATGCACAAGCATACCATTAGCCAACCCAGAACCCCCAGGGGGATACCTACTGTCGAACCAAGTCCCGCAGGTTCCCTCTTACCTGCTCCACGCCGCAGGGTATTGCAAAATGCAAGAGGCCCAGCCTTCCCCCATCTCCGTGGGTATTGTCTTGGACCTTCAGGGACCGGGGTCCTGTGTTAAGGAACCCACACCCCTGGACCTATATAGCATCCTGGCATCAGTAGCGTTTAGTTCTTGGAAGAGACTAAGGCACTGGAGCCCAGAATCCAGCCCTCCAAGGAGAGGCATTATAGGCAAAACCCCACTCCAGCAGGGCCCGGGTACCGTACACCTTGGCTTTGAAGCACTTCGGACGGATCCGGCTAGCTATCCTGGGTCCCGAGACCTCCGAGGGACAGCTAGACGTGACCAACACCTAAGACACTGGCGAAAAAACTGAAGCACTCCCAGTGGGAGGGGGTTATATAGGGAGGAAACTTCCTGTGAAATTGATTACACCAGTGTCCACACCTGAAGGTACCCATATAACCCAAGTGTAATGGCTATGTGCTCTGTGTCCCGTGATGTACGATAAAGAAAACTTTTTTCGGTGGGAAGACCTGTTTGCTGGCACTTGTACCCTGGCTGCGGGTCTCCTCTACTTATCAAATCCCTTTGTAAGTAAAGTATCATTGCGGTTTTACACTATATATAAAATGGCAGCACTCGCTGCAGGTTAAAGTTAAGGGGGCTGGGCCTCCCTGCCTACATGTAATCAATAGTACTAGTTATTGATCTTTAGTGGAACTGGAGCTATTGATGACAGCTTGGTCTGAAAGATAGCAACCGCACATAATGCTAGCTGCAACCAGTCAAACGGAGACATAGATTACCATTCCCTCAGTACAGGACATTATTCAGGGCATGTTTAACTACAGATTGCAGCCAGCAGGGGGCTAAAGCCCTGTGGGCATCAACATTAGATGTTATTCTGGCCCACCCACTGTATTATGATAGGTTAAACAAGTATTCCCTTTGCCATGCTAAGGCCAGAAGGTATTTAATTTTGGCACATGTTGGTATTAATGCTAACGTTTTCACACCACCTTGGTTGGGAAAATAATACATTTATCTAGAAGATTTAAAACACGGTTGGTTCAACCCAATGATGCTCATCCAAAGCTGGGATATCAGCTTTATATAGATTTAGCCTTTAAATAAAAAGGATCAGAGATCTGCTACTAAGTCCCATGTCACAATATTTCTTTCATTGCTCATTCTGCTAGGCAGACAGGATGTCAGAAGATTTCCTCTCTGATCTGAGTCAGAATATCCATGTAGATGTAAAGGTAATAAATTATGGAAGTGTTAGACATCAGTTCTTTTTATGAAGAGGTGTAATTCCAAATGCACTGACATATAGATAGGTAAGAGAACTGTTCACACAAACTGCAAAAACAAAAATGTATAATCAGAGTTCATTTAGTATAAAGGTAAAAAAGACAAAGCATTGAGAGTTATAGAAAATGTATTTCTTTGACTTAGGGTTCACCTCCAATAATAAAAAACAAAAAAAACACTGTTACAACCCCTGCTCGATCAACCCCTGCTACCTCATCAACACAGGTCAAAGGTGGTTGCAATACCATATACACTATATTACTAAAAGTACTTGAAATTTAATGGGGTCCCAGTCTTAGTCCATAGGGTTCAATATTGAGTTGGCCCACTCTTTGCAGCTATAAGAGCTTCAACTTTTCCGGGAAGGCTGTTCACAAGATTTAGGAGTGTGTCATTTGGTCATTCTTCCGAAAGCACATTTGCGCGGTCAGGCTCGGATGTGGATTAGAAGGCCTGGCTCGCAGTCTCCGCTCTAATTCATCTCAAAGGTGTTTTATCAGGTTGGGGTCAGGATCTGTGCAGGCCAGTTAAGTTTCTCCACTTCGAACTTGCTCGTCACTGTCTTTATGGACCTTGCTTTGTGCACTGGTCCAATTCATTTGGTGGAGAGGGGATTATGGTGTGGGGTTTGTTTTTCAGGTGTTGGGCTTGGCCCATTAGTTCCAGTGAAGGGAACACGTAAGGCATCAGCATACCCAGACATGTTGGACAATTTCATGCTCCCGACTTTGTGGGAACAGTTTGGGCATAGCTCTTTCCAGTTCCAACATGACTGCTCACCAGTGTACAAACAAGGTCCATAAAGACATGAATGAGTGAGTTTGGGGTGGAGGAACTTGATTGGCCTGCACAGAGTCCTGACCTAAACCCAACAGAAAACCTTTAGAAAGAATTAGAGCAGAGACTCGCTTCTAGAAGAATGGTCAAACATTACCATAGACACACTCCTAAACCTTGTGGACAGCCTTCCCAGAAGAGTTAAAGCTGTTATAGCTGCAAAGGATGGGACAACTTAATAATGAACCCTACAGATTGGTATGCCATTTAAGTTCATGTAAAGGCAGGTGTCCCAATACTTTTGGCAATATATTATATATAATAATTTTGGCAATATATTATATACAATATATACAGTATTTGGATATCCATTTCAAAAAGAAGTATACGCGTGCTACTGTATTATCTTGAGTTGTCCCAGTGCAACAGGGATACAAGTCACTGTTCCCACAGCTTCCCTACAAATTTGTAAAGTTCTGCTTTCTTGTCAACCAATCACAAATTAAACAAATCTGCTATCTGTAGTTCTCCTGAAAAAAGACGTCTGATTGGTAGCAACTTTGTACAGCACAGTAGAAAGTAGCTGGATGCCCGGGAGGCACACAGCAAGTCAAAACATGCTGTATGAAGGTGAGTGACAATCTCAACCTGGACCCTCGGCAAGGCTACACCTCACACCCTTGCACCATTCTAGTGTTAGTAGTTAGTGCTACCCAATTATATAAATGAATCATCATTACAGAAATACATATTACAATTGCCTGTCCTCTTTGGATTGATATCTGCTACATTAAAAATATTGCATGGTTAAAACAGATACCTCTATGATTGTGATCAGAACCATTCAATGCTCCTTGGATTGCAGCCTGCGCTGCAGCATTCTGAGTCTTCAGCATCTCTATCGTCTCTCGAAGCTCAATGAGCTCTGACTCCTAAAATACGAGAATTAATGAAAACATTTTTAATCAGTCTTAGTAGATACAGCTTTAAAACAAAACAGGTATATATTATCACTACACAATGGCTTGTATGTGACTTCCTCTTTCCTGACAGTACTGTGACAGCAGCCAAAATAAGAGTGCAGCCTTGTAATATTTCTGCAATTATATATAGGCTTGTAAATAAGTGGTCTGAAAGCAGGAAGGACATCCAATCATTATTGAGTGCATAATTACTGGTATATGTGATAGCAGGATGAGGCTTCAAGTTGGTATGCTGTTCAGTTTTTCTATGTTATTATTTGCAGTAGCCAGTAAACAGAACTGTATGTAACAATAGTATTCAATGCAATATGCTAAGAAACAGAGTTCATGTTGCGTGGTAGTTGTTTTGCCATATTATTGGTATATTTACAGTATGTCACAAAAGTGAGTACACCCCTCACATTTTTGTAAATATTGTATTATATCTTTTTGCCCAGGTTCACACTGGGTACGATTTGGTACGAGTTGAGATGCGATTTCACATGTCAAATCACATCTCAAATTGGAGCGACGTCGCATCTGCGGCGGTGCACCGATTTTAAAAAGTAGTTCCTGTACTACTTTTAGCGATTTCGGGCCGCGATTTACATTGACATCTGTGCAGAAACCTGAACAGATGTCTCCTAAATCGCGGCCGAAATCGGGACTGCCAGCGGGAGTGAAATCTTGCGAGTTCAGCTGAACTCGCACGGCTTCACTCCGGCAGCCCAGTGTGAAACTGGGCTCAATGTGACAACACTGAAGAAATGACACGTTGCTACAATGTAAAGTAGTGAGGGTACAGATTGTATAACAGTGTAAATTTGATGTTACTTCAGGTGATTGATCTGCTCAGTCACCTAAGCAAACCAAACACTCTATCCCTTGCTTGTGATAGATACAGACTTACCTGCATTGTCCCAGACCAAGCCTTCTTTTTAGTCTGCCTTTCTTGCTGTTGGATTCCCTGTGTATGACCTGGATTGGACTGGATTATCCCTTAAGGCAGGGGTGTCAAACTAAATTTCATTGTGGGCCGCATTAGCATTATGATTGCCCTCAAAAGGACCGGTTGTATCTGTAAGATTAGATGTCCAGCGTATCCCCTCCCCTTACATTGGATGTCAAGAGCCACCCCATTATCAGAAGTTGAGTTCCCCAATTTCCCTTGCATCACAGTGCACCCCCCCTTTCCTTATGTTGCTGCTAGGAAAAAGCTGGATAGGGGTAGACGTGACATTCGTGACACTAGTGACCAGTAGGAGAGAGTGAGAGCGATAACACCAAATTTAACAAACCTGCTCCCTATTCACACCTGAGATCTTGTAACACTGAGTCACATGACACCGTGGAGAAAAAATGGCTAAGTGGGCCCAATTTGGACATTTTCACTTAGGGGTGTACTCAATTTTGTTGCCAGCGGTTTAGACATTAATGGCTGTTTGTTGAGTTATTTTGAGGGGACATCACATTTACACTGTTATACAAGCTGTACTTTACATTGCAGCAAAGTGCAGCTTCTTCAGTGTTGTCACATTAAAAGATATAATACAATATTTACAAAAATGTGAGAGATGTACTGACTTTTGTGAGATATTGTGTGTGTGTGTATATATATATATATATATATATATATATATATATATATATATATGTATATAGTGGAGATGCGACCCCATGTCACTGTGTTTATCAACAATCTATGCCAGATCTTTTCAGAGACAGGCATGCTGATTGCACACATGTGAGGCTGTGAGTTATGGCCCATACACACGATCCGAATATTGGACGAAAACGTTCGTCCGATGATGGATTGTACGATTTTTGGATCGTGTGTACACTACTTTCGAGAGCCGATCACGACCGTTTATCCGATATTTTTCGATCGGACAAGCGCGAAAATTTTCCTCGTACGATGTCAGATCGTACGATTTTCGTTTAGTCAGTACAGCCATCGTCCGACAATACAATACAATTACATTACAACACATGACATCACTTCCGATCTTTTTTTTCTGTCGTACGAGAATTTTCGTGAGTTTAATAACCTATTTTATTTTACTTGCGATTATTAAGCGAAAAAAGTCGTACGATCCATCGGCCGATATTCGGATCGTGTGTATGGGCCATTAGAGACCGGGGCTCCCACCCAGGCAGACAGGAGGTCTGACCCAGGAGTCAGGACTCCTATCTTCTCTAGGAGAGAGAGGCTGCAGGTGTCAGCTTGAGCGCACCTGTCTACAGGAGGCAGACGTAGTCCACAACAGCACAGTTGATCCTGGGTAAGCTAGGAAAGAGCTTGACTGAAGGATACTTTTGTTGGCCTGAGGAGCAGACCTAAGGCCTAGGTGTGAGGCCTGAAGTAGCTGTGTTGCACATGAGTAAGCCAGGAGGCTGAACTAACAAGTTACAGCAATGGTGGAACCCCCCCTGCAAGGGAAATTACTGTTGTTTTTGAACTTTTTATTTCCTTTAAATAAAAGCGGGCTGCCATGCCCTTAAAACTGCAGTCTGGACTAACACATTTTGCTGGAATTGCATGCACCACTAGAGCTTAATCACCCTGGATATTTACAATTGGTGGAGGATGCGGGCACAGATGGCGCTGGTCCAGATCCTCATGTTCCAGAAACCGTGAGTGTCAGAGACTCTGTTTGTGCTTTGCTGTGTGAGAAAAGAGATGTGTGCGGTCTCTCGGCTTTAACCCCTTAACGCCCGCCGCATGTAGATATACGTCTACACAAGGTCACGTTAAGGCAGATGGACGTAAATTTACGTCCCTGCCTTTGCGCGGGTCGGTGGTCCGATCAGGACCCCCCCGCTACATGCGGCGGTCGGAAACCCGTGGGGAGCGATCCGGGACGAGGGCGCGGCTATTCGTTTCTAGCCGTCCGCTCACGATCGCTCCCCGGAGCTGAAGAACGGGGAGAGCCGTATGTAAACACGGCTTCCCTGTGCTTCACTGTGGCAGCTGCATCGATCGAGTGATCCCTTTTATAGGGAGACTTGATCGATGACATCAGACCTACAGCCACACCCCCAATAAAAACTATGCAATAAAACTATCCCCTATTTTGTAAACGCTATAAATTTTGCGCAAACAAATCGATAAACGCTTATTGCGATTTTTTTTACCAAAAATAGGTAGAAGAATACGTATCGGCTTAAACTGAGGAAAATAAATTATATATGTTTTTGGGGGATATTTATAATAGCAAAAAGTAAAAAATATTGTTTTTTTTTCAAAATTGTCGCTCTATTTTTGTTTATAGCGCAACAAATAAAAACCGCAGAGGTGATTAAATACAACCAAAAGAAAGCTCTATTTGTGGGGAAAAAAGGACGCCAATTTTGTTTGGGAGCCATGTCGCACAACTGCGCAATTGTCTGTTAGCGACGCAGTGCCGAATTTTAAAAACGCCCCTGGGCATTTAGCAGCATATTGGTCCGGGGCTTAAGTGGTTAAGGAGACAGTATGCCAAAAATGTTTTCTAAAGGAATTGTGCGTCACTGACTGCAGAGATGGGGTGGTCAAAATGCAAAAAGTATATTGTGAAGGACTTTTATGCAATTGCCTATATACTTCAGTGTAATTCTCTCCCTGCTATTTTTAATGTCTGTGTGTTATGGGTAAAAGGTGACTTTGTGTATTCTAAAGGGTTTCATGACTTTTTTGCAACCATGTGCTCTATGGGGTCTGCCTTTAGCCCTGGATAATTGGATTTCTTTCCCCTTTGTAGAGGCATCTGTAAAACCTGTTTAAACCAGATTGCCATGCTGCCAGTAAGGGACAATGACCTTTCAATGCTAAGTGGCTTGTGAAATACCTTTCCATTGTGTTCTGCAGATGAATAGCCGTGTCAGAGACGAGACGCCTAGCCACTCGATTAGATAATTGACTCATGTTAATTGTTGTTCTGATTGCTTCATTGTAGTATTTACCCCATGGGGCTTTTGTCTGAATACACATCAGTTTCCATTCAAACCGTTCTGACCAATCTCTGCTGTGTCATTTTTAAGTCCTCATTTGAATGGAAGGTGGACCTGATGGGGAACTGATGGGAAATTGGAGGGGACCAATGGGAAAGCAGTTGTTTGGGGCGGGATGTTCCAAATCCTGTATAAAGTGTGCTGTGTACTTTCAATAAAGTGTGTCCTGTTTACATTCAGCATTAAGCCTTGGCTCATGTATGGATTATTCGGCGATTCCAGGGATATCCCTACTCATGGAATATTGGGCGATTTCTTTTATGGGAGAAGAAGGGAAGGCTTGACGGGGATATGTTCTACCACCGTCACAACTGGTTGGCAGCAGCGGGATTTTCCCTTCTACTTTCCTTTACACCAGGATTCCAAGCAGACACTGGGAACAGTGAATGGAAGACACCCGGCTTAAAAGAAATACACTGAAAGAACTACTGGAAGTTTGTGGAAGGATTGCTAGCAACAAAACCGAGCGTGTCATCATAGCAGAATTAATGGAGCTAGACCAGGAGAACTCGGTTGCAGCAAGGCCAGCAGTACAAGAGATGGAGACACCAGTGATTCAGGATGAGGAATCACCAGCCAACAAGCTAA
The DNA here is from genome assembly GCA_029574335.1 of Rana kukunoris. Taxonomy (NCBI): domain Eukaryota; kingdom Metazoa; phylum Chordata; class Amphibia; order Anura; family Ranidae; genus Rana; species Rana kukunoris. The sequence goes on from CM056051.1 coordinate 202,835,667, forward strand.
TAAGAGAGAAATTAGCATGGTTCGGTCCGAACCCAACGGCAGATGTGGTGCTGAAAGTGATGACCCTGTTAGCGGAGGAGGCTAAAAAAATAAGAGACGCAGAGCTACAGTTAAAACTGGCAGCAGTCCAACAAGCAGCCGCACATTCTCCAAACAGTGAGTACAGCACAGCAGACACAAGGAAGAATCCGTTTAGCGCTGTTAAAGCTTTTGATGAGAAAGAACGAGAGGGGCAACATGAGCTGAGAATTTCAGAAATACGACGATCGGTGACAACGCCTAAAGAAGCAGCACCAAATGAAAGACGAGGAGAGGTACAGATACCAGTAACCATGGAAGAGGAATTCAGAAGAAGGTTACAAGAGATGCGGATACAGCACACAGGACCAGAATCAGAGGAGGTCCTGCTGGGATGGGCGGATGTGATTCGGTGCCAACTCTGGAAGGAAGCGCTAGCTCTGGAGCAGCAACACCAAGGAGAGGTCCTGCCCTACATCTATGCAAGGTACTGGCCGCTATATGACGTACGAATACCGTTGTTGGGGGAACAACCGAAGCAGGAGTGGATAGCGGAATTAAACAGGCTGATCCGGGCAGAGATGCAGCTGGATGAGAGCTACAGAGCCCTGCGGTGGTATGTAGCCCAAGAGTGCCTGTGGTGAGCGGATGACAGCCCCACAGAAGGCTATGACTATGATGACCTGGGATTGTTGTATTGGAGGATGTCCAGTGATCCCGACTTTGGGGATGATCGGGAGTGGCGCTTGGAGGACATAATGGAACACAGAGAGAAAAAATTGAATATCTCGGAAGCGCACTGGCTACAGGAAGATTTGGAATTTCTGGCCGCTCGGGAATGGGACCTGGAGATCGCCTACAAACAGCTGCTAGACTCTGCTCAGCGCCAGGGCCGGGCTCCCTTTGCCTGGGACTATCAGGAACTACCAGTGGACAATGCGGAAATCCTGGCTGAAGAATCGTCCATGTGGCAGGGTAACAGTGTGCTTTTCCAACCTGCCCCTGCCGCTATGGACCAGGAGGTTATATGGCGGATGCAGAAAGTGCCGACTCACCTTGATGATCCCGTTTCTGCATGGGACGATCTTGAATGGAGGAATGTGCCTGTCCAGCAGTATGCCAGTGAATCGGCAGCGGAAAACCTGGAGATTGCCATTCCCAAAGCTGAAGTTCTGACCGCAGGGCCGAGCTCTGCTAACCTCTGCTCAGTACCTAGAGCATCTTCTGGGTTACATGGACAGGAGATGGTGAACCTCTATCCCCAGACACCAGTTGCAGAGACAGGGGATTTAATAGATTTTTCTGCTGAGGAAAAACAACCTGATGGGCCTCCAGCAGAAGAGCTGGGATCAGGGCCAAACGTCACTGTGCTCTGCCCAGCACCAAGAGCAGTATTTGTGGAGTTACACGGAACTTCCCCAGCTATAGCGCTGGTCACCGGACAGAGGGTTCAAGACCTCTGCCCCACCCCTGTGGCAGTTTCGGAGGCTCAGGGTGAGAAGATGGCGATCACTCCCCAGCCACAGATTACAGAATGTATGGACTGTTCAGAGGATGTTATGGATTATGCACCCCCAGCAGAAGTGCTGGCAACAGGGCAGAGTGCCAGCCATCTCTGCCCAGCACCGGGACCAACTGTGGAGTTCCAGGGAGCCGGGGCGGTTGGCCCCCCTCCCCAGCAACCAGCTGAGGTGGTAAAGCTCTTACTCCCAGCTGGATCACTGGCAGCAGGACAGGATGCTACTGGCGGCTGCACCCCACTACAGCTTGAGTGGATATCGGTGGATGGAACTGTGGTCTCCACTCACAGCAACCCAGCGGAAGAGCAACAGAGCAGAGTGCCCCGGGCCTCTGCTTTCACCTAACAGAAGAAGGGGTTCCTGGGGTAGTGGATGGGACTTCAGTCTCCACTGGCACAACCCCAGAAAATGGTACAGGACTGAAACAGGAGGATGTCAGCTTTGCTTTGCAAGCATTGGGGGATTTTCACCTCACACCAGTGGATGGGACTTCAGTCTCCACTGGTATACCCTATAAATGGTGGCCAGTTGGCCCAGATCCCCAACAGCATGATGGACTGAGCCCAGCCACCCTGTCATCTCTCCAGCGGCTGAAAGGACTCCAGGGAGAAGGGCTAGTCCAGGCCTCTCCCCAGCGGCAGACGTGTTCCCTGAGAGAGGCAGAGGATGGCGGGGTGAGTAATGCTCGGTTTGGAGCAAGTGATTTGGGGTACTGTATACATACCGGCATTGGGGGACTGGAACTACTGACTAAATTCAGAGACAACCCATCTGGTGTCTCCTACTGGGTTAGTCCCCTGCCAAAAGGGGGGATGTGTGACAGGCCTAGCCGGGACAGGGGCTTTTGGAGAGGACTGAATGCGAGCCTCTTGCCGTCCGATTATGGGCCAGGGCCTCAAACCAGGGCGGATGGGTTATCCTGGCAGACAGTCCTGGAAAAGACTGCTCTGGTTAATGCTCCGGTGTTGATTACCCCAGATCCTAACAAAAGATTTATTGTTCACACAGACGCTTCAATGTTTGGACTGGGGGCAGTACTAAGCCAGATCGGGGAGGATGGAGGAGAGCACCCGGTGGCATACCTGAGTCGGAAGCTGTTGCCAAGGGAGGTCAGTTACGCCACTATTGAAAAAGAGTGTTTGGCCTTGATATGAGCCCTCAAAAAGCTCACACCTTACCTTTATGGCCGGGCTTTCACTCTCATCACCGATCACAACCCCTTGGTGTGGCTTAACAGGGTTTCAGGGGACAACGCCCGTTTGCTACGCTGGAGCTTGGCCTTACAGCCCTATGACTTTACGATTCATTACCGCCCAGGCAAGCAAAACGGGAATGCCGATGGATTGTCACGCCAAACGTAGTTAACCTCGGACTAAAAGCTCTGAACCCGTCAACCCTACTGGACCAGGAAAGGTCCAACCGAGTTGCCGGAGCAGGGAGAAAAGGGGGGGCCATTGTGAAGGACTTTTATGCAATTGCCTATATACTTCAGTGTAATTCTCTCCCTGCTATTTTTAATGTCTGTGTGTTATGGGTAAAAGGTGACTTTGTGTATTCTAAAGGGTTTCATGACTTTTTTGCAACCATGTGCTCTATGGGGTCTGCCTTTAGCCCTGGATAATTGGATTACTTTCCCCTTTGTAGAGGCATCTGTAAAACCTGTTTAAACCAGATTGCCATGCTGCCAGTAAGGGACAATGACCTTTCAAGGCTTGTGAAATACCTTTCCATTGTGTTCTGCAGATGAATAGCCGTGTCAGAGACGAGACGCCTAGCCATCCGATTAGATAATTGACTCATGTTAATTGTTGTTCTGATTGCTTCATTGTAGTATTTACCCCATGGGGCTTTTGTCTAAATACACATCAGTTTCCATTCAAACCGTTCTGACCAATCTCTGCTGTGTCATTTTCAAGTCCTCATTTGAATGGAAGGTGGACCTGATGGGGAACTGATGGGACATTGGAGGGGACCAATGGGAAAGCAGTTGTTGGGGGCGGGATGTTCCAAATCCTGTATAAAGTGTGCTGTGTACTTTCAATAAAGTGTGTCCTGTTTACATTCAGCATTAAGCCTTGGCTCATGTATGGATTATTCGGCGATTCCAGGGATATTCCTACTCATGTAATATTGGGCGATTTCTTTTATGGGAGAAGAAGGGAAGGCTTGACGGGGATATGTTCTACCACCGTCACATATATCAAGCCATCACTTGATATACCCGTGATATTCCCGTGGCAACAAAGAAATTATCTATGTGTCTGATTTCATACAGCCTATGTAACCTGGTGATCAAATTGAGGACTTTTTGACTGAATTTGAAAACATGGCATCATTTAAAGCGTGACCCAGGTGTCACTGGGTTGAATTGCTGCAGCTAATTCTCACAGAGGAGTACCGAGAAGTGTAAGGGTGGATGGTTCATAACCAAGATGATTATGACAACTACAAGTCTAGAGGGCGCTGGAATATTTCTACAGGGAGAGTGTGGTCTCCCATAGCAAAAAGGGAAGAAGTGTTGTCTGGGTAGCGGGGTTGTCGTGAAAAGGTGGCTCACTATTTACACAAATAGAGCTGGGTTGCCTGAGATTCTTTAATGCCTAGGAGGGCTTCTGCTGTTTCCCCTGGTGATCATATGAGGAAACGTTCCAGAAATAGTGCCGCAGAGGGATGGATCCTCTTGTGATGCATTCAAAGTGAAGAAACTGTGGCATGGAATGGCAAGACTGTTCCTGTTTATGATAACCTGGTTTACACCTTTGAAGTGGTAGCAAGTTAGGTAGGGAGATCCGCTTCCAAGAGAGACTTGCTGCTGTGTAGTACCTTGCATAATGGGGAAGCACAGGTTAATACTAAACCCGCAACAAGATTGAGGTCTGACAAGGGCTTGTCTTCAGGCAATCTGCTGTGTTGTAGGAAGACCAGGGATAAAAATGTATATGCGTTTACAAATAAGAGTAAATATGCCGAGTTAAATAAGGGGTTAATGCGACTGTCAGGGAAATGGCCGTGGGAGAACTGGCAATAGCGCCAGTACTGGTAATGGACGCTTCCGGCACATTGCCACTCGCACAAGTGCAAGAAGTGCGAATGGGCATACGCAGGTCCGCAACGGTGCTAATGTGCGAAGTCGCTAATTGGCGAAATGTGACAGATACACCCACTTACTGGCCTATATAAGACTGCTGCTGAGCTCATCACATTGCTGGATTGTCATCAGCCTTCCTGTGTTCCTGAGCCTCTGTGCATATGCTCCTTGGATTTCCTGTTGTGACCCGGCTTTCTCCTGACCTGTCTGATCTGCTCTCCTGGGTTTGACCCCCTGGCCTTTTACCGATTTATTACGATCTCCAGTGTCTGATCGGCTTGCATCACGGCTCTTTAGCGCCACCCTTTGGACAACTTCTGCTAATGTTGCGTTATGGTTAGCATTGCTTCCGAGCATGCATGTTTGTACTTTGGAGTTTTGTCAGACGGACGTGTGTACACAATCGCATAATACACATTTGCTGTCAGACAATTTTAAAGCATACTATCCCACATTTGTCAAATCAAACAACAATTGTCCAATGGAGCATACAAACGGTCGGATTTTCCAACAACAGCCTGTTTTCACACAATTCCCGTAAGATAATCCGATCGTTTGCATGAGGCTTAAGTCTTTGTAATTCTGTATAGTGATTCTCTAAGTCTGCAGAAGTCTGGAGAATACCAACAGCTGATGAGGCTTGTAAGTAGACAAGAGAAAAGAGACACATCTAAGAGCATCAGCTGTGAGACCATCACCATAAACATAATTTGAAAACTTGCTCAAATGCACTATTTGATGGGAGAACCACCCTAGTGTGTATCATGGCTTTCAAAGCTTGGTAAGTACATGGCTTTTAGTCACGCAGTAATCCTACACAGTTTTCCCTGAAGAAGGAGGCGGTGCCTCGGAGGCTTTTGAAGGTAATTTATGTCAATAAAGTATATCCCTTTCTCCCAAACTAAGCATTCAAAAACAAAGCATAGACATTAATTTCTCTATTTGCTGGACTTCTCTAAAGGATCTGAAAATCACATATTTGTATTACTAAACATAACCCACTGGAAATGTTTTCTTAAATCGAGCAATGGATCAAAGTCACATCGTACTATTGTGCTTTATATAACTTTTCAAATTTCATTGCTGTTTAAGATTTAGTGTTCTAGTGCTTTTGAGCCCTTCTCAACCTACCTTTTGTTCAGCTGTCATTGTCAGGCTTTGGAGTCGTCCAGTCATATTTCCTAAGCTCTTTTCAAAAGCCGCCACTAAATGAGACTGGAAATGAAGCAAGGAAAAGAATCATGAAACAAGCATCAAACGCTTCCATTTATGGCACATAAACCAGCACTCGGCACATTTATTGAGATAAGTAACTGGCTTTCTCTGTCATCAGTGATTTTGGTCATCTTCAATTACTGATAAATGAAAATCCTCCGGCCTAGATCATGAAACTCTATAAACAACATGATGTGCCTAAAATATAGACAACACTTCACCAGTCAATTTTGTATTCTTTTGTTGAACATAGCTTTTATATTTTTAAATGGATGTTTAATTTTTCCTAATAAAAATGACTGTGCCTCTCTGTATGAATGGTTTTGACAGACATTTGAATAGAAAATGCTTTCTTCTATCAGATGTTTAAAGCAGTTACTGAAAAAATTAGGAGAAAATCTGCCCAGATAGTCATTGTAAAGAAATGTATTACCGGGGCTGTGGCACGCAAAAAGAGGAAAAAACTAGACACCTTCTTATATATGACACGTTTTTAATTTGCCTTTGTAAAGTTAGCTCCAATTTTATTTAGGTCACTTCACAATGCCATTGAAAGACCGGCTTCCATTCAAGATTTTGCCAAGTTGCCAACACCTAATGATATACATCAGAAAGGAATAGGGATGCAGCTGCTGGGGGCAATCTATCAGAGAGGAGAAAACACAGCTGTCAGTGATATTTGTGTGAGCAGCAAAGAAAAAGAAGAACAGAGTGAGTCACAGCAACAGTCTGTGAAAAGTGCTTCATATTCTTCCCATTCCAATTGCTTTATAGTTTTATTGTTATGTGCTTGCCTGAAAAAATGCCTAATTTCTTTATAATAATTTTTTCATTGAGCTGTCCCAATCCCTTAAAAAATTCAGATAGCAGCAGTAATAATAAAGTATAGACAAATGTTTTTCTATTGTATGTACAAATTAAAGTATGTAACCTGCACTGTATATGGTCTGTGGTGAAATGTCTTCCTTTGTTACTGCTGTATTATCTTTCTGCAGTGTGGACAGAGTTAAACTGAATATTCATTAATGCAGAAGTGCAGCAGCCTTCTTTAACCACTTAGCAACCACCTGCCGAAAAATAACGGCGGCAAGGTGGTTGCTTAACTCTGGGATCACGTTATATAACGTGATTCCAGAGTCGCGCTCCCGCGCGCCCCCTGGGGCGCGCACACGGGAATGTCCGTGACCGCCGGGTCCAGAGGACCCGGCGGGTCACGAATCACGGTAAATCGCCGCTGATAGCGGCGGTTTACCACGTGATCGCGCCGTCCAATGACGGCGCGATCAGATGTAAACAGACCGGCGTCATTTGATGACGCCGGTTCCTCCCTCCTCTCTCTGTACCGATCGGTACAGTGTGAGAGGAGAGGGGAGGGAGCGGATGGCAGCGGCAGTGCTGCGGGATGGATCTGTGACAAATGTAGTCACAGATCCATCCATCCATCCATCCCTCCCTGCTCAGCCATCCCTGCTGCACATACTCTGCAATGCTGGGCAATACTCTGGGGGGGGGGCAATACTCTGGGGGGGGGGCAATACTCTGGGGGGGGCAATACTCTGGGGGGGGCAATACTCTGGGGGGGGGCAATACTCTGGGGGGGGGCAATACTCTGGGCATACTCTGGTGGGCATACTCCGCAATACTCTGGGCATACTCTGGTGGGCATACTCCGCAATACTCTGGGCATACTCTGGTGGGCATACTCCGCAATACTCTGGGCATACTCTGGTGGGCATACTCCGCAATACTCTGGGCATACTCTGGTGGGCATACTCCGCAATACTCTGGGCATACTCTGGTGGGCATACTCCGCAATACTCTGGGCATACTCTGGTGGGCTTCCGCAATACTCTGGGCATACTTCCGCAATACTCTGGGCATACTTCCGCAATACTCTGGGCATACTTCCGCAATACTCTGGGCATACTTCCGCAATACTCTGGGCATACTCCGCAATACTCTGGGCATACTCCGCAATACTCTGGCATACTCCGCATACTCCGCAATACTCTGGGCATACTCCGCAATACTCTGGGCATACTCCGCAATACTCTGGGCATACTCCGCAATACTCTGGGCATACTCCGCAATACTCTGGGCATACTCTGCAATACTCTGGGCATACTCTGCAATACTCTGGGCATACTCTGCAATACTCTGGGCATACTCTGCAATACTCTGGGCATACTCTGCAATACTCTGGGCATACTCCGCAATACTCTGGGCATACTCCGCAATACTCTGGGCATACAGCGCCCCTGTCCCCGTGAGCTCACATGCAGAAGCGAACGCATACGCAAGTCCCGCCCACATATGAAAACGGTGTTCAAACCACACATGTGAGGTATCGCTGCGAACGTTAGAGCGAGAGCAATAATTTTGGCCCTAGACCTCTTCTCCAACTAAAATGATGTAACCAGTAAAAATATTTAAAGCGTCACCTATGGGGATTTTTAAGTCGCAAAGTTTGGCGCCATTCCATGTGGCCACGCTGTGTAAAAGTCCCACACATGGGGTATCGCCATACTCGGGAGGAATAGCAGAATGTGTTTTTGGGTGTAATTTGTGGTATGCATATGCTGTGTGTGAGAAATAACCCGCTAATATGAAAATTTTGTGGAAAGAAAATAAAAATGAAAAAAATCTTGATTTTGCAAAGAATTGTGGGAAAAATTACAACTTCAAAAAACTCACCAGGCCTCTTTCTAAATACCTTGGAATGTCTTCTTTCCAAAAAGGGGTCATTTGGGGGGTATTTGTACTTTTCTGGCATGTTAGGGTCTCAAGAAATGAGAGAGGATGTCAGTACATCAGGTGTAATCAAATTGATCAATTTTCAGTAATTGGTACCATAGCTTTTAGACCCTATAACTTTCACCCAGACTAAATAATATCTAAATTTTTTTTGTTTTGTTACCAAAGATATGTAGCAGTATACATTTTAGGCCAAATTTATGAAGAAAAATTACTTTTTTGCAAAATTTTATAATAGAAATGAAGAAAAATTCATTTTTTTACAAAATTTTCGTTCTTTTTTCATTTATAGTGAAAAAAATAAAAACCGCAGAGGTGATAAAATACCACCAAAAGAAAGCTCTATTTGTGGGAAAAAAAGGACAAAAATTTCATTTGGTTATAGTGTTGTATGACTGAGTTATTGTCATTCAAAATGTGAGAGCACCGAAAGCTGAAAATTGGTCTGGTTATTAAGTGGGTTTAAGTGCCCAGTAGTCAAGTGGTTAAGGACCACTTTGTAATGCTTGTCTATGGAGTGCATCCAGTGCAAGGGGCAGCCATCTTGGCTGGGTGTGAGGGAACTGGGCTGCTGGAGAAAGTGAACGGTTTGTGCCACCAGCCTGAAGAAGGTAAGGAGGAAGCCACTGTAAGCACTATGTGCTGCTGCAACCATTTTCCTATGCTAAGCCGCAGAGAGAACATAGTTTGCTGGAGATATCAGATGTGCTGCCAAGGAGTAGAGGGCTGATCAGAAACTAATCAGAGACTCTGCAGCCATCATACAGTACTCTGTGCAATGCAACATATGAGGCGACAATCCTGGAAAGAATCAATTGCGTGGGAAAGAGACTGAGCTGCTGCTGAATAAATGTGTCCTACCATAGCTGACCACAATTGGATGAGAAGCAAAGAAACTGAGAACCCTCTCCCTGGAAGGGTGTGATTTGGGTGCCTGGTGAGATCAGAATGTACTAAAGAGCACTCAAACCACTTGTATGGAAGCAAAAAGGGTCTGTCTTAGTAGGATTGAAAGATAGAGATCATTAGCAACTTCTAAAGCAAGCAAAGTAAAAATGTCACTTTGCATAATGCACACAACAGTGCTTTATAAATGATCTAGAGAAGTTTGTCCTTCTAGAACAACATTATTTGACATCTCATCTCATCTTAGCACTGAGTGGATGTGACATGCATGGCTCAAAGTTTTGGACCCATTTATAAATACAGATAGGTATTTATTTTAAAGCAAAAGTCTGGTCTAGTCCTATACTAACTACCCTGTCAAAGAAAGAGTGACCAGCTTCAGGTGAGAGGAAAGAGCTCAGAGAACGTCTGCAATACCTGGGTGGTGACATCATCCATAGACTTACTATGGGGTATACATTGTGCCTCCTATTCCCTGAAGCTGCCGCTGGGAACTGATCATGTGACCGGACCAGACCATGGTTAAGACAAACTGCTCCTTTTACCAATCCACAACAGATTCTCTTTTAGGTAATAATTAATCTTACAAAACAAACATCTGTGTGATTATACTCTAATAGAGGCAGCCATTGTAATGCTGTGTACACACGGTCAGAATTTCCGACAACAAATGTTCGATGTGAGCTTATTGTCGGAAAATCCAACCGTGTGTATGCTCCATCGGACATTTGCTGTCGGAATTTCCAACAACAAATGTTTGAGAGCTGGTTCTCAATTTTTCCGACAACAAATGTTCTTGTCGGAAATTCCAATCGTCTGTAGCCAATTCTGATGCACAAAAATCCTATGCATGCTTGGAATCATTGAACATTTTCTCGGCTTGTGCAACGCTACGACGTGACTGTGATCCTGGATGTTCGGAATTTTGGACAACATTTGTGTGACCGTGTGTATGCAAGACAAGTTTGAGAAAACAATCCATTGAAAAAAATCCACAGTTTTGATGTCGGAATGCCCGATCGTGTGTATGCGGCATAAGCGTTTTGGGCTCTGATGCTAATTCTATTCAATGAAGTACTGCCCCAGTACTACAATGCAGCAAGAACTGTGGGTTGGCTGTTTTTACCAGATTCTTATCACAGGGTTGATTTACTTTGTGACAAAGGTAATTTAATGCGTCAGCTTCCGTTGTCTTGGTTCAGTACTCACATTTGCAGACAACTGGGATGTCAGCGTTGCAACTTTTTCCTGTGACGCAACCAGCTCCCGTCGCAGCTTTTGTATCTGCTAAATGATAATAAGCAAGAACATAATTATGTAATAAGCAGAATCTGTACTTAGCATCAAACTGATTTTGGTGGTGAAAAATATAGATGCTAACAGAGCATTAAACAGAAACCTTTAGTCAGGAAAATACACATGCTGCCACAAATCTCCTGAAAAAACTAGGTGCATGGCTGTCCCTGGCTTCAATATTTTCTGTGTCACTGACCCAGAGCAAGCATGAAGATCAGTAAAGTCATAATTTGTTACCTTTTAATGTGCAGAATATCAAAGCCAGAGTCATTGTGACAGACGGAGACTAGTATTTTTAGGTAGAGATTTGAGCAATGACAGCCTTTTACTGTAAAGGCTTTCTTTAAGTTGATTGAGAGTTAATTTTATTCTCTGGCCATTCACCTAATAATTCTAAGGGTCACTTACTGAATGGCTATAATGTGCTGTTCACGTTGACTGTGTAAGCTGATATATGCACATGCACGCTCTTACTGGCAATGAAACCAAATAATGAAGCCTATACTTTCTTTCCTAGACACAATAAACCCTCAGTTTATTGAATATACAGCTTCTTTATCTTTTAATCCTTTTTCAAGTTCAAGTTTAATACAATAGAAAAAATAGTTCTGTGATACGCTCAAATTAAGTAAATAAAATAAAAAAATAAACACAATATATAAATATATAGAAAGCTGCTGCCTCCACTTGAACAGCTACCATGGTAGAGTCACAATTGTATGGGAGCTAGGAAGTGGATGTGGTGCTGCTATAAAAGAATACTATAGTACAAAGCTTTTCCTACTGGTGTCAAGGTGGACAAAATGTGTCCCCTCTAATATATCAATTGGGTAATCAAGTACTTAAAGAGTGACTGTAAAGGTACTCATTGGATGTTTGTGTATAACATCATAAACATAATAAACAAAAAAAATTACGAGTGCTATATCTTCCAAATGATAACAGTGATGAATAAAATAAAATGCATTTATTTTATATATAAATATATCTATACACACACACATACATACACACAGCGGTATCTACTAAAACATGACGTGACATTACAGATATAAAGCGTTATGCAATTGATATACACGATTCCACCAATACTGTATAATAAATTCATAAACCGATAGTTAATGAAAAAAAGTGATAGGTGCTTAAAATATTCACAGTTTACGAATCTATAATAAAGTTCTATTTTAGGTGCTTCAATATCAGTGTGTGTTTTTACAAGGACATGCGGTATACCAGTGTCTTCACTCGTGCTCCCCCTACTTTACTGCACTCACCAGAAAGCTCTCCACACCAAGGCAGGAACAGCCTCCACAGTGCACAATGGCCGAAAATAGGTCCCAGACACAAGGATCATATGCTTCTCCTTCCTTCTAAAGGCGGCCATACACGGTCCGAATTTCGAAAGAATTTTCTTTCGAAAATCGTATCAAAGAATTTTCGTACGAATTTCGCACCAGTTTCAGCGGACATGTTCGATCGTGTGTACGGCCTATCGGACCGTTTTCCAGCGGACATGTTTTCAAGCATGTTTTCCGTCGGACAGGTTCGATAGTTAGTACACAAAATCATCGGACCAAAAACCCGCGCATGCTCAAAATCAAGTCGACGCATGCTTGGTAGTGATGAGCGGAATACGCCATATTCGATTTCGCGATATTTCACGAATATATAGAAGAACATTCGCGAAATATTCGTTAATATCGACAATTCGTGATATTTTATAAAAAAAAAAAATTTGTGAAATTTCGCTAATGCGAATGCGAAATTGATTGCGAAATTCTCGTCAACACGCGAAAACGGAGATCATTTCCTGGATTACTAAACTAATATGCACTAAACACTACTCCTGACTAAACTAAAGCTATTTTTTTTTTTTTTTTTATACACACAAAACACAGAAGGGCAGAGAATGTATTCGCGAATATTCGTAATACGAATATTCGCATTGCGAATATTCGGCAACATAAAAGGATCGCCTCAGCTACTCGGCCCAGGGTCTCTAATCATACCAGCAATGCTTTTAGACGTCGATGGAGATCACTAGGATGTGATCTGTTTTAAAAATAAATTTGAAAAAATACGAATATTCGCAATAGCGAATATTCACCGCGATATTCGATTTATTCGCGAATACTCGAATATGCAATATTCGTAACGAATATTCTCAATGCGAATATTCGTGAGCAACACTAATGCTTGGAAGCATTGAACTTTGTTTTTTCATCACGTCGTTGTGTTCTACGTCACCGCATTCTGGTCCGAGGGGATTTTGGTCCGATGGTTGTACGCACATCAGACCAACAGACCACTTCAACCCGGTCCGATGAAAACAGTCCTTTGGACAAGTTTCATCGGACATGTCTGATCGTGTGTACGCGGCCTAAGTGGGCTGCAGCAACAGCCGATTTTCGTGCGGCAAACAAATTTGAAAAATCCGACATGTTGGAAATGTTTTGAAAAACTAACGATTTTCTGATCAATGATTGGAGAATCGTGCGAGAAATGTAATAGAAAAAAAATGTGCATGTGCAAGAAAAGAATATTCCCGGAAAGAAACGAATATTCCCGGCAACATGAAGGTTTGGTTGGACGAATTTTGAAAATCAATGGTGGCATCATCGGACCACAAAAAAAAAAAAAAAACGTTCTGAATTTGAAAAGAAAATGAAACGAAATTCGACCGTGTATGGCCTGCTTTAAGTTCCTCTCCACCAGTGACCTCATGCACTGTTAGGCTCCATAGTACAATTTTGTATTGCAATTTATTATAAAGTGTTGAAAAGTGTTGAAAAACACATAAGGCGGACTTTACAGCATCATTCCATCACTTCTGGTTTCAGACTTCCTGATTTGCCTGCTTGTTACTGTCCGATACCATGTAAATGCATTTTTAAACACTTTATAATAAAATTGCCATATGGAGCTGTACTATGGGGCTTGCTTTTGTCATTCAAACATGTGCATGAGGTCACTGGTGAAGAGGAACTAAGAAGGAAGCATAGGCATATGACCCTCGAGTCTCGGGTACATTATATCTGTAATATCACATCATGTTTTAATAGATACCACTGTATATATATGAATTATAGAATTGGGTTTTATTCACCACTGTTATCCATTGGACAATATAGAACTCGTCACTCTTTTTTGTTTATTAAGCACTTTGATATAGGGGGAAATTGTGTTTATGATGTTATACAAAAACATTCATTGAGTACCTTTACACTTGCATGTTCAGTACTTGATTACCTAATTAATTAATTAGAGGGGACCAATTGTGTTCACCTTGACACCAGTAGGAGAAGCTTTGTACTATAATATAGTACTCAAATAAAGCAGCATCACATCCACTTCCTATCTCCCATACAAGTTCCAGATTAAACTGGTGCTATAGCTGCCGCATAAGGTTTCCTGTTTCAGGGCAGTTCCTTTATCTTGCAGTGTCCTATGGAGTTACCCTTGCAGACTTGCCATAAAAAGTGTTTGGGGACCCGGGTCCTGCCCCAGGGGACATGTAACAATGCAATTATTTTTTTAGGAGCAGTGATTTTAATAATTCTTAAACTGAACTAATATTAAGGGGAACCCCCTGCACCAAAATGTAAAAGAAATGGCATGTATCTGGTATGGATTTTAGGGGAACCCAGCGCCAAAATAAAAAATGGCGTGGGGGTCCCCCCAAAAATCCATATTAGACCCTTATCCGAGCACGCAACCTGCCAGGCCACAGGAAAAGAAGTGTACCAGGCCACATCCCATCAACATTGGGAGGGTGTTTTGGGGTCCCCCTAAAACACCTTGTTCCCTTGTTGATTAGGACAAGGGCCTCTTCTCCACAACCCTTGCCGGTGGTTGTGGGAGTCTGCAGGTGGAGAGGCTTATCGGAATCTGGAAGCCCCCTTTAACAAGACCCCCAGATCCCACCCCCCTATGTGAATGGGTATCGGGTACATTGTACCTCTACACATTCACAAAAAAAGTGTCAAAATGGTAAAAATGGCAGGAGACAGTTTGGGACAAGTCCTTTATTACATTTTTTTTTTTTAAAGTGTCCTGCGATGTAACTTCATCTTTAATACAGATGACCTGAGAAAAAAAAACTGAAAAACTCTGCCTCCATGGGAGGCGTCCTGCGACTGCAGTCTTTTTACAATGACAGCTGTTATATGGCTGAGCGCAGGGCCACCCGGTGATGTAAACAGGGTGACCCTGCCCCTTCTGAGGTAATGTGACATCACATAACATCAGAGGGGGCAGGGTCACCCAGTTACATCACCGGGTGGCTCCGCCATCAGCTATACAACAGTCTCGTTGTCTCGTGTCGAGGCAGAGTTTTTCCATTTTTTTTCTTGGGTCGTCGGTGCTGTCATCAAATATGAGAGTTACAGTGGGGGACTTTAATACAGGACTTGTCTCAAACTGTCCCCTGTCATTTTTACCATTTTGACATGTTTTTGGGTGAATGTGTGTGTGTGGGGGCGGGATCTGGGGGTCCCCTTGTTAAAGGGGGCTTCCAGATTCCCATAAATCCCCCCACAGGAAAGAGGCCCTTGTCCCCATCAACATGGAGACAAGGTGCATTTCTGGGAGGCCTCCACTCCATTTTTTTATTTTGCCACTGGGTTCACCTTAAAATCCATACCAGACCTGAAGGAAACCCCACGCAATTTATTTTACATTTTGACACAGGGTTCCCCTTAATATCCACGCCAATCTTTTTTTTACATGTTGGAACCGGGTTCCACCTAAAGTCAAACTTGAAGGGCCTGGTATGGATTTTAGGGGGACCCCATTTTTTTTTATTTTGGTGCGGGGTTCCCCTTAATATCCATACCAGACACAAAGGGCCTGGTAATGGACTGGGGGGAACCCATGCCGTTTTTTTTTTATGATTTGTATGTATATTGCTGGGATCCAGCAATACATTACAGTCACATGTAGTTTTAAATGATTTTTTTTCCTTTACAAATGCCATTTTGTTGCTTTCATTCATAAAACTATGTACGGCCGCTATGTAAACAGCCTTACATAGTGTGGGTATGGGCATGGCAAAAGGCACCCATGCAGGTCAGGTACATGCTTTGGCCAATCAGCAGCCGTCAATGCACTGCAATCTCGCAGTGCATTAACGGCCTCGCCGTTCATTATGGGGTTTCCGCGGGTGCTCAAACTTTCCGCGACTGCCTCATAATGTTCGGCATTCGGCGAAGGGGCAAACACCTGATGTTCGAACATCAGGCTCATCCCTACTCCCCACTCTGTGTGCATCAATTGAAATCCATGTCCCATAGCCTATGATTGCAAGACACCCCCTGCTCCCTTCTTTCTCCCTTCTCCAAGTTAACAGGCAGGCTTCAGACAGCACTCTCTACTGTTAACTCTCTCTTGTCAAGAACTAAAGCTCAAGAAAGCAACATTGCGAGAGCAGGCTACAGCCACATTTAAATTTGTAAACTGGAAGTGCTGGAATGAGAATTTTAACAAGTAGTTAACTGGGAAATCTTTATTCATTATACATTCTTTATTTTTCAAGAAACAGTATTAGACATAATTACAACGTAATATAAATTTGTTGAATAGGGTATGATATCAAGACAAGAATCTTTGTCATCACATACTGCAAGTGGTAAGTCATAAATAGTCACCTTGGGTGGAATGAAATGGATTGCAGACGGGTCAGGCACTGTATGTTCGGTCTATATTGGAAAGGGAAGTGGATCAAAAATTGAACCAAAAAAAGGAAAGGAAGAGGGGAAATATAAACAGATTAGAGGATAACAGAAGGGAAAATTAATGAGAGCAAGGTGGGCTGTGGGGAAGTGTTAATGTAAAGGAAGGAGAGCAGGCCAGGTGGGGGATATTCAAATGATTCCTGGATACAGAGATAGGGTAAGGTTAAGAAGGTAGTTCTGCAATCGGTATTGAGCCATGTGTAAGATAGCATGCACGATGGAATATTGTACATTTCTTCTGTTTAAATAATTGTATTTAATATTCAACAAATCTATGTTCTATGATTCAGAATACACACAACAACAGTTAAATAGATATTTGAACATTATACCAGTAAAATCCTCCAGTAAGGAGGGAAGATGGAAAAGGCTTAGCAAGTGATTTTTCTAATATTATACAGACTTGTTACATAACTTCCTCCAGCAAGATTGCCTCCACATGCTTTGAGGATATGAAATGTCACTCACAGAATGATTGGGAGATCGGAATCTGGCAATTACTAGACAGGTTATGTTGCTCTCATATTATAGAAGTAATGGAGTCACTGAGGCAGTGGTCTCCTTGAAAACAGAAAATGAAAAATAAATCCATTTCCTGGCCATGATAAAAGCTTTAGTAAATGGGCAAAGGGTGATTCTCTCATTTTTTGCCATTTCCTTAGTAACTATCTGAGTTGTGCATCCTTTCAGGATCATGGACCTATGTGAGGGAGATTAAGGCAAATAAATGTAATCTGATATATTTTATGCATGACACTGACTGTGTAGCCACCAGGATATAAAGTGAGAGAATTCTTTCTATTAAAGATGGCAATAAAATCCCTTATTTTCACAAGAGTTGGGAAGGTTTAGAACTGCTGCCTGCTTTTTTATTTTATTTATATATTTTAGTTATTCTGCGCTCACCAACCTTAATCATATGAACAATATTATATAAAATGTGATATTATAAATGAAAAAATACATGTATATGTATACTGCTATCTCCAAGAATTAAACACTTAATTCAACATATATTAGATAGAAAAAAAAGATTGTGCAAAACTAAGAACACATTAATCATCAAGAACACATTATTTAGTAATCATGCAAAACAAATAACATCTGAGTGAATCAGTCCATGTGAATCAATTGTAATGCGTATACACATGATCTGAATTTTGGTCGGAAATTGTAGGCCCTATCGGACCTTTTCTGTCGGAATTTCCAACAGCAAAAATTTGAGAGCTAGTTCTCAATTTTTCCGACGGCAAAAGTTCTTGTCAGAAATTCCGATCGTCTGTATGCAATTCCGACGCACAAAAATCCTACGCATGCTGGGAATCTTTGAACTTTTTTCTCGGATTGTGTTGTGCGTCACCGCGTTCTTGACATTCGGAATTTTCTACATTTGTTTGACCATGTGTATGCAACACAAGTTTGAGGCAAAATTTAGTCGGAAAAAAATCCACAGTTTTGTTGTCAGAAATTACAATCATGTGAGTACGCGGCAATAGAGTGTAAAACAAGTCTCAAAAAGAACCCCAATTTTTTTTTTTTTAAATGTAACAGATAAAAATATATGTATGAAAAAAATATATATGAAAAACAAATTCTGGTTATTGGTTACAAAGGTCCCAAATCACACAAAAAAAGTGAGATTACAGTGAAGGAACAATAAAGGCAACTTCTGGTACAGCACCTGCAATGGCCTCTTACCGGACACAATGGACCCCAAATTATAGGGATCAAGCTCGCCTGATATGCACAGTAATCAGCTGTGATGCTCCATCTGGCCCGCGTCAAACAATAGCCACTCTCCTCCGTCATGGACTGCAATGCATTTTAATACATTTCCACCTTCCAGTCACTCTGCCCAATGCTCATCCACTAGGTATAAAAGATTTAGAAGAAAATGAACTTCATGGTGCAGTAAATGATAGATTTATTCTGTAAAATTATTTCTTAAGCGCAGTGAAGAAATACAATACAAAAGCACAGCCACGGGTTTTCAGACAGGGAACAAAGATAACGTTATCTCCGTTCCCAGTCAATGCTTGTTACAGGGAAATGCGTCGGTTGGAGAGAATCTTGTGATGTCACCACGCATCAGCTGGCAGTCTGAAAACCTGTGGCCGCGCTTTTGTATCGTATTTCTTCTCTGTGCTTAAGAAATAATTTAACGGAATAAAACTAGCATTATTTACTGCACCATGAAGTTCATTTTCTTCTAAATCTTTTATACCTACTGGATGAGCATCGGGAACAGTGACTGGGAGGTGAAAATTTATTAAAACGTCTTCCTATAAATGACAAAGGAGAGTGGCTAGTGTTTGGAGAGGACCAGATAGAGCATCACAGCTGATTACTGTGCATATCAGGCAAGCTTGATCCCAATAATGTGGTGTCCATTGTGTCCGGCAAGAGGCCATCTTGCTTTTTAGCTTACATCTTTGCCAGGATATAAAGCACCGACCAGTTGCCATTGCAGATTTCTAGGTGATGCAATAGAAGTTGCCTTAATTGCTACTTCACTGTTATTTCACTTTTTTGGTGTGATTTGAGACTTTTGTAACCAATAACCAGAAGTTGTTTTTCAGATTGTTTTTCCATACATTTATTTTTATCTGTTACGTTTAAAAATATATATATAATTTCGGGTTCTTTTTAGGATTTTTTTTTACACACTACAATTGAGTCACATGGACTGATTCACTTACATGTAATGCGTTTTTGCATGATTACTTAATAATGTGTTCTTAATTTTGTACACTTTTTTTTCTATTTCTTTTTCCTTTTATTACTAACTGTATTTCTTTTGGGAAGATTTACCCACCTTCATATATGATCACAAGACATTAATTCAATTATTTGGAAGGTCAAGGAGCTATGGCTACTTGACGCACTCAGGTCATTTATGCAATACATAAACAAATGAATCAATCTAACACTTTTATGAGCATATTCATACCTCTGAATGGGCCTTTTCTTCAGCCTACAAAAAGAAAATATATAGATATTACAAGCATACAATGAATTACATTAAAAGAAAAATACCATGTGATGGAGGGTTCCTCAAAACC
Organism: Rana kukunoris; assembly: GCA_029574335.1. Taxonomy (NCBI): domain Eukaryota; kingdom Metazoa; phylum Chordata; class Amphibia; order Anura; family Ranidae; genus Rana; species Rana kukunoris. Next base: position 202,855,258 of record CM056051.1, read on the forward strand.
AAAGAGGCTCTGCTAAACGTTAATCTCTCTAAGTGTATTTGGGGATGTGCTATAGGTTGGTTGCTTCGAATATGAAATCCATTGTTTAAATATGGATTGCAACCAAGACTAAAGTCAGCAATTGCTCCATGTCAGAATTCAGCAGCTGTCTCACTACATATATTCTCAGACATCAGTCCCTTTAACATATACCGATACCACAAATCCCAGAAGCCGTACAATCCAATATTTGCCTGAAAAATTGTATTGGTAAAATACAACATAAAAAACTTTCATGTCATCAAAAATCTCACCCATAGTGCAATTCTTAGTTATAACTGGAATATTTCAAAATAATACTGTTTTCATATAAATGTAATATGCAGAGTAAATTGAAGTGTTTCTAAAGCTCAAACAAAAAAAAAATGTAAAATATTGCAGCTTACTAGTCTTTGGAGTTGTGATTGCATGTGTTTTCTTCTTCTTTTTTTTTTTAAAGCTTCTTTTGCTTTACTTTAACCTGGTAATCCTACAAACACACCTTCTGTCCCTGGGTGGGTGTGTTACTCCTACACTGTAGTTATGGAGGAAGCCATGGTTGTCATCCTAGGCTGCTCTCCTGATTTAGACTACAAACATGTCCATATCTTTTCATTTCCATTACATGGAGGGCATGGCAATTGGTAGTCTACAGAACATAGCCAGGAAGGAAGATAATCTTCAGTGCAGCTCATGGGAAGTGACACGGGCATGGCATTTCTGGCAACAGGTATTTCTGTATTTGCTGAAAATGTTTTTAGCTTTTAAAAAAAAGAAAACTAGGCTAGCCACCACATTTAAGGACTATAAGTTGCAATATATTGCATTGTTGTTCTTGGGTATAGTTTAGTTTTCGTTTAGGCCGCGTACACACGATCAAATCTGTCTGCTGGAAACGGTCCGACCGTCTCAGCAGACAGATTCGATCGTGTGTACGGGCGAGCCGACGGATTTGGCCAGCAGACAGATTTGAAAGCATGCTTTCAAATCTGTCGGCTGGGAACCCGTCCGCCCGACATGTCTGCTGGTTAGTACGCTAACCAGCAGACATGTCTTCTCGCACACGCGTCGAATGGTTTCGACGCATGCGTGGAAGTGTTTTACTTCCTGGTGCGGTGACGTGGCGGCGTCAACGTCACCGCCACGTCAGCGCGCCGTCTGCCGGCGGGGAATTTGGTTTGATCGTGTGTACACGATCAAACCAATACGTCCCCAGCAGACAGATTTGTTCAAATCGGTCTGCCCGACCGATTTGAACAAATGTGTCTGCTCGTGTGTATGGGGCCTTAGATCTAAGGTTCCTCCTAGGGTTTGGAGTTTGCTTATCAACAATCACCTTAAACCGTACCACCAGACTACTACAAGCCTTTGAACACTTCAGTATTCAAAAGTTCACAACTAATAAATAAGTTAAACAATTTAACAAAACAGCTTTATTGTCACCTTAAAATAAAAACCTGAAGGGGGGCGCATGCGCGGCGCGACGCTGATGGGAAGTGCCTAGTCACATCTCCTCCACACCCGGACACATAACGGCCGTTTCCCCAGGGCTATTTCGCTCGTTTTTTATCTAAAACCACCAGCACCCCTGCGGGAACACGGGGTGCATGCCTGGCACTAAAAAGAAAAAGAATCGGAACCAGCAACACTCGTTGACAAACTTTCTTCTAACCATGGAGCAGAGAGCAGTGAAGATCTCCCAAAATGGCGCCTGCAGCAGCATGGGGGGAGAGAATGAAATCTTCCTACACCCTCCCAAAGATCTGGAGAACCGTGAGTACAACTCCCCCCTCTCTAAAGCTGACCTAGATGAGAGTCTCACAACAATCTTTAATAAATTAGTGGATAAAATAGAAAAAGAGGTACACAAATCCACCGCTGCACTCTCTCAGGAAATTGCTTGTATAGGAGGACGCACAGATCTCCTGGAGACAAAGCACGATGAACTCTCCCTAGCACATAATGACCTGAGAAAGGACTATGAAAACCTGGCTGATAATTTTGCTTTCATGCAAGCCCAAGCTGAAGATTTGGACAATAGAAATTGCTGCCAAAACGTTAGGCTGCGCGGTATACCTGAATCTACTACCGATTTACTACCAGCAGTATCCCAGATATTCCATGGTCTCCTTCCAGAGAAGCCATTATCAGCCTCTGCCTGCGACAGGATCCACAGGGCCCTCCGTCCCAAACCCCCCCCGGAAAACCCCCCCAGAGATGTCATCATGTGCATGAAAGATTTTCTGGTGAAGGAAGACATCATGCGTGCTTCCAGAAATAGCCACAACATCTCATTTGAGGGAAAACGCATACAAATCTTTCCTGACATCTCCCCAGCTACACTAGACCGAAGACGCAGGATGAAGGAGGTCACCTCTGTCCTACAATCAGCCAGGATCAGATACCGCTGGGGATTTCCCTTTAAACTGACCATTCCTCACAATGGATCCACATATACAGTTTACAATGTGATTGAAGGTAAAGAACTGCTGATCAAATTAGGTCTTCTGCCTAATGAACCTCACCCACGGCTCCCTGCCACCCCAAGACCCTCACCTATCTGGTCTACTCCTTCCAACAGGCGCAGCCAGAGAGACCAGAGAAGATTGTTCAATCCTTAGTAAAACCATCCCTTGTGAATTCTCCAATGATTCTTCAAGCTTTTACTCTGAAGAATACTGTACTCCAGAGGCCTAATCCCTTACTGTTACAATGCCTAACATTATAGGACTCAGTGTATTCCTCTGCAACTGTTTCATATAGTTTCTGCAGGGGAGAAAAAGGGGCCTCTTGAACTTACTAACTCAGCCCAGTTCTATTACACTGAACTTTCTCATCCCCCACTGGCAATCCCCCCCCCCCCTTGCTGGAAGATCTCACCTTTCACTGAGCCATGCATTCAGCTCTTGAGATTCTGCAGCAGACACTTCAAGATACAGTACTGCACAGGACTGCCACATGTTCCACCCAGACCTCTCCCCCCCTGTTGGAGTGACTGTGATTCAAACCCCAGGATCATACCCTTCTCCTGTTTCCACACATATAATGTAATGTTACAGTCAGTTATACTGGACATATTCTCTAATCTTAGAATGTTATAAGTTGTTGCACTGCAGTCTTGAATTACCATGCACAGATTTGCCGATTTTTTTTTCTTTTTTTTATAAGTTTAACCTGTCTTTTTGTCCGGGTGTGTCCGCCGCAGCTAGTTTGACCCCACTCCTGCCTCGATCCCTATCTAGACCATCACTCGTGATGGCCTGGCTGGATTGGACGCAGGATAAGGATAATTCTTTTTTGTCCTTCATATTTTTTTTCTTTTTCTCTCTTCCTTCATGTTTGCTCTGTTTAAAACCAGAACAAAAGGGTTGTTACCCTTTTTACAGACTCTGGTTTATATCAGGAGTACTATCTCCTGTGATTGTATATTGAAAAAATTGTATTTGTGTTTCACAGGCATAGAATATATTCACCTTTGTTCCTCCTCACTCATAGTTAAACATAACCAACATATTTCTTGTTCCCGTTCTACTTGCGGACTGACATGTTTGGCAGAGATGCTGACTCCATGCAGACACTTCGCATGCTTTCAGTATTTCCTGCAATGTAAAAGTTGGCCAGACACGAATGTTCTTGCTGTTCTGCTGATAGCCTCTTATAAATTTGGTCATGGGTCTTAAAATCATACCTCACAACACAAATGGGTTTAACTCCCCTAACAAACGTAGAAAAGCCTTTCAGCAATACAAAAAACTGGGAGCAGATATTATTCTCCTCCAAGAGACCCATTTTGCATCCTCTAATCATCCTAAATTTTTTCATAAATCTTATAACCAAGTATACTATACCACCTTTGATAATAAAACAAAGGGTGTCGCAATTTTCATACGTAACACAATTATCTTTGATGTCCAGCATGTATTCAGAGATCCTGAGAGCAGATATATTATTCTCAAGGGTACCATCAACAACAGAGAAATCACTATAGCCTCTGTTTATGCCCCAAATGACACCCACACCTCTTTTTTCCTCAAATTCTTTGAGACACTGGACAAGTACCACTCACCCCACATGCTGATTGGTGGGGACTTTAACTTAGCTGCCCACCCAATCCTCGATAGAAGTTCCACATCCCCCCATACTAAATCCTTTTCCAAGACCATCAACCGTCTAATTAATAAGGCACAATTACTAGACACATGGAGAGCCCACAACACGGGTATCAAAGCATATACTCACTACTCTCATCCACACGACTGCTATGCTAGACTCGACTATGTGTTGTCTACCCCTATCCTACTAGCTAACTCCACTCAGGCACAAATTCACCCCTGCCCATGGTCGGACCATAATGTCTGTACATTCACCACATCTTACATAGGCCTAACTCCCTCTCCTCATAACTGGCGTCTTAATGACTCCTTACTAACAAACCCCACCAGCAAATCCACCATATCCACACATATAGAAAATTACTTTACAGACAATGTTAATGAGGAAACTTTACCTTCCTCAATATGGGTTGCCCACAAGGCAGTTTTGAGAGGCCATATCATCAGCTTAGCAGCAGCCAAAAATAGGGAAAGACAGGCAGATGTCAAGCGCCTCACCAATGAACTTCATCATCTGTACATCAAACTACATCACACAGTTGATCCCGCCATTACCCAACAAATACAGGACAAACGCAAATCCCTAGATACCCTCCTTTCCGCCAATGTTGAGAAGTCTCTCAGGTTCTCCAAAGCTAAATACATGCTGCACTGCAATTCCCACTCAGCAATGTTTGCAAGGAAGCTCAAACAAGACAGTAATCCTACACATACTTACAAACTCAGAAATAGTAACGGTAACATAGTTTCTCACCCACAGAAAGTAATGGAGATTTTCACAGCTTTTTATCAATCCTCATGTCGGACCCCAACACCCCCCCAAATGAGGCGGCTAAATCTTGGCTCGATAGCCTTAACCTCCCCTCCCTCAATCATGAACACTTAGGCCGCGTACACACGAGGGGATATGTCCGCTGAAAACGGTCCGATGGACCGTTTCAGCAGACATCTCCGCTCGTGTGTATGGGCTAGCGGACAGATTTCTCCACCCGACAGATTTCAAAGCATGCTTTGAAATCTATCCGGTGGGAATCTGTCCGCCCGACATGTCTGCTGGTTAGTACACTTACCAGCAGACATGTCGGCTCCCACCACCGCCGCGCCGCTGCCGAATGGATTCGGCGCATGCGCGGAAGTGTTTTACTTCCTGGTGCGGTGACGTTGCGGTGACGCGGCGGCGTCAACGTCACCGCCGCGTCACCGCCACGTCACCGCGCCTTCCGGCGGCGGGGAATTTGATCCGATGGTGTGTACACGCCATCGGATCAAACTCCCGATCGGACATATCCGATGGAAATGGTCCGCGGACCGTTTTCATCGGATATATCCGATCGTGTGTACGCCGCCTTAGACTCTCTCAACTCACCCTGTACAGTAGAAGAAATTACTCATATTATCAAATCGCTCAAAACCTCTACAGCACCTGGTCCTGACGGATACACTTCTTTATACTACAAGAAATATGCCCCCCTTCTCGCTCCCCATTTAAAAAACCTTTTTAATCATATCCTAGAAGGCAACCCCTTCCCAAGAGAAATGTTATTAGCTAATCTCTCCTTAATTCCCAAGCCAAACAAAGATCATTCACTCCCCCAAAATTTCCGCCCCATATCGGTCCTGAACAACGATCTCAAGATCTTTGGCAGGATCCTAGCTGACAGGCTCGCCAAAGTAATCTCCTCATTAGTACACATCGACCAATCTGGTTTCATACCAAACAGACAAATCACAGACAATATCAGACTTGTTACCAACATTATACAGGATGCTAACCTCCACTCACGCCAAACCTGTCTTCTCAGTCTTGATATTCACAAGGCGTTTGACAGTGTCAGCTGGTCTTACCTAAATTATTTACTTCCTAAATTTGGAATCTCTGGTGCATTTCTACAGGGATTCAACGCTCTATACAGCTCCCCACAGACTCGCATCCGTTTACCTGGTATCAACTCCGATTTTTTCCCATTAGGTAGAGGTACCAGACAGGGCTGTCCCTTATCCCCACTCCTCTTCGCTTTAGCCATAGAGCCCTTAGCCCAAGCCATTAGAGCAAACCCAGATATAAAAGGGTATACCAAAGACCATCAGGAATACAAGGTCAGTCTATATGCTGACGATGCACTGATATACATCACAAACCCCCATACCTCCCTACCTATACTTCTCAGACAGCTAGACCTTTTCCATAAAGTCTCAGGATTAAAAATCAACTTAAGCAAATGCTCCGCATTACCCATTAACATCCCCTCAGTGGAACTTGGCCTACTTCAGTCCAACTTCCCTTTCACGTGGATCTCCTCCTCATTGACATATCTTGGTGTCAACATCACCCCTCTATACAACGGCTTATATAAGGCTAACTACACCCCATTATTGACATGCATTACCTCTCTCCTTAAAACCTGGTCCTCCTATCATATCTCTTTTTTGGGCAGAGTTTGCGCAATCAAGATGAACATCCTCCCCAAACTCTTATACTACTTTCGCACATTACCAATTAATGTCCCCAAATCTAAACTCGAGACACTTCAGAGACACATTAATAAATTCATATGGGCCGACAAGAGACCAAGATATAGTTACACCCTACAATACAAATCACAGTCCAAGGGCGGTCTGGGTCTCCCCAACTTATGGAAATACTTTTTAGCCGTGCGCCTTTCACAGTTATCCCAATGGTTTTCCCCAAATAAAAACATTCCCTGGATGAGCTTTGAGACCTCATCTATATACCCATTACACCTACAAGGGATACTTTGGTCTAAATATGTCCTCTACAGAGACCTAGTTAAACGCAACATTATAGTGGCTCACACATTCAAACTCTGGCAAAACACTAGAGACACTTTTTCACTAGCATCAACAATCTCTCCACTCACATCGTTTCTAGGCGACCCCAGACTACCCCTTGCATAAAAAGACAGACACTCAGTTTCCTCCTGGATAGACCTTGGGCTAACTTCCTTGGGCTCACTACAATCCAAATGGAACTTTAGAAGCTTTGAATCCCTCCAGAGGGACTTTAACCTCCCCTCCTCAGAATTAGCGACTTACCATTTAATCAAATCATTCTTTCAAACACATTTCTCGCTCTCCACGAGCCCAAATACAACAATCTTTGAGAGAATATGCAAATCCTCATCCAGAGACAAAGGCATGATATCTAGACTTTACAATTCCCTCAATGATTTCTCCGCCCCTGAAAAACCCAACCCATGTTACGTTGGGAATCTGATTTAGGTATTGACCTCCCCCCGGATACATGGTTTTCCATGTCTGAAAATCTCAGGAAAAGCAACAAAGCAGTCTCCTTTAGAGAAACCCCAACAAAACTATTTACAAGATGGTACCTCACACCATCTAAAATCCATACCTTTTACCCGACAGTTTCTCCTGACTGCTTCAGTGGCTGCCAATCAGAAGGTACACTACTCCACATCTTCTGGAGCTGCCCACGTCTTACACAGATCTGGTTGGAGGTAGCCCGCAAATTCGAAGACTCCTCCAAACATAAAGTCTCCCTCACCCCATTAATCTGCTTATTATATGGGGATATCCCAGACATTCCTCCCCCATGCTTCAGACTCCTCCATTCACTATGCAGCTCGGTGCAATGGATGATCGCACTCAACTGGAGATCTAAAGAAGTAATGTGGTCACAGGTACTTGATAGAATGGAGCTTTTGAAACTCTCGGAGAGAATATACCACACAATAAATGACAGCCTACATGTTTTTGAAGCCAAATGGCTATATTGGTGAATTGCTTTGAGATGTTTCTGTTGCTTGTTATACACATTGACTTATTATGATGTACTACTAAGCTTATCCTTTACTCACTCAGGGACCAATTATTGTACTACGCCTTACATGTTACTGAGTCAATAATATACCTTTGAAAAGTGTTATGTTTTTTCTACCTATGCTTGTGTTCTAATTTATACTGTTTAATAAACTTTTGTAAACAAAAAAAATAAAAACCTGAAAACCACCATATACTGTATATGACCTTCACAACCTGTCAAGTGTATACCAAAATCTTTTCCTCGTATGTATAAATAGCCGATAAATAAACAGATGAAATACATATATGGGTGCTGTTTTACCTGACAAAGGATTTGTATTTCTGTCCATCAAGTCCTGTAATTTACACAGTCAGATAGATGACATTGCCTACAGTTAAGCTAGGTCATAGATGGTGCATTTTGTTTCCTTCAATCACAGGTTGCAGAAAATAAAATTAAAATTAAATCAAATTTAAATCAATTCCCCTATCAACACAGTGTTGATGGTGGAATGTTTCCCGCGGAGCTCTTTAAAGGGGTTGTAAAGGTAAAAAATGTTTTTCCTAAATAGCTTCCTTTACCTTAGTGCAGTCCTCCTACACTTACCTCATACTTCGATTTTGCTTTTAAATGTCCTTATTTCTTCTGAGAAATCCTCACTTCCTGTTCTTCTGTCTGTAACTACACACAGTGATGCAAGGCTTTCTCCCTGGTGTGGAGTGTCGTGCTCGCCCCCTCCCTTGGACTACAGGAGAGTCAGGACGCCCACTAACACGCAGCTCTTTTCTCTATCTGCAACGTAAAGAGTGTCCTGACTCTCCCGTAGTCCAAGGGAGGGGGCAAGCATGACACTCCACACCAGGGAGAAAGCCTTGCATTACTGTGTGGAGTTACAGACAGAAGAACAGGAAGTGAGCATTTCTCAGAAGAAATAAGGACATTTAAAAGCAAAATGGAAGGATGAGGTAAGTGAAGGAGGACTGCACTAAGGTAAAGGAAGCTATTTAGGAAAAAAAGTGTACCTTTACAAACCCTTTAAGTCACCCCTCTGCTCAACTGTACTCTCCTCCTGTGAAAATGTTCTTTGGCAACACATTTGCAGCACAGATGATTGGCTCCCAGTCTATGTGCTGCTGTATAGTAGATCACAAGAGGTTAATACCATTTCAGATTTAAACCATTACACATGTTGCTTCAAAAACGAATTTAATGATTTATTAATAAATGCCTAACGGCCTTAATGTGTGTCTTTTGTGTCTGCCTGGAGTACAACCTTAAAACAATTTTGTTGCTATTTTTAGAAGCTCCAAAAAAGCATTCACTGCGAAGCAAGCAATTAATATTTACTGCTCACGCTACCTGCGCCGCCAAGCTCCACTACTTTAAAAATAAAAGCTTACTGAAAGATCTTCATTGCACATTTTAATATAAACTCATATTTAAAGGGTAACTCCACTTCCGTGGGGAAAAAATTGCAAATATAGTAAAAATAATAAAGCACATATAATTGTGACACTAATCATATTGTAATTGAATGTTATTAAACATTACCTTTCCATTTCAATCTGCAGCCACTGTCATTTTATGAGAATGCATTGCAATATGGCTGAATGGAGTACAGAATGTGCAGAATGTGTACTGACCATCCCCCAGAAACATAATTTCCTGCTTGTGTGATTGGCTCACCAATTTCCCTAGAAGTCTGCCTAAGATACAAGTCAGATTTGAGGCACCCCCTGCAGCAAAAATGTCATTTCTGGAGAGATACTTTCAAAAGAAGCACGTCTAAATGGGATGCAGACCCAGCAGATTTTCTCATTAGTGCCCTGCAGCTGCACACCTGACAGTTAATTATGAAATCACTCCCATTAGACCCACTTAGTACAGAGGCACAGACAAACACACATGGATTTCTTTCAGAATCACAAAAGGTAGAAACCTGCAACAAAGGTTGTTATAATCCTTGTAATGTACATAGATCACCCAGAGGGGGATGTGGAGTTACTCTTTAAAGCAAAAAAAAAAAAAAAAAAAGGTTCTATAAACAAAACATCCTTCTAAAATAAAAACTTAAAATACTTTTATAAATATCATGTGTGTGAGCACACTGAGAAGCTCAATTCACTGTCACTTTGCTCTCTCTTATAATCAACATGCTCTTTGCACTGCAACATGCCTGATTTATGTGCTCTCAAACACAGAAATTGCTTGTGGAACTTTAAAGGAGTTGCACCCAAAAACAGTATATCACAGCATTCTTAAAAAGTACATTTTTTTATTCAAATACATGATTAAAATAATATAACATTAATGACATTTCTCGGAGATATCCTAATAAATATTATTTACTCTTGAATAAGTAAACAGTGCTTCACGAAACATGTTGAGTGTTAGAAATTCAACTGGCTATTTTAATATGCATATATGTTATCATACAATTATTCATATATTTTTTTTAATATTATATTATATGTCATTTTAATATGATTTTAATCATGTATTTGACTTTTTACAAATTCTGTGATTTGCTGTTTTTGGGTGTGAGTTATATGGGCAATTTCTGTGTTTGAGAGTTCTCATATATCAGGGACTGAGCTGCACCATCATCTATTGTACCTTGACCTTGTGTATTGTATACCTGATCCTTGTGCTGTTTCTTTCTCCCCCTCTCTGAGCTTTGCTGTACAAGAAGCTGATACCAAGTAAATTTGAAATCTGTATGCATTTAAACATAAACCTAATGATGTATTCATGAACATAAAGCTGAATTTACTTGTGATTTTTAGATCTGCCTTGCATTCAGCTTTAAACTGTATATAAACAGATTTGTGTATTAAAAAAAAAAACACCTGCTAACGATATAATACTTCAAAGGAGACTATAAAGAAGCTCAGAAATTAATGTCTCTCTGTTTTTCAGGTTAGTCGCTGATCCTTGTATATTTAAACTGCACAATCTGAACAATAGGAGATATATTGCAGGCAGATATATTCAGCAGTAATCAATGGCATTCATCACACACCTTCTTCATATTCTCCTTTGCAGGCCTGCATTAGTAGTATGGTTTGTATAGTAAGATACAAAGGTGGCCTTATAGTACAGCTGAATCTATCGAGAAAATCACGGAATGTAGCATTTTAACACTTCCAGATGGGTAATACCATACAATTTTCAGTAACGTTACATTTTAGCAGTTGTTACTGGCTGTTCTGAAAGACCAATGCAGCTGAATCACTGCTGACATCTACTGACCACAATAAAATAGGCAGCCTTTCCTCCAAAGGAGTATTTTGTTTCTTATCTGTGTGCGGTCACAAAGAGATGAAACTCAGTAGCCAAATAAAAAATTGCGTGGGCAAAGCAATAAATTGTTTTTATTAGTCATCAAAACTGGCAGGCACTCTCCAACTAATGAGCCCAGTAGTGAGCCGCCAGTAATTCATTTTAAATTAAATGCAACACTATAATTCTCACACTGCAAATGATCTGAATATTTGGTAAAACTAATATGATTGTCATGATTAAACATTTCAAATGTACTACAGTGCATTAAGGTGGTTGTAAACCTCTGACATTAAATATGAACAAAGCATTTCCCTCTATAATGTGTATGTGTCCCATTCCAGAGTTTTATTTGTTTCTGTTGCCTCGTTCCTCTGCTATCTGTATGAGTCACTTCTGACTGGTTTTCCTGACCCCAAGAGATAAAAAGGTGAAAGCGGAGGGATCTCCAGCACACCGCCTGTGATTAAGAGCCTTAGCTCTGTTCCTGTGTGCCATGTAAAGGAAGGTGCTTCCCTTCAGTCCCCTCACTGAGCTCTGAAAAGTGTAATGTCAGCTCCTCTGATAGCTCAGATAAGCTGTGTTAAGTTCTGGGCTTTGAAAGGCTGTACAGAAGAGAAAACCTCAGATAAATGGGTACAACTTATGCATTGTTTAATCTCTGTGCAGGGGCGGACTGACCATTAAGTCACTCGGGCACTGCCAGAGGACCCCCTGCCACTAGGGGGGCCCATCAGGGTTGCCAGGCTCAGTTAAACCAGGGACAGTATGTAAAAATCTGTGTTTTTTTACATCTGTCCCTGATATGTCTGAAACTGACATGCTTTTCATGTGAAAATACAGAGATTTTAGCTGCCCTGCCTCCTGGTGTGGTGGCCATCTGTAAACCCAGGGGCCCCATAATGTTCTATTGCCCGGGGGCCCCATGAGTTGTCAGTCCGCCCCTGTCTCTGTGCATCACCTGAGGCTAGTCACTTCACTGGGTATATGTAAAGCCACGTACACACGATCAGTCCATCTGATGAGAATGGTCTGAAGGACCGTTGTCATCGGTTAACCGATGAAGCTGACTGATGGTCCGTCGCGCCTACACACCATCAGTTAAAAAAATTATCGCGTTAGAACTTGGTGACGTAAAACACAATGACATGCTTAAAAAAATGAAGTTCAATGCTTCAAAGCATGCGTCAACTTGATTCTGAGCATGCGTGAATTTTTAACCAATGGTCTTCCCTACAAACGATCGGTTTTGACCTATCGGTTAGGAATCCATCAGTTAAATTTAAAGCAAGTTTGCTTTTTTTTAACCAATGGTTAAATAACCTATGGGGCCCACACACGATCGGTTTTGACCGATGAAAATGATTCATCAGACCGCTGTCCTCTGGTTAACCTATCGTGTGTACGAGGCCTAATGGTTTTACAACCAATTTATAAGCTTGACCATTCATTAACAGCAAAATGCTGAAAGGCAAAAAAAAATATTAAATTAAGTAAAATGGACCAACAAGGAAATAAGAACAAAATCCATCTCCCAGTATTCAAAAGTAGTTGCAGCCAGTTATGGTTGTGTTGGCACCGCTATTTAAACTATTTGGGCACAAAATAAAAGGAAAATTCAATATATTTCAATTTGTTGCTGCGAATGATCACTACATGTAATGTCTTTTGTGACATGCGTAATATAGGCCGTTGTGTACACAAAAAACACACCTGTTGTCTAGAGCTTTTCTTTACATAGGAAACAAAACCTATTTATTTTTCTTTGTGTCCAAGTGAAAGGAAGAGTCGAACCACCTGCTTTAACATACTGGCAATAGATAATAGTAACTTACAGTGGAGTAGAGAGATGATGTGCTGGAAACCAATGATAAGGAAGATCCATGAACTGCAAAATAAATAAAACATACATGCATTTCAACATAATAATTGAGAACCAGGACATTTTGATAGACAATATATATCACTGAAAATACTGGCCATGTTAAAGCATTATCTAAATCCAAAGACACAAATTGTATATATTGTAGATTGCCAATCATTAACTCCTTCCTGCCAAGACCCGGCATCCTTTAAATGGGTCTTTTCACCAGGAGAAAGGGACGGACTGCCCGTGCACGTGACCACTCTGACTGGCTATGCAATCCATAGTAGCTATGCTGCTTCGAACTTACCTCTTTCCCTGTACCTCCAGCTCCCATCAGGTGCACACCCAGGAGAACATCCCAGCTTAGTCCTTTCACTTGTCAGGTAGAAATTAACTCATGCTGTTACCAATGTCAAACCAACTTTGAAATGTTACTAAACCCAAGACCCCACATTCACTATATCTGGGCTCCCACACTATACAGAACATGGACATGTACAGTAATTGTTTTAGTAAATATAAACTGCTAAATACCTTTTTTTTATCAGCAGTATATAGCAGTCTTGTGACTTCTATCAGTGTCTGGTTGAAGCTTGTAGGAGGAGTTTTCATTCTCCTCTGACTGTCCTATAAAGCTACATGACCCCGACCCTCTTCCTTGATCGCGCTGATTAGCCTAAAGGTCCGGATAACCAACCGCCTCGTGACATTATCTGCTGTCTGCAGAGCTTTGCCCTAAAAGAGGACATCATGAGAAAAGCCCGCAGGAATGACCAGATTGTTTTCAATGGGAAGACGATCCTGCTCTTCCAAGACCTTTCCCAAATAACTCTGAAGAACCGCAGGGCCCTGCGTCCACTCCTGGAGAGGCTGAGGGAGAGAGGTCTGACCTATTCTTGGAGATTTCCATTTGCTTTGTTGGTGAACTTTATGGGCAAGCAGCGCTACCTACGCTCCCCGGAAGATCTACCGGACTTTTGCAACAACCTACAGCTGGGTGAGTTGGAACTGCCGAAATGGTACCGTGAATTCTTGCTGCCCCCCCCAGTCCACACCCCTCCCCGGTCCCCGCTCTCAACACCGGACAACAGATCCTCCAAAAAGATAAAATCCTCCCGCCAAGGAGGCTCCCAAGCGGGATCCATCGCGGGCACCCCCAGGGCCAAACCCCACTCCTCCAGGGCTCTGGAGGGGGACTGATGTGCCGCAACTAACTGTACCCCTCATTACTGACCTCACATCTTGCTAATGATTAGGTTCAGGTAACGTTGGTACTTTGCCTCACTTTGGCCGCTTGTTTTTTTTGGATTTTGACGATTTCATTTTTCATTAGTTTTGTTTTTATTTTCCTGACCCTACACCATGTACGCTGGATTGCATGAACCCGGGCCCTGTTGTGAGCCTGACTTCCCACATCTTCCCCTTCTCAAATGACTGCTATCACCAACAGGGTCCCCAACTGCTGTACTATTCACCCCCCCCCCCCTGAATGGGGGTCCGCAATTTATGTTGGGACGCTCTTTACGCCACTAGGAACATATGGTTGTTTTATTTTATTTTTATTTTTTGTTTCCTACCAGTTCCCTTATGATTCAGCGTAATGGCGGACCCAACCTTGCGCACTGCCCTATGGCGCCTTCGCCCTGATCAGAGCTGCGGGAGAGGCCTGAGACCTGAGGTTTATCCACACTTAGATTAAACCTACTTTTTTTTTTTTTTTTTTTTTTACATAGGGGTGATGTTAACCTGAAGATGTATTGTATCTCGACAGTACTTGCCATGCAGGGTCAGAGGGTTATGTTTTATTGGCCACCAAGGACTGTTTATTCTGTTACCCACCCGTTTACACTGAACCTATGCTCTGCTTACATGTTCCTCTGTGCAGCTAACCTTGCTTCTATTACAGGGATGACATACTTGCCTTTTGTTTTGTTTTTTTATAATGTTTTGAATTAGGCCATGTACCGGCTGCTGTACCACCCCTTTTGGTCCTCGTTCATTTACTAGAACCACAGTTGCTCGGTACCGTTACCGCCTTCCTATACCCCCAATAAAGCCTCCAGCAGGATTTCCACATCCGCTGTGAGAGGCTTTACTTACCTGTTGCCTTTGGAGTTGAATTTCAACTGGAAGGCCGAACATGAGTCTCTTGTTCTTTTTCTATACATTACTTTCCTTATTCTTCACCTCTTTTCTCGCCTCCCCTCTTTTCCCTTCTCCTTGAACCCACACCCAACCCCCCTCTGTACACCCGAGATACCAATATCCTGAGGTGTACACCTTTATAGTGCATATAAGTTGTCTTAACCTTGTTTATTTTTCTCGCTAGCTGGTCTACGGACCCACATTCGGTGACTGTCAGCTCTCCCTGAAGTCCAGCCATGGCGTACTCCACACTAGGCCGACATCCTACAGTGATCTCACATAACGTACAGGGCTTAAACATTCCTGAAAAACGCTCAAATCTCCTCAGGGAACTTAAAAAAGGTAGGCCTTGTTTTGCTTTTCTACAAGAGACACACTTTAAAACGTCCTCAGTGCCCAGGCTCACCGACAAATACTTCACAGAAGCTTTCCATTCCACAAATGATTTAGCTAAGACCAAGGGAGTTTCTATCCTAGTCAGCAAAGATGCCTCATTTGAACTAACTGACAAGCTTAGTGACCCCCTTGGGAGGTACCACTTCCTGAAATGGAAATGCGCTGGCGTACCAGTCACATTAGCAAATGTATACTTCCCGAACTCCTCACACTTGAGGTTCTGTCAACATATGCTATATGAGCTGAAGGGCTTTAGTAATGGGTGCATTATATTGGGGGGTGATTTCAATATCCCTCTGAACCCCCTAGTTGACACCTCATCGGGAAAATCGTCAATAACGTACCGTATCCTTAAAATAATAAAATCCCTTCTACAGGACATGCACCTGATTGATTCCTGGCATTTTCTACACCCTGAAGGTAGAGACTTTACATTTTTCTCTGCCCCCCATAACCGCTACTCGCGAATTGATTATATCTTCACCTCCCAAGATGATCTCCACTTGATCACCAATGCTGACATAGGCATACAGTCAATCTCTGACAACCCCCCCACTTCGGTCTCCCTAAACTTCACTGCTCCCAGACAAAAAACTAACTCATGGAGGTTGAATTCCTCCCTCCTGACTAATGATCTATTATTACTTCAAATTACCGCGAGCCTCACGGAGTACTTCTCCTTGAATGCATCACTAGATGCTGACCCTATGATGGTGTGGGAGGCCCACAAATGTTCCATCAGAGGGGAACTCATAAACATGGGAGCACGCCTGAAGAGGGAGGCTGAAAGAGAGATACAGCGTTTAGTGTCCCAGATACACACCCTGGAATCTCTACATAAGCAATCCCTTACAGCAGACTCAGCCAGCGCCCTCTTAAATGCCAGAAAGTCCCTCCACCAATCATTTGAGCGTAAAACAAAGAGGTTCCTTTTCTTTCGCAAAAAAATATACTATGAACACAGAGATAAGTCGGGCCGTTTTTTAGCTAGGGCACTTAAAGACTCCAAAGCCGCCCATAACATAGCGGGCATACGCAACAGGACAGGACAGATAGACGTTACCGCAGACAAGATTACCGAACACTTTCATAAGTTTTACTCGGACCTCTATAACATCCCCCAGCAACCAAGGCCCCCTCACTGTCTAAACGACCGGGCCCTAGCTATACAGGACTTCCTGTCCAGCTCCGGTCTTCTCTCCTTGTCCTCTGTCGATGTCCGACAGTTGGAAAAGCCCATAGAATCAGCAGAGCTTAGACAGGCGATTTCAGACCTGAAAACTGGGAAAAGCCCGGGCCCTGGCGGTTTTACGTCGATATACTACAAAACTTTTACAAACATCCTCGTAACACCGTTGCTGCATGCCCTGAACTCCTTGTCGCCCCCCCGTGAGGTCCCTCCAGCGTTTCTCACTGCACAATTAACCGTGATCCCTAAGCCAGATAAGGACCCAGATCATTGTTCTAGTTACAGACCGATTTCCCTACTTAACCTAGACGTTAAGCTCCTGGCAAAGATATTAGCTAACAGGTTAAGACCACTTTTACACGACTTGATTGGTCCCGAACAAGCAGGCTTTATGCCGGGCAGAGAGTCTAGGGATAATGTGATTAAAGCTCTCAACCTGATCCATGCCGGGCGGTGGCGGGGACTCGGAGGCCTTCTCTTGTCCACGGACGCGGAGAAGGCCTTCGACCGAGTGGCCTGGGATTACATGTTTGATACGTGTCGTTTCGTGGGTCTAGGGCCACATATGATGTCGTGGATCACCTCTCTCTATAAAAAACCCTCTGCCAAGATAAAAGCGAACGGTATACTCTCGGACACGGTTAACATCAAAAATGGAACGCAGCAGGGGTGTCCCCTCTCGCCTTTATTGTTTATCCTTACGCTCGAACCGTTCATCAGGCGAGTTATGGCTGAGGGGACCATAAGGGGATTCAGGCTGGCGGACAGAGAGTTCAAAATAGCGGCTTATGCCGATGATCTACTTTTTTTCTTGACTGAACCAATAACTTCAATCCCAACATTGATGAAGGAATTCTCCTTGTTCGGATACATTTCCAACTTTAAAATCAATTTTGCAAAATCGGAAGCCATGAACATATCCGTGCCCGACAACATCTTACAAGTCGTCAAGAATGGCTGCTCTTTTAGATGGGAGATATCTGCGCTTAGATACTTGGGAGTCTGGCTGACGCCGCAGGCATCTCAGGTCTTTGATCGCAATTTCACGCCCCTACTCAAAACCATTGAAAAAGATCTTAATACATGGAGCCCGAGAAACTTCTCTTGGTTTGGCCGGGCTGCCATTTGTAAGATGGTAATTTTGCCCAAACTCCTCTACCTCTTTAGGAACATACCAATCAGGATCCCCCTCTCTTTTTTTAAAGCTGTCTCCTCGTTATAATCGAAGTTCATCTGGGCACATAAACGTCCTAGAATCAAAGCCACTCTGCTGTATAAAAGTAAACTGAAAGGGGGAATGGGTCTGCCCAATTTTAGAAATTACTATATTGCAGCCCATATCACAAGGATACTGGATTGGCACTGCCACAGCTCTTCTAAAGACTGGGTGTCTCTGGAAGATGAGCTAAGCCCTATCCCCCTCCGATTCTCCCCATGGATTCCCTGGTCTAAATATCCAATACCTCTTAAGACCCATCCTTTTATTGGCTCCACCCTAGCAATTTTCCACAACCTGATCAAAGGTCAGAGAGTATCTTCAGTACTGAGCCCCTTAACACCCTTGCAAAACAATCCTGCCTTTACACCGGGAATGAACAACCCAAGCTTATACTCAGACACGATCGACAGGCCCCTGTTGGCGGTAGACTGCTTTCATAACACTACCTTCAGAGACCTTGAGGCCTTGAAATCTGATGACCTTGTTCCTCACATACAACTATGGTCTTACTTTCAAGTGAGGAGTTACCTCAATAACAGAGCTGATAGGCACAACTACAACAGACAGCTCACGAACATGGAATCGGTCTGCCTGAAGGGCGAACCCATACACAAGGCCACCTCACTAGCTTACAGCTGGCTGGGAGACGAGCAGGTCCCCAGAGAGGACAGATTCAGGGAGAGCTGGAGCAGGGCACTGGAAAGGCAAATCACAGCAAAACAATGGTCTAAGGCTTGTTTCTTCGCTCACAAGTGCTCCCTTAGCACCAGATCCCAAGAAACAGCCTTTAAGTTACTGACACACTGGTATATGACACCGGCAAAATTACAGGCCTGGTTCCCACAAACCTCTGGGGCTTGTTGGCGATGCCATAAAGAATCGGGAACGCTCCTCCACATTTGGTGGCAGTGTCCCATTATTACGCCTTTTTGGGACTCGGTTAAGACGGTGATCCTCCAAATCACAGATACGGCCCTGACATTGGATGCGGCTTGCTGTCTCCTCCATGTTTCCGATTTCTCCTTTAGCAGGTATAGGAAGTCACTCACCAAACACCTGTTGAATGCGGCCAAATAGTTAATACCGCTCTACTGGAAAACCGCCACGGTCCCCTCTATCAAAACCTGGTTAGACAGAGTTTCGGAGGTATGTTACATAGAGGAGACTTTGGCCCAGTCCACTGATGCCGTAGAAAGCTTCCATGACACTTGGCAACCCTGGTTTGCCTTTAAATTTTCGAGGGAATACACCACACTGATCGACTGAATTAGTTTATGCTGGGGGTTCCCCCCCCCCACGCCTTGTAATTAAGATGAAGTTCCTACCATAGGCAGATCTCCTTTGACCTTGCAGTTACATTTGACTGCAAGATTGTGTTGTATCTGTAGGATGTCTGGCCCCTGAGATAGGGCTTAACTGAAATGTGTACAATTGATTGCCTCCCCCCTCAAACTGCCTCCTCTTTCTCATTCTCTACCTTTTCCTGTCTCATATCCTATTTTATTACTGTTAAGATTAATAGCCCGATGCTGAATAACAATACTGGTCAAACTCCGGATCCGTTCGGATCTGTACCTCATTGCGTTCTCAACGAGATACCGTGCTTGATCCATAGCTGATGTTTGTTGTTGATGCGTACCGAGCATTTTGAGAATCTGTGCCCTACTTTATGTATAGCTCCTCAGAAACTCAGGGTAACATATTTTCTTACTTGCACTATTACAGTTCTGTAGGCTTCATAAACTTGATGTTAAGCACAAAGTTTCATCAAGATCTATACTGCACGGTATATATATATATAATGCTATATTTTGTTCTGTTCACAGTTTAAGATTGTTGTTGCTGTGTTGTTTTCTTTGACCTACCTTTTGTATACTTGCCATTGAATCAGGGAACTGCATTTCCCTAATCGCACTATGTCTATGTTTGCACACCTAATAAACTTGATGTTAAAAAAAAAAATATATTTCTCCTTCTGCCTGGGGAGGGGTGTGACAGGTGCACCCAAGACGGCTGATGACTGGCCAGACTGGATCCACATAGGGTAGTGGCTGCGTTTGATGGGCATAGTGGCTTAATTTTATGGGGGTTTTTTCAGTTTGTTTGCGCCCCAAAAAATGTTCAGTACCAGCCGCCAGTGGTCCCCAGTGTCCCTCTCTGTCCCCGCGGTGTCCCTGGTTATCTAAAATATGGGTTTAAATGTTTTGACAAGGGCGCAGTTTTAGTGCTTGCCATAGGCGCCATTTTCACTAGATACGCCTCTGAGTAGATCTGAAATGTGGGGAAGCTCTGCTGATTTTATCATCCAATCATGTGCAAGCTAAAATGCTGTTTTTTATTCTTTTTGCATCCCCCCCTCGGATCTACAGTAACTGCACTTCCAGGTGCACTTGTAGTGCAAAGTGGATTTGCCTTTCGTAAATAACCCCCATTGCCTGTCCATCTCTGCCTCTAATGCATTTACTTCATAAAGGGTTTCACCATGGAGTTGTCAAAGTGGTCACATGATCAGGAGCATGGTCATTATCAGAGACTGGGAGCTGTACACTCAGCACAGAAATGCGTTACGTGGGTGGCAAAAGGTTCAACGTGGAGGCTACAATGTTTTATTTTTTTGGTCTTTTTATTCCTTTTTGGCAACTGAGCCACACTTGTACAGCAGCATTGTCATCCTGTGGACAGGGTAGTGTTAGACTAACAAGTAGATTTGAATAAACTTTACATAAGTGACTAAAAAACAAAAGCTCAACTCTAGACACAAGTTTTTTTGGGGGGGCTTTAAAGTCAAACTCCAGCTTTTTAATTTGTTACAGCAACAGCTTTTTTTTCCCCTTTTGGAATAAAGGTTTTATGCAAAGGAATAAAAGTTGGCCTTTGTAAGCACCCCTCTAACAAATAACAGATTCAAGCCCAACTCCCTGTTTACTGTGCAAAAAACAGTCTGTATGGGTCAAGGTTGCCCAAATTAACTATTTGTATCACTAACAGATGTGTATTCTTGGAGCGCTGTATAAACTGTATAACATACATATGGTACTGTATACAGCACTGTGTTGCGGCAGTAGGTGGGGGATGTCCTGTCCCACTCCTGGAATAAAATGGAGTCTGGCTGAGTGCTTCTTCTATGGTAGAATACAAACATTCCACTGATTGGCAGTGACAGGGATCATGACATCATATGCCCACCTCCCTTCCTTAACCAATTAGGGAAAGCTTTGTATTTATTCAAATAATACAACGCTTTCTGTGAATGGCTGAGCAATGTTCATACAGTTTTTACAGCACACCCAGCAAACATATCTGTTAGTGATGTAAATAATTAAAGCTGTGGTAAAGCCCATTTGGTAATTTTTACCTACAGGAAAGCCTATAATAAGGCCTACCTGTAGGTAAAATGAATATCTCCTAAACGTGCACCCATACAAAGATATTCCCAATGAATGCAGAATAGTCACCTGTCACCTGCACATGCGCTCTGAAGATCCAGCATACCTTGCCTGAACTTCAGAGCTTCGTGGCGGAACCGAGGGCTCTCACACGCATGCGCGGTAGTGACGTAATCAAAAACCTATGCAAGACATGTATGTTACTCTCCATTACTCTCCATTTGCTTGCTTATGCTATCATAAATCATATTTATTTATATATATATATATATATATATATATATATATATATATATATATATATATATACACACGCACACACAGTATATATATATATCTCCAAGACAGGTTTGAATTGAATGTTTGTCGTGAGAAACTTCTTAGTACTGACACTAGACATGTGCACAACAAAAAAAATCATATTTTTTTGTTCCGTTTCGTCTCGTTCCGTAGATTCGTAAAGATTCGTAATTTCATAAGACTCTAGTTTTCCAATTCGGACCCGTTCGTATTTCGTAAGACGCACGTTTTCCTATTTGGACCTGTTCGTATTTTTGTAACAGTTTTATTTTCGTTTATACTGAATGATTCGTAATTCTGTCTAATTTATTTTCGAAATTCGTAATTTTGTTAGATAATAATTTTTGTTTAATGGATTTGTAATTTTGTACTTTCGTAAATACATAGTAACACGCGGCTAATCCATATGAAGATATACTTTCTCTTAAGCCCCGTACACACGGTCGGACTTTTTGCCAACAAACGTCAAAATGAGTGTTTTCCCAAAAATCTGACCGTGTGTACGCTCTATCGGACAAACTTTTTCGGTTTCAAAAGCCTGGCCAACTCCCTTCAAACAAAAATCCATGGAAAAGTTTGTTTGAAGTCCGATCGTGTGTACGAGGCTTTACACTGTACAATGTGACTCAGCACAAAAGAGATAAGCTGATTGACTAAGATATTAAGTAAGATACATCACTCACTAACGACACTGCCCAGTGCCCATTCAAAATAACGATACAAGTACACAAATTTACGAACAGACAAAGAAACGGATTTACAAAACACACAAATGAAAATACGAACATACGAATGAAAATACGAACAGACACAGGAATGCAAATTGTTCTTTATAGATGTCATTTTCGTTCTTTTGCTTTTTCGTATTTTTGTAAGATTGTCCAATCATAGGTTTGTATTTTCGCTTGTTCGTTATTTTGCTTATTCGTAATTTCGTAATTTTCGTATTTTGGTTCTTTCAGCTTTTCGGATGTTTGAATTGATCCGAATGTACGAATACTAACAAATTTGTACGAAAATCCATTTTTTTACGAACGGGAATGCACATGTCTAACTGACACTTTGTATGGAGACATTTTCAAACATGAAGGACGACAACAAACACTTTACAGTAGATGTGTTTGATTTTTTTTTTTTTGCATGTAAGTAAAAGTAGTTCACAGATTATTTTCAAAAGGGAGTTGGGTAAACTTGTGAAATACAGTTATGTCTGAATGAAAAAATAATATACTGAGCTTAAAATGTATGTAATTCCTAACTATGATTTTTTTTTATTTGCAAGTGTTTGTTCAATTTATTATAACATTAAAAGCATTTTGTTATTTCTATTTCAAAAGTGCAAACAAAACATGTTGATCTTCTCATTAATTGTGTTAGCTAATTTCCTGTGTTCTGTGCCTCTGCTTATTGTTATCAGTTATCACTATTCCCAGCTATCTCTGTGGACTACAAAACACTTAAGGGGTGTTCTGTAGTCCTGTCCTAGAGTGACAACACTGCTCCTCCAAAAATAGCGTATGCTGTGTATGTTTTGTCACCCTAGAACAAAAAGTGCCCTACCGGTAGGATCATAGGTGAAATTCTTTTTAACAGTAATTTTATTTTTCAACTCTGTGTGAAATGTACATTTACATTTCTTTTACATAGCCTGTTATAAATTAAAGAAACAATTTCAGGGATTTTATTCTTTCTTTGGCTTGTCCAAAAATGAACTGTTTGCTGTGTCCTGCATGCAGTATATTTTATGAAACATTATTTAAAAATGTTAAAGAATTTCACAATGTTTCAAAAGATAAAGTCCCTTCATTATCCATCCATTTGTCAAAAGGGAACCATGTATGCTGCATCACACCATTTAATACAGCTGCCAAATACTATGATAAGACTCCTTGTCCACGATGTGAAACATGTGTCCATGATGTAATTACAGCAATTACATTACCTTCTTCCATGCTGTCTCGGAAGGACCCTGAGTGACTGATAGCTCTTGGTCTCTCCTCCAATGAGGTAGCACTTCCTCCTAGCTGTGAATCTTCATATAATTCAAAGGAAGCATCTTGGGCTGGAATGCTATTGGATCGCATCATGTTTGGTCCAGGAATTGTAAACTGGGATAAACTAGTAGGGCTCACTGCAACAGAGATTTCACAGTTCAAGCTTTAGAATTACATAATCCTTATTACTATTATTACAACTAAAATGTATTTACTGTAGCATGCATAAAACATGTAAAACGTGTGCTAAAATGATCAGCCGCAAGAACGATTTTTTAATCAATGATGGGAGAATTGTGCGAGAAATGTAATAGAAAAAAATGCGCATGTGCAAGAAAAGAAAATACCCGGAGAGAAAAGATTCCCGGCCACGAAAAATATTTTCTGTAGCAACATGAAGGCTTGGTCGGCCGAATTTCGAAAATCAATTTTGGCATCATTGGATCACAAAAGAAAAAAAAAAACTTTCTGATTTCGAAAAGACAATTTGTTCAAAATGTGACCGTGCATGGCCTGCTTGAGCTTAGAGAGTATATATGTATATGGTCCTCACAAATTTTTTACCTAAATTTGAGTAATGGTATTTCCCACTGGTGGATGAGGACATGCCTGATGGGGAGACAAGAGGAGATTGATTTCCAGTATCTTGTAGTCCTCCTGTTGAATGAGAGCGCAGCCATTCTTTTCCCTCTTCTTGACTGGCCTGTCGAGACGATGGTGTATACCTGCAGAGATGCAGCAATATTACTTTTATTGTAAACCCCAACTTGTGTCCATTACCAGCCAAATCCAGGTCGGATTGAGAAGAAAGTTCTGCTAACAGTTATAAAGTTACAGTTGGGGACAATTGAAAAGTTTATACTAAACTTAAAGTAGTACTAAAATCTGAGCATAAAAATACCCACTGCCTGTCCTACCCCCTGTTCCTAAACACTTACCAGGATCTATGTTACTGCCACCAGCTTTAGCATGGCTCTCCTCTATTTCTCCGAGGCCAGTGTAGCCATTGGAGGCGTGAAGGCATGCTCTGCTGTGTGTGTCTATGAATGCACACAGCTTGGTACATGACCTGACTGGAGCTTACATGCACAGGTGCCTCCCTAGCTCCTATCTTGTTACAGGAGGCACCTAAATGTGAAGAGGAGCTTACAGCACCACTGAGGACTGCTAGAAGGAGTGGAAAGTGATGTTTCTGTGAAATATCATTGAAAAGGTAAGTGTTACCTCTTATTTTTACTGTAATGTGATTTTAACTTTGTAAAATACAGAGTTATATAATGTGTAAACTGATAAGGAAGACCATGCTAAGAATGTGTAATACTGTAAATTATGTTTAGTGCTAATTTCATTCATAAGTTTATCAATAGAGAGATAGAAGATACTTCTGAAAAGCATGATATTATCACGAATGTACAGTAGTTGGAAATGAATAAAACTGAAATAGAATGTAATGTTTTTCACAGTTGGTTATTTTGGTGAATGTTGACATTATTTCAACATGCAAATTCACCTGAATAAGGTAATATTACTGCAAAAAAAAATGCACACATACTTAATAAAGCAAAAGTAGAATAAATAAATAAATACATTAACCTGGAAAAATTGAATATTAAAATACAACAAAGTAACAGTTGTTTTGTGCAGGCAAATTCCGTACTGGACTAATGACTGAAGCATTAAGTATTAAGCTCTTCAAAGCATAAAGCTGCGATATTTGCATTATTCTTTAGTATAAGCATGCAGAACAGAAACAATTACACAGAGAAGAAAAACAAAAAGAATGCCAAGACTGGAACAGATTATCCCATTACACAGTAAAATATAATTTTACAATGTTACCTATTTATTTGGGTCAATGTCAAATTGTTTAGCAAAATAGATGTTGGGTTCTTCAGCAGAATACTGCTAAACTAGGGCCAAGAAAATGCTGTTTAATTGCATCCTAAAGCATCTGTTGAACATGTACTTGCCTGTTAGTATTCCACCATTAAAATGAATTAAAGTGCCTTAAAGGAAAACCGATCATCATAAAATGTGCCTAGGTTTATTTACTCTCAGTTTGTATGTACTTTTTTTTTTCTTTATTGTGAGCAGCAGAAGGCTTGGACTAATTACAAATTACCTAGTAAGTGTTATAGACATTTGCATGTAAAAGAAAATAAGGCCAATCAGTGCATTAAACACAGGCCATTAAAAAGCAAAAAAAAGTAAAACATCTATACAGTGTATTGTAGCGCGACATGAACACGCACTTTTGAAACTGCACTAATAATTGACAATGAAATCTGATTGGCTACCAAAGCACTCTGTTCGGATTCTTCTTTAGTACATGAAGGCCCATGGGGCATAATTCATTTAAGAATTTGTGACACTTTCTCACAGTATGGCCACATTAGGAAGATCTGCACCACAATTTTCAAAACCATGCAACAGTTGCTATGCTATATCCAATGCGAGCAACAATTTTAAATTCTGGTACTGTGATTGCAAAAATGTTATTAAGAAGCATCATCATATTTGTGATAAGAAAAGTCAAGGTAAATGAGACCTCCTCCATGTTGGAGTAAATTGTGTCAAATATTTAAGTATTGGGTCACAGAACAAAATCTGGGGAAAAAGTCTGTCTGAGGCAATTCTGCAGCAGATTCATATAAAGCTTACTCAGTTACACAAATCTGTTGCAAGCTGTGCCATTTGTTGCACATAAGGGATTGTGTCTAATGGCCGGAAGTATCCATAACACACAGACAGCATGGTGTCACCAAGAAGATTCTGCTTCTATTGGCGTTTTATCATCTTTTAAACATTGTTTTCTCTAGCAAAGATTACACTTAACAAGTAAAATTACCACTGTCTGTATATTTAAACAGCATTATTTCAGTGCCTTGAAAAAGTATTCATACTCCTTGAAATGTTCAAAATGTTGTCATGTTACAACCAAAAACTTAAATGTATTTTATTGGGATTTAAGTAGAGGGAAAATGATAAATGGTGTTCAATTTTTAAACTTTTTTTTATAAATACATTTATGAAAAGTGTGGCGTGCATTTGTATTTAGCCCCCTTTACTCTTATACCCCTAACTAAAATCTAATGGAACCAATTAACTTCAAATGTCACCTAACTAGTAAATAGAGTCCACCTGTGTGTAATTTAATCTCAGTATAAATACAGCTGTTCTGTGAAGCCCTCATAGGTTTGTTAGAGAATGTTAGTGAATAAACAGATAAACAGCACCATGAAAGCCAAGGAATACACCAGACAGGTAAAAGATAAAGTAGCGAAGATGTTTAAAGCACGGTTAGGTTAAGAAAAAAAAGTTTTGAACATCTCATGGAGCACTGTTCAATCCCTTATCCGAAAATGGAAAGAGTATGGCACAACCGCTAACCTACCAAGACATGGCCGTCCACCTAAAGTGACAGGCCAGGCAAGGGGAGCATTAATCAGAAAAGCAGCCAAGAGGCCCATGGTAACTCTGGAGGAACTGCAAAGATCCACAGCTCAGGTGAAAAATTCTGTCCACAGGACAACTATACGTTGTGCACTCCACAAATCTGGCCATTATGGAAGAGTGGCAAGAAGAAAGCCATTGTTGAAAGAAAGTCATACAAAGTCCCATTTTCAGTTTGCAATAAGCCATGTAGGGGACACAGTAAACATGTAAAAAAAGGTGCTCTGGTCAGATTTAACTTTTTGGCCTAAAAGCAAAACGCTAGGTGTGGCAGAAAACTAACACTGCACATCACCCTGAACACTCCATCCCCACTGTGAAACATGGTGCTTGCAGCGTGCACCATGTTTTCTTCAGCAAGGACAGGGAGCTGGTAGGAATTGATGGGAAGATGGATGAAGTTGAATACAGGACGGAAACCTGTTAAAGTCTGCAAAAGATTTGAGACTGGGGCATAGGTTCACCTTCCAGCAGGACAACGACCCTAAACATACAGCCATAGATACAATGGAATGGTTTAGATCAAAGCATATTCATGTGTTAGAATGGTCCAGTCGAAGTCCAGACCTAAATCCAATTGAGAATCTGTGGCAAGACTTGAAAATTGCTGTTCACAGACGTTCTTCACCCAATCTGACAGAGCTTTGAGCTATTTTGCAAAAAGAATAGACAAACATGTCACTCTCTAGATGTGCAAAGTTGATAGAGACATCCCCAAAAAGACTTGCAGCTGTAATTGCAACAAAAGGTGGTTCTACAAAGTTTTAACTCAGGGGGGCTAAATACAAATGCACAACACACTTTTCTCATATTTATTTGTAAAAAAATTGGAAAACCATTTATAATTTTCCTTCCACTTCACTTTTATGTTCCACTTTGTGTTGGTCTATCACATAAAATCAAAATAAAATACATTTACGTTTTTAGTTGTAACATGACAAAATGTGGAAAATTTCAAGGGGTACGAATTCTCTTTCATGCACTGTATATAGAATGTTATGTCATTCTTACATTCTCATCAGGCAAAACACATATAGGCAATCTACAGAAATACACTCAGACAAATGCATGACCTGTAACACCTATTTTGTGTAAAGCATCAGTACATGTACTTACACCTCACATACACTATATTACCAAAAGTATTGGAATGCCTGCCTTTACACATGCATGAACTTTAATGACATCCCAGTCTTAGTCCATAGGGTTAAGATTGTTACACCCTTTGCAGCTATACCAGCTTCAACTCTTCTGGGAAGGCTTTCCACAAGGTTTTAGGAGTGTGTCTATGGTAATGTTTGACCATTCTTTCAGAAGTGCATTAGTGAGGTCAAGCAGTGATGTGGACCAACAGGCTTGGCTCGCAATCTCCACTCTAATTCATCCCAAAGGTTTTTTATCGGTTGAGGTGCAGGTCAGTCAAGCTCCTTCACCCCAAACTCACGCATTTATATTTTTATTGACCTTGTTTGTGCACTGGTGCGTAGTCATGTTGGAACAAGAAGGGGCTTTTCCCAAACTGTTCCCACAAAGTTGGGGGCATGAAATTATCCAAAATGTCTTGGTAAGCTGACGCTTTAAGAGTTCCCTAAACCGACACCATAATCCCCACTCCATCAAATGATTTGGACCAGTGCACAAAGCAAGGTTCATAAAAGATATGGATGAGAGAGTTTGGGGTGGAGGAACTTGGCTGGCCTGCACAGTCCTGACCTCAATCTGATAGAACACCTTTGGGATAAATTAGAGTGGAGACTGCAAGCCAGGCCTTCTCGTTCAACATCAGTGCCTGACCCCACTAATGCACTTCTGAAAGAATGGTCAAACCTTCCCATAGACACACTCCTAAACCTTGTGGATAGCCTTCCCGGAAGAGTTCAAGCTGTTATAGCTGCTAAGGGTGGGCAACTCAGTATTGAACCCTACGGAAGTTCATGTGTGTGCAAAGGCAGGCATCACAATACTTTTGGTAATATAATGTATATTGTGGCAAGATCATTTCTGTTACCTCTTTTTTGATAGTGCCAGTTCTTAGAGACTTGTCAGATGCTGCAGCAAGTCAGTGAGGCAGGGGATTAGCCACAGGAGCTCCACACGGCGCACGTCTCCTAGAGTAGGAGCGTGTGTGCTATAGCTCCAGGCAGGCTTAGGAGGCAGACAGGCAGAGTCCCTCCCAGCCCTGCAAGCTTAGTCCTCCCTCCAGTTCCTAACCTGGAAATCCTGGGCCCCTGATCTCTCTTCTCCTCCAGCACAGCTCCCTGGCTCTCTGCAGGTAAGAGCCCTCTACCAGTGCTGCTAACGGCCGTCCTTTTCAGGATAAAGCCGCAGCAGCAATACAGATCTCCTTTTCTCCTTTTTTTTTGTGTCCCCCTGCACTCCCACACCTTCATCATCCTCAAGAGCCCCCCTCTCTATCCTCTCTAACCTCCGCCCGAAAATTTGCGCCGTTCCGGGGCTCTTTTTGAGAGCACCGCGCCAGGCCGCTCTGAATCGCGGGGCCGCGGTCTAGGAAAGACCGCGGCTTCACTTGCGGCCTAACGGCGCGCCGCTCCCCACGCCTCTGTGGTCCTCACCCAGCCTCCAGGGATCCCCCCTTACCCCAGAAAGACAGAAGGACAGTTACCCTGCCCTGCCTTACACCCACTCAGTTAAAGCAGCACCCTGTCAGTCCTCATCCCACCGCCTGTGCAGACAGCCATCCCAGCAACAGGGTCACCCTCTTAGCCCCAGCCCCCCTCCCCCCCCTGTCCTTCAACATACAGAAGCTTGATCCAGGGGTCACCCGATCGCCTCTTACAGGGGTCAGGAAGGAATTTTTTCCCTACCGGAGCATATTGGCCGAGCTCCGCCAGGGTTTTTTGCCTTCCTCTGGACCAAGCCGGGAGAGAGGAGTTTAGCCAATACCTCTCCCCACTGCCCTAAAATCCACCCCCCCCCCCGGTGTATTGGCGATTATGGCATGTAGGCAATATTCTGCCGAAACCATTTGGAGTTTGAGGCAATGCGCCGCAATACTGCC
Organism: Rana kukunoris; assembly: GCA_029574335.1. Lineage (NCBI taxonomy): Eukaryota > Metazoa > Chordata > Amphibia > Anura > Ranidae > Rana > Rana kukunoris. Next base: position 202,885,422 of record CM056051.1, read on the forward strand.
AGCCATCACCAAAAAAGCCCTAAGAAATGAGCGACTATTGAGAATCGATCATAGATCGACGGTCAGACATTTCAGTCATTTACCCCAGCTCAAGCACATATCATGTGCTCTGATCAATACTAGATCGGCAGTAAAACACCGACTAGAAATCCGCGACTTCATTCAACAAAGGGATCTAGATTGTCTTTTTATTACAGAGAGCTGGCTCACAGCCGACTGTAACACCATTCTAGGAGAACTGGTGCCAGAAAACTATTGTATTATTACAGAAAACAGAATAGGGCAAAGAGGAGGCGGCCTGGCGGTGATCTATAAGACTCATCTTACGATCACCAAACCAGTCCGCCAAAACCCTCTTCCATTCATGGAAACCCTTACTCTACAACTTCAAGCAAATTCAAAGGAGACCGTCCACATTCTGCTCTGCTATAGGCCGCCCGGCCCAAAATCGCAGCTGCTATCATCTTGGACGGATTTCTTCTCCACTTATACCCTCAACAGCAAACAACTTTTGCTGCTAGGGGATTTCAATCTCTGGGCAAACTCCTCACAAGACCCCATTGCCGACGCCTGTATTGACCACCTGGAAGGATTAGGATTGCAGCAACTAGTATGTGGGCCCACACATGCTTCAGGTCACACACTTGATCTTATTTTCAGACAAGCTCTGGAAATAAAGATTTGGGAAAATGAAAAATTGCCATGGACAGACCACCATGCAATTATATTCAGTATTACCACCATCCCCCCTACAACAAAAACATCAAGTCCAGTGACAACACACTGGACTAGATGTCAGAAGAAGCTCCACTCGGAACTCTTCAAAACGACTTTAAGGAAAAAGATAGAAACAACTCAGCCGCATCAAACGGCCGTTGAAACATTGGAAGCCATAAACTCGGCTATGCTACAGTCAGCCGACTTGGTAGCGCCAAAACGAAGAACCCGCATCCGGAAAAACAACCGCAGCTGGTTTAATAACCAGCTGTCGTTACTGAAGCAAGAACGCAGAAGGGCAGAATCTGCCTGGAAAAGATGTTCTTCAGAGCTAAACCTATCCATCTACAAGGCGACTACAAGAAAATACCACAAAGGAATTTTCCAAGCCAAGAAAAATTATTTTTCGGAGGCTATCAACGGTGCCCTAAACTGCCCCCGCGAACTCTTCAAGATGGTCACCCAGACCATGAAGCCAGGATGCATTGAAGCCCCCAGTTCAGACACACAAGAATTTTGCAATGAACTATCGGATTACTTCATTAATAAAATCGAGGTAATCCGCGAAAGCATTCAGCAAAACAATTCTCCCCCCAGCCCCCCCCGCAGCCTCTCACACAGCACCCATAGAAATTCTCCGATATCAGGTAAGTTCACCCTGGAACCCATCTCCATCGAGACCACCAAGAATGTCATTTGTACTCTGCGCAATGGCACAGCGCCAAATGACATTATCCCCACAAAACTGCTGAAGGAATGCGCCTACATCCTGGCTCCTCCCATCACGCAGCTTATCAACCAGTCTTTCTTGGAGGGCATAGTGCCCTCACAGTTGAAAGAGGGTATAATCCAACCCATCCTGAAGAAACCCTCCCTGGACCCCAAGGACCCACTCCACCGCCGTCCCATAACAAGCCTCAACGTACTCTCTAAGATAATGGAGAAAGTAGTGGTACAACAGCTGCAACTGCATCTAGATACCTACAAGCTACTTGACCCATTGCAATCAGGCTTCCGTCCCGGACATGGGACGGAAACAGCATTGCTGAAAGTATGGGACGATGTTCTCAAGGCCGCAGACGAAGGAGAATCTTGTCTCCTGGTTCTGTTGGACCTAAGTGCAGCTTTCGACACTGTAGACCACAAACTGTTACTGACTCGGCTTGCTGAAGTAGCCAGAGTCGCAGAAAGCGATTTATCTTGGTTCTCCTCTTTTTTGGAAAACCGATCGCAAACAGTGAAGTTAGGACCTTTTACGTCGGAAAAACGCACAGTAACATGCGGAGTCCCTCAAGGATCGCCTCTGTCACCAGTGCTGTTTAACATATATCTTCGTCCTCTTTTTGAGATTATCAGCAGCCAAAAACTGCTCTACCACTCATATGCAGATGATACGCAACTGTATTTCCGTATCTGCAACAGACAGGATCACCACCTCAATCTAGAGACATGTCTCTCTTTGATAGAGGACTGGATGACAAAGAGTTACCTTAAACTCAATGGAGCAAAAACAGAACTTCTTCTGTTTCACGCCAAGCGCAGGAATCAACTTTCAACAGCGTGGACCCCCCCGCCTATTTTGGGCAGAATCATCACCCCTAGCGCCAAAGTCAAAAGCCTAGGGGTCATTTTTGACTCCTTTATGACAATGGACGCTCAAATAGGGTCAGTAGTCAGCGGATCTCACCATCTACTGCGCCTACTACGCAGACTCACTCCGTTCATCCCTAAAGAAGATTTAGCGGTCGTGGTGGGAGCAATTGTAAACTCCAGGCTGGATTATGCAAATGCCCTTTACCTCGGCCTCCCCAAGTACCAAATCGCTCGTCTGCAAGTCGTTCAGAATACGGCCGCCAGACTTGTGACTGGGAAAAAACCGTGGGAATCCATCTCACCTTCTCTGAGAGCCCTTCATTGGCTGCCAGTTAAAGACAGAATTGCTTTTAAAGCTCTCTGTCTTACGCATAGATGTGTCTATGGGAATGCCCCCCTTTATTTATGCGAAATAATAAAAGCGCATAATCCCAATCGCGTTTTGCGATCCACGAATCAGAACCTGCTCCAGGTTCCGAAAGCCAACTTCAAGTCCAAAGGAGAAAGAAGATTCGCGATCCAAGGTCCCAGACTATGGAACGCTTTACCAACCACCATTCGGTTGGAGGAGAACCACCTAGCATTTAGGAAAAAGGTCAAGACTTTTCTCTTTTGATATCAAAGGAGACAGGAACAACAAGCGCCCAGAGGCGATTCAGTTCGCATGTGCCGCGCTATACAAGTTTTCATTCATTCATTCATTCATTCATTCATTCAGTTCTTGCTGTGCCAACCATTTGATCCAGTAATAGCCAACATTCCAAATAAGCTCCCTGCATCATGTCTCCACTATTATAAAAAGAGCTCAGGAACTTACCCATATCATGAGAATGGAGGAGCTTACTACCATCTTACAAGAATGACACTCAAAGTTTACAGCAATATGGTTTGCTGGAACTGAGTTTCCTGGCTCATATAAACTCTTATGCCAAATTTCACACCAGACACCCATCTCACTTACCCATCTGCCTGTCCCTCTCCACTGTTCTTTCTTCTCTTGATTTATTTTCCTCTTTTGCTTCTTTTATTTTTTCCTTTTTTTTTTGTCTTTTAAAACTTTCTGAATAATTTGCTATTTGACTCAACATAAGGAAAAATGGGATTTTATAGGTGTTCAATCCTTTTTCCTGAATAATACACCAAATACACTTACATTATTTTTTAAAGATTGTACTGTAGGTATATTGGTGTATTATTCTATAAAATCACTTTTTTTTTAATGTTTATTCTATATTAATTTGGGATGTGGTGTTGACAATACAACTGGACTCACTTATATTCAATGACTCAACATAAAAGACGCTATGTGAGTTTAATAAAACATGCTTGGGAATACCTTACATGAATATAATTGCACAGACAGACAGTGCTCTCAGGACTGTATATCATATGTAGGATTGTGACGTAAAAATCATGCATCATTGAGCTACACCAATGTCTTGATGTACCTTCCATATTTCTCTTTACCTATTGACTTTATCTTTCTGTATACTTTTGTATATCTAAAAAAGTTTGATGCAACACTTCCTACAGTACATGTCTATAGTGTGGCACCATCCTAAATAATAGATGTCTGGGTGGCAAGGACTGGCACTTTTTTGCATTGCAGACCACTAAATCTCCTTTATTTTCCATGAAATATATATATTATGCTATTGTTTATGTGAAATAATGATCAACAATAAATAACACACTGTCAAAGCTGTACACAAAAGATTGATGAAATGAGCCAAATACAAAAGCAAGCAGTGAAAAGTCAAGATTTGTTAGTATCTGCAAGGACATTGTTTTAATGCTGAGAACCATTACCAATGCTTGATTTGCATAGAAGAAAAATTATCATACTAGTTTGTACCTTGAAAGGATCATAATTAAAAATATGAAAGGAACAATAGAAATGTATTTCATTAGCACTATGTATAGCTGTTATGTACGCATGGATTTATATCAGATCAAAGTGTGTTGCTTTGAAAAGCAGTCACGTAACCATTGCTTGCCCCCTGAACAAAAGTTAAACCTGGATCAGTGTTCTCTGTGATAGACACAGTCAGTTGGGTTTATATAATGAGCCTACACATAAAATAAAGATGATGTATAAAGCACAGTAAGTGAAAGCAACCAAACAGAAATTGCTCCTTATTTAACTGAACAGAAATCCCACTGATATCTAATAAGTGATGGATATTTAGTGTGCAAAATAGAACTAGATACAGGACTATAGTTAAGTCCATGTGCATTCTTAGTAGACATTTAATGCATAAATAGAATGCAGAAAAAAGTTTGGGTTCATTAATAAAACAAATACTAGGCTCACACATAATAGGCTTCTAGCTTCTAACATGAAAATCCTGCCAAAATGATGGTGTCCCAGATGCCTTTTATTCCTAGCCCATGAACCATGACCATTTTTATCACCCAGTTTTAGCATTAATAAATTAACTTGAATGTGTTTATCATAGAGAAAAATGATCCATAGATGTATTGTAACACGAGAACATTAAAAAACACCAAAGATACATGTACAAATGCCAATGAGCACACACCCTTTAAGGCCAGCTTGTTGCATACAATAAATATACTGGGGAAAGACAGTTGATCAGCACTGAACAGAGAAGGTAGTTGACTAGACTAACAGAAAGCAAGAGACGCCCAAAGTGTACTAAGGCAGCGGTCATGCGCGAGGAATAGTTATACCTTAGTCCCTTTTTGGGCAGGGTGTTTCGATCAAGTTGCATACTGTTAAGGTAAAGAAAACCCCTACAAACAAGACAAAAACCATTAGCATAAAAATTGCAAAATACATAAAGTAATATAGTGACATATAAACCTAGAAAAGTGATGTCAGAAAAAGACTTAGTCCAGGGGTTAATTCCTGGGGAAAAAAGTGTGGGAAATCCCACCCAAGATCCACTCCCCTTTATCCACTTCCTGTGTATGGCTGCTTCCTGTATATGAATTCATCGGGTAGTGTGCGGGTATTCCGTCACCTCCTCGATGCCGCAATGTCTCCTGGGAGCTTGTGTCATTGTTTCCAGGAGACATTGCGGAGGTCTGCTGCGAGTCTGCCCTAAGTTCTTTCTAAATCCTGCGATAACTCGCGGCATACCTCCACAATGTCTCCTGGGAACAATGACAAAGGCTCCCAGGAGACATTGCAGCATCGAGGAAGTGACGGAATACCCGCACACTACCCGATTAATCCATATACAGGAAGCTGCCAGTAACAAAGGATTACTAAGGTTCGCCTGCCCCTGACAGTGACTCGAGCTGGACATCGCCGCTTAGTGAAGGATTGGCTCTAGTCCTGCAAAGGGAACTGCTTTCCTGCTGTGAAAAAAGTGCAGGGACTCCGTTCCCACGTGTTCCTGCAGGACTTGAGCATGTAGTAGTCCATCAAGTCTGCCCATTCACTTTTTTTTTGTTTTTTGGGTATATTTTCTTCTGTTTTGATCCATGATACAATGCTACAGAAAAAGAAGGCTTGATATATGTTTGCAGATATTTGTCAGACTACCATTTAACGCTACTATGCAACAGGGAAGCTCTGTCCCATTGATTCTTTACTGATGTATTTTTTTAACAGATGGCTTATACATTTCTATGGAGTTAAAGATAATGGATACCTCTTTTTTTTAATGTTCTTAAACTTTTATGGATTTTCCAAATTTTGACACACAAACCAATAGGATTATTAATGCTATTATATATTCCCTTTGTGGCAGGTAACACTAGCAAACTTTAAGCCTAGGCACTTACAATATATCCTTACCTCTCAGACAGGGTTGATCTAACACTCCCAGTTCTCATCAGCATACTTTGAAGTTCCTGTGTACTTGCAGTCAATCCAGATAAGGAACTATGATGACTTAGAGGTAAATCAATGGACTCGGAGCTGGTATGAAGGCTTGTCATAGACTGGTAACTTGGGGTATCCTTACTTCCAGCAGAGGAGCTGCTCAAATTTGTTGTCCACACTTGGCCGCCTGAAGTAAATGAGTGAACTGATGCTGGACTTGAGGCCAATGAATGTCCTAGGCTTATGACATCAGGAGTTAATTCATTGGGTTTGCTGAACAAGGGGCTGCTGCCTCCGCTTTGTCCACCAGCACTGCCCATGCTACCTGTACCAGATGAAGGGGAATCCAAGCTGCCCTGTCTAGCCAGGGAAGTACTGCTGGGGCTAGAAATCACAGAAGAAGACTTCACACCATCACTGCTTGCAGAAGAGGAAGGTTTGCTCCCTGCTTTTGCACCAAACAATCTTCAAATAAAAATAAAAAGTACTTTACTGTAATATAACAATTATTATATATACACAACATAAATATGCTTTTGCTCATCAAACTTTTTTAACCTTCCCTCCACCTGGAGGGTAAATAACCGGACATTACAACGGACTGGACTTTAGAGAAATCTGTTGGAGTATAACTAACAGGAGTGCACAGAGCCAAACTGTGACAAGGTGTATCATGCCATGAGAAGGTCCCAAACTTCATACTGACTTCACATTATTTTAGATGTTAGAGCATATGATCTACTATACTAAGATGGCCTACTACTGTATATTTAAAGATCTAAAAAGAATAATTGTCTATTGTATCAATTGGATACTTGGCCCTCTCTTAACCAGCAATCACTGCAAGATAAGTGGTAGTCCTTATTCTGCATTTATACCAAAGCTTTATAGCTTTTGGTTTTTGTTATTTGTCATTATTAGTGTTGCTCACGAATATTCGCATTGCGAATATTCGCTACGAATATTGCATATTCGAGTATTCGCGAATAACACGAATATCGCGGCGAATATTCGCTATTTCGAATATTCGAATTTTTTCAATTTTTTTTTTAGAACAGATCACATCCTAGAGATCCCCATCGACGTCTAAAAGCATTGCTGGTATGATTAGAGACCTTGGGCCGAGTAGCTGCAGCGCTCATTTTATATTGCCGAAAAATTGCAATGCGATTATTCGGCAATAGCGATATCGCGCGATTATTTTATATTGTAATATATCACAAACATTCTGAGCCAATCAGAGTGCTCCATTCCGCATTTCTCGAAATTTCGCAATTATTTTGTATTGTAATATATCACGAATATTCTGAGCCAATCAGAGTGCTCCATTCCGCATTTCTCGAATATTCGCAATTATTTTATATTGTAATATATCACGAATATTCTGAGCCAATCAGAGTGCTCCATTCCGCATTTCTCGAATATTCGCAATTATTTTATATTGTAATATATCACAAATATTCTGAGCCAATCAGAGTGCTCCATTCCGCATTTCTCGAATATTCGCAATTATTTTATATTGTAATATATCACGAATATTCTGAGCCAATCAGAGTGCTCCATTCCGCATTTCTCGAATATTCGCAATTATTTTATATTGTAATATATCACGAATATTCTGAGCCAATCAGAGTGCTCCTTCCGCATTTGCCGAATATTCGCAATTATTGTGTATTGTAATTTATCACGAATATTCTGAGCCAATCAGAGTGCTCCTTCCACATTTCTCGAATATTCGCAATTATTTTGTATTGTAAAATATCACGAATATTCTGAGCCAATCAGAGTGCTCCATTCCGCATTTCTCGAAATTTCGCATTCGCAATTCGCATTCGCAATAGCGAAAATTCGCAATAATTTCATTTCCAAAAAATATCACGAATATTCGTATTTAGCGAATATATCTCGAATATTCGACTATATATTCGAGATATATCGCAAAATCGAATATGGCATATTCTGCTCAACACTAGTCATTATGAATAAAATGCTATGCAAATTGCTTGATTATGTTGTTGTTTTTTTCAAAGCTAAGTTTACTGCATGCAAGTTATATTAAAGGGTCACTAAAGGAAAAAACATTTTTTGCTGAAATGACTGTTTACAGGGTATAGAGACATAAAAGTTAACTGATTCCTTTTCAAAATGATTAAAAATAGATAAAAATCAATCATATAATGTGCCTGCAGGTTAGTTTCACTTTTGAACTGGCTTCATGTTTCTGCAAAGTAGAAATAGACACACAGAACAAAAACAAACAAATCCAGGGCAGTGTTTTGTTTTTAAAATGAATCTGATTGGTTCTGGGAAGTTTTAGATACACAGTAATGACAGCTTAGACCACCGTGAGAAAGCTCCCAGCACTGTGGTTATAAGGAAACAGACAAGCAGGAAGTGTGGAGATCACAGCAGGATTACAGCTACTTCAAAGCAAAAACGAACAATAAGGACATGAAACCAGTACTGTTGTAAGGTAAAGGAAGCTATTTAGCTAAAAAAAAAGATTCCTTTAGTGATCCTTTAATGGCATTTTCATCATGTAAAAGCTCATTTAAAAAAAAAAATGTGGCATAAGTTAAAACGCCTAAAATAGTTCTAGCATCTGACTTAATTTTGTTAGGCATCTATTGAGTGGAACAGATAAAATAATGTTTCATCAGATAAAATACAGATGCATGAGATGAAGGCTTTCAATATCTAAAAACTATTTGGTAAAAAAATAACAAATTTACACTTATGCTATATTTATCCAAGTAGGAAAAAAAATCATGAGAAAAAATAATAATGAACACAGCTATAATAGACTTGCGTCTTAGTGAACTGACCCCAACGTCTTTTGCCGTTAGAGTTTTTTTCATTAATTCAGACTGACAAGTTCTACATTTGCCCACAAGAGGGAGTTAGACATTTTAAAATCATTTTCACACAGTTAATTTTAATAAAAGGAAAAGTAGTAAAATTGACACGGTAGCTACGCACATTATCTCTATTAATCCAAGTGGGAAATAGTGGAATAGATTAGATTTTGATTTAAAAGATGTGCAGGAGAAACAGCTTTTAATTCAGTAAGGAGATAAGGAATCACACAGACATGGCTGCATCTTACCCTTGGCAAATTGATTCTAATGTTTTTTAATTACCTAGTCTTAAGGTACCTGATACCTATCGAAGTCATATGAAATGTCATTCTTTATATGATACATACTCTTTACACTATACGAATGAGATTTCACACATTCTTTTATATTTGATATTTGAGAGATGAGCAAATTTTTCACAGTATTAGTTCTCAGAAATGGTTCCATGCCAAATTATGGTCCTTATTTACAGTATTTAAATGACAGTTCTTCAAACTGAGACATAAACTGAAGACAGAACACTTGACAAAGTTTCACCAGAGATTGTCAGAGAAGAGCAGCTGTGTAGGGAATAACCTTTAACCCTACTCAAAAGCTATACAAGACAAATAGCAGAATAGCACACAGTACTGTACAACAGTATAATCTAAAGGCAAAGTTCTCCATCTCTTTACTTTAAAGCACCAACAAGCTACAAAAAAAGCATAGAGTGTTTGCAATAGAATTCATCCCCTTGCAATTTTCAAGAGAGATTCCAGAAGTTATGCTATCTGGAGACATATTGAATGTATACACTTAACATCCTAGCATCCATTCTAAATAAGCATTTGGAAATTACCGGTAGTACTATCTTGTAAAATTTCTCTCATCCTAGATTGCTATAGTTCTTAGAACTTAGTTTTATAATTTCTTAGAAAAACTTTTTATAAACTATATATTTTTTAACTATGCTTTATTATCTGCCTGATTTAATATATATTTATTTACATACAGTATATATATATGATTTGTAAGGACCAGCTTTTATTAAATATTGAATCTCTTAACAGTATTAGGGCTATTTCACACCATTGTGTTGCAACGAGGTCTGTGGTATCACCGCAATGGTGATGCGCCAATCTCGGCACGTCACACTGTTCACTTTTTAAATGAACTTTACTGAAATGTCACAGGGGCAGTGGATTTCATGCAATACTTTTTTCAGTGCACACCACTCAGCACAGTGGTGTGCACACTGGGCACACTGGCGACAAGGAAATTTTCCTTGTCAGGCAGCGAAACTGTGCTGGAATAGACATCCAACACTGTCCCACCGCATCTGGTGTAAATATGCTCTTATGATCGCTAGGTAATTATCTCCCCATTATTTTTATTGCCCCTGTTTAAGGCTCCGTTCACACCTGAGCGATTTGGATCGTGGGCGGAATTGTGGCGATTCCAGAATTGCGGCAAAACGCTTGCAATGCATGTTTTTTGCTAAATGTTTTTTGACATGCGTTCGCCCTTTCCAGAGCTCCTTGCTGTGAAGACCAGTCATAGGTAGGGGCAGTGACAGTTGTTTTTTTCATTCCAGGAGCACAAAGAGGAAGAGGAAACTGAGCTGCTGTGGATTGTAAAAAGGACAGAATCTGCTGGGAGGAACTATGACTACAGATTGACTCTGGAACTACATATCCCAGCATTACCAGAGCTCTGTGGACATACAAATGAAGAACTGTTCTTGAGCTAGCCTAGTGGGCCTAGGGGACATAGCCCACTTCACAAGTTTGACATTCTTTTTTTTCCCTTTATTTTTTTATTTTTTTATATATACAGCTATGGCCCACCGCCATATGCACGTCATTCACCTAGGCAAATGACGTGCCATTTGCCCACTCTGTTTCCTGATATATGTACAACACATATCCCAGGAGGCATAGTCATTCATTGGGAAAGGAGAAGGGGAACAGGACCAGGCGGCACATCATTGGAAATCCACTGACTTATTCACAACAGCAGGCAGCTTACCAATGGTGACACAGGACTGATGACGCTGGATAAGCTGGGTGGGTGAGTAAAGTACATGTCTGGGAACCAAGGGGACCAGTTGCTGGAGTTTTGGGAGAGGAATGTTGTTCCATTTTTGCCTGATATAGGATTCTAACTGCTCAACGGTCCTGGGTGTTTAATGTCATATTTTTCTTTTTAAGATGCACAAAATATTTCCAATTAGTGAAAGGTTTGGACTGCAGGCAGGCCTGTTAGGCATCCAGACTCTACTTGAAGCCATGCTGTTGTCATAGATGCAGTATGCGGTTTAGCATTGTCCTGATGAAATATGCAAGGCCTTCCTGAAAAAGATATTGTCTAGATGAGAGCATATGCTGCTCTAAAATCTCAATATATCTTTCAGCATTGATGGTGCCTTTCCAGATGTGGAAGCTACCAAGGCCATATGCACTAGTGAACCCCCATAGTATCAGAGAGGCTTTTGAACTAAGTGCTGATAACAAGCCAGATGGGCCCACTCCCCTTCAGTCAGGAGGTTATCAAAAAGAATGCAACATTTTGAATCGCTTGACCACAGAACAGTTTTCCACTTTGCAACAGACCATTTTAAATGAGCTTTGGTCCAGAGAAGATGGCAGCATTTCTGGACCATGTTCAGATAGAGCTTTACCTTGCATTTTTGGATGGCACAGCACATTATGTTCACAGACAGTGTTTTTGGAAGTATTCCTGAGTCTAAGCAGTGATGTCCATCACAGAATCATGCTTGTTTTTAATGCAATGCTGCCTGAGGACCCAAAGATAAAGGACATCCAATTGTGTACTTTGGTCTTGGCCCTTATGCAGAGATTTCTCAGAATCTTTTGATGGTATTATGTACTGTAGATGATGATAAGTCTTTGCAATTTTACATTGAGGAACATTAGTTTGAATTGTTTGACAATTCTTATCACCATTTTTTCACAGATTGGTGAACCTCTGCTCATCTTTACTGCTGAGACATTCCAGGATTAATTTACTAAAACTGGAGAATGCAGAATGTGATGCAGCTGTGCATGGTCGCCAATCAGCTTCTAACGTCAGATTATTCAATTGGCCTTTAACAAAAAAAAAACAAACTGGAAGATGATTGGTTTCTATGCAGAGCCCCACCAGATTTTGCACTCCCCAGTTTTAGAAAATTAAACCCTTGACTCACTCACTCACTCAAGAAGTCCTTTCTATACTCAATCATGTTACGGTCCTTTTGCCAATTACCCAATTAGTTGTTAGTACCACCTACTATGCCAGATTTTTGTTGTCCTGTCCCAACTTGTTTGAGGTGTGTTGCTGCAATCAATTTTAAAATCACATTACATTTTTTTCTTGTGTGTAGAAAATATGGGTTTATGAGATTAGCAAATCATTGCATTATGTTTTATTTAGACCTTCCTTTGTCATGTAATACTGTCCCAACGCACACTTACTGCGTCACAGTATGTGAAGTGAATTAATGATGATGTCTACGCTGTGTGATCACACAGCGCAGACATCATCATTTATTCATTTACACATTTTCTGGTTAGGACAGTTCACCAGGTGTCTGCAGCAATGCCCCCTAGCTTAGTTTATAGACAGCGTGGGAGTCCCTTTCTCTACGCAGTGAAGTGCTGCATAGGTGTGTGCCAAAAAAATAAACGTATGTCATTTGTTAAATATGTTGCTTGTTATATTGTATAAAAACATGATTCTTACCTCCGGAATGTTGGTGAAGCGATGTCAGGATATTTTGATCCTGGTTGCCTCAAGCTTTGAGCACCACAGGCACTGGTTGATGTTGGACTTGATTTGGCAGAGCCTGACAAGGAGACACTTTCAGAATCGGACACTTTCTCCTTTTCTTTGTCAGTTTGGTTGATGGTGACCGGACTTGAACGCTCTGAGGCCATTTTTGAGGGTTCTCTAAGTTTGGTGCCTGCTGCACCAGCTGATTTGCTACTTACATTGGAGTCAATACTACTAGTGCTGGATCTATGTCCACCCCTACCTGGGATACCACTTGTACTAGATTTAGAAGGGCGAGGTAAACTACGATATTGAAGGGTAGCTTTTGAATTAGCCAGTAGAACTCCATCATCTTGGTTTTGGGAGCCATCTAGACTAGTTTTCCTGCCAGCCCCTTTTCCTACAATTGCTGCTGATTTAGGCATTTTTCCAAGCGTTGCAGATCCACTAGCTAGTGTTGCACCTCCTCCAGTTATGTTTTGTGAGCCTACCCCAGCTTTCTTAAAGCCAAATGAGCCAGTGGCTGCTGGTCTTGCAATTCCTGAAGGTGGCTTTTTTCCTTCATCACCGCTGCTTTTTCCTGCATCAGAGGGTGAACGCTGGAGTGGTCCACCTTTAAGTGGTGTTTTGACTTTTTCTGATGCTTTAACATCATCTGTTTTACCTGTTCACAAATAAACATTGGAAAGAGAAATTATTTAAATGACAGATACAGAGAGAGAGAATTAAAAAAAAGTAATTTCATAATTTTTCAAAATTCCCCCCGAAAGTTACAATTCCACACATAGACTTCAGCATTGTACAAAATGCATGTTCATGAAGTGTCACTATTACTATAAAGGCAAATATAAAAAAAAGTGCAAAATAATTCAGCTCTGTAATCATTAAAAGAGAAGTAGGCCATATATTTCTTGGGTCCTGTGGGTCACAGGAGTACACCCACTTTTGCTCTCCTGTGACCCAGAGTCAGGTGTTAGTGGGCGATTGCTCACTATCAGCTGACATGGCAGAGCTTTTCCAGACTCTGGAAGGATCCCAACAATATTGTCAGGATCCCACCCAGCTGCTTGATTCCACGTCTCAATGTGCGGCTGGGAGCTAAAGCCAGCTGCCCCCACCCAGCCTAGCACACCAGTGAGTGCTGGAAGAACAGAGTGAGCGCTGGAAGAACACTGCTTTCTGCTCCAATCTGAGAACTGAGTAATCAATGGTCTCGGTCTTGCAGCCTACATGGGACAGCTTTAGCATCTTTATTTTTTTACACACCCTATACTACTCCTTTAAAACTTCATTACAAGTGTTTTTTTGTTTGTTTTTTCAAATGCAAGCATTGTAAATACCTGAATTTCACTTGCAGTTTATTGTTTCTGTGCAGTTGGGCTAGAGTGTGAAAGGAATAAGCAGTACAAGAACCAATCGGTATGCTGAGAGGAAGCAAAAGCAGAGTGATAGAGAGGTTAGCTCATCACTGTGCTACTTCTACTTCCCCTTTCACTGTCCAGACACAGGCTGGGGACAGGTCTAAGACCTGAGCTCAGAGGAAGTGGGTTGAAGAATGCTGCCCATTAGATTGAGGACATCTATTGGCAAAAAAAGTACTACTCTTAGCTATTTATTTGTATTCTCCTTTCTTTGCCTGGAATACTCTTCTACCTCTACAGCACTGTACATTTCACAGACAGAAAAAAAAACTGTTCTAAATAACAATATTAATTTGCTTTATACCTGGTGTTTTTAGAGAGCCGCTTCCTGATTTGTGTCTTGATGACGTTGTGCCAATTTGAGCAGTCATACCACGTCTCCATGACCCCGTCTGAGAGATAGAAAGAGACTTCTGACCTCCTTTATCAGAATCCTCAGATAACCCAGATGAATGTCCTTTCCATTTTCCAGACTCTGTGCCAAGGTCATACTCATCATCTTGTTTTTTTAACTCTTCATTAGACCAGGATTCTATTCCAGTCAAGGAACGTTTTTCAGCATCTGTTTTTAGCTACAAAATAGAAAATGTATGTAAAAAAAATTGAAGTGTGTTATATTCAAATTTTCAGATACTTGCATTATCGGGGTATCATTTTTAAAATGTTTGTTCAGTGAAAGTAATCTCCTTTCACAAACTAACTATTAACTTTTTAATAAAAAAAAAAAAAAAAATCTCAGGTATATAAATACATCAAAACTGGGGATACCACCACAGGGGTGATCCTTGGGTAATGTAAAAGTTTATATCAGTGGCTGTGGCTCTGACATGCACTCCTCAAAAGTATCAACTATGCCCGCATTTTCTGCCCCTGTGCTTCATTCATAAAATCCATACTATAGGAAGATCCCAGGTGCAGCGGTATCCAGGGACAGAGGTCAACTGTAAACAGCAACTACCAGCACACAGGGTACTTTTTTTGCTGATGAGTAGCATCCCTGGTGCCGTTTTAATAAATCACCATATTCAGCTTCAAGTCAGCCATAAAATCCAAGATAAATATTACACGGCTCCAGGCCGGTCTGCTCTCTCTCGCCAGGAGAGGTGCAGGTCCGGTATATGACCGAGACAAATGGAAGGAAGAAGTGGATGACCACACACTACAATACAGAAGATCCCAAAACGTTATCATAGTAATCCACTTAGTAAAAAAAACACCTCCAAAGCTCCACAAAGGTAGGCACAAACATCAACTCAATGCCTTTGTGAAGCTGTGATAATGTTTTACTACAATAAAGTTTTGTGATCTTCTGTATAGTCATGTGGGGTCATCGATCTCTTCCTTCAAGTTGACCATCCATGCATTGAATTTTGGCTGATTTGTTCCAAGGGTGGCCCTGTCGGCAACACCCAGATCAACAAAGTGTGCTTTTTCATTTGACTTTTGCCAGAGAAGCTGGGTGGAAAATTGTTTGACGAACAGCTCCTGCATCCAATCTGATGCAAGAACTGGCCAGCTACACTGGCTCTCAGAATACAGTAGCCCACAGTTGGTGTTTTGGCAAACCATTTTGTTTATCAGACTGAACAAAATAAATCTATATGTGTATGGTCAGCTTTAGACTGAAAGCACATTACTCTATCTGCATGAGCTTATGGGAATGTAAAGGGTCTGCTTAGTTACTCAACTCCCCTCCATTATGAATAGGATTTCCAGGGTTCTTGTCCATGCAGGTTGAGGGGCTCTGGGATGCTTGTCGTATAAAGAGGAGACTGAATTTAGAGTTTTCCCCAGGGATATTGAGTACTGGATTGGGTCCTGGAGCCCGTAGGCTTTGCAGTATATTGCTTGGAATATCCAACCTTAAGTCCTCAGTTTGCTGACAAACATCAGTTTGATTGTGCAGATGTGCACATCCTTTTTAGTATAGATGCTGGCAATAGATTAGGGCTCCAAATGGGGACAGGGAAAGTTTCCACCCATAATTCAGGGCATGAGGCAGTACAGCTCAGAGCAGAGTCAGTGCATGTGTGCACTTACTATTGGCAGGCTAGTTCCCACAATATATTTATAGTATCATTGTGTTTAGCCATTGTTATAAGTACATTTTTATACATTTCTTAGGTTTGTTATTTGTTACAATTATTTAATGATATAGAAATTTTTGTAATTGTGGGGCACATAATCTTCAGTCTACAAGGTTGCATGTGAAACAAACAGGATGGGTTGCTTTTACAACCTTTTCATTCTTACACTTACGTTTGCTTGATTGCTTTTCCTAGGAGAGTCAGTATTGGAATATGAACCATGAGAGGAAGTATTTAGGTCATCTGTGCTGAGGTTGTCAAGTGTGTCACTAAGGCCACTGCTGGCAGAACTGCTGTCATCCCAACTGCAAAAGAAATACATGCAATTAATGTTGAGCTCTAGCAAAACTTACCACATTGTTAAAACTAAGCTTATCATGCTAAAAACAACTCTGTAACTTTTATTCTATATTTGAAATAAACGTTGGAGATAAAAATATAAACATTTTATATTAAAATTTAAATTAAAATTAAAATAACTGCAATTTCTCAGATCAAGAAGAAAGGAAAACCTCAAAAGCTTGTCCTGAAAATATGAAGAATAGTGCATGTAACTCCATTATTTATTATTATTTCTTGACCATCTTTTTTTTTTAACCATCATTTCTCACCTCTCCCCAGAGCACTGATGTCTGCTTTTTAAGGTAGTCTTGTCTGACACATTGGAGGAAACTAAGGGTGGTCATAGGAGGCCAAATTCTTGTAAGCAAAGCTCCCATTCTACTGTAGATGTTAATGGGGCAATGTGTTTTCTTTGTATCCTCCTTATAGTTAAGGTTATGGCCAATAAAGGCCCTTATTATTGCACAGTTAGTAAAAATCATATACACACTATGGGGGTTAATTACCAAAAAGCAAACCCACCTTGCATTACAAGTGCAAACTACAAGTAGATTTGCCTTTTGTAAATAACCCCCATGTGAAAATGATAAGCAATATATATATATATATATATATATATATATATATATATATATATATATATATAATGCAGAAATATCATAGTCAAGTTTGGGGTCCAGGGGACCAATGGCCGTGGAGAAAAAAATGAAGAAAAAAATGAAGAAAAAAATCCCCCCCCCCCCCCATAGTGCCTGGAAGTTCGACTTGAAGTAGTAGAGGAACCTTTTCTGAAATTGGAGCGACTTCAGTAATGTACATTAAGACGGCTCTCATTCACTTCAATGGAAATTTTTCATGTCGCACGGTTTGGGGCAACACAAGTTGGACCCCAAGTCACGGAAGTGTGAACCGGTACCAACTCGTGACTACATTGATGACAAAAGCCAGATGATAACATTTAAATGGATTCATAGTCACAGGGCTGTTTTTAGGCTTCGATTGTACCACTGTAACAGTTACAGCAGTGCTAGTGTAAGGGTTGTTTATCCCTGTCACAAGTATAAATTAACCACAGTTAAAATAATGGTGGCCACACAAAATATTTAGATTTTGGGCCCAATTAGAACATTTTCATTTAGAGGTTTACTCACTTTTGTTTCCAGCATTTTAGACATTTTGAGGGGACGGCAAATTTACACTATTATACAAGCTGTACATTCACTATTTTACATTGTAGCAAAGTGTAATTTCTTCAGTGTTGTCACATGAAAATATATAATAACATATTTACAGAAATGTGAGAGGTGTGCTTAGTAAAATATAATAAGCAAGCCTGAATACTGGACCCAAAATCAAGTTGTACAAAATGTGATAACAGTGCAAAGGAATGAATAATACAAATATCCATGTACCATTGAAACAATACCAATAAATCAAGAAATAAAGTGCAACCTAAATTCATATATCTACCCTTTAAATGCAAATGCATCAAGTGTTCAAAGAATTCCTAAGTATAAAGTGCAACTATTTTATATAAATAGACAAAAGACAGAACAAATGCTTCAATGCTGCAATCCATTTACTTGAAAAAAAGTTCCAAAAGTACAAACTTGTTATTTGCCAAAGTGCTACTGTGCAGTTATGAACATCACTGTTCCTCCTCAGACTAGTCAGAGCCCGAAGAAGAACAGTGATGTTCGTAACTGCGCAGTAGCACTTTGGCAAATAACAAGTTTGTATTTTTTTTTTACTTTTTGTCAAGTAAATGGATTGCAGCATTGAAGCATTTGTCCCATCTTTTATCCTCATCTGAAATTGGTGGATATATTGGGAGTCCACACTGACATTGCTTCAACCACAGAGAAGTGTTTAAGAGGAAAGTAACCCACCTATTGTTTTGCATATATATATATATATATATATATATATATATATATATATATATATATATATATAGGTAATAGTGAGAGTCCCTGTCCCTATGAAAAGGGAGCCAAAATGTACACCGTGTCTGCATGTCAGCGGACTGCAGAACTATACAGCATAGCTTTAAAATGGAGAAAACTGTTTTGGCTGCTTTATCAGGGTTTTGATAAGTTCGAATGGGGCGGTGTAGTTTGGAGATATCGCAGAGACTTGGATGGGATCTCCAACCCTGTGTCCAGGTCTTATGAATAGCCAGCAGGTTGTGTTCCCAGGTGCACACAGCCCATATAACGAGTAAGCCTACTGAGAGCAGAGAGTGCAGGAATGTGGAGTGTGTGCAGCTGGCTGCTGTTTCAAGACAGTCCTGTGTGTAGGGAGCTGTCTGTCTGTCTGTGGGAGACTACATCCCTAGTATGGGGGGACTTTGTGCCTGACGGACTGAGAGGCTGGTAGACCTGAGGTGGCTAGCGAGTCCAAGTAAGTCCTGAAGTCTGGGAGACAGTGGGCTGGAGAACCCTGTTGAGGCCAGGTTTAGCAGGTAACTGCAAGGAAAAGTAAGCCTAGGAGCCAGGAGGCTTGGCATTTTTTGGTTATGTAAACTGTACTGGAGAGAGTTCATTAAAGGCAAAATGCTCGGTCTTAAATACATGCCTGGTGGTGTGAGCTGCGGAACCAACTAGTAGATTCACCTTACTGGGGATCAGCCAGTAACCGGAGTTAACCGTTTTACTGCAGATAAGGCACATATGATCTCTTATTGGAATCTTTATTTCTGGTAAGTAGCTTTGCATGTGGATGGGCACCTGAGTACTGGAGCACTTTATTCATATTTTGGATCAGCACCAGGTCTTCAAACTATGGCCCTCCAGTTGTTCAGGAACTACAATTCCCATCATGCCTAGTGTTGTTCCACAACAGCTGGAGGGCCGTAGTTTGAGGATCCCTGAAGTGGGACATTCTATTTATATACTGTATATACTCAAGTATAAGCCAACCCAAATATAAGCCGAGGTAACTAATTTTGCCACAAAAAAACTGGGAAAATGTATTGACTCGAGTATAAGCCTAGGGTGTGCATGTGCATGCCTCACTGTGCCCATGCCCCACTGTGCCCATGCCTCACTGTGCCAATGCCTCACTGTGCCCATGGCTAGACTTATGTTTAACATGGGAGTATATAGAAGAGGGTGCCCGGCTTTAAAAAAAAACGGTGCTCCCCGGCAGTAGGTCCCCCAGACAGCAAACTTTGCACACTTGTAGCGGAAAAGTGGGGCTATATGTTTGCCACAGGGGACCTACTACCGGCCGATCCCAGGACCCCAAATCCGGGAGATCAGGTGCAAAAAGGTGACTCGAGTATAAGCCGAGAGGGGCATATTCAGCGCCAAAAAATGTGCTGAAAAACTTGGCTTATACTCGAGTAAATACTGTATATGTATTGGAACGTTTCATATATACACACACACACACACTGTATATGGTTGTGCTTTATACTCTGTAATTCTTTGGTTACTTGTTTAATTTGCATGTTGCATTTAAAGGGATATGTACATATATGGAATGCTTAAACACTTACAAATCTGACTACTAGCCCAAAATTAAATTGGGTCCATTTGTAACAATGACACATTGTATTTTGGGATTAACTGTAGGAAGCACAATTTTAGCTAAAGAAATGATTAAAGAATTAGTGGTATAGACTGCATTATGTTTTAGGCTCTTTGTATGTGTGCATTCATTTGTTAGAACTCTAGCGAAGAACAATATAATACATTTCTGAGACGTTGACCGCATGAACCACAATTCAGATTTGCAATCACATTTCAGTTCTGTGCCAGTAACATTTAAATGCCCTTTGTAGACTAATTTCTGCATAAAACAATTTGATGCACAAATAAAAAAAACAGATTACTACTAAGAAAACAGTTTCTAAATTGCCTACATTCATCAAAGTCTTTGAATATGTACTGCAACCATTATATTGTAGCCAAGGTCTCCTGGAATGAGATAGCATTTATCTACCGTGACAAATGAGCGGGCTGCAGAGAAAATGGGATCCATCATTCACACATAGGTAATAACATTTTAAGTAAGAGTGATTGTAATGAAAAGTTGAAACCCAAATGTCTATGAAAGAACATTTTGTAAAATATGTTACATACTGGCACCAAGTGTGTGTAGGCTTTTCAAACATTTTGAGCTGCTTCCAGTCTTAAGGAGCAAGAAATGTCTCCTGGAGCATGAACTGTAACTACTTGGTAAATCTAGTATTGAAAAGTGGCACAAAGAGTAAAACATATACCTTTCCTGCTCTTCACAAGTACTCCGACAGCCCTTATAACCCATGCAGGCTCTGAAATGGAAATAAGAGCAGTAAAGGTATGCGCAACCAAGTAGTGTGTGTTTTCTGGTTCCATTGCACAATATTTTAAAATAGTAAGTTCTTAAATGGTGATTTACTTTCAATATGGTAGAATAAATGTCTTAACAGAGCTAAAATGTACTTTATATATGTACTTAATATAGTAGTCAAAATGTAATTACAGCACAAAAATAAAAGTGCAGATGAATTCAGACATAGTGAGACAAATAAATGTGGTTGTTATGGGTTACTGCACACCAATGATGCAGGTTCATGTGATTAATACAAGGTGAATATTTCCGGGAGCCACACAAGCTGCTTTCTGAGTTCAAAAAGTAACAAAAACTTTAGGCGTTATTAAAGGCATTTGTTTATTAACATAACAAACATGTTATACTCACCTGTTCTGTGCAATGGTATTGCAAACAGCAGCCCTGAACCTCCCCTTCTGGGGTCCTCCACCGGCACTCTCCACTCCTCTTCTGGGTCTGCCCCCATTGCAAGCAAGCACTTGCTATAGGGCCAGACATGCAGTCTTGCTCTCAAGCCAGGCCCTGTGTGTCCCTAGAGGGGCGGAGCCGATACTGGAAAGTTTTTATCTTATTGGATGCATAAAATGCATTATGGTAAAAAAAAAAAAATAAAGACCCTAAGCCTTTAGAACCACTTTATTGATAAACAAAGTACTAAAATAAATACATGCATGTTGTTAAAAACCAACACTGATAAATATGAAAGTCGATACTATTAAAATAAAAAATAAATCACAGAACTACAAATAATTATTATATCATGAGATCTCGGGCCTCTAATAGTTAAAATCTGAAGCCTATAAATGACATTACCAATTAATTCCCAATTTCTTATCTGAGAGGGCAAGTTACTTAACAAGCTAATTTTATGCTTCATTACAACTTGCTGTACAACTTAAAGAAATGCTGAACAGTAGCAGGTATTTGAAATTGAAAAGCTAGGACACATTCAAGAAGAATCAAGGGCATTACCACATGAAAAGGGGACTGTGATGTGAAGGGGGGGCTGTGATGAGATGAGAGGATCTGTGTCTTGAAGGAAGCTTCTGATGATATGTTAGTGGTGATGTGCATCATTGGTTTGCCATTGACAAACAACATTTACATTTAAGACTAGGGTGCCTCAAGATTCTGTATACCTGATAAATGTCTTACTCGCCCTCATGACTAACTACCCAACCTGTGACCCCCAAACGGGACCTGGTGGGGTGGATTACTCGAGCACAGTCTTGCTCCCTTAGAGGGGTGCTTGAGTGGTTCTGCCCTTCACACGCCCCCCGATGTTGCACTGTACGAAACAATATAAGCTTTAATATGAAGCCTCACTGCTTCAATAATTCCAAATGTTACCTGGATGGTAGATGTATGAATGTTGCTGCACTACTAAGGTTACCAATGTTACAATGACAATCTCTATGTTCCTATTTGTTGCATACTATGTCTATATTGTAAAGCGTTTAGACCGCTTGTTAAATGTTTACCTTACTCTGTTTTATGTGAAAATTGACAATAAAAACTATATTTGAAAAAAAAAGATTCTGTATACCTATTAAAGGTGTCAGTGTCGGCAGGTGCAGTTGGACTTCCTACCTGTAGGCAGCCTAATGCCATTATTGCATTGGAAGGGGAGTCTCATAAGGGAATTGGTCCCTTAGAGATTCCGTACAATACCTTGAGAGGGAAAGGTAGTCTAATTGGACACAGAATTCTCAAGAGACTTCAGCTCCTATTTTGGATGAGGGAACCTTTTAAATTGGGGACCCCAAGTAATTTTTGAGTGCTTCCGGTGAGAAAGTGGTAGGGAGATGAAGGACAGTGTATAGCATTTATAAACTACGGCTCTCCAGCTGTTGTGGAACTACACACCCTACAAGGCATTGTAAAACTCTGACATCACAGACATGACTAGACACAATAGGAATTGTAGTTCCTGAACAAATGGAGGGCCATAGTTTGTAGGCCCCTGGTGTATAGCACAGGGCCAGGTTCCAGATGAGGGGGGATAGCTCAGGGAAGGATCTTTTTGGTGATTGGGTACTTTTAGGCATTAGGATGTGCACACATAGCTCAATTATAGCCTTATAATTAAAGGAGAAGTCCAGCCTGAGCTTTTTAGGGTGGGGTTCTCCTCTGGGTCACAGGAGTGCAATCCATTTTTCACTCCTGTGACCCGTTTTTAGCGGTGAGTGGTCTAAAGTCCGCTCTCTGCTGACATCACTGACATCAGTCTGGGCAGCGCATCATCACGATTTTCCAAGTCGGAATCCGCCAGCTGCCCTGATTCATGGCAGTCTCAGCGAGACGCTGAGATGCTGAGACAGCCTTTCCCTGCTACTCCACTGCTCTGCACTCCAATAAGTGCTGAGAAGTAGAGCAGAAGCCATGCTGACTCACAGTCAGTATGGCTCTGCTCGGGGAGGAGCGAGAACCGAGCCATTGGCGGTGTTCGGTGGCTCGGTTCTCATTGCAGAGATGCAGAGGGACAGTGGCAGGATCAGCGTGATGCTCTATCCTCTGAGGTAAGTATGAATAAAAAAAAAAAACATACTTCTCTTTTAAAGCTTATGTTAAGGGAAACATATTTAGTAAATTTTTTGCAATACATGCATATTTCTCCATTTTGTATCCCTGTATACATGCTACAGGTAAAGAGAACTAACTGTTGATGCACCAGAAAGATAGTGGATTACTAAAGGCAACTACATTGTTCCCTTTGCAAGAGAAAATGCAGAACAGTTCTATGGTGGCAGGTCGACTCCCCCGTGCGAGTGCCCGTAGCTCTATGACGGCTCTTTAAGCGGCCACTAGTCCGCTCGCCCCCGAGTCCCGTGTGCGTTCCCGGCGGGCGCGATCGCCGGCGGGCGCAATTGCCGCCGGGCATTCGCGATTGCTTGGTACAGAGTGAGGACCGGGAGCACCCGGTCCTTTAAGGCGGGAAATGCTGATCTTCTGTTCATACAATGTATGAACAGAAGATCCGTGATTTCCCCTAGTGAGTCCAACCCCCATACAGTTAGAACACACCCAAGAATATACTTAACCCCTTCCCCTCCCCCTAGTGTTAACCCCTTCACTGCCAGTGGCATTTTTATAGTAATCCAATGCATTTTTATAGCACTGATCGCTATAAAAATGCCAATGATCCCATCCGCCATAATGTCGCAGTACTGAAAAAAATCGTTGATCACCGCCATTACTAGTAAAAAAAAATATTAATAAAAATGCCATAAAACTACCCCCTATTTTGTAAACGCTATAACTTTTGCGCAAACCAATTAATAAACACTTATTGCTATTTTTTTTTTACAAAAAATATGTAGAATACATATCGGCCTAAACTGAGGAAGAAAAATGTTTTTTTATATATTTTTGAGTGATATTTATTATAGCAAAAAGTAAAAAATATTGCATTTTTTTCAAAATAGTCAATAGTGATCAAATACCACCAAATAAAACGTCTATTTGTGGGAAAAAAAGGATGCCAATTTTGTTTGGGAGCCACGTCGCATGACCGTGCAATTGTCAGTTAAAGCGACGCAGTGCCTAATCGCAAAAAGTGCTCTGGTCATTGGACAGCAATATGGTCCGGGGGTTAAGTGGTTAAAGGGAATTTTCCCAAAGGCTTGTGAATGAGGTTAAAGCGCTGCTAACTTCTATCATCCAATCATGTGTAAGCAAAAATGCAGTTTTTTTTTCCTTGCTCATCGGTGGGCATGCTTTGCAAAATGAAACTTCTCTATATTTACAAAGCTCTTTTGGAAAATTCCCTTGTGCAACTTTTTAACGTGAAAACACAGCTTTGCATTTCTATGCACATAGTGTAAGTCCTGCCTACTTTATTTCCCTTTATTACACTTATCAATCATAAAACAAGACACTTTAATTGCTATATTTAGCAGATTGAAAAGGAACAAATAAGAAGTTTATTGTTAGTGTTTACGGTGTAACTCCAATTTTGAGGGAAAAAATAGCGAATTAATTGCGAAAATAATTGCGATACAAGCCATATTATAATTTTATGTTATTTAAGAATGCATTTCCTTTTCAAACTGCAGCACTATAATTTTCTTTAAAATTCAACACAATATGGGAACCTTGGAGTTGGGGTACAGCCCAAGTTGGAGTTGGATGCTTCCAGAAATGTAATTTCCTGCTTGTAAAATTGGCTCACTAAATTACAAGTCGGATTTTGAGCATTCTCTAAAGCAAAAATGTCCTTTTGGTCAAATGCTCACAAAGAGTTAATCACTTCCAAAGAGATTCAGACCCTGCAGCTTTCCTCATAGCACTGTACGTTTATCAGCTGATAAATAATGGAAAATTCACCCACATTCAGAATCAGTATCAGAGAAGAAACAGGTAGGAATCTGCAAGTTTGTTAAAATCCTTGTACATACATATACAATCACCCAGAGGGGACTGCTTTTTCCACAACAAAAATGGAATTACTCTTTAGCACTTCTGTGTGAAATGCATCAACGCCACATGCGATACTTGATAAATATTGTTGCTTAACCCATTATGGACCGCCGCATGTACATTTACGTCGGCAGAATGGCACCGACAGGCACATCAACGTATATATACGTTGGTGCCTTGAGGTGGGTCGGGGTTCCGATCGGGACCCTCCCCGGTACATGCGGCGGTCCCCGTAGCTGGCTGAGCGATCCGGGATGAGGGGGCGGCTATTCGTTTTTGTCCGCCCCCTTCGGATCGCTCCCAGCCAATACGCGCGCTCCCCCTCCATGTCACTTCCTCCTCCTGTGTAAACACAGGAAGGAGGAAGTGATGTGATCTCTCCCCTCAGCGGTATTTTCAACCACTGCTGAGGAGAGATCACATTGCACAGTAAGTCTGCACAACACTACACTGACACACACTACACATAGGCACATTTAACCCCCGCGTTCGCACCCCCCCCCTCTCCCTGTCACATACATGTATGATTACTGTATTTAGTGTCAGTGTGACAGGCAGTTAGTGTTAGGTCCAGGGTAGCCCCGAACCCCCCCCTAATAAAGTTTTAACCCCTTGATCACCGCCCTAGTTAACCCTTTCACTCCCTATTGCCAGTGTCACTAAGCAATCATTTTTCTGATCGCTGTATTAGTGTCGCTGTTCCCGCTAGGTAGCTAATTTTTTTTATTGCGATTTTTTTTTACTACAGATATGTGGCTAAATATATGTTGGCCTAAATGTTTGACTAAAATTTAGTTTATTTGATTTTTCTTATAACAAAAAGTAAAAAATATATATATATTTTTTTTAAATGTCGCTCTATTTTTGTATATAGCGCAAAAAATAAAAATTGCAGAGGCGATCAAATACCACCAAAAGAAAGCTCTATTTGTGGGAAGAAAAGGACGCAATTTTTTTTTGGGAGCCACGACGCACAACCGTGCAATTGTCAGTTAAAGCGACGCAGTGCCGAATCGCAAAAAGGGGCCTGGTCATTTACCTGCATTTTGGTCCGGGTCTTAAGTGGTTAATAGATAATACTCCTGATTCCCAACATGCAATTGTATGGACTTTTTTCTTTCAGTGACCAATGAATCAAGGGATTGACCCTGACCACAGATGTCAATGGGCCTTTATTAGTGGGGATTTTCCAGTGACCAGCAATGTAAAGGCGCTTTTAGTACGGGGTTATATCTTTTTCATTGACCACCAACATACAGGGACTTTATCATGGGTCCACAGGGAACCATTAGAGGAAAAATCTACAAATCTGCAAAGTAATTAAAATTGGGGATTTTAAAAAACAGCATTAAAACTTTACAACAAAACCTCAATATGTGCTCCCTGAAATCACACTGTAGTTTTTCTTTAAAGCTGAACTACGTCCTAAAGGGGAAGTTCTGCTTTAAAGAATCCTTCCCCCTTCTCTAAAAATATTGGAGGTTATTGGGGGGGGGGGGGGCAGGGGGTATCTGGTACCTAGTTTTGGCATGTACCTGATCTCACTTATGCTGGAATCAGCCTAGGTGATTCCACCAGAAGCTTCCCCCCCATCCTCCTTGCCCACAACCTCTAGGGACACATCACAGGACCGAAGAGGCTGTGGGGCCATTCACAAAGTGCATGCGCAGTGGGAAGCCGGCTGTAAAGCCACAAGGGGTCACAGCCAACTTTCCACAAAAGCCATGACAGTTCTGGGGACCAAAGTCTGGTGAAGAACCGACTCAAGGTGAGGATGTCACTGGATACCTATACAGGTAGCTGCTACTCAGCATTTTTGTAGCAGCCGACTCATTTTTTTTTTCCTACAGACTCTTTAATGGCAAAAATGTAATCCGGTTGAATTTTTTTTTATAATGATGCCATTACTCGAGCCTGTTGCATTTTATACTAGGAATATATTATCTTTTTTTTATTGAGCTCCTCAATAGTATGCATTCTTCTAGCTCAAGTATT
Organism: Rana kukunoris; assembly: GCA_029574335.1. Lineage (NCBI taxonomy): Eukaryota > Metazoa > Chordata > Amphibia > Anura > Ranidae > Rana > Rana kukunoris. The sequence goes on from CM056051.1 coordinate 202,912,723, forward strand.
ACAACATATTTAAATTAATTAGAGCAGCAACTGAATGTGTAACGTCTATCTTTTCGCTATACTCCTTGAACCAAAAAAAAGGAATTTTTAAATACAGCTTACCTGTAAAATCCTTTTCTTGGAGTACATCACGGGACACAGAGCGGCATATTCATTACTATATGGGTTATATGGAGTACCTTCAGGTGTGGACACTGGCAATCTCAAACAGGAAGTCCCCTCCCTATATAACCCCCTCCCCTAGAGGGAGTCCCTCAGTTTTGTAGCAAGCAGTATGCCTCCCAAAATGTTTCCCCAAAAGAGAGGTGGGAGCTCTGTGTCCCGTGATGTACTCCAAGAAAAGGATTTTACAGGTAAGCTGTATTTAAAAATCCCTTTTTCTTTCTCGTACATCACGGGACACAGAGTGGCATATTCATTACTATATGGGATGTCCGAAAGCAATGCTTTAATGAGGGGAGGGAGACATCTTCCAAAGAAGGATTCAATTTAGAGGTATACTCAAATAATAATAATTCCAACTTAGTCAAGAAAAAAAAACTCTTTTTTTTTTTTTTTTTTTTTTCTTTTTTACAACCAAGGGTGCCTCTGATCCCGAGGATCTTAAACTGCAGCCTGTAGTACTGCCTGTCCAAAGGCAGAATCCGCATTCCTTCTCATGTCTAGTTGATAAAACTTTGTAAACGTGTGGACTGATGACCACGTCGCCGCCTTGCATATCTGAGCCATAGAGATCTGATGGTGTGCTGCCCAGGAGGCGCCCATGGCCCTGGTAGAATGGGCCTTTACCGACAAAGGAGGAGGCAACCTCTTCAAACCGTAGGCTTGAATGATTAATTGTCTAATCCATCTCGAGATGGTGGATTTTGCAGCTGCCTGCCCCTTCTTGGGGCCATCTGGTAGAACGAACAACACATCTGTTTTCCGGATCTTTTCTGTAGCTTTAAGATAGGCCTTCATGGCCCGGACAATATCCAAGGTATGCAGCAACCCCTCCTTTCTAGATGTGGGTTTTGGAAAGAAGGATGGAAGTACCAAATCCTGGTTCAAGTGAAAATTGGATATAACCTTTGGTAGAAAGGAAGGATGGGGCCGGAGAACTGCCCTGTCCTTATGTAGAACGAGATATGGTTCCTTACACGATAAGGCTGCTAATTCTGACACTCTCCTGGCCGAAACTATGGCGACCAAGAAAACCAACTTTCTTGTCAGTAAGACTAAAGGAATCTCAGCCAACGGCTCAAAGGGTTGTTTCTGTAGAGTGGACATGACAAGATTTAAGTCCCATGGACAAATTGGTGACTTGACAGGAGGATTAATACGCAAGACCCCCTGTATGAAGGTCTTTACCAGCGAGTGGGTGGCCAGCGGCCTCTGAAACCACACTGACAGAGCTGAAATCTGTCCCTTGATTGTGCTTAATGCCAGGCCTTTATCCACTCCTAGCTGGAGAAAACTTAACACCCTATCAATGGTATATTTGCGGGAATTCCATCTTTTGGATTCACACCAGCCTACGTAGTTCCTCCACACCCTGTAATAAATCACCCTGGAGGCCGGCTTTCTAGCCCTAATCAGGGTAGGAATTACCTGCCTAGACAGACCTCTACCCCTGAGAATCAGGGATTCAGCCTCCAGGCCGTCAAATTTAGACGTTGTAATGTAGGGTGGAGGATCGGGCCTTGTGAGAGTAGGTCTGGTCGTAGAGGAAGAGTCCAAGGGTCTCCCACTGCCATCTTCAGGACTAGTGAGTACCATGTCCTCCGGGGCCAAGCTGGAGCTACTAGAATGACTGGCTTGTGCTCCACTCTGATCCTGCGCAACAGGCGAGGAAGTAACTGTAGCGGAGGGAATGCATATAGAAGTTTGAATTGATGCCAAGGGCAAACCAACGCATCGGTTCCGCAGGCCATAGGGTCCCTCGTTTGAGACACGAACCTGTCCAGTTTCTTGTTGAACCTGGATGCCATTATATCTACGTCTGGCATTCCCCACCTCTGGCAGATTGTCTGAAAGACCTGGGGATGCAGAGACCACTCCCCTGGCAACAGACTCTGGCGACTTAAGAAGTCTGCCTGCAGGTTGTCCACTCCGGGAATGAATATCGCCGAAATGCAGGGTACATGAACCTCTGCCCACTGAAAAATCAAGCTCACCTCCCTCTGAGCGGCCTGACTCCTGGTTCCCCCTTGGTGGTTTATGTATGCCACCGCTGTGGCATTGTCTGACTGGATTCTCACCGGGAACCCCTGTAATCTGGAGGTCCATGCCAGAAGGGCTAGGCGAGCAGCTCTGATCTCCAAGATATTGATGGGGAGCTGCCTCTCTGTTTTCACCCAAGTTCCCTGGCGAGAGAACCCCTCGAAGACCGCCCCCCAGCCTGCCAGGCTGGCGTCTGTGGTAACTACCTTCCAGACAACAGGGCTGAAGGATTTTCCCTTTAGAAGATTCTGAGGGTTCAACCACCAGGCCAGGCTTTGTCGGACCCTTGATGATAGCGTCAAAGGGGACTCTAAGGCATGTGCTCTCTTGCCCCAGGCTGCTAGAATGGCTGCCTGTAGGACGCGAGTGTGGATCTGAGCCTATGGTACTGCCTTGAACGTGGCCACTAGCTTGCCTAGTAATCGCATACACAGGCGAATAGTTGGTTTTTTCTTGCTTAGAACCAACTGAACCAACCCCTTGATAGCCTCGATCTTTACAAGGGGCAGGAACACCCTTTGCTGTTCTGTGTCTAACCTCATGCCGAGGTATTCCAACTGCTTTGTAGGCTGGAACGCTGACTTTCCCCGGTTTAGGACCCAGCCGAATCCTTCGAGGTACCGAACCGTGAGGTTTACTGCCTGTTGCAGACACGGCCGTGAGTGATCTATGATTAAAAGGTCGTCCAAGTATGCTAGGACTGTGACCCCTTGGATCCTTAAATTGGCCAGAACTGGGGCTAGGATCTTCGTGAATACCCGGGGGGCCGTGGCCAGCCCGAAGGGGAGCGCCCTGAATTGGAAGTGTCGCTGCCCCACCGCGAAGCGTAAAAATCTTTGATGCGACTGAAAGATTGGTACATGAAGGTAAGCATCCTTTATGTCTATGGAGGCCAGAAAATCGTCCCTCTGAAGCGCGGCGGCTGCTGACCGGATGGATTCCATCCGGAAGGAACGAACCCTTAGGTAACCGTTTAACCTCTTTAGGTCCAAGATTGGCCTGACATCGCCGTTGGGCTTTGGTATGACAAAGAGATTGGAATAGAAACCTAGCCCTTGCTCTTGGGCTGGCACCTCTATTATTACGTCCTGGCAAAGCAGGTGATCCAAAGCTGCCAGCATTGAGGCCTTTCTTTGCTGGATCCTTTGGTAGCCTTGACTCTTGAAAATGAGGCGGAGGACACTTTAGAAACTCCAGTCTGTAGCCTGTGGTTACAGACGCCCGGACCCATTTGTCGGGGATCTTGGCTTCCCAAACTTCTGAGAAGAAACAAAGCCTTCCCCCCACCCGCGAGAGTGGGGGCGCCCCTTCATAAGGCAGACTTAGGGGCTGTCTTTGTCGGCTTGCGATACCATGGCCTCTTACCCCCAGGGGCCTGTCCCTGCGATCTACTGTTAACGTTGGATCGTGCAGGCGGCCGTCGATACTGCCTGGAATTTGAGGGCCCTGAGACAGGAAAGAGCTGCCTTTTAAATGTAGGACCCCGGAATGTCTTTTTGACCGGTAAAAGGGTACTTTTGCCACTTGAAATAGTCTGAATGTATTTATCCAGATCCTCCCCGAAGAGTCGTCCTCCATGGAAGGGAAACCCTGCCAGAAGCTTTTTGCATGGGGGCTCCGCCGCCCAGTTCTTCAACCATAAGAGCCTTCTCATGTGCACCAAAAATAGTGATAAACGAGAGGCCTGCTGGATGGAATCTTTTATAGCATCTACAGCAAAGCACAGAGCTCTGGGAATGTCAGAAAACTCTTCTGCTTGTTGGGTAGGCATGTCCTTTAACATTTCTTTTGTCTGGTCCTTTAACGCCTGACAAACTCCAATTGCAGCCACATCTGGCTGTACCACTGCTCCTGCCGTAGCAAAGGATGCTTTTAAAAGTGTCTCTAACCGTTTATCAACCGGATCTTTAAACATATGTATGTTTTCCACCGGGCAAGTTAGTGATTTATTCACACATGAGATGGCTGCATCCACTACTGGGAGCCTCCACCTCTTGGAGAATTTTTCCTCCATGGGGTAAATGACCGCAAATCTCTTCGGTGGCAGAAAAATCCTGTCCGGCCGTACCCAATCCCGAAAGATCAATTCCTCCAAGAGAGGATGGACCGGAAAAACTGCATTGCTTAACGGAGCTTTCAAAGAGCCCAGAGAGGATACCGGAGGAACCTGAGGCTCTGGCAATGGTAAACTAAATGCCGAGCGGACCATGTCCGTCAAAGACTGTACCCACAGTCTCTCTGTCTGGGAGTCTGAAAATGGTTCCTCAGAGGTAGATCCCTCAATCCCTGAACCCTCTTGGTTCAGGTCTAGTTGATCCTCCTGCGATTCCAATTCCTCCGGAGAGAGAATCTCAGCATCTGAGGATACACCTCTTGGTGATGGGAATCTAACCCGTTTCTTACCAGGAATAGCTCTAGCGATCAATGCTGCTATTCTCTCTTCTAGCCCCCCTAGGGATACGGCTAGCATCTCCTCTGTGATAAACACAGGGCTGGGCTGATCTGGGCCAGCCTCCGCACCAGATCCCCCTAATGGCTCATCCAAGGCGCCCTTTATGGGAATAAGTTGCGGGGAAAGTATCGGCATATCATCAGAATCAGAGGGGGAACCCCTTGGTTTTTTGGTCTTTTTTGTACCCTTTGACCCCGAACCTTTGGAAGCCATAATACAAAATCGAGGGACTCCGCCAACAACAACAGACTGTAGTGGCCAGGAGTACAAAACTAGAGCTTAGGGGACAATAGATCACTAATGCCCAAAAACTGATGGGGCCCCGTATGTTTTTTTTTTTTTTTTTTTAAATATATATAAGTCTTTCTTTTTTTTTTTTTTTTTTTAAAACATACAGTGACCCGAAACTTAGTTTGCCAGCCTCCAACCTGCTGCAAAAAGGGGAATTTCTTGGCTTAACAAAAAAGGCATTGGAACAAAGTCCAGCATGTACTACCCCTCTTCCGCCACCGGGAGTCACTGTTCTGCCGCTCTGCGTCCTCTCCCTCTGAGATCAGCCTCAGACTGAGCACTGACAATGCCTGCTGATCTATAACAGCACAAGGCGCGCCCCTGTATGACGCTGCAGGCACGCCCCCCCCGCCCTCCTCTCTGAACGGCGCGAAAAACGTCTATAAGACGTACGCGCGCGCGCGTATGCCGGAACAGGAGGACCATGGAGGAGCCGCGCTGCTGGAGACCCAGGACTGCAGTATCAGGCGGCAGATTCAAACCCCCTGGCCAGGTAGGACTCTCCAAAAGGCCCCATAGGGATCCTTACCAGTCCTAGGAAGAAAGCAGCAGGTTAGCTAGCAACACCATTCTTAGACAGGGGAACCTAGTGATGGGGGAAAAGGGATCATCCTGTCTTTCTCAGACATAGTGAGCAAGGTTGCCAATGCAGAGCATACTTAGGCTACCCCCCTTTTAGGTTACCCCGGAGAGCCTGCTGTCGAACCAAGTCCCGCAGGCTCCCCCTTACCTGCTCCATGCTGCAGGATGTTTGTCCAGCAAAACGATCCAATCTTCTCCCATCTCCGTGGGTAGCGTAGTAGACCTTCAGGCCCTGGGGTCCTATGAAGGTACCCACTGTCCTGGACCTATATAGCACCCTGGCAAACAGGAACTTATGGTTTTTACAAACTCCAAGTCCTGGGCCCAGGGTCCAGCCCTCCAAAGAGGAGCATTATAGGCAAAACCCCACGGTTTGGGGCCCGGGTACTGTCCACTTTGGCACTGAGGCTCCTTGGACAGATCCGGTTAGCCCGCCCTTAATCCCAAGGATGTGGAGCAAAGCTATTCCGTGACCAACACCTAAGACACTGGCGAAAAAACTGAGGGACTCCCTCTAGGGGAGGGGGTTATATAGGGAGGGGACTTCCTGTTTGAGATTGCCAGTGTCCACACCTGAAGGTACTCCATATAACCCATATAGTAATGAATATGCCGCTCTGTGTCCCGTGATGTACGAGAAAGAAAAGTATCTAAATGAACAGCAGCTGTTTTTCAGATGAATCTGTTCCCCAAAATAAAAGCTCTTATAAAACCACTCAAGTGTAATATTAAATTGTTGTGACTGCTGTGCCCTCAGTATGTTACATTCTAAGATAACTCTGTGCTTTAGCCAGAATCAGTAAAGAGAAAAAAACAGAACGGAGAGTTCACCCTCCGATTGTTTCGCTGTCAGTTCATTCGGCGTCCCTTTTTAAAATTCCTAGTATAAAATGTCAAAGAAATCTAATACATGTATCATTATGAACCACATTGAATAAACAGTACATTTAAAGCAATAACAAAAAAAAAATTGTTTTATTAAACATAAAGCATAACATTATTACATCACAAAATCACAACTGTTCATGTCAAGGTAAAATGCAAGATCTGACACCTAGAAATTATGAAAATAATAGTATATACCATGCTGTGTCTGCCCTATGTAAGAATAAAAATAAATACTGAAAAAGAGGAATAATATGAGACAAATTAGAATAAGTGTTTACTTCATATGCCACATGGTGATACTGTAGCTACAATAATAACATTATAAACTTCTAGCTTCATGGAGCCAAACTGGCATATTTAATTATTCACATGGTGCAGCAACCTATAACAACCAAATGTATTTAACTTTCCTGATGTCAGTCCAGTTTTTTGCTACTTTACTTTACCAGCACTAACATATCTCATGATTATTATGAGCAAAGCACTTAATCTCCATCTATATTACTAAAATATTTTGCTCCCATGTAGCCTCATATGACTTAATGTGGTACTGAACCCAAAACCAAAAATCTAATATATGTCAGTTCACCATTCATTAGATATGGTGGCTGCATTTTTTACCTTTTCTAGGCCTTTTCCCTTTGTTTTTACCTGGTGGTCTGGCTAGTAACACACCTCCTGTACTAGAGTGCCCCAATTCTGGATGAAGAAGCAACAGAAACACAGACAGCAGCATTGTCAGTCTGGGGGGAGAGGAGTGTCAGATTTGTATACACTAACAAACTGAAGCCAAACTCAAGCTTACACTTTAAAAGTTGTTGTAAAACCTTTACAACCACTTTTACCTACAGGTAAGCCTAGATTAAGGCTTACCAATAGGTGCTCGAAATATCTCCTAAACCTCCACGGTTTAAGGCCCCGTACACACGGCAGAGAACCTCGACGGGCGAAACACATCGTTCCGCCCGTCGAGGTTCTCGGCCGGCCGTCAGATTCGGCGACCAGCCCGTAGGGAAAGGCGACCAGCCATTCATCCCGACGGGCCGTCGAGCAAATAGAGAACCTGCTCTCTATTTCGGCTCGACCGCATTCCCGACGGGATGCTCGCCGAATCCGTACACACGGCCGAGGTTCTCGGCAGAATCAGGATGCCAGCGAGTTTCTCGCTGGTTTCTGCTGAGAACCTCAGTGGTGTGTACGGGGCTTAAGAGATATTTGCAAAAGAGACGGGCGCCGATAGAAACCTTTTGAAATGGCAATCGTACCATTTCTAAAGGAGATTGTGCTGCAACTGGCGGCTCCAGCAGCCGATCACAGCGCCGGAGTCGCAATACCCGGAAAAAAGAGGGTTGAAAGATGGAGACTTCATGGAGGCGAAGAAAACGGGGACATCGCAGGCTTTGGTTTCAGGTCAGTAACACATAATGGGCTACAATGCGATGCATTCCCTTTGCAGGGAAACAAAGAGGGAGTAAAATCCATCAGGGTTTACTTCTTTTTTAAGCAGTTACAGCAAATAGTTTTGGTACTTTACTAATAAAGCTTTTACATAAATGAACAAAAGGTGACCATGATTAGCACCCCTTGACAGTGGTCAACTCTATTTGCTACATCTGCAGGATAGGACCCCACCAGGTCACATTAAAAGTTTGGAAGCCTTAAAAATAAAATTAATTCAGCCAATACATCTAAGAATTGGTAAGCTGTAATAAATTATGAGTGCTTTCGAGTTTAAAGGATCAGTTCACTTTTTAGAAAAAAAGATAAATACATTAAATTTTTTTTTGCAGGTAAAAAAAAGAAAGTGCATTTATTAATGTATTTATTTATTTTGGAGCCTGTACCACATTTCACCAGTGATCAGCAGATTGCTGGTGCCATTTAGGTCCAGTGTATCTGCGTGCCTGTACATCCCGTCTAGAGGAAAAAAGAGAATGAACTGCCACGGCATTCCACAACGCTGCCGCAGTTCATTGAAAACTACAGGCTGACAGTCACAAAAGCTGCCGGATATTGTAGTTTTCCATTCACATGCCAGCTAGCAGGGGGGGGGGGGGGTAAAGATCCGAGCTAGCTGTCAGATCGGAGATTCCAGGAGATGTGGGGTCGGTCAGTTCGTAGCATGTAATATGTAACATGTTACGGAAGGTGAACTTATCCTTTAATACAACTCTAAAACATATTTACATGTAAAATTATATATTAATTTCCACTTATATTTCAATTATTTCTAGCCCATTTCTATTAATCAAACAAGCTTGAAGTTTGCAAACTTACATTGTGAAAAACTCCACACATTTACTTCCTTGAACTCTATGACACGAATTTACTATGCCCTTTGATTAGTCACACATTTCACAGAGCCTGCCTTCTAAACTATAGAGTTGCTGAGGGGAAGTGTTTCAGGAAGTGCAGTCAGTACAAGAATCAATGCTTACAGACAGCAAGGTACCATGGGATATGTGGTCATTAGAAATTAAAAGTAAACATCAGAGGAAAAGCTGCAAAACATGAAGGGAGTCAGGACAGAGATGACCAATGGACAGGCAGCACTCGCTACATTAAAGCAGATTTTTTTTTTAAACAAGCTTATATTGGATTGTTAAAAATAACTATTGTCTGTATTGTGACTGTATTACAATGCTGAAAAATAAAGTTTACCGCTCAGAGGTCCCAGGGAACTGCAAGGTGAAGTCCAAACGCCTAGGTGCAGGCACTGCAATAGTATGCAAAAATGTATGGAGATTAACCGGGACGGCCACACTCCAAAAAAATGGTAATTTTTAATAAAACTGGTCACAACATGAACATATCACAGCAAAAAATCAAGAGAAAATCTGACGCGTTTTACACTATCATATAGTGCTTATTCATAGCTATGAATAAGCACTGTATGATAGTGTGAAACGCGTCAGGTTTTCTCCTGATTTTTTGCTGTGATATGTTCATGTTGTGACCAGTTTTATTAAAAGGAACCATTTTTTTGGAGTGCGGCCGTCCCAGTTTTTCTCCATACATTTTTGTGTATTACAATGCTGATGTTATAAAATGCAAGTGTATGTTGTGACAATAGATTTCCTTTAATATTTGGGAAAATGTCACACAATCTCTTGCTACTAGGGGCATTGTGGCTGTTAAATGGCTAAAATAATCTATTGTTCTCATTAACATAGTACATGTATGCTAAACTTGACCTGGCGAGTACATTACCTCACTAAATAACCTTGTATTTCACTATAAAATCAACAGGAAGTTTAAATATTTTGCTAGACACAATCTTGATTTAATTTAACTAGGTTTCAATTTAGTGGACTGTAGTACAAAAATATCTTAATTTCAGTACTGGGATCTGGACTTCTTGACAAATCATAGACGTAAACCAAATGTAGGATTACATACTGATACCCATGTTTTTTCCTACCATGGGATTAGATATATCATTTTATAGGACGTTGCTAAAGTATGTGCACACGCTTACTAAGAGGATGTCACAATGTAAATAATACATGAATAAGATCAGCAATATACATTTCCCTCAGAATACATGCCATATACTGTATGTCAATTGATTTTGACACACAGCCTGCAGGCTAGCCATAACAGAGTTCACAATGAGTCCAGGACTAAAAGAACACAAACTTTCCCAAAATCTGCACCATGTGTATATCTAAACCATGACAAGTGTTTAAGACTCATGTCAATATAGTATAATACAACACAACAAAGCAAGAGTAACATTCCATACACAAACATTTTTAATTAAATAAGTTTTGAACTACATTCATTCATTCTGCACTGTCACTTTTTCGGTTTCAGGAAACCCAAACAAATAGAGATAAAACACAATGTTAATAAATATTTATCTGGCTCCTACAGTGTACATATGTAATAGTAAATGCAAACTATTTGTAACTGTCTAACACACATGTTTCACAGTTTGGTACACAGCGGAAACTGCAATCATCTATTTAGAAATTGAAAAATGCCTTTTGTTCTGCTGTTCAGTAAAGATACAAGTTACCCACATGTTTCTATAATAACTGTATATAACTGTGCTTTATTAATTCAGGTTTTGGTGAATTATATACTCATATACTGTACGTGAAGACTAAACATAAAACTAGCCAAAGATTTGGTGACATCAATTGCAAAACATACTGTGCAGAATTAATACTAATATGTACAGCCCTAGTCCTGGTGGTATCCATCTTCTATCTGTAAACCCTTCTATCAGGGCTCAAGTCTTGCGGGAACACATGGGAACAACGTTCCTTCACTTTTTCCACAGCAGGAACGCTATTAGCAACTGTTTCTACAGGTACCCACAGTTGGGGCAACCAAAGAACATAGCAGCATGCAGACAACAATCTCATCTATAATTACTGGCAGACATTTCTGAATACTTCTTGTAAGTGAGGCAATACAATGAGTTAGAATATTTCATCCAACTGGTATTATTATCCTTAATATAAGTTGGTGTATGTTCTACAGATGTCTGCTATGTCATTCTACTTCGGTATATACACATGAGCCACACCAAACATAAATGTTTATGCACATGTGTGGCTGGCTGCTCAGCTCAGGTACAAACGGAGGTCAGAGTATACCTACATGGCAGCCTACCCTCTTGTGGTAAATCTGTATTTTATTTTTCCTAGGTTATGTGTAATTCTCTGTTGCCACTACATATGCAGATGTTTGGCCTGTTAGGTATACCTTTAAAGTGTTTATATATATTGTAGCAGAGCGTCCCAGAGAGAGCCTGGGAAAGTCCAGTTCGGGGTTTATACCTCTCCCAGGCTCCTCTCTTACACGTTCAGGGATCTCTGATCCCTGATCCAGGTCAGGTGTTGGCCCTCTCCCCCAGGCCAATTTAAGCTCACCTGAGCTAATAGCCATTGTTCTGTCCTGGGAAACAGATAGTGTGGATCTGTAGGAGCAAGGAGGTTGTTAAAAGACTGGTGAGCAGTTTGTGTTTTGAGCTAACAAGCGGTAGGCTTGTTTAGCTTAGTAGTTAGGGCCTACATATCGTGTAGTTAGAGCCGAGACACGGCTAGGTGTTTGTTTAAACTATTTTTGTTTGTTTTGTTTTCTGCACACTGTACAGCACCTGTAAATAGACTTTGTATAGCACCAATAAAAATCCCACTGTTGTTCACTTATCCTATGGACTTTGGTATCTGTGCCTGCTCATCCCAGGGAGCTTTTGTACCCGCTACCTATCCCCAGCTTACAATATATATATATATATATATATATATATATATATATATATATATACACACTGTATATATAAATGATGTAATCTTGTAATATTGGGGGCTCTTTAGCTTCAGTGTAGAGCTTACCAGTGAGCCGACACATGCCAGATATGCCGTTTAAGGGCTTGTTGGCCCACTTTTATTATATAAAAGAAATGAACAGTCCATCGAGAATTCCCACGCAGGGGCCACAACAATGAAGTATTAATAAACAAAAATACCAAGCTAACTTGATCTCTGGTTAGCACTGCTGCTAAGGCTTTGTCCCTGGTACTCTCGACCCTTACACACACAGTGTCCCTGTGTTACTGTATGGATGCTGTGTCTCTGTCTGTTTTTTTCTCAAAGCTTTCTTGATGCTACCGCCTACAGACTTGGGCCCTCTGTCTACTCTGACAGACTGTACCGTGCCGACAGACACACTTCTCCCTTGTATGCCTGGACTCCTCGGGATGGTGGAGCCCAGAACCCTGGTTCTGACTCTGCTATTAGCTCAGGACCCACCTGTGCAATCAACAAGTCAGACTCCAGGCTGTTCCCAAAAACCGATCTCAGGATTGCAGATTCAATCGCTATAAAATCTACAGGCTCCAGGTCCCCAAATGGATTTTACCAACCACAGAGGAAACTGATAAAACAGTTTCCTCCAAATTAAATAATCCTCTTGGAGCCTCTCAACCTGCCTATTTGAGAATCCTGGGCGACGATCACTAGGACAGGAAACCGCACTGTCACCAATTTTTTTTAATGTATATATAAATATATATATATATATATATATATATATACACACACACACACACACATATACACACACATACACACAATATTACCAGAAGTAATAGTTAGAGCACATTAACATTTAATGGCCTCTCAGTTCTAGTCCATGGGGTTCAATATTGAGTTGGCAAACCTTTGCAGCTATAACAGACTCAACTCTTCTGGGAAGGCTGTCCACAAAGATTAGGAGTGGGTCTATGGGATTGTTTGACCATTCTTCCAGAAGCACAGGCAATTATGTTGGACAAGAAGACCTGGCTCGCATTTTACGCTCCAATTCATCCCAAAGGTATTCTATCAGGTTGAAGCTAGGACTCTATGCAGGCAAGTTAATTTCCTCCCCCCCATACTCACTCATCCATGTCTTTATGGACCTTGCTTTGTGCACTGGTGCACAGTCATGTTGGAACAGGAAGGGGACATTACCAAACTGTTCCCACAAAGTTGGGAGCATGAAATCGTCCAAAATGTCTTGAGATGCTGATGTGTTAAGAGTTCCCTTCATTGAAACTTAGGGGCCAAGCCCAACCCATGAAAAACATCCCCACACCCTAATCCCTCTCCATAAAATGATTTGAACGAGTACACAATGCAAGGTCCATAAAGACATGGATGAGAGAGTTTTGGGTGGAGGAACTTGGTCCGCACATCCAACATCAGTGTCTGACCTCACAAATGCGCTTCTTTAAGAATGGCCAAACATTCCCATCAACACACTCCTAAACCTTGTGGACAGCCTTCTCAGAAGAGTTGAAGCTGTTATAGCTGCAAAGGGTGGGCCAACTCAATATTGAACCCTATGGATTAAGACAGGGATGCCATTAAAGTTAGTGTGTATGCGGCATAAGGGTGTAAACGGACATACCACTCTGGAAAGAGCTGAACAGTGCATGTCACCGCAGGGGGTAAAGCCAATATATCTTGATTTGCTAAAGTCAAGTACTTTGGAATACTACAATGTTAAAGTAATACAGTATTTTCTTTACACTTAATAACTGTTATAGAAATTAAGTGTTAAATCTTATAATGTAAAAAAAATCAGGCCCATGGTGATAAAACATTAAGAACTTATTCTAAACCCTAAATATTCCTACCTCCCATCGTCACCACCTCCACATGACCCCTTGTTTACTTTAATTCCTAAATGTTACATTCAAGTTGGCAGATCCAACACAAGGATTGACTTTCAAACATATCCCCACCACACACATTGTATGTAACCTAGTCATATAAGATATATTCACAAATAACAAACCGTTAAAACTTTGGACATGACATCAAACATAAATGCTCATTTGTGGGAACAGACCCAGATACAGATGATCATTAGATTGGATTGTTGGGAAATCCTTTATTGTGGTCTGGCTCACTCAATGTTTGCATTTAGGTTAAAACACAGGGAACACAGACAATCATTCTAATGACTGTGGGAATGAGCGTAAAGATGGTTAGTAACATAAATCTTGCTTGTGGCACACTCATTTTGATGGGGGCACCATCACAGGAGATCTGTTGGGCAATAATGCCACTTTTTCCAAAGGAAAAAAAAAATATATAAATCCTTAAGTGTCTTACCCAAACCTAATTTTTAAGAGCTAATCTCAAACTAATCTCACTTACTGTAGAAAGCACAAGAATGAGCATTTTGAAAGCTACTGGTTACATGATAAATATATTCTAGAAACTGTATCAGCTTTAACACAGATTGCTCAAATTAACTTTGTTCTGTTATCCAAAGGAAACTTTTCTAACCACAATATAAGGAAGTGATACACTGCCATTCAAGTCATAACAAAGCACCTAACCAACAATCCATCAACAAAATGAGGACCTAGGAAACCGAGATGGAATTTCTCAACTACAGTATCTCAATATTATAAGCTAATACACATTATGGGCTATAAAAAATAAAATGTTTATTGAACAAAGTATATCTGTTAAATATTTCATGACTGCACAGGCTTTTTACCACTTTCCCACCACAAAGCCATATGCAGCATCTACCATCCAAAATGCCTGGTATATATTGTATATATACAGTATATCCATTAACAGCGGCTTGAACACAACGATAACTGTGCCAACTAAAATAACTTTTAAGACCAAAGAACAAGTTGAAAGGCCAACTGCACCCAATAGCAATATTTTGAGTTGGGGTAGATATTGGCAGGCCAATTCATCCATCAGTTTTCAATATCTTTTGGACTAAAAGATTTATCTGGAATAGTCTTTGCAATTGTCCATAGGGTTTTGCCTCTTCCATAAGACCAGGGCCATTTAAAGTGTCACTCTTTTGTTGCTAAATTCCCTAATTTTCTGTTTATTCTTCGATATAAAAAATACACGAGGGAGCACAATTATTGTTACGTTATCATTGTAATGTCTGCAATAGATCAGCTGGAAAGTAAGAAGCTAGGTATTGGTACTAATATATACACTTTTAGACACAGGGCCAGATTCTCAGCAGCGATACGACGGAGTATCTCAGGTATCCCGTCGTATCGCCGTTTTTGTTGCCTCGTATCTATGCGCGTGATGCTTAGCATCACTTTGGCATAGATACGCTTCAACATCCGACAAGTGTAAAACCATTACACTTGCGGATCGTAGTTGTAATGACAACTCCTGCCACTATTTGGCCTTTACATTGTTTTCTCATTTGCCTATGCAAATGAGGCTAGTACGCCGATTCCCGAACGCTTTTACGCCGCCCCGTCATCACGTACGTCGTTTTCGTTTGCGTAAGGTTACCTCAGCTTCTATGTGGAGTAACCTTACGAAGTACCGTTGGATGCCGTCGGGTGCCGTCGGATGCCATGTTAAGTATGGCGTTGGGTCAGCGTCGGCTTTTTCCGTCGCTTACGTCGTTTTACTAACTCGTTCGCGAATAGGGGCATTGCGAAGTGACGATCACGTCGTTTTGACGTCGGTTTCAACTACGCTTTCCGACGTGAGCTGGAGCATGCGCACTGGGCTTTTTCCCCCGGCCGGCGCATGCGCAGTTCGTTCGACGCGGGGGCACGCTTAATTTAAATACAAGCCGCCTCATTTGAGTTACGCGGGCTTACGCTGGGCCATTTTCGCTACGCCAACGCAAACGACGGAGCAAATGGTTAGAGAATACGGCACCTGCTCTAGTACGATGCGGCGGCGTAGTGCAAATGGCTTACGATACGCAAGCAAAATTCTATGAGAATCTGGCCCACAGTGAACAAAACTTCTGCAGTCAGATAAGTGAACAAATAAACTTGGGCTACTGGTGGTCGCAAGTTTATGAACTCCATCTCTGCTATCTGCAATCCCTTATTTAACAAGCTTTATGATATCACAGATTACACAAAACTCATAAAGTGTGTTATAAGGAATAGGGAGAATTTTCACATGGAGCTGGCTTCTGTGTAGGGTGATGTAAAGGTTGATGTAATGACTCATATACAGTTGTCAATGTTGCACACAGAAAATAAATGTGAATAAAATGTCATCTAATTTATAAATCACTGGTATCTTTCCTAACCAGATCTTGTATGTTTTAAAAATCTAGCCGCTGCATGGAATTTCTTATTCACATTATTCCTTTCTGTAATGGAGCAATTGAAAACATCTAAGTGACACCATACACATCACTAGATAGAATTTTATTTTTCAGAGAATTGCTAACCACAACTGAGCCAGACATCTATTGAAAAAAGAAGCCTGAAAACAAGATGAATGTCACAACTGATATGTGCAGCATAATGTTTGATGCAGATATCAGAATAGTATACACTGCCAAAATATTTAAACCACTGCCATATGTTTAAACACAGAAAATAAATAAGTATTATTCAAATAGAGGTTCAAGCACATCAATGTTGAAATCCATAATGGTTCCCAGGTATCATTATATTCCTTAAGCTGGCAATACATTAATATTTTTTTTCTCTTTTTTTTTATTCAGACTGCAGACTGAATGAAAGGAAACTAGCAGTTTTCCCAATCCACTTTATACAGGGCAGATAGACATGTCTCCTGCTGTGCCTATTGTATCTTGAATGTTTGCACCTTATTGGATGCAGTTGCTTTTTATTCAACAATTATTTTGCCCAGATCCTTCAATCTTTTAAATTGGATGGGAGGGAGCCAGCCAACATTTGTACAGTAAATGGCCAGCTTAAGACAATTAAATCAAGTTGTCTGCTATAATTCTACAGAAACTTCCACCAATTTTTAAGGTTAAATGTTAGATACAACATTCCCCTACTTTCAATTACGGTACTTTATTTAAAGCCTCTAGATGAAGTTATAAAAATGATTAATGATGGGTGTTTAGGAACATCATCACCTATAACTTCATTACAGAGCCATTTTTGCCAGTGAACAATGGTCACGCAGAGATTTCAAGGGTTGGTATCCCATTACAGCTGGGTTTTTTTTGGGTGTTACCACTTTACATAGGTTATCGTCTTGGATTTTTTAAGGACATTAACTTTATCTCTAGGTGTTGTCTTTCAAAATATATAGCCATACCCTATTTGGGATAAAAGAAGTGATTTGAGCAAAATTGATCTCACTGCTCAATTACTAATTTTGCCAAGTTTATGAATAGTAGGCACTGAACGATTACTTTAGTTTAAATGGCTACTAAAGGCTCACATTTGTTTTCTATAAAAATAACAAACATATTCTACTTACCTGCTCTGTACAAAAGTTTTGCACAGAGAAGCCCCAGTCCTTCTGTTCCCGGGCCCCCTGCTGAGTGCCCTCATAGCAAGCCGCTTAGCAATAGAATACATGAAGGTAAAAAACCTTCAGCCTCCACAACCAGTTTAATGTGCCATAAGTTAAAAAAATGTTGTCAAAGGCTACAAACAGAATGGAATGTGCATATGCTAAACATTAAACATGTTTTTAAGCATAGTGTAAAAAACAATGAAGAAATTGTTATCCATTGAAAAAAAATATATACGTAGTTATAGCAGACCTCACATCATCATGCTCTTTCATAAACCATAAAACATAAAACTTGCTTTAATTACCTGTCAGCATCTAAAGCAACATCATGCACTCCTCGGTGAATGATATCACGAGACATTGCAAGATCTGGTATCCGGTTAAGACTTCTGGTGTACAGGTTAAGTCCACCATCTGTCAAATACCTAGCAAGGAATAAAAGATTAAAATAAAATAGTCTTTAAAGCACATATTTAAATCAGTGGGTAAACCTATTCTGGTGGCAACTAGCCAGAACCAACATCCTATTTACTGGTGCCTCTGGAACAGGAAGTGAAGGGACATCTCTCTAATGGGACACAAAATAAAGGAAAAGTCTGGAGACTGGGATCCAAACCCTTCCCTACTCGATCCAAAACACAAAATAATTTAGTTATACCTACCACTAACAAACAATAAAAAAAACTGTTTATTCAATTATAGATATAGGGGCAGATTCAGGATGGCGAGCAGTTCTTTTGGCCGGCGTAACGTTTCTCATTTACGTTAGCCGCCGCAACTTTACGCGCAAGTGCTGTATTCACAAAGCACTTGCTCCTAAAGTTGCGGCGGCGTAGCGTAAATGGGCCGGCGTAATTCAAATTCCGCATATAGGGGGCGTGTAGTATTTAAAATAGGCGCGATCCCGCGCCAAACGTACTGCGCATGCACCGGCCGTCAATGTATTCCAGCGCTAATGCTCCGAATTATGACAGTGTTTTCGACGTGAACGTCAATGACGTCAATCCCCATTCACGGACGAGTTAAGCAAAAGAGCGTAAACATTTTCAAATTCGACGCGGTCACGACGTCCATACTTAACATAGGATGCGCCTGCTTTTTGGTGCTTTATCTTTACGCCGGGAAACCCCTTACGGAAACGTTGTAAAGTCACTGCGTCGGTCGGGCGGGCGTACGTTCGGGAATTGCGGTATCTCGCTGATTTACATATTCTCAGCGTAAATCAGCGGGAACGCTCCTAGCGGCCATTTTAAAATTGCAGTTAAGATACGACAGCGTAATACAATTACGCCGCTCGTATCTTATCTGCAACCTGGCGTATCTTGTTTTCTGAATACAGAAAACAATATACGCCGGTGCAGATTCTGAGCTATGCCGGCGTATGACTGATACGCTGGCTTAACTGTTAGTGAATCTGGCCCATAATGTATAATCAGTAATTTTAATGACATAGTAAACATCTTGGGCACGATGCTGGTCATACATATATTTTGGCTTTAAAAGCTACATTAGTACTTTAGTACTAGCATATAAACCAACAATTGATGAACATACAGTACCCCTGTAGAGTAGCTGATAAATAGATCTAGGGCTCCTGTGAGTAGTCACTCCTCCTATATGGGGTCACAGCCGTAGCCAAAAACATATGTGCAAAAAACTGGGTGATATCATACAGGGATGCTCCAAGAAATAGAGGAACCCCGAAGATAAAGAGGGCTACTATAGGTAGTGATGGACAATAGGGGTGAACAAATATAAAATATATTTATTAAAGTTTAATGATCCCTACATCAATAAAATCACAGCTGAAAGCTATTAATAGCCAATCACTAAAAACAGCTTCTAAATATCAAACAGTGTTGCACCAGTAAACAATGTTTACTGTGTACGTGCAAACAAATAACACAAAAGGACATAAACAGACATAAAACAAAATAACAAAAACAGTCCGGACGCCTAAATGCCCGCACTTGTTGGGGTCCCCAACGGAAAACCTCTGTATGTGTACATTAATATCAGCAGTAGTATAATTATAGGGAACAAGCCAACAAGTGCGTCCCCTCGGGGGATAGAAGAAATGGGGGAAATGTAATGAATGATGTTGGATGCTAATGACCTAATAGTTGAAAAAAATAAGCTGGTTTTGGTGATTGGCTATTAATAGCTTTCAGCTGTGATTTTATTGATGCAGGGATATTTAAACTTTAATAAATACATTTTATATTGTTCACCCCTATTCTGAGTATTGTGCATCACTACCTATAGTAGCCATCTTTATCTTCAGGGTTCCTCTATTTCTTGGAGCATTCCTGTATGATATCACCCATTTTTTTGTACTTTAGTATTAGTGCTACTGCAGCTTGATCTAAAATGGCCAGTTTAATGAATAGAGTTCCGACGGCCTTTTCATGATCAGCAACAAGATCCTTGATAATTTAATCTATAAATCCATCTGTACTGTCCAATAATATGCATTTTACTTACTTTTCTTAAAAGTAAATACATGTATTCCATAAATAAAAGAGTCTAAAGATGTGCATTGGCATTTTGTTGAATTTGCCATTAGGTCAGTCTTAGTGTTATGCAAATAACAAAACAATGCTCAGTGGATTCAAAGCTTATTTTTGAAATCCAAATTCTCTGTTTATCATATTAAAACAGCCAGAAAATGCTTTAATTAGGTGATAATATAAATAAGTTAAGGGATTAAAAAATGGAATAGGAGCCAATATGGAATTGGAAATGAAAGAGGATGAACACTTAAAGCAAGATAAATCCCCTTTACCAAGCTAAGAAGTTGTCAGAAAATTATCAAGAACATTTACTGTAATGCCAGCAAATGTAAGTATGAACCATTTTCATGGTGTCTGGGGAAGTATTAAAGTGAAGGGAGATTAATATAGCATCATTCCAGGATTCTTAGCTTAAAATAAACTATTTATATATGAAGCATTTTGCAAATGTATGTCCAAAATGTATTAATTACTTGTGTCAGTTACTAAAAATTATGATCTCTTCCTCACATTTTTGCAAATGCAGACATACTGTAAATGTATGTTATGGGGATTCTCCTAGATCAAGGAATGAAAAGGGCAGCTTTTTGTGTATTGACAAACGGATTAGGGTCCAGTCTACATGTCCTACCTACCCAAAGGTTCAGAATGAAGATAGGAAATGTATGAAAATGCAGCAAAAAGATGTGCATTACATACAGATTGCATTCCAAGTTGGAATTGAAACCTAGAACCTTGTAATGCAAGGCAGCAGCACTAAGCACTTAGTCTAATGCTGCCCATGCATGGCCTACAAACTTCTGTTTTTGGAATAAATGGTAACTTGTATAGTGTGTGTGTACATATAGCCAACATTTCCTGTTTTGGAGTGGGAAAGGGTTAGATCTCCTGCCAAGTACTTATCTCTGTCTCGGTGCCCTCTAGGGAGATTCACTTTCTATATGTAATGGTGGACAGCGGTCAGCAAGACAAAAAGTGGGGGACACTTGTTTCAGTGACAACTGTACAAAAGGAGATTTCCCTCACTTTGAGATATTTCCTCCCCTTTCCTGGTATGTGTAGAGGACAGTGACAGAAATGGGAATATTCCCAAATTGATACAGATGTGGGTTTAAACCACTCCCTACTTTATCTAAAATAAAATAAAGTTTTGGCATTAGACATATGCTTACAAAGGTACATATGTGGAAAAGTCTGATCTGAATTTGTAACCCGTAACTTTTGGCTTTTAGCAATATAATACAGTAAAGATTCAGATGAAAAAAAAAATATCAAGGGAAATCAAATGCATATGAATCCTTCTAAATACCACATGTAAAAGGTCTTTAAGAAACTGTAATATTTCCTAAAGCGGTTTCTGCCTTGTGATCAATTTTTTTCCTTCCAGAGTGCATTCCTTTACTAATTGGTTTAATTTAAGGCAAAATTAATGATTTTACAGAGCACAATTATGCACAGAATTTATATTAATAGAATAAAAACACATTGATCGTACAAGCCACGCAAGCTTTAATGGTGTCTATAACGTGATATAATATGTACATAAATTGACATTTATAATTGATTGGTATAAAAAGAAAAATGCAAGTCACTCACCCACTGTTTATGTCATCAGCTCTCATGCTTTTTCCAAGTATGTCACCATCACTCATATAGCCTCCTACATCCAGTTCCGAGGACATGTCCAGATCATGATTTCCCTTCTCACAAATCTCTACTTGTGATAGGTTTGCAAGGCGAGAAACAGCAGCACGTCGAAGAGGTGTGGTATACATGAACCGTGATGGGTCAGTATGGATAAGGCGCCCAGCGTTACTTCGAGGGAAAGCACCAACAAAGGAGGGGGCATCACCAGCTTGAAGCCTTGGGCTAGCTTGTCCAAGTCTCCATGTAACTGTAGATGATCTATTTGGCAAACTTGGCAAACTTCTTCCACTTACTTCGGTCGTTACTGTACTATCAAATGTTGTCTCTAGTGTGCTGTCAGAAAAGAAAAGGGAGGGATGTAACAATATGCAGTATAAATAATATTGTGTTTTATTAGGTTTGGCCCCAAAACCAGAATATTTATCATAACTTACAGTATATCTTTGCTAATGTAGAGTTTATTTTTATTTTGGTCAAGAAAACCAAACAATGTTGCAATAGGCAATAGACACATCAATGTTGCTTTGGGCATAGTTAGATAGATATATAGATAGACAGATAGATAGATGCAGAGAATGACTTCATTATGGCTGGCAGACACAGAGACTGGGATGAAGTTGACTACATGTTTTTTTATGTGCAAAGTTATAAGTTATGCAAAGTTCTGAGATTTTATTTGTATACAACTGTTATTATATACATATTGGGTTCCAGCATGCTGGTTGGAGTGACTGAGTGGAATTTAGGATGCTCATTGGAAGGGCATGATTTTAACGTCCTCTGCAGCCCCCCCCCCCCCCAAGGTGGTTTAGGGTACCCGCACAGTGTACTGCATACGCACATTAAATCACATAACTGTTATATTTTCATAAGGTTTAAGGAAATAGTACTGTAAACTGCAGACTACATATTTGTGCGATTTCAATATCATAATGCTCTTACTGATCTGAGGGGTAATGGTAAATGTGGCACTACTAGTGATAACAGTACCCTACTCTTTTATGTGTGATTTATGAGATGATTATACAATTTTATGGCGTTGTCAAAAAAAAAAAAAAAAAAATGTATTTTAAAATGTTAATTTTAATAAATGATGTGACACCTTAGGCTGACAAAGACAGAAAATGCAGTGCTGTGCAGTGCTTAATAAGTAGCCTTCTCTGTTGGTGATGGACCTTTGTATCCGAGAAAGTATTAGAGAAAGTTGGGTAAAAAACGGTCACTTTTCCCATGCTGGCGGTTAATTTCTCCATGCTTGTAACTAAGATCCATGAAGTCATGGCTTAAGGAAATTTAAAATAAAAGGGGAAAAGGGCAGTACAGGAATGTCCTAATCATTTTTAGGATGCTTCTAATGGTTATTCTAATTAAGTGCCTCAACGTGCCTGGGGTAAATGCAAGTATTGACAATAAAACTGAAGTTAACAGCTGCTACTGCTGCTGCTGGTTTTATTAGTACAAGCAGGGGCCACATTTTGTGTGGAGCTCACAATATGGTTGATATACTGTATATATACATGTATATAATTAGAATATAATTATATTCTTTGTGAAAAAAAAAAAAGAATATAATTATTATTTTTTTATTTTATTTTATTTGACAAAGACTGCAAGGAAGTTTTCTTGATTGAGTTTGGCTTAGTTTAGATGTGTGGCTAAGTTGTTGCGCCTCTAAAAAAAACATACAAGGGGACTTGAAAGAGACCACTGCAAAAACCTATCATCACAGCACTGAATACACATGAATTTAAATCCATACAATCTTCATCCCCTGCATTATCACAAAATATTACAGCTAGGGATGAGATTTGGGTTTGAGTTTAATATGGGTTGGTCCTGAACCCACCCTGTTCATGGATCTGCTGAACACACCATCCCAAACTGGCCAAATAAGCCTCTCAAATCTTTACTGCTGTAGAGATCCCAGAAGATGTCATAGTGTAAGGCACATGATAGGTTAACCAGAGGACAATGGTCTGATGGACCGTTTTCATCGTTCAAAATCAGTGGTGTGTGGGCCCCATAGGTTATTTAACCATCGGTTAAAAAAAAGCCAACTTGCTTTAAATTTAACTGATGGATTCCTAACCAATAGGTCAAAACCGATCGTTAGTAGGCACGAACCATCAGTTAAAAATCCACGCTCAGAATCAAGTCGATGCATGCTTAGAAGCATTGAACTTTTTTCAGCACGTCGTCGTGTTTTATGTCACCGCGTTCTAACACGATCGTTTTTTTAACTGATGGTGTGTAGGCACATCAGACCATCAGTCAGATTCATCGGTTAACCGATGACAACGGTCCTTCAGATCGTTCTCATCAGATGGACTGATAGTGTGTGTGTGGCTTAAGTATGGCCATGGCCACATTTGGTCAATAACATCACAATAACAATACATAACAACTAACATAAAAAAAAAAAAAACATATACAGCACCAGGAACCCCTGTACTGTGTTTAGCACAGCACCAGGGATCTCTCACTTTGGATGGGAGTATGACATGTACACATCGGCATGCATACGGTTATCTTAATTGATGTAGAGTTACATCAGGGGACTTTTTTGTACTATAATTAAGGTGTGTATGGCCATTTACATTTACCTATAGGTCAACTGGGAATAGGTAATAGGTCAACTGGTACCCCTGAGCTAATTTTCATAGATATCTGGGGCCCCCCCTTATTTTGAATGGAGATTCCAGATTCTGCTATACAGCGCTTTTTTCTCAGTGAAAAGGTACAGCAGGTACCCCCCTTGTCTCTGCCCCCTACCTACCTCTAAGCATTGTTCTTGATTACACCCCCCACTGCCCAATACTGCCCCTTTTAGAGAATACAGAACCAAGTATCATTTTGTGGTGTTATGGTATGCGCATGGAATTTGATAATGATAACATGTAAGGCAGTAAAATGGATCCCCTGCAGCCAGCAACAATAGATCCCCCCGAGAACAATAGAACTCCCAAAACAATATACCCCCAAGCAACATTAGATCAACCCCAGCAACAAAAGACCCTACAAGCAACAATAGCTCTTGCAGAAGCCAGCATCTATAGACTCTCCAGCATACCCTAGCACCCCTTGCCATTACATACAGTCAGTGCTGGAGGTGTCGTGCTCCCCCGCGCTCCCGCTGAAAGAAAGCCCTGCTGCTATAACTCCCCCAAATAAGCCCTGCGTCATTTTTGGGAGGTAGTTTCCACACACATCGAATATATGTACAGCCATGACATTAGAACATGCCATACATACCTGTGACTTATTTGAGTCCCCCGTAAACTTGACATGGTTTCTTCTAGATTTTGCCTAAGATCTGCTATATTCTTTACTGTTCTCATTCTCCGGGCTTCTGGATCTTCACCTGCAATATGTAAAAAAAGAAACTGAAACATATTTTATTTCAGAGAACACACAAATGTCTGTCATGGGAACAATGTGGAGGCTGCCATCGCTGTCCTACTAGCTAGCTGTCTGTCATGTGAATGCTTTGGCATCACTGACTTATGAATCACTGACCTGAAAGAAATACAGATAGGTTCTTCTGACTTTCCTTTGATATATACTTGTTCTAGGTCAGTGACTTAAGAAGTATTTAAGCCAGATGCATTAAGACAACTATCGATTTTATACTTTAAAGTCAGATTTTGGACAGTAAAAAGTAATTAGCACCATAAAAGTAATGAGTACCATATAATTTTTGTAGAACAAATAAATCTCTTGCACTGCCACTAATAATGAGGAAATTAGAACTGCTGTTGCCAACACCTCAATGTGTCCCCACAATCACAAAAATAAACACCCTTGTGCATTTACTCACATATGTTAATTTAAGCACAGGTATTTATCTGTTTTGCTTAGGATTTGCACTATGTTTCCTCTAGAAGGAGGTTTAAACCCAATTTGGGTGTTCATATTTATAGTTACTTCTCTATTCCATGTTATTTATATTTACCTTTTATCAGATTTGTTTTTGCACCAAAGTTTTCACTAGGGTGTTTGCACCTCAGTAGGGCTTGTATTTATAACATTATCCCTATTTAGGGAACCTGACATGTTCCACTATTTATTTCTGTAATTTCGTATCGTGAATACTTTTTGTGTTAGCTTTGGTGGATCATTGTAGGAATTAGTGTGTTAGTACTGTTGGCTTATAAAAAAAAATGTTGGCCCAGATTCACAGAGCAATTACGCCTGTCTAACTGGTGTTAGACAGGAGTAATTTCAAATTTTGCGCGCCGTATCACTAGTTTGAATCCTCAAACCATGATACGGCGGCTTCGGGCTTCGATCCGAGAGGCTTACGTCCTCGTAAGCCTTCGGATCTACGCTGCGATATTTTTGCGGCCGCTGGGAGGAGTTTGCGTCGTTTTCATGCGTCGGGATATGCAAATGACTTTTTACGGCGATCCACGAAGGTACGAGTGTCCCTCGCAATCGCCTACGTCATTTTTTGGCTACGTAATGTTAGAGGAGCTTTTTGCTGGTCTAACAGTGCGTAACCCATGTAAAGTATGGCCGTCGTTCCCGCGTCGATTTTAAAATATATATTTTTTTTTTTAACGTAACTCGTTCGGGAATAGGAATGTACGTAAACGACGCTACTACGACGTGACGACGTGTTTACGCGCAATGCACGGCGGGAAATTAGCGAACGGAGCATGCGCAGTTCGATCGCCGCGGGAACGCGCCTATTTTAAATGCTTCACGCCCCCTACTCGCGCAGATGGATTGCGACGGGAGAAATACACTACGCCGCCGTCGTTTACTGGACAAAATCTACCTGGATTCCACGTAGAGCCAGGTAAAATACGGCAGCGTAGTGTATTTCTGATACTCTACGAGAATCTAATTCTCTGTGAATCTGTAATCACCATTAGCAACTAGGAATAAATGTACATATAAATATAATAATTGATATGATAAGATGGATAGTGTGATGGAAAGGATTCCAGGAAAGAATTAAGTGGTTTCACAGTCTTGTCTGAAAATATCTATTCAATTTCCTCCGTTTGATATTCAAAGAGGTAAGGGAAGACGACCTGTCTACTATACCTTTTTGAATATCGAACGACCCAGGAAGAGGAATCACCATGGGACGTCAGACTTCACGGGGACATCATAATGGCCTTTCCTGTGACATAAATAGCCATTGTAAGGAAGTTAACGAACCCGTAAGGTGATTCCTCTGGTCTACAAAATCTATTTACCCCTAAATTGAAGGAAGGAAACACCATATTTGGGCGCAAGACCCAGAGCCAATCAGAGTTGTGTCCCAGAAATATAAATTGAGTAGGCTGAATTTAGTAGGGGGGGAGAGAGAATCAGAACCGAATCTGGGCCCAGGAAAGACCATTCTCAAGGTAATATCAAGGAATCCTCTCCCACGCACTTACCATATCTTTGTCATAATTTGTACTGTGTGATATTTTTGTGTGAGGTACTTAATTTGTATTAGCAAACTAACTTTTACTCCCTTATTTTAAATACTGTAAATGTATACAGTGTAGTAGATAGCTAATATCTTTTCTCTAATAAATGTGTGTTATGTTAAAGCGTTTCACTCTGTCACAGAACTCTCTTATTAAACCATATATCCTATATGCGAGATATTAAATCTCAAATATAATATTTTAAAGGTAACAGTACAGTGCTACACCACTTTCCTTTGAATATAAATTACTGAATAATTTAAAATTATTTAATTTATTTTTCAATAGTATGTACTTTACAGCACACCCTCATTTACAAGTTCCTCACCTTGTTTTGTATTATTTAAGTTAATGGGTACCGTTTTTGTGACATCGTACCCAATCCCATTTCTGCAATTCTCACCTAGGCAAGAATTACATCAGCTTGGCCTCTAGCACCAATCCCCACATGCAGCCTTCTAACACATCCCAGTAGGCTTTGGGATCAGACTCTGCCAGTACAGTGGGGGGCCAGCTGTGAGACTTCAAGAAGTCACAGCCAGCTCCCATATCTCAGATATTGGTGCTGAAGAGCCAAAACCTTGGCGAAAAATAAGTATCTGGTAAGTATATGTTTATTAAAAGTCAACAGCTACAGTACATGATGGGTCAGGATTCTTAAAGCGGTTGTAAACCACTGACTTTTTTTGTTTGACTGCAATGTAAAGGCATAATGTGCTAGTATGCATCACAGGCTTCCAGTGATGCAATGTCATCGCTGGAGGCCGATTCCATCTTAACCCGTCTTGCTTCGGGGTTTGTGGACTGGCCAGGGCCGCGATGATGTTACTCCAGTGCATGTGCGTGGGAGCCACCGGTCACAACACAGGACTCTGAAGGAATGGCACAGGTGGCCGTTCCCTCAGAATGCATACGTCAGTGATGTCACTGGCTGCATGTACAGTAAATATTGCCTAAATGGTGCACTTTTAGGAGATATTTACACTACCTATAGTCGGGGCTTTTTTTCTCAGTGAAAAGGTGCAGGTACTTCCCCCTTTTGAGTGACCCCTTGTCTCCACCTCGGAGCACAGTCCCTTGACTCCACCCCCTACCTACTGCCCAATACTGCCCCTTTTAGAGAATACAGAACCTAGTATCATTTTGTGATGTTAAAGCAAAGTTTCAGCCAAAAGTGGAACTTCCGCTCATTTGTCTCCTCTTCCCCTCCGGTGCCACAATTGCCACCTTTCGGGCGGAGGGAGGACAGGATACCTGCCTTTGACAGGTATCCTGTTCCTACTTCCGGGAGTCCATGCCACAGCCCATGACATGATGCAGGACTCCCTCCTCCTCTCTCTGTCGCCAGGCCAGTAGAAGAGAGGAACGAGGCCTCGCGTATGCGCAGTAGGTTTCCTACACTGCCGGGCTCCCTTACCTGCAATGGTGGCGGCAGCACCCGACAGCTGATGGAAAAATTCTCTGCAGGGCCAACATCGCTGGACTCTAGGACAGGTAAGTGTCCTATTATTAAAAGCCAGCAGCTGCAGTATGTGTAGCTGCTGGCTTTTTATTTACATTTTTTAGGCGAACCTCCACTTTAAGGTACGTGTATGTAATGATAACAAGAAAGGCAGAAAAATGGATCCGCTGCAGCCACCAACAATATATCACCCAAGAACAATAGAACCCCCACAACAATATAACCCCAAGCAACTGTAGATTAACCCCAGTAACAAAAGACCCTACCAGCAACAATAGATCTCCCAGCAGCCAGCATCAATAGACCCTCCAGCACACCCTAGCACTACTTGCCATTACATACATTCAGTGCTGGAGGTGCCAGAACTGCGTTCCCCCATGTTTCCGCTGAAAAAAAGTCCTGCCTATAGGTAAACCCTATTATAGGCTTACCTATAGGTACAATTTAGTAAAGGAAGTTTACTTCCTCTTTAACTATACAGGTATCAATTGTGTTGCAAAGTGCCAGAAAAAAAACTGGAAATCGTCAGTGTGCTTCTTCTCTATCCTTGCCCAATCAGCTTACTGTATTTGGATCCTTGACTATATTGTACTGCTTGACTGCACTGGAGGTCAGGAAAATGACTATGCTGTCTGGCATTGCTGCTTGGATGACTGGAGTGACCAAATTTAATTACAAACCCTCTGGCATGTAACCGTGTCTCATATAGTTGTTTTTAACAGTTTACTGTTGGAGCTTAGATTTAAATAAAATCATTGAAGATACCAAGCAAAGATTTATGCTGCATTTCAGACATATAAACAATACTCAAATCACATAAATAAAATGCATACATCATAAAAACAAATATAAAAATAGTAAAGGCTACAAACTACTGGCACAAGAAATGTCTGCAGCAGGCGTCCATCAGGAAGCATATTTACATGGACAGCTGACAGAGCAGGAATCATTCAGGAACCCGGCCAGCTGCAATTAGCCAGCAACTGCTAGTTACTGAAATAGGGAAAACACAACATACTTTAATTTTACACTGTGGCGTTTGTCTCTTTAAAAACACAATTGATGTGCCGCACATGGGAACACAATTACCAGTCACAGGTAAAGCTATCGATCTATAGACAGTGGCACAGACAACATATGACAGCTCACAGTCACAGTGTCACAAACACAACACTTCTGTCATCAATACTAGCTCTAGAAGAAAAATCTGCTGTAATACCACAATAATATAATGTAAGATTTACTCATATAGTAATATGTTGAAAGTCAGATTCGATCTAGCGTGAAGTTTATCAGTCTTTTGCTTCTCCATCACTGCCCAGTCATAGGTATGGGGAAGGAAAGTTACTTAGCTTGTATATCTCAGGACTGGATGTACAAGAATACCAACCCATTTGAAAGCAAGACATAATATACTGTATATACAGCAGATAAAATAAGCATATTTCTAAAGGTGCTATTGACATGAATTTTTCACCATATGTCGGTAACAACCCATGCAATCAATGCATACAAAGAAACCAAAACAATTAAGTTCAGAAAATAAGTCATGTGTTATAAAATGGAGTGACACTGGGAAAAAGTATTGAACACATGAAAAAAGGGAGGTGCAAAGAGGCAAAGAAAGCCAAAACACCAGCTGAAATCTATCAGTAATTAGAAAGCAATCCTGCCCCTTGTTAGCGCAAATTAATACCAGCTGGTTCAGTCTCAAATGATGGCCTATGGAAAGGTATCTCATTTCCAAGGTGTCACACAAGAAACATTTCATGATGGGTAAAAGCAAAGAGCTCTCTCAAGACCTTTACAACCTTATTGTTTCAAAACATACTGATGACATTGATTACAGAAGAATTTCTAAACTTCCGAATGTTCCAGTGAGCACTGTTGGGGCCATAATCTGGAAGTAAAAAACATAATTTCACCATAAACTGGCCACAATCAGATGCTTCTCGCAAGATTTCTGACACAGGAGTGAAAAGAATTATCAACAGTGTTGTCAAAGAGCCAGGGACCACTTGTGGAGAGCTTTAGGAAAACAATAATTAATGCATGCAACAGCTATGCACGCTCACCACGCAAGATTTAATTGCTGAAGAAAAAGCATGTTGCAGTTTGTTCAAAAGCTTGCTGCACAACATTTAGACAAGCCTGTGAAATACTGTGAGAATATAGTCTGGTCGGATGAGACCAAAATGTACCTCTTTGGATGCCATAATACACACCATGTTTGGAGGTCAAATGTCACTGCACATCACCCCAAAAACATCATACCAACGGTGAAGTTTGGAGGTGGGAACATCATGGTGTGGGGCTGTTTTTCAGCATACGGTACTGGTAAACTTCATGTCGTTGAAGGAAGGATGAATGAATAGAAAAATGTTCCAAGACATTCTTTATAAAAATTGCCTGCCATCTACCAGGATGATGAAGATGAAACGATGGAATAATGCCAAACACAAAGCCAAGGAAACTCTCAAATTGGATTCAAAGGAAGAAAAAAAAGCTGCTAGAATGGCCCAGCTAATCACCTGACTTGATTCCAATATAAAATCTATGGAAAGAACTAAAGGTCAGAGTTCATCTGGTACATCCTGTGGGGGCTTCTTCTTGCCTTCTGTTCACCTCGAGAGTAGCTTTACCCATTACTATGGAGCCACATTGCTTTGGACATTTTAACGATCAATAAATTACTATGTTCTAATTCCCTGAGAAAGAAAGGACACCTGACCAAAGGCTGTTGTTAATATAGTACTATACATTATATGAAAATATCAACTAAAGTTGTTGATACAAAAATATAGGCCAATTTGTGGTCTCTCCATGTATATGTAAAGTCCAATTATCAGAAAAACATATATATTTATTTAGTTCAAATAACCTCACATGTAATTTAAAAACAACGCACATTACATATCACAAGAGTTATTTAATGTTGCAGTTTTTAATGGGCGTTTATGCATGTTCTTTTACCACAGAAAAGCTGTGATTTAGCTGTGGTACCTGTTGGCATCCTAACAACCATACCACATCTGTGCTGTTAGCAGGGATTCACTGCTGACAGCAGAATGTAAACAAAAAAAGACAACAGTATTTTTTTTTCTTAAAAGGCGTGCAATTCACCACAGGGATTTTGGGGGGAACCTGACATTTTTCAAAATCCCTCCCCCCCAAATTCATACTAGATCCATACTGGACCCAAAAGGATTTGGAGGTTGCGCACGTCATGTTTTTTCCTGTATGTTTACATTCTGCTGTCAGCTGGGAATCCCTGCTAACAGCAGATGAGTCACTGGTTGTCAAGGAAGACCGAAAAAATTACTTAAAGGACGGTAATTAATGGTCAATTGTTGGCACCCATTTTGACAATGAAATATATTTATTTTTCTACTGCTAATTTCTACTGCTCATCCTGAGGAAGCCCAAAGGCGAAACGCGTAGACGATGCACAGAGGTTATTTTCCATATTATATATCCTATATGGTTTTCTTTTATTGATCTGCTTTGTATAATTTTTTAGTATTTGTGATACATTTATATATTTTTTTATATTTCCGTCTTGCCTCTAAAGTCCATGAATTACTGTCCTTAGGCCTTGTACACACGAGCAGACACATTTGTTCAAATTGGTCGGACAGACCGATTTGAACAAATCTGTCTGCTGGGGACGTATTGGTTTGATCGTGTACACACGATCAAACCAAATTCCCCGCCGGCAGACGGCGCGCTGACGTGGCGGTGACGTTGACGCCGCCACATCACCGCACCAGGAAGTAAAACACTTCCGCGCATGCGTCGAAACCATTCGACGCGTGTGCAAGAAGACATGTCTGCTGGTTAGCGTACTAACCAGCAGACATGTCGGGCGGACGGGTTCCCAGCCGACAGATTTCAAAGCATGCTTTGAAATCTGTCGGCTGGCCAAATCCATCGGCTCGCCCGTACACACGATCGAATCTGTCTGCTGGGACGGTCGGGCTGACCGTTTCCAGCAGATAGATTTGATCGTGTGTACGCGGCCTTAGAGTAATTTTTTCTGTCTTCCAAATTTATGGATGTGGCAAATGTGAGTGCTCCCCCCTCAACCAGCTATTTACAGGCTGTTAAGGACTCAGCGGGTGTTGGCTCATTAACAATCAGCTAGTCTTTGTTAACCTATACCACCCCTTTTTAACAAATGCTTTCGTTTACTTCTTTTTTTGTGAATATTTTTTTTTTTTACACAGGACAGGTTTATGCATTATTCACTGAGCATTTCTGCATAAACCTATAGTGAATTGACATTTTTCACATCGCATGAGATATTTGGGTTAAATGTATCATATGACCCAAGTATCACATGCAACATCCTTTTCTTAAATTGAGGCCATTGTTCTTTTTGCAATAGCAAGCCATGCTTCAGTCAAAAGAAGCCAAATAAAGACTTTTATACTGTCTAAGCTAGAACAAGTGCAGTTAAAAATGAACAAGACATATGGAGTAATCTGAAAAAGTCTAAATAGCATCACACTGACAAACCTAAAGCTACTGAATTTGTAGTAAAAAAAAAGTTATTGAAATAATATGTGATTTTTATTTTTTTCATTAAAAAGTCCTAATGGATGCTAGCAAGGAAATGTAAGGCTGATTTAAAAAAAAAAGTGGTAAGGATAAGGAGAACATCTGCCTATAGCAATAACCAAGATTTACATTAGTTTGCTCCACATTGCTCTAGCCTATTTCCAATATGGCACCTCTGTAATGGTAACTCACCAAGAATCTCACAATACAATGCCTGCTCTAGATCAGCTAACATGGTCACAATAACTTCCTCATCCAAATGAGCAGTTCCTTCTCTCTGGCAATTTTCCTCATCTTCTTCTGACCAACTTTTACGAAAATCCCCCAAGTTACTGCTCGGTTGGTCATCCACTAGTTGCGGGCAACCTGCCACTGAAAATGTCAGTAAATCCTGACTTCCTGTAAAGTGATAGGACGATCGCCTGTGTGATGACACGTTGCAGTTGGGGGTCACATTTTCACTCTCCCAAGATGAATCAGGAAGTAGAGAGTGCACAGACTGAGAGAAAATCCTCGAGAGGCAAGTAGAATCCTCAACTTTCTTTTCCTTGTGGTAGACTTGTGAGCTGGAAGTCTCTTCGTGCCAGCTTGCTTGATAAGAGAAAAGCATGCCATTTTCTCTGCTTTCACTGAGAAATGACAGATTGGTCATAGACTTTTGTTTCTTGAGACAAGCATCCCTTATCACATTCTTCTTCTTTACAAGTGGTAATTCAGTCGGGCGTTGCATCGTTTACGATGTTATATAGTTTCTTAGGCTTAATCATGTGAGAGAACAAATCAAGGCTCCACGCTATACATTTGTGCTTTATTTTGCAGTACCCATCACTGCACCATAACTGCAGAGGTAATCCTAATGCTGTTACAAATCCTTTAGAGATACATGTAAAGCATGCTGCTTCAATAGAGGAGTCCAACCCCAGAATAAAATCCATTTGTTTTTTCCCATCTCACAGTCAAAGCAATCCAAGAGGATGATCGTCATTTTCCAAGAATCCCAATTTAAAGGGAAAAACTGTCTTATTCACCTAAAGCAGTCTCTTCTTTCTGCCAGCGACTCCTCCAAACAGAGATCTTCAGCACTTTATCTGTCAGTGCTGCAAGTACAGCAACGTCAGAGCTCTGTACAAGTAAAGCTCAGCTCTGAACAAGTCGCCTGCTTACATTTTAGTATTCAACCTGCATCCCGAGATCTGACTCTTCTCATGCACTGCAGTACACGCTGCTAGCTGCCATGGCAGCGGACAGCCTCCTGATTACACTGAGCTGATGTCCACAGCCCAATGCGACAGGTCGTCTGATGGCAGGTGAAAGTTCAGTGAATCTGTTAAAGCTATGCATGTGAAATACAGCTTTTGTTCAGTGAATAAAATGTAGATAATCACACTGCAATATTATAAAAGCATATGTATGCTACAGGAGTTGTTTTTAGTTTTGTATAACCTTGTTTGCTTACTAAAATATCTGTATAATCAATTTTTTTAAAGTTCAATTCTATTTTTGCACCAGACAATGAAAGGAAAAAATCAGTGCTACCAATGTGTTTAAATATTATTTAAATGTTGATTTGTTTTCAAATATGTCAGTTTTTTACCTCGTATAAATCTGTATCTGAAATGTATTGCAATTCTTGTCTGTGTGATTCTTGTCTGTGTGATTAAAGCCAACATACTAACACACATTGGGCCAGATTCAGGAAAGAGATAAGATGGCTTATCTCCAGATAAGCCGTCTTATCTCTGCGTCTGAGCCCTCCTATATATGCGACTAATTCATAGAATCAGTTACGCATAGATTTCCATTAGATCTGACTTGCGTAAGTCTCTTACGCCGTTGAATCTTATTTTCATATTTAGGCTGGACGCTAGGTGGCATTCCCGTCTAAAATATGCAAATGAGCCTATACACAGATTCCCGAACGTACGCCCGGCCGGCGCTATTTTTTTACGTCGTAATGTTAACCCTGCTGTATGAGCCGCAGCCAATGTTAAGTATGGATGGCGTGCCAGCGTTTTTTTTCACGCCGTTTACGTAAAACGTTCGCGAATAGGGCTTTGCGTAAGTGACGTTCACGTCGTTTACATTGCGTATTGAGTTCGTGATTTGGAGCGTGCGCACTGGGATCAACTCACGGCTGGCGCATGCGCAGTATGTTCGGCGCGGGATCATGCATTATTTAAATAATACACTCCCCCTACCCGCCCAATTTGACTTAAGACGGGCCATTTACGCTACGCCGCCTCAACTTTACAGGCAAGTGCTTTGAGAATAAAGCACTTGCCTGAAAAAGTTGCGGTGGGGTAGTGGGGTAGTGTAAATACCGTACGCTAGGCAGGTTTACAATTAAGCCACTCCTACCTGAATCTAGCCCAATGTTTCTCTCCAGAGGCTGCTGTGAGCTGCACCGTGCTTAAAGGGGTTGTAAACCCTTATGTTTTTTCCCTTAAAGCATCCTATGCATTAAAGTGAAAAAACTTCTGTCAGTCACCAGCCCCCCAACCCCACCCCTACCGTTTTACTTACCTGAGCCGTGGAATTCAATTCGGCTCTTGATTGGATAGATTGATAGCAGCACAGCCATTGGCTCCCATTGCTGTCAACCAAATCCAATGTCGTGGGCGCCGGGGATCGGGGCCGAGTCATAAATTCGGCTGCTAT
Source organism: Rana kukunoris (assembly GCA_029574335.1). Lineage (NCBI taxonomy): Eukaryota > Metazoa > Chordata > Amphibia > Anura > Ranidae > Rana > Rana kukunoris. The sequence goes on from CM056051.1 coordinate 202,948,158, forward strand.
GGACGCAGAATGAATAACTCTGGAGTGCGCCCGCAAGGTAACCCCCCGGGAGAGCGCTTCTCCTCGGGGGGTTATCTGATGTGGGGAGGAGACGCGAGAGCCTTGTTGGGTGCAAGCTGTAACTTCTATACTGACTCCACCTCCTTAAACTCCTCCACTGACTCCTGTACTAACTCCTCTCACTATCACCTCTGTAGTTCAGAAGGCAGAATTTATGAATTCTGCGATACAGCAGTACCTATTCATTCATATACATATACACACATAGTTAAAAAAAAAAAAAAACACAATGGTGTCAATAAGATCTGACAGTTCCATACTGCCAAAGTTTTCATGCATCAAAAGAATTAGCAGTATAACAAAACTTAATGGCTAAAGTGATATTAAAGTCCCATTTTTTTTATATTTCAAAATAGCAAACATGTTATACTTACCTACTCTGTGTAATGGTTCTGCACAGAGCAGCCCAGATCCTCCTCTTCTCGGATCCCTCACTGTTGTTCCTGGCCCCTCCCTCCTGCCAAGCAGCTTGCTAAGGGGCCATGCAAAATAAGCCGCTGTTCTGTGTGTCCATTCAGGCATGGAGCCGTGGATCGGCTCCATCCTCTCTCCCTACTCATTGGCTCATTGACTTTAATTGACAGCAGCGGGAGCAAATGGCACCTATTTTGTGTTTCAGCCAATCAGGAGGGAGAGTCCCTAACAGCCGATTCTCTCATGCAACATCACTGGATCAAGATGGGGCCCAGGTATTAGGGAGGCTTAGGGGGGCTACTGCACACAGAAGTTTTTTTTTTTTATCTTAATGCATATAATTATTGCAGCATATCATTTTTGTCAACACCGACTTTTAGGATGTATTTATACAAAAAGTACATGTAAACACAATCACTAAAATAAGCTTTAGCATGTTAATGCTTACTTGCCAACTGTCCTGGATTTGTTCGGACATTCACGTTTTTGCAGGTAGTTTTCCTGTGATGACTGTGTCCTGGAATCACAGCATATCTCCCAACATTTTCAGTAAAGTCCTGCCTTTGGATTCCAGGCATGGGCAGTGAACTCCTGCTCTCTACAAGTAATGAGTAAATAATGAACAATGTCAAAATGGTGGGCGGAGTTTGAACAGTACAACAGCAGGGTTCTACTATTTAAGCTCCATCCACTATTGTGACATTATTCGTTCATTCATTAATTGGCTTCATTTAAATGGGCTTACTTAAGCATAGGCCTGTGAAAAGTATTCTATGCATCCCTGTACAGGCAGTCAAATTGATGTCAATGATGATTTTCATTGGATCATGCCATTTCAGAGAGATGGCAAGTAGTGAAACCCCTCTGCATGCTCTGTTTACAAGTTACAGCAGTAAATGATGAGCTGCTGTGTTATCAGATGTCGGTTGTGCCATATCAGGGGACAAGATGTGGGTGCTTTACTCTAAGTACCACTCTTTAAGGGTCCCAGCAGCACTGCAGCACAGGAGAGCAGAGAAAAGGTTGGGATGCAAAGAGTTTAGCAGAGAGGAGATGAGGTGCAAAGATGACAGAAAGACATAGGGGGAGGAGGAAGGGTTGGGGTGCAAAGTTGAGCAGAGTCTTCAGGAGTAAGTAAGCAGGAGTTGGGATCCGGGGTTGCAAAGTGAGTAGGTGGGGGTGCAGATGTAAGCAAAGAGGAGGGTTTAGGGTTCAGAGGTAAGCAGGGCTGGATTTGGGACAAAAGGTGAACAGAGAGGGTGGGGCTTGGGTGCAGGATCAGCAAAGTTAGGAAGGAGTCACTGTAAACACCCCTGTTAAATTGCTGGTCAGTGTAAATATCTCTATTACATTGGTAGAAAAAAACTTGAATGAGTATAGAGAAGTGATCAGTACAAAAGATTGTCTTACTCGAGGGTCTATTTGAAACGTTTTTTCAAAGTAACAGGTAAAGCCAACATGTGGGAAATGCCTTTCCCTTTTTCAGGGCTGGAATTCTGTATATAAGTGGATCAGTGATGAGGTTCAGGCTGAGGCTTGTTACAATGAGGAATGCAATTTTTTGATCTCTTGCAGATTATGTAAATTTACCAACTTACAAAAAAATTAAGGTTCTTTCATTTTTATCATAGGTAAATTTTAAATACCAGAGACATAATATCAACCAAAAAAACTGAAAAACAAAAAACACATGATACAAATGTTATAAATTGAGTTACAGTTCGGTGAGTAAAATAAGGAATTTGATCCCCAAGCAAAACATGACTTAGTACTTGGTGGAGAAACCCTTGTTGGCAAGCACAGAGGTAAGAAGTTTCTCATAGTTGGTTACCAGGTTTGCACACATCTCAGGAGGGATTTTGGTCCAATCTTTTTTACAGATCTTCTCTAAATCCTTAAGGTTTCTTGGCTGTCGCCTGGAAACTGGAAGTTTCAGCTCCCTCCATAAGTTGTCTATAGAGTTATGGTCTGGAGACTGGCTAGGCCACTCCATGACCTTTATGTGCTTCTTCTTGAGCCACTCCTTTGTTACCTTGGCTGTATGTTTTGGGTCAGTGTTCTGAGGAAAGAAGGTTTTCATCCAAGATTTTACAATACATGGCCCCATCCTTTGGCAGCAAAGTCGGCCTGTACCTTTAACAGAGAAATAGCCCCAAAGCATAATGTTTCCACTCCCATGCTTGACTTTAGGGATGGTGTTTTTAGGGTCATAGTCAGCATTTTTCTTCCTCCAAACTCGGTCAGTCAAGCTAATGGCAAAGAGCTTGATTTTGATCTCACCTGACCACAGCACTTTCTTCCAATCCTTCTCTGAATCATTTAGATCAGTTCATTGGTAAACTTCAGATGGGCCTGTGCATGTGCCTTCTTGAGGAGGGGGACCTTGTGGGTGCTGCAGAATTTCAATCCATGGTTTAGTGACTGTGGTCCCAACTGCTTGAGATAATTTACAAGCTCCTCCCATGTTGTTCTGGGCTGATTCCTCACTCTTCTCAGGCCACGTACACACGGTTGAACATGTCCGCTGAAACTGGTCCGCAGACCAGTTTCAGCGGACATGTTCTATCGTGTGTACGGCCTATCGGACCGTTTTCCAGCGGACAAAAGTTTCAAAACATGCTTAGAAACCTGTCCGCTAGAAACCTGTCTGTCGGACATGTTCGATGGTTAGTACACAAAATCATCGGACCAAAATCCCGCGCATCCTCAGACTCAAGTCGACGCATGCTTGGAAGCATTGAACTTCGTTTTTTCATCATGTCGTTGTGTTCTACATCACGCGTTCTGGTCAGAGGGGATTTTGGTCCGATGGTGTGTACGCACATCAGACCACCAGACCACTTCAGCCTGGTCTGATGAAAACGGTCCGTCGGACATGTTTAATCGGACATGTCTGATCGTGTGTACACGGCTTCATGCTCATCCTTACCCCATGATGTAAAATCTTGCATGAAGCTTTAGACCAGGGATCTCCAAACTACGGCCCTCCAGCTGCTGTGGAACTACACTTCCCATGAGGCATTGTAAAACTCTGACATTCGTAGACATGACTAGGCATGATGGGAATTGTAGTTCCTGAACACCTGGAGGGCCGTAGTTTGGAGACTCCTGCTTTAGACCAAAGGCGAATGATGGTTATCACTCCAACATTTGTCTCCCTCTCACCAAGCTTCTTGCTGATGGTCTTGTAGCCCATTTCAGCCTTGTGTAGGTCTACAATCTTGCCCCTGATATCCTTTGACAGCTCTCTGATCTTGCCCATGACATTTGAATGGAAGAAAGATTCTGTGGACAGGTGTCTTTTATACACATAACAAGTTGTTGTTAGGAGCACCATTTTAAATTAACAGGACTAATCTGTGTACTGCATGAGCACATATTGCAGTTAGACTTTGGGAGCCAGAATTATTATTGGTTGGTAGGAGTTCAATGTTTTTTTTACTCACTAAATATACAACTCAATGTATAACACTTGTATCACGTTTTTCTGGATTTTGGTTGATGTTCTGTTTCCATCATTTAAAATATACCTATGATAAAAAAAAAAAAACTTATAGACCCTTTATTTCTTTGTAAGTTGGTAAACTTACAAAATATGTAGGGGATGAAATAATTATTTACCCCACTGTATTAGTCATTGACTTTTGGTGCAAAGTGGCGGCATAGCCTACATTGTTACATTATTGGTCAGTGCAAATGGCTCTGTTAAATTCATGATCAACATAAATGTATTTTATTTCACAAAATTAAAAAAAAACACTTTTGACACAAAGTTTTCATCTGATGATCTAATTTTGACATACACTTGCCCATTATGCCATCCCCTGGCTACATAAGAACACAGATGTATCCCTGTCAATTCATATGCATTACCATACCTCCCAACTTTTTGAGATAGGAATAAGGGACACCTTTCAGCAAAAGTATGCAGGCATAGGACATACCCCTTGCCACACCCCCTTAAAGGAGAATTATACAAAAAAACAAGATTGGTTAAACCCACAAGTGTTTTTTTTATCACTACTATTCCTTTTGGAATATACAAATGCAGCAATTTAGACATCAGATGAAAGGTTTAGCACTGGGAAACACTTTTTGATAGATAAAAAGTGCATTTTATATACAACTATATAGATCAGACCAAAATGAGGGACAAATGAGGAGGAAAGAGGGACATTGTTCCAAATCAGGGACAGTCCCTCCAATTCAGGGACAGTTGGGAGGCATGGCATTACACAAAATCTAATTCAAGATAACAGTGCAAACACGTGCAGTAATCCAGAGCAATCTTAGACTGAATTGTATTACTTACTACACAGCATTTGGATAATGCTAAATCTTTCTTTTTTTTCTATGTTCTTCCCCATTTTAATTATTAAAGACCTTTATGTTTAATTTATCAGGCAAACAGTGCCAAAGACTTTTCAGCATGCTGGAAGCTTTCCTTGAAATTTCTTATCTTAATTATGTAACAACTTTCTTCTTTACCTATGCATGTGTGTGTACTGTATATATTTATTCGAAAATGGGATATTTCCTAGTTTGGTTTAAGGAAGGAATCAGACAGAAAGCACAACATTGCCCTAGTTGTATTAAAAACATGGTTTCAAAATCCCTGTAACATTTATGCTCCTTACAGCATCTGCAAAGTCCAAAAATAAATGTTGTGCAGAGGCGGAGAGGTTCAGTGTAGTGTCACTGCCCCAGGCACAACAATTACATCATCAACTTGGAGCTCAGTACAGCCCTGGATTGCACAGCACTAGAACAATTTCACAGAATAGAACTCTTCTGTGTCACGTAGCATCAGCCTTCATAATAATATTTAGAGGGGTAATTACTAAAAACCGAATAAAGGTATTCTACAGAAGAGTTCTCATATGCATGCCGATTACTTACTTTAAAGCTAAACTCCAGAAAGATATAAAAAGCCACTATTTCATTCAGCTATGGATCATTAAAGATTAACTAGATATTTTTATTTATTTGTTTACATTCGGCAGGCAAATGCTGAATGTAACCTGAATATGTCTTGATATCACTGTTCCATATTTGCCAGTACAGCACTGCTCAGGTTGGGAAAGGGAGGGGCCAGCACTTAGAAGAACCTGGTATGTTGCGGCCGACCAGCACATGGCAGCCATGACTTGCTGACAGGCTCCCGCTATGTACAATTACAGTAGGAGCCTGTCAGCAAGTCACGGCCTGGGATGTGCTGATCAGATGTGTACATTCACAGCCGAGAGCTCTGTATTGAAATTTAACATCGAGCTCGGTATGCAGTGGATGAGAAACAGAGATCATTACTTAAAATCAGCACACTTTACACACATCACACATTATTAGGCACATATATAACCCCTTGATCTCCCTATATGTTAACCCCTTCCCAGCCAGTGTCATTAGTACAGTGACAATGTATATTATTAGCACAGATCCCAGTAATAATGGCACTGGTGATGTTAGTGGCAGTTAGTCAGTTTCCCCCAGTGTCAGTTAGTGTGAGATTGTGCACCGCAATATTGCAGTCCTGTTCATTGATTCTCACCATTAGTAGTATATATATTAAAAACAAAATTCCAGTATATATACCATAGTTTATAGGTGCTATAACATTTACGCAAACCAATTAATATACGATTATTGGGATTTTATCAAAACAAATTAGCAGAATATTTTGGCCAACATTTATGAAGAAATTTGTATTTGTATAGTCAGAGGCTACAGACATGGTGCATGAGGAGATGGTCAGAGGCTACAGACATGGTGCAGGAGGAGATGGTCAGAGTCTATAAACATGGTGCAGGAGGAGATGGTCAGAGGCTACAGACATGATGCAGGAGGAGATAGTCAGAGGCTGCAGACATGGTGCAGGAGGAGTTAGTCAGAGGCTGTGGAGATAGTCAGAGGCTAAAGACATGGTGCAGGAGGAGATGGTCAGAGGCTACAGACATGGTACAGGAGGAGATGTCAGAGGCAGCGGACATGGTGTAGAATGAGATAGTTATAGGCTACAGACATTGTGCAGGAGGAGATGGTTAGAGGCTACAGACATGGTTCAGGAGGAGATGGTCAGCAGCTACAGACATGGTGCAGGAGGAGATGGTCCGAGGCTACATGCTACAAACATGGTGCAGGAGAAGATAGTCAGAGGCTACAGACATGGTGCAGGAGGGGATGGTCAGAGGCTACAGACATGGTGCAGGAGGAGATGGTCAGAGGCTGCAGACATGGTACAGGAGGAGATAGTCAGAGGCTGCAGACATGGTACAGGAGGAGATAGTCAGAGGCTGCAGATATGGTGCAGGAGGAGATAGTCAGAGGCTCTGGAGATGGTCAGCGGCTACAGACATGGTGCAGGAGGAGATGTCAGAGTCTACAGACATGGTTTAGGATTAGATGGTCAGAGGCTACAGACATGATGCAGGAGGAGATGTCAGAGTCTACAGACATGGATTAGGATAAGGCCCCATACACACGAGCAGACAGATTTGTTCAAATCGGTCGGGCCGACCGATTTGAACAAATCTGTCTGCTGGGGACATATTGGTTTGATCGTGTACACACGATCAAACCAAAATCCCCGCCGCCAGACGGCACGGTGACGTGGCGGTGACGTTGATGCCGCCACGTCACCACACCAGGAAGTAAAACACTTCCGTGCATGTGTCGAAACCATTCGGCACGTGTGCGAGAAGACATGTCTGCTGGTTAGTGTACTAACCAGCAGACATGTCGGGCGGACGGGTTCCCAGCTGACTAATTGGTAAGCATGCTTTCCAATCTGTCGGGTGGCCAAATCCGTCTGTTTGCCCGTACACACGATCGAATCTGTCTGCTGAAACGTTTCCAGCAGACAGATTTGATCGTGTGTACGAGGCCTTAGAGGCTGCGGACATGGTGCAGGAGGAGATATCAGAGGCTGCGGACATGGTGCAGGAGGAGATGGTCAGAGGCTGTGGATTCAAATTTTTAATCCATTTGAAAATAATGAATATACAAAATGAATTTAAATATAAAAAAAAAATTCAGGAAAAAAATTACTCTAACATAAGGAATATGATGCAGCCACATTATTTACTTGAACACATCTAAAACTAAATCTAATGGGTACTTCACGATGCATATGAATAATACAATCAATATCTGTAAAGCTTTATGTGAGGCTGTATATTCATTTCATGAATGTAAATCCTTTTTGGAAGGCAGATGGATAGTATAGGCTCAATTTTCTCAGTATGGTATGAGTAATGTGCAAAGTCAGAGCTGATTTTGAAACATCCAGTACTATTTTTGAGGTAACTGGGCTACATTTCAGATACTGTATGTCTGCCATCTGTTTCTGTTTTGCTGGCAGTTCAAGAAAGCACATGTTCCTGAGTCGGGCTTGGAAGTCTGATTAGCATTTTGGCCCAATATAAAAATAAATAAATAGTAAAAGATTGGAAATTGGCATAATATTTCCACTCATGCAAAAGTTAGCAACCAAGTGGAGAATATTTTTGTGTGCCGTTGCCACAAATAAATCTTTAGTATGTTTTGTGGTAAAAAAGATTAATGAATTATAAGAGGAATACACTGGAATGTTATTGATATTTCATATAAGTATGCGGTGTTAAATGTGATAATTCTCTTAATCAATGAAGGTGACACTTGGATCTATATTCTGGCTTTAGATACAAAGGTTCACAACCTTCGAACAGCATAGCAAGCAATAATTTAAAAAATTGTTTTCGAAGGCCAATAAACACAAATCTGAATGTGCTGTACTCCAATGCGGCTTGTTCTCTAATGTTATTCATCCCCAACTGTGTATGCCTTTTCTAGATATACATAACTTTGTATTTCCAACATCTTTTTCTCAGGCAAACTGCATAGACAGACATCCGCCAGTTGGAGACATGGAGCTACGTAGAAAGGTAGGTGGCTAGTCTAAAATTTGAATGAAGGTCTGCTTTAAAGTTACATGAAACCCTCTGTTTTTAAGCACTTTCAGCAGCTGATTTATTGGGGGAATTAAATGAAGCTGCTGTGCCACTTTTATGGCCTTTTATTCCTCTTATTAAGGTATTGTGAAAAAATTCTTGAAGCATTTGTGGCGCTTTCTGTTCTGACAGCGACTCGTGAACCAAATTCAGGAAGTTCTAAAATGCACCACTTTTACATTGTATTGCATTGAATGCGCCAAATGTAAAAGTGGAGCTAAGACCAATGTTCTTTTAGCCTACAGCGAGAAAAACTTTGTGAAAGTGTCCCTTGTGTGTTCCAAAAGTGGAGCAGCAAGAGCCAAATTCAAGTAGTTCTAGTCAGGTACATGAATTTAGCGACTTCTTCACCACTTTTAGAACATATAAGAGACACTTTCACCAAATCTTAAGTCTTTATGAATTCCAAGGATTGTGTTCTCTTTGCAGCCTCCCAAAACCCTCCTGTATTGTGCAAATCCCTGACTGTTCTTACTTTTAAAGCTTCAATATTTTCAAAACTTACAGGTCATTACCTGCCTCCTGCACATTCCTAATAAACAGTGAGCAAATAGGAATGTGTGGGGGTAGGGCTTAGCTGCAAGCATTGATGCTACCCGAAAATGTCTGAGGATGAGAATTGGCTGTGATGGAAGCTTTTGGGAGGCTGCTGCACACACTTCTATCTGTAGGATTATCTTTCAGGTCACTTTCACATGAGGTTCAGCTTGTAAAGGAGCAGGGTCAACTGTAAGCCTTTACAAAGCATTTGCAGAGCTTTCAGCAAACTTTGTTGAAGCCTTCTAAGCACCCTTCAGTTCCAGTTTGTAAATGCTGAACAGAGATCCGAATGGGAGAGATGATTTCCATTTTAAATAAGCTGCTAGCAGGCTTCAGCACTACCTAAAGCTTGCTGAAAGTCTTCTGAAGTCTGCAAGCAGCTTGTTTAGAGTGGCAATCAATACGCATATTAGGATCTTTGTAAAGCATTTCCAAACAGGATCTGAAGGGTGCTTTAAGGTCTTACATAATTTGGCTCAAAGCTTTGCAGAAGTTAGATGAAACTTTCATAAAAGCTTGCTGTTCACACAGCTCCTATGCATACTGAAGCCCATGTGAAACAGGCCTTGGGATCCATGCATGCAGCAGTACTGGGGCAGTACAGCTTGCAGCGCCTGCATAGTCACTCTTCCAGGACCTGCTGCTGCCAAGTACAGCTGCCCATTGAGATGAATTAGAAGATACAACTGTACTCAGTTATTCGCAAGGGGTTGTGTAAAGCTGTATGTGGTGGCTGAAGGTCCCAGAAGAGTGAAAACACAGTCTCTGCATTCTGAACGGATCTTGTATGGTATGGCCCCTGTCCATCAAACCTAACACTGAGTGAAAGTTAAGGTCTCATGCTTTTTTGTTGATCTTCTTACCAGAAATCTCCTCCAGGCACTGTTTGGCTGTCTTACTGTATGATTCACTTTTCGTTGGGCTAGTGCAGGAATCAGCAGGTGGTAAAGTGGTCTCATTTTCTGAGTGTGCTCTGAAAAAAAGGTAATTTTATCTTTCTCTTTAATCACAGGTTTATATAATAACATCACAAAATCAATCTGCACATTAATGAACATATTAAAAATGTCTTCTACCAAGTTAACTTGCAATACCCATCTATTGGTGGCTACATTACATCAAAACAAGAGCACAAGTCTGAAACAATGTTTTCATAAATAATGCAGAAGGGAAGTCATGTTGTCAGAAGAGATAGAGCACTCCGGAGATTACACTGTTATCTCACAAAAGCACTAAACCACTTGAAAATTATAACTTGATTTAATGTCTCTTATGATGTTTGTTATCAGCCCATGCAGATGGCTATTTGCCATCAAAGAATATTTCATCTCAAGGAAAGCTTACAGTACAAGGCTGAGCCATTTTAGTTGATATTTTAATGTAGAAAATATATATCCAGGGAAGCCGGGACTTCTTTGCTGATAACCCTTAGTTCCTAATGTGAGCCAACATGACAATAAAAATACAAGGCTAATATACACCTCCAAAAGCATGCACTAGGTGCTAGTTCTTAGGAAAACATCTTCCGCTTCTGAACAATGAGCACTGCAAATAAAATACTGGACCTAATTAGTGGAGTTCAAGTTGAAGATTGTGTACACGATGCATCCCAATTTGGGGTCCCTGTAGGTACAAATACGTTTTCCTGATAATTAAATACATATACAGGCACAATTTTTTTTTCTTATGTTTAATATTATTATTACTTTTTATTGTCATGCCAGGGTCACCTCAAAGTCAATGATATACTTTGAGTACATTTAGTGTATCTAAACTGAAGAACAAAAATGTAACTCATTGCAACTTACTAGTCCTTAGATGTGGTGTTGGCTGCAATATACTTTCTGTCCTAGGGACAATAACTTTGTGTGTGAGCCACTCAGGCTAGGAAAAGGTGCTAGTCCTGGTTCACTGCTGTGAGTGCTGGCTAGGGAGAAAGCCCATCCCTGCTCCAAATGTCAATGTGTAGAAGTATGAGTATCCCTTAAGCCACACATCAAAGAAAACCAATGCGTAATGGTATGTGGCAATCTCAGCATGGGCCCCTGCCAGACCACACTCCTGATGCGTTTTATCCCTCCGGGGTTCAATCATGGGAAACATTATTAAGCTCAGAGGGGCAGAGCAAAAGCATTGGGACATGGACTGGCAAGAGCCCAGGCTGAGGTTGCCACATACCATTATGAGTGGGTTTACTTTGATGTGTGGCTTAATACTTCATACCTCTACACATTCCTGTCCTAGGGGACTACATTCACCTACCAAACAGTATCTATGGAGGAGCAGTGTTGCCACACCTGAACACTGGGGGAAGGGGACAGAGATAGTTGGGACCAACTGTAAGTGATAAATGTGCATCAGATGCAAAGTGCACATTAGGGAGGAGTGGCTCGGACATGAGTCAGAATCCGCCTGAGCTATCCCACAGGAAGATGCGAAAGCAGCCAGCCAAAGGCAGCAGAGGCATTCCCCATAGGCTTCCAATCCTGGAGGGGGTTCAATATCAGAGTCCTTTCTGGGGGCCTCAATGTTGAGGTTGATATTAATTGTTTAAAAAAATGCCAGGACAGTACAAACATCCCCCAAATTACCCCTTTTGGAAAGTAAACAGTCCAAGGTATTTAGTAAGAGGCATGGCGAGTTGTTTTGAAGTTGTAAATTATTTTTTATTATTTTTTTTATTTTTGTTTTATTTTTGTTTTTTTGCATAGTGACCAGAGCAATACAATGTTACCATAGTAACACTGTACTACTCTGAGGAGTGGATTAGTTTTTTTTGTTACACATTATGATTGCTTATACCTGTGAATTAAAAAAAAATCTAAAAGAAACCTATTCATTCAATGTTTACTATTATGATTAGCTGTGATTGTCTACAGCTAATTACGTGGTATATGATTGGCCCTGTATGTAACCAATAACAGAGCTCCTCACAATAGTACACAATGAAATGCATAAATCAAAACCTTTCATTGTGTACAATTGTTATGTGATCTGCTGTGATTGGCCCCAGCGATCACATGGTATTGGCAGTGGACCAGTACAGTGATCTGTCAACGGCTGTATCTAGTGGTCACAGATAACATCGGAGCACAACCCGTGGGCCATCATCAGGGTAGTCATTTTACAATAGGCAAGGAGGGAAGTGGTTAAGGAGAATTGCCAGGCTGTGCAGTTAAGCCCTTTGACAAAGTTGTAAGGATGTAACGTTAGGGCAGCATCGCATAGCAATAGATGTGAAGTTAATGATGTCCTGGATCTCTCTGAGGCAAAATATCGGGACTGTGGCGGGCATGCGAGACTGATGGAGTGAGGATATTGATTTCTATTCTATAGATGGCATGTTTTTATTTGTTTTTTTAGTATATTTTATAGGTTTTAAAAAAAATGTCAGTGTTAGAAGATAATAAGCTACCAGTCTTCTTTATTTTGGTTGTGGAGTATGTGGGGATTCCTTAAAGGGGATCATGCCTGAAAAAGCCATATTGCAGGATATAAATGACATCATATGAGCTGTTTTCATATCATTATGATAGGCAATATATTCTGGTGAGTGAGATTGGATATGGGGGGAAAGGTACTTTCTCATATGGTGGATTAAAGAAGAATTTTGAGGAATCCTGGACTCTGGACTCCCCTTTCGGCCTCATGTCCAATCACTTTCCAAAGTTTGTCACCTCAACCTCTACAACATCTCTAAAATACGCCACTTCCTAACAATTAAACCACAAAGCTCCTAATATACTCCTTGGTTATCTCTTGCCTCAACTACTGCAACTCCCTACTCATTGGCTTACCTTTAAATAGACTACCCATATTTGCCGGTGTATAAGGCGACCGGGCATTTAAGACGACCCCCTAATTTTACAGTTTTTTTAAGATTTTTTGCCTGTACTCACCGTATAAGACGACCCCCCTTCCCAGGCTTCCAACACTTCATATTTCTTCCTTCTGGAGCCATATTCTTCTCCCTTCTTGCTGGAGCTGGAGCCAATCACGGCAGGCAATGTATTATATTAATGAATACAAAGCCTGCTTGGATTGGCAGAGGCTGTAACATCATCAGCCCACACCTCTCTGACTCTCAAAGTCAATCTGAGTAGGCTGCACCGGGATTGGCTAAGCGATATTTACTGTATGTAGCCAAAGCTACATAAAGTATTACCGCACATCCAGCAGGCATCCGAGCAGCTGACCTGGCGTATAAGATGACCCCTGCTTTTTGGAAAAAAAATTTAAGTGTAAAAGGTAGTCTTATACGCCAGCAAATACAGTATTCCCTATTAGTGATGAGCGGAATACGCCATATTCGATTTCGCGATATTTCGCGAATATTTCAAAGAATATTCGCGAATATTCGTTAATATCGAATATTCGTGATATTTTATAAAAAAAAAAAAAAAATTGCGAATTTTCGCTAATGCGAATTTTCGCTAATGTGAAATTTCGCGATTTTTTTTTTTTTTTTTTTTTTATAAAATATCACGAATATTCGATATTTACGAATATTCGGTATATTTTATATAAAAAAAAGCGAAATTTCACATATGCGGTTGCGAATATTCGTTAATATCAAATATTCGTGATATTTGATAAAAAAAAAAATTGCGAATTTTCGCTATTGCGAATTTTATTGCGAATTTGTTTGCGAAATTTAAAAAATCGCGAATATTCGAAATAGCGAATATTCGCCGCGATATTCGAGATATTCGCGAATACTCGAATATGCAATATTCGTAGCGAATATTCGCAATGCGAATATTCGTGAGCAACACTATTCCCTATTCAGTTCATCAAGAATGTTGCTGCCAAACTTATCCACCTTACAAATCGCTCGACGTCTGCTACCCCTCTCTGCAAATTCCTCCACTGGCTTCCACTCACCCAACTAATTGAATTCAAAATACTAACAGTAACTTACAAAGCCATCCAAAACTAGTCTCACAATACCAACCAAATCATTCTCTTGGTTGCTCCCAAGATCTCCTGCTCTCTAGCTCGTACGTCACCTCCTCCCATGGTCGCCTCCAGGACTTCTGTCAAGCCTCTCTCATCCTTTGGAATTCCCTACCCCAATCTGTCTGACTATCTTCTACTCTATCCACTTTTAGGCGATCTCTGAAAATGATTCTCTTAAGAGAAGCCTATCCTACAACCAACTAACAATTGTACTTTCTTCACCAGCTCATCCCCCACAGTTATTACCTTTTGTATCACTTGACCCTTCCTTTTTGACTGTAAGCTCTAACGAGCAGGGCCTCTGATTCCTCCTGTATTGAATTATATTTTAACTGTACGATTTGCCCTAACATTGTAAAGCCCTGCACAAACTGTTGGCGCTATATAAATCCTGTATAATATTAATAATAATAAAAGGAATACTTTTACTTCACATTTCATGGGTGTTATTTGAACTTTATGTTATTTGATGGACACTTCATCAGTCGGATTTAAAGCATCTTCATAATTGTGTATGTAATATATATTGTGGTTAATATATGGGAGTTTCGAAATCACAGCACTGTCTCATACTGTATCTATTACCTCAATCTGTGATTTAGATGTGGATATGACTTAGAAGATTAGAAAAAAAAATATGCACAGTAGTACACAGGGACTTTGTAGTTTAGTGTCTCTTTTGAACAGCTCAGGACAATTAATGTTTTACGGAAATATGATTTCGATCTGTAATGTTTTTTCCCTAAAGTACAAGTAACAGATGACCACACTGTTATCTTTAAAGCCAAGAAACGTATGTTATATCATATTGGGGAAGGGTGGAAGAGATCATTGAGGAAACTGCCATGGTCCACTTTAAACTGATGTATCCATTTCTGGAGCCTTTTTCTCTGTCGGTGTATTGGTTTTTTTTGCATCAGCTAAAGAAACCATGAATGTTCTAAATGGGAAATCATTTTCTTTTTTGGGATAAGCTAAAGTTCATATCATAAAGCTTGTTTTCAGATATACTGTAAAAAAGACTTTGGCGATTCCAGTTATTTGTTTCATACAAATCCTTCTCCAGTAAGCACAAATTTTTATTTTTGGAGCAAGAAAAACGGTAATAAACTCCCCTATAGTCTCTATTTTTATGTGCTTCATCTTTTTCATTTGCTACATTTAGATTATGTTAATTATTCCCCATTATCATGTTTGTCTACTTACTTCACCCCTTATGTCAAATCAATTTTTGCGACAAAGAAATATTATGGCAAAAAAAATCTTAAAGTGTGAAAAAATGAACAGATAACAAACAAGCAGACAGCCTTAAATCATTGGGACTTAATTGCATGAACCTGTCCTCATTGTATATGTCTGGCAAAGGGATGAGTTACCATTTCATGTATCTGGCGCAGCAGTAAGAAATATGTTTATTACTAGGACTGCTCTAAAAATGTTAATTTCCTGGGCAGACTGTGCAAAGTTTATGTGGATTATTCCCTCCAGCAGGCAAATACTTTAACACCTGTCATTTCCAATTCTCATTATGCAGCTAAGGTTTTATAATGTTATACTCATACCTTTCTGTTTTGCAGAATATTCATAATTTGTAATTTTCTTTTGTCAGTAACCTAGACTGATCTCCTGCCATAGTTCACTATAATTCCAGCACGCTGACTGTGTTCTAATTAACTAGTCATTGGCATATTTGTGTATCCATGGCATGCACATTAGTTTCCATTACTGATTTAAGCACACTTGAGTAAAATGTTAAGCTTGGTTGCAGATATTTGAAAAATCCAACAACTAACACATATGACGATCAGTTTAATATCTGGATGTGTGAATTTATATACTTAGCTAAGCTTCAAGTGCTGCTAATGGACACTAACCCCACATTCTCTCCCCAGTGCATGTTCAGTCCTATGAAAGTTTAGCTCCCCAGGCAGCACAGTATCATTGGAAGTTATGATGCAGGTGACCGCCTGCTCCATAGCAACCAATGATGCTGTGCAGCCTCGCCGCCTATGTCCTAGAAACCAAGGACACTGTGCAGACTAGCTAACAGTGTCCAAGCAAACAATGCTGTGCATACTATCTGTTAACATCCTGGCAACCAATGATATTGTTCGCCCGGGCTGCTAGTGTCCTATCATTCAAAGACATTGTTCAAACTGGCCACCACTGCCCTAACTACTAATGATGGCAGGGTCATTACAAATGGCTGCCTCAGGTGGTATCTGCACCCAAAACATCCTTACTAAGGGTAATAAGCCAATTTCACATTATATTTTGATCACTGCAAATCAACAATAGAACTGAGCAATGTTACTTCTGTGTTTTCTTAAAATCTATTTTTTTTATTCAAATTTTTTTAAATATTTTTAACCACTTGAGCCCCGTATCGACCTAAACTGAAAAATGGGCTATTTATTATAGCAACAAGTAAAAAATATTGTTTTTTTTTTCAAAATTGTTGCTTTTTTTGTTTATAACGCAAAAAAATAAAAACCGCAGAGGTGATCAATACCACCAAAAGAAAGCTCTATTTGTGGGAAAAAAGGACGTCAATTTTGTTTGGGAGCCACGTCACATGACCGCGCAATTGTCAGTAAAAGCGAAGCAGTGCCGGAAGCGGAAATTTCACCTGGGAAGGAGGGGGGTATATGTGCCCAGTAAGCAAGTGGTTAAGATGAACACTCAATTATACAAAAACAGTCTGAAAGAATATGAAGAGTTTTATATTTAACTTGATAATCAGGAAAGAGGTACCATGCCCAGCTATTAGCCTCAATCTATCTACTGTTTCACTGCTGTCTGCCTGATAATCTTCTTCTTCTATCACCGTATCTAGTAATTAGTCCATTCTAAATAAATTGTACTATTGGATACCTTCTTTTTTTTTTGGTTTTGGATAGAGCAGAGAAGCTGTAAAACATTTTAGAAAAAAAACTGTAGAAGTTTTTATTCATATTTGTATTCCTTTTGGGGGATTTTCTCTTACATCCAGTCAAAATGAAAAGGTATGCCAAATCTCTCCTGGGTGAATTTTGATCCATCTCTGGTCATTTCTGTTCATGACAAGTAAATCTATTAATCGACTTCTCATGAACGGTCCTGCTGAAAAATTGTAATTCCTTAAGCACTTGCAGTGGGGAAGATGCCCACATTCTCATTGAAAATGTGGATGGGGGAGCCGGGTCAGATTTTTAATTTAGCCCACAGGCTGAATAAAAAAAAAGACTGAATCATGTATGACCAGCTTTAGTGTTTTAGCGACAACTGCACATCTTTTTCTTCTACACGTGTCACAGGTAATAGAGATGTGGTAAGAGCTCCAGAAAATAATCACACCCCTTGTCCTAAAGCACGTTGTGGTTCCATGAGCCAAACCCTACTAGTGGTGTAAACAGATGAAACCACAGTGTGCAGAAGTGTACCAGGCCTTTGGAACATCTATAAGTAGGTTGAATGCAAAAGATTTGTTTGTTTTTCAATTGCATGTTAATGCAAGCTCTGGAGAAACTTCCCTTGGTGGTGCTTACAGTAGGACAGGACAGAGTTTTTTCCCTTCACTTAAAAAAAAAAGCAGAATAGCTGCAAGGTGACTGGTCGTTTACAACAAAATGGTTTTCCTGTGCAAGCTTTTTGTTTTGAAAGGACAACCTAACTTTGAGTGAACTTATCCTTTTTAGTCCTCAACCGCCCCTGACTGTATCCAGCAAGAGGGAAATATTGAACAGTGCTAATCAAGGAAAGGAAGTTGTCTTATAATTGTTCCGAAGACATTTTTGGCTCCCATAGCAAACTGTTATAGACAGAAAAAATCAAAAAGGACATCAAGAAGGATACATTATACTACGCCACTAGAAATACATTTTCCTTGATATAAGTGCAGAGACTTATGCCACACCTTTTGCAGTTGGAATACGTGTCTTTTTTCACAATTCTAAGGTATGCATGATAGAAGGGTGTGTGGAACCAAAGATAAATGTAAACACATTCACATTTAACTATGGTAGATATCTTAAGCCTCGTACACACGGCCGGGAATCTTGTCGGGAAAAAAAAATATTTCTTGACGAGATTCCTGGCAAGCTTTTCTTGCATGGCACATTCAAAAAGAACCAACGTTCTTTTAAATGGCAAGAATGCGGTGATGTCATCGACGTAACGAGCATGCGCTTGTCACATTCGATACCGTCGCCGCCATCTTGCTTCACTCTACACTACCCTTGTAAGCTACCGTGCATGCGTCAAAGTCTGAACGAGCATGCGCAAGGCTTACATTAGGACAGGTAAGCTTGTAGCCGCTGTGAGGATGGGACCCTGTCCGGGGTGAGAAATGGCTACTTTACGCCAGATTCTCTAAAGAAACCCATGTTAATGGGTCAGCTGTGTCTTGGGCTTTTTAAGGCTCACCTGAACAGTAATCAGGGCCCCACCCACAGACAGGAAGTCTGGTCCCTGGGAGCCAGGTGAGCTCCCAACTCTCTGAAAGGAGTCAGAGAGAGGCTGCATGGATTGCAGCTAGTGTGTGCAGATCTGCAGGTTGCAGATGCCGCTTTATGTTTGAGCAGCAAGTCGCTGACTAGGAGAAAAGCAAGGATTGAGCTTATCTCTGGGAAACGCTGTGTGTTCTGAGGAACAGAACTTGGGCTTAGGCTAGAGGCCTGAAGCCGTCGGATGCCAGGATTGAAAGCCAGGAGGCTAAGCTATTTAGTTTGTACAATGCAGTAATGGTGGAAACCCCCTGCGAGGGATGCTATTGCATATGTGAACCTTTTGTGAGTTTTTAAATAAAAGTGGGCTACCAAGCCCTTAAAAACGCACCTGCCACTGGAGTCTGATTCCCCAAATCTTACATATGGTGGAGGTATTGCTACGGGCAGTTTGGAAGAGTTCCAGATCCACGCATACCAACAAACAGTGAGTAGAAAGCAACTGTGCGTTTTTTGCAGCAATGCTATGATGAACAGCCAATATGAACTGGAAGTCAAAAGTTTTCTGCTGTGAACTTCTGTTAGCTGTGTGTGGCAGTCAGGAGAACTGCATTTCACAGGAGTTCAATTAATGAACTGTGGTGCATACATAGCGTGGCCTGAGAAAACATATCCATTTGGGAAGGCCAGTGAATGGATAATTCAAGTGGAATCGCAGAGAGTGAAGTCTGCGTGTGAAAGTGTGCTGTTGGCAAGTCTTGTAGAAAGTACACCAACATTTTTTCCTGTGTTTAAAAGGAACTGTGTTATAAATCATTGCCCTGTTTGCAGCGATGGGAAGGTCAAATCGCAAACAGAAAGCAATATTTGCTGAAATGATAGACAGGACTTTGTGGCTGGAGGGTTTGTTGCCGACCGAACAAGCCCCAGACTCGTGCAAAAAGCACTTGGCTGCGCTGAACCAAGCCAAAGGGAAAGTTCAGGCTGTTGCCCCTAGCAACGCTGGTGCAGGCCGGCCAGCTATTAATGTGCAAAGTGTTAAGAAACAAGTGCGCTGTTTGCGATGCAGTGAGTGGGGGCATGAAGTTTCCAAATGCCCTTTGACGCAAGCTACAGCAAAGCAAAAATATGAGAAGCCTGCTCTGAATGTAAAGAGTAAGCAGATGGGTGCAGTTGCCCATAGCAACGTCTATGATGTCAGGTCAGTGGACCGCAAGACAAAGATATGGCCTACAGAGAGTTGTGGCAAGTTTAAAGCAACGTCGCTTCAGGGAGAGAGACGTCTACATGTGTCGGAGAGCCAGCAACGTGCAGCTAGGAGAGCACCGTTTTCATTAGCAACCGGAGAAAATGTGCCAATGGGAAGTAGGAGCTACAGGGAAGAGGTGTATCGCCATCCCCATAGAGATGCAAGTGAAGTTCTGCGTGTTGGGAGAGTGTCATCTCCCTTAGCAACAGGAGAAAGTCGCCAAACGCCATGCCTGGAATGTGGTCAGCTTGGGCACGGCATATTTTCTTGCCCTAGATTTTGGGGTGCAGTTGAAAGTGAGGTTGCTGAGCAGAACTCTTTATTGGTGGGCCAAGGTTCCTTTACAGATATGTTTGCAGTCACCCCTGGCAACAAGGAGATGCCTACTGTGATTTCATCCTGTGGCCACCAGGGGGAGTTGGTCAGTAAAAATGCAGCTGAAAGACAACGCCCTCAAATGAAGACAGAGTTACCTGCTTCAAGAAATGGTAAGACTGTTGCAATTTGTGATTCAAGTGAAGTAGCAATGTGTCCGGGGAGAAGATCTGCAGAAAGTGTAAAGATGGACTTGCTGCAGTGTGGAGATCAAAGATCAAAGACTGACAGTGATATGTGGACTTTGTGTGCACCTAAGGTAGTCCAGCAGAGTGTTGAGAGTGATGTGTTAGGATTGACCAAAACAGTTGGTGTGTCATGTTCCCTAGCGATAGAGAAAGGTGTTGCAGAGTTGCCAAGGGAAACCGCTAAGGAGCCTGTATTGGTAAGGCAAATGGTTTCCCATGACAACTGTGAAGCCACCCTAGTGGGAAAAATAATTCCTTTAGAGAGGAAGGTTAATGTGCTGAGTCGCATGCAGGGTGCCATACGTTCTGATAAAAGTCAATCTGATAAAGGTTGTAGAACTGCTATGTTTATGAATACTGATGATGTTGCTGATACATGTACTTATGGTGATGTGTTCACTAGTATTGAGGTAGGGGTGATCGCTAAGCAGGATATGCGATTTCCCTTAGCGACAGTAGGTAAGGTTGCAGAGGTGTCCTCCAGGGAGCTCGGTGTGTTGGAGCCAGAGGTTGCCGGGGACAACTGTGGTGCCGCTCTGATGGATAAGAGGGTACTGCACCTTTGTGATGAGAAAAATGGTAAAACTGAAATGTCTGAATTTGCTTGTAATGATAATGTGTTACTACAGTCTGTCACTGCTGACAGAAAAAGTCCTAATGAGTTTAATGAAGCACCACACAGTGGTCAAGTTATGTTATTGCAGCCCGCTGTGTTTAAAAATGTGTTTGCAGTGGACACAAGTTCTGCTATGCAAAATGGAGAGACTGCAAGCCGGTAGACACGGGTGCGTTGGCTTTTGCAGAAGTTAACCCTCTCCAGTTGGAAGGATCTGAAAAGGGCGCATACATAGCAGAAGTTTTGTCCTCAACAAAAGAGATGAGGAATGTTGAGCTTCAGAAGGATATGGTAATGGATAGCGATTTGGAATCGCTCAGTGTTGCTAAAAGTGAGAGGATGAGTGTCGCACATGCGATTTGCAGTGCTCAAGGGGTTTTGCAAGTTTTGTCAGTTACCTCTGAGGTAGAGGTCTCTTTAAGTAACTCGGCCTCTCACGCCTTAGCAAATGTGCCCCTCCACATCGTTGGTAAAGGAAAAGTTCCTAAAGTTCTGTGTTTAGATGTGGCTTGTCTAGAAATTACTGAGATGTTGTTAGAATTGGTGAGAATATTTCCAATGTACACCTGCGTGTATCCTCAGCAGAGGGGTGACATGGTACTGCGTAGTACCAATCGGGGGACACAGGTGGTACCGGCGCTGTTAAGCAATATTGATGAAAATTGGTTGCTGTACTGGTGGTTAATTTTGTGGAAAGTTGTCTCACAGTTCTCTTTGAGAGTGCTTCCAGCGGCGGTTGTGTGCAGAAGGCGCTCAGGAGAATTGTTGGAAATAGACATAGGGATAGTCTCTCCGCATGCGGAGGTGATGGAATGCGTTCCTACTGGTGTGGTTCGAGGTACGGCTGAGCAGTGGTTGGTACATGGCGCGCGCACTGTCTCACCCTCTAGACCTCGTGAAAAGGAAGGGCCCGGAATGAACGTGACAGTAGTGGGGATTCAGTCCATCACTCGCAGAGAGGTGCAGTTTGAGGTACCCGGAGACACTTTGATAGGAAATAACAGTAGTGGTAACAGCAACGAAAACGTGTATGAAAAGCACTGTAGAGCACTGTCAGACAGCTCAGAGATCCTGGTTGATGTACCGATGGTCTCAGAAATGGTTAAAGAGATTGGTATGGAAAAATGTGCGTTGGTAGGACAATTGCTATTGGAGTGTTGGACAACAGGGGGCGATGTGAAACCACGGGACTGTCCCATAGGGAGTAACAGCCTGCCTGTAGGTGGTCCCTCCATAGACTATGTCCTAACAAACAAGGGGACCAGAGGTCCCAATGATTATGCTGAGTTGAGTAACCCTTTGTGGAACAGTGCCGTTGAGGTTAAACAGAAGGGTGTGGTGTCGATCTCAGATGGATTGTTTGCCAAAGGTAGCAACATAGGGGTTGGTGAACCTAATAAACAAATGTTGTTGGTTAATGTAGAGTCGGGTAGTGAGAGTGGTCAGTCCCTGACAGACCCCCTGGAAGTAGGTCCCCAACAGTCCCAGGAGAGTAGGTCCGTGGGAGGAAAGAGAAGGATCTTGAGGCCAGCAGATAGAAGGGGTAGAGACATTAGGGGGAGCCCACGGTTCAGGAAGAAGTGCTGGTGGAAGCACACCCGGAAGAAGATGTGGGTGGAGTGCCCCTTTAGAGAAAAGGTTGGGCAGCTTAGGACTTCTGCTGCTGATATTTAGCACAGGGGCGCCACGGTGAAGTCTTGGCAACATACCCGAAAAACATGGGCCTACGCAGCCTATGGCTGGCCTGGAGGTGTCCCATTGGTGGTGGGAGGTCTATGTGTTCCTCCCTCCGGTTCGAAACAGGAGGGGAGGATATGTGAGGATGGGACCCTGTCCGGGGTGAGAAATGGCTACTTTACGCCGGATTCTCTAAAGAAACCCATGTTAATGGGTCAGCTGTGTCTTGGGCTTTTTAAGGCTCACCTGAACAGTAATCAGGGCCCCACCCACAGACAGGAAGTCTGGTCCCTGGGAGCCAGGTGAGCTCCCAACTCTCTGAAAGGAGTCAGAGAGAGGCTGCATGGATTGCAGCTAGTGTGTGCAGATCTGCAGGTTGCAGATGCCGCTTTATGTTTGAGCAGCAAGTCGCTGACTAGGAGAAAAGCAAGGATTGAGCTTATCTCTGGGAAACGCTGTGTGTTCTGAGGAACAGAACTTGGGCTTAGGCTAGAGGCCTGAAGCCTTCGGATGCCAGGATTGAAAGCCAGGAGGCTAAGCTATTTAGTTTGTACAATGCAGTAATGGTGGAAACCCCCTGCGAGGGATGCTATTGCATATGTGAACCTTTTGTGAGTTTTTAAATTAAAGTGGGCTACCAAGCCCTTAAAATTGCACCTGCCACTGGAGTCCGATTCCCCAAATCTTACACCGCATACACACACACAGTTTTCTCTTCGGGAAACAGGCCGAGGAGAATCTTGACGATAAAATAGAGAGCAGGTTCTCTGTTTATTCTTGTAGAGATTCCCAACAGTTTTCTCGACGAGAAAACATACACACGACCGGTTTTCTTGACAAAAAGCTCTGCCAGGAGTTTTCTTGCCGAGAATACTGGCCGTGTGTATGAGGCTTTACTTACTGTGGTAGTGTAGTACCCCTCCAGTGTATGGATGCATGATTCTTAACTAGGAAAGTTGACGAGCTCCAGTGTATTTGCTTATTTGGGTGGAAACTGGCTGCAAAGGCAATCCTGGATGGACACATTTTTCTTTTTCTTCAATAAAAGTGGGCCAAAAAGCCCTTAAACTGCATACCTGGCGTGGACTCAGCGCACTTGGTAGCTCTACCCTTAAGCTACAACAACCCCCCAACTTCACATTAAACAAACATAAATATTCCCCAAAGCTTCTAACCTGTCAAAATTGTTCCTGTGGTTAAGGAATGGGGTTATACAAATATTTTTTTTGCAAATATTAGGTTTTGAGTTTAAGTATGACAAGAGACTATATAATTATTATGTTATACAACATGAGCCATTTAGTACATTTTCATCCATAAACCCCTAGTCCTATGTACATTTATCATAAAATAATAACTAGTGTATATACCTGTATATGAATGGTGCCACAGTTGCAGTATTTGGGTGTGTGTACTGCTGCTGAGGAAGTTGCACAATCCCATTTCCTGTAAACTGGACACCGGCACCAGGGGGATATGTTGTTGTAGTCTGTGTAGTGGAAGCAGAACAGACCTTTCCTTCAGTGGGGGTAGATACCTTTTCACTGGTGGTGGGTTTTTGTGTGCATACAGTTTGACTGCCTTTGGTAGTCCTGCTTTTTTCTGGCTCTTTTACAGTTGTAGAAACAGGGGATGTAGATTGTTTTGTTGCTGGCGTTTTTGATCCGGGTTTAGGGATTCCACTCGATGAAGGAATTAAACTTTCATTTTTAACTGCAGCTGACTTATTTCCCTTTGGAATTAAGCTTGCAATTTTGGAGCTCTTTTTTGATCCTTCCGATGTCTGTTCCTTTTCCTCTTTAGCTGGTTTCTCAGTGTTTGATTTATTTTTGTCCTTGTTCTTCTCTTCCTTTTCCTTTGGTTGTGGCAACCCCTTTTTATTGCTGATATTTTTGCTTCCAGCCTTTGGAGGTGTCAATTTTGGTGATATTTTAGGACTACTTAATGTGCAACCCACGTCATTTTCTCCACATTCAGATAAGTAGTCATCCTCAATAATGACTTCACTTGATGGTGAAGACGGAGACCTCAAACCAACCCTAGTGTTCACCAATTTAAATTTTTCAAGCATTGATTTTTGTCCAGAGGAGGTACTTTTAATTCCCTCAGACAACGGTGGTTTTACTCTATCTGGAGATGGGGTAGGAGAAGTTGCTGGACTAGGTTGTTTAACAGACAGCATGGTGGATGTGGCACTGTGTTTAACATTCATGGATTTACTGCGCCAAGGCTTACTGGCACTTGGAGAGGGTATGGCAGAGGCTACTTGCTGACCAGAGCTAGTGGGATATTGCACATTTCCATTCATGCCTGCAGACAGTTGAGGGCCTTTTGGTGATTCTGTAATAGAAAAAACAACATGAGCAATGCATGGCTTTCATAGAAACTACATAGTGAGGTTGATGTTAGAAGATAAAAAGCAGTAATGGTATCTAGCATTACTATTATAATTTCTAAAACAGGGTAAAGAAAAATAAGTTTAGATCACAACTGATCTATACATTAAATCCCTTATTTAAAGAGATATATTTACTATCATGCACTTGGGCAATTGTCTAAGGCTAAGAGGGCAAAATGATAATTACATAGTTGGTAAGGTTAAATAAAGACACCAGCCCATCCAGTTTAACCTGAGCATGTGTATGTGTGTTTGTATGTCGCTACAATTTTCCATATTCCTGTACACTACGTTTGCTAATCAACACACCAGTTCACACAACCAGTTCTGGTCACCAGTCCTCAGGAAGGATGTACTGGAATTGGAGAGAGTCCAGAGAAGGGCAACTAAACTAATAAGTGGGCTGGAGAATCTCAGTTATGAGGAAAGGTTACACACATTAACCAATGAAAGACCAGCAGACGTCGGCAGAATGGCACGGACAGGCAAATGGGCGTACAGGTAATTTGCCGCCGGGTGGTCGTGCGTGTGCTGTCGCGAGCTCGATGTCCGCTGGTGTCCCACGATCGTGTCACGGAGCTGAAGAATGGATGTTAATGGGAATCATAAATACCTTAGTTCAGGAATCATGAAACCATCTCTGTTTTCCCTTGTTAGCAGCATATAAAGTGGACAGCATGCTGCCTCCAATAAAATATCCTGTAATTCTTTAACTAATATAACCACGTGGCACAAAGGGTTGAGCTTTACAAAAGAGAGAGTCACTATTCAGGTGAGCTTAGGGTAGTATGGTATCTAAATCCAGCCTTGCCTCCTTCTACATTATAAAAAACGCCAGTAGCTTTGCAGTGAGTTTTTCAAAGTTTTCAGTGTTTTTGCAATAGCATGTTTTTTAGCGTATTTTAACCTTAGCAATTAAATTTTTTTTTTTTAATCAATGTGATCAAAAACTTTAAAAAACGCCAGTGAGACACATTTATTGTCGTTTTTGACGTTGGAGTGTTTGTACAACTGATAGACCTTTTTACAGACACAAAACGCTTTAGTCAAAAACTGTTGATATCAGCCTATGTGTGCATGGACACATAGGATAACATCCTGGAGAGTTTATTGACGGTAGAAAAAAAAACAAAAACAGCAATTTAAAAAATGTCCAGCGTGCAAGAGGCCTGATTCCCTGTACACACGACCAGTTTTTCCGACATACCAAAGCCCAACGTTTTTCCCGATGTGATTCCTCTCAAGACTGCCTTGCATACACACGTTCAGTCAAAAAAACGCTCGACCAAAGCGCGGTGACGTCCAACACGTACAACAGCACTATAAAGGGGACGTTCCATTCAAATGGTGCCACCCTTTGGGCTGCTTTTGCTGATCCTTGTGTTTGTAAAAGTTTGGTGAGAGACGATTCATGCTTTTTAGTCCATACAGTGTGACGAATGTGCTATCTCCATTACGAACGCTAGTTTTACCAGAACGAGCGCTCCCGTCACATACTTGATTCTGAGCATGAGCGGTTTTTCCCCCTTACACAGGAGTGGTTTTTCGCGATCAGAAAAAGACTGACATGAAAACACGACGGGGAGAAGTAGAGCAGGTTAAAAAAAAATTGCAGGCAGTTTTTTTGGCGGGAAAACTGCTATGGAGCATACACATGACCGTTTTTTCTCGACCAAAAAATGCCAGTTTTCTCATTAGGAAAACCGATCGTGTATACGAGGCATGAGTGTTATATATCACATGCCTCTCCAGGAAACATCATTATTTTGCATCTTACTGCATACTGTAACCATTTTTCTAGTCATAACTATAATTTATTTAAAAACTACAACTTTAGTTTTTTTGAATCTGCATTTTTGGAGCATTTTGTGCTTTTCAAACATGCAGAAAAATCTATGTATACTTTTAACATAGTGATTTAAATGTGCCCCAGTAATCTCCTCTCTCTGTGACACTGAGAGATTAGACTTCTGCTGTGAATATCTGAAAGAAACCTAATCACGAACTGAACAACTGCCTGTCTCAGCACTTCTCTGTACTGGCCCTGCACTGATAAAACCCACATTTGTGATGCCGTATATTTCTAGTTCAATCTTGTAATGTGTAACCTTTTGTAAAAAAAATTGAAAGAGCTATTTATAATAATGACAGCTTTTACAATTGAGACATAATATGCATCAAGTGTATGCATGTTCAGTTTGGTTGTCATTCTATTTTACCTATTAGGCTATTATACAATGGTTTCTATCATTTAAATATTTGACCTGATATAATAATCACAGAATTTAAATCTAATGGGTTTTGAAAAACAAAAAATCCATAATTCAGGGGCAGGATATATCTAAAGAGAAAAAAAAGGATTGACATTTCTATTAATCAAACTCTGTATTATCTGCAGGAATTATATAGACCAGAGGACACGACTGCAATTTTATGCCCAACACTTGAAGTTTCTTTTATGCCCTCCATAATTGCATTTCATTACAACATGGGTGGCAGCTATAAAACTGTCTGCAGAAAGTATGGTTATTGTTACCCGGAGCAACCAGACTCCTTTTAAGGATTCTGTAAATTTGGAAGAATGAATGTAGAATATGGTTGCCAAGGACTAGGAGTCGGACACTGGTTCCTTCGTGAGGCCCTGTTATTTAAAGTACAACCAAGGCTTCTTGTTAACAAAAAAATGCTTGTTCCAACAGATATTTCAATAGGTGGTTCCATAGCACTAACCCAACCCAGAAGGCCAAGGGAGTGTCTGTTGCCTTTCATAAGACACTCCCTATAGAAGTGCTTGATCAGCTCTCTGACCCTCATGGGAGGTATTTTTTTGTGAAATTCCTGCTATGGGGTACCAAATTCACGGTAGCCAACATTTATCTTCCCATAGTTAATCAAGTGTCGTTCACGTTGAAATACTTGAAGATTCTGTCAGGATTCATGGAGGGTAAGCTCGTCTTGGGAGGAGATTTTAACACCCCTCTAGAGCCGCTTTTAGATTCCTCCACCTCACGTTCGTGTATTTCATTCCCTAAACTGAGGGCACTGAAGCGGGCATTCTACGATTTGCGTCTTGTAGACGTTTAGAGGGTATTGCACCCCACGTCCCGTGATTATACCCACTTCTCTCATGTACATCACACTTATAGTCGCATAGACTACTTGATGAGTGACCATAACTGCCTAGAGTGGTCTCCTGAATGCAGCATAGACCCGATGGTCTGGTCTGACCACTCTTCTATCCACATAACATTCTCACTTCCCTCCACTCCAATTAGGGAGTGGGCATGGCACTTGAATGATTTGTTGCTTACGAATCCGGAGTGTATGCAGAAGGTTTCTGATACAATCACTAACTTTTGACCATGCCTCAGATACGACTGCGGTGCCCTTTCAATGGAAGGCACTAAAGGCAGATGTCCCATTATGCCTCTTAACAGTCGATGTGGAGAAGGCATTTGACCGAGTAGACTGGCAGTTCCTTCAACTATCCCTGCAACCTGCTTGGGGCCTAATATGATAGCGAGAATAATGTCCCTTTACTCTTCTCCATCTGCTAGGGTTAGATTAAATGGTTCGCTATCTCCGGCCCTCTCTATATCTAACGGGACGCGACAGGGATGCCCACTATCCCCCCTCCTCTATGTTCTTACTATGGAACATCTGGCCATTGCTTTGCGTAACAATCCCTCGATCCAAGGCATAACAAATCGGGCCCACCCATACTAAACTCGCCCTTTTTGCAGATGATCTGAGACTATCGACTACTTTCTCCTTCAAAACTGGTTCTACCTCCATCAGGTATCTCGGAATTCAAATTCCGGCGGAAACATCCCAACTCTTCTCCCTAAACTTTCCCCCCCTACTTCTTAGGACCCAAGAAGATTTAATCACTTATGCGTCCAAACGGCTCTCATGGCTAGGTAGAGTGAATGCCCTGAAAATGGATGTTCTCCCTAGGTTCCTGTATTTGTTCCAAACCATTCCTTTTCATATACCTAATTCGTACTTCAAGAAACTACCCGTCCCAGAATACGGTATGAGACATTATCTCTTCCAAAGTTTAGGGGGGAAGCTGGAGCCCCAGACGCCTCCCTATACCATAAGGCAGCGGTGCTCACTCGTATATTAGATTGGTTCCATAATTTTTCAACCAAGCTCTGGGTTCAGCTGGAAAGCCACATGAACCCAGTTGAACTCTTCGCTCTCCCATGGACCTTACCCACGGTTCGGGCCCTCTTAGCTACATTACCCTTCAAACGATCCAGATTTGGGATTGCTTGCGATCCAGAAGGGGCTTGTCGAACTACATGGGGCCTATGACTCCCTTCTTTGGGACCCCGGCCTTTCCGCCAGCTACGTCTGTAACAAGATTCGGACCATGGCGAAAGGCGGATCATAGAAGACTTGCCCAGGTCCTTCGAGCAGACCCCACTTTAAGGGCTGATACACTTACCGATCCGACCTCCCAAGACCCCATTCAGTGGCTTCAGAGGCAACAGATTACTTCCTACATTCAAACTTTCCCATCATTTCCAGACATCCTTGCTGAACTGACGGGATTTGAGGTACTGCTTCTGCAGGCGGAACATCCAACGCATGTAGTGTCTCAACTATACCCCCTGTTGCTTAGTATCTTCTCCCCTGACCCCCCGCCATTTACAGTGGCCTGGGAGATGGACCTACATCACCCTATCTCCCTTATTGACTGGCAGAAGTGTTTTATCCTGACACACAAACTATCCTTAGCCACCAAGACCCAGGAGAAGGGGTTCAAGTTGCTAAGGAGATGGTACAGATGCCCAACAACTATCAACCCGTTCAACTCGGCAGTGTCAGATGCCTGCTGGAGGTGTCTTAGATCCTGGGGAACCATGCTCCACATCTGGTGGGAATGCCCTCCTGTGCAGGGGTTTTGGCAGCGGATTTTCAGACTATACTGCAAACTGATGGCGACCTCTATTCACCCTTCCCCTGAGATGGCTCTCCTGTCTATACTCCCTGGCACTTTCAAATCCATCAGAAATTATGTACTACGACACTTTCTGGCGGCGGCCAGAGTGGTGATCCCTGTCATTGGAGATAGGCAACCATGCCTTCCCTGGGGGATTGGGCTGTTGAAGTGGACCACATAAGGGTCCTGGAGCGTCTGTTGGCGAATTATGTGGTAAAAGCGAACAGTTTTCTCTCACCTGGACTTCATGGTCCATGTTTCGATACTCTCCTGAGTTTATCTCCTGGGCTGAATGTGGCCTGGACGATGTCGCCCTGGTACCATGATGGAGGGTTCTTGTCCCCTATCTCTCTGCCCCTGCTTCTTTTTCTTTTCCCGATCTCTAAATACATCCTTAGGAATACATCAAGCCAACGTATTATGGATTTGACCCGCCTACTGTTACTGACTCGTTAGGTGACCCCATATGTCATATTTTCCATACAGATTCATATATAATCTCTCCTAATGCACCGCGTGCGATGCAGCACTGCTCTCTTCACTGAAATGAGATTGATGGTTATAGTAACTTGACTTTTTTTTTATTTTTTTAGGGAACAGCCTTATGGTGGTCCTCGTACACATGATTTTATTCCTTTTTTTATGTAACACAGGCGTGTTTTTGTTCTGCCACACGATGCCTACTGTTGATGTACTTGCTTTCACTGCATGTAATGTTTGAGATGCTGTCTGTCTTTCTGTTTCTCTTTAATTAATAAAATGAGATTAAATTAAAAAAAAAATGCTACAGCACCTAAAGACCTTCATCCTCTTCCACAAGTTCCCTCCACTTCATCCCTCCTTTCAGCCTGTATACGTATCACGTTTTTTTTTTTATTATTGTTTAACCTTTTTTTTTAACTGTCCGGTTCGGCTCCCCATGCCCGTCAATCATCTTAGGCGAATGACACACACACACACACTGTCTTCTGTGCTTCCTGGGATATGCACATCACATATCCCAGGAGACATAGCCTTTCTTTCAGTAAAGGAGGGAGCGGGCCAATCATTGGGAGGCCTGCCCTCTAAACCCGGGAAGAGCCTCTCAATGACCTAAAAAAAACATGGCAGTACAGGACAGAGCAGTGGTGGGGGGGGGGGGTGAGAGGATCTCAGCGGATCAATGCTAGATCCGCTGGATGGGTGAGTATCTGAAATGTGCAGATATCACCTTCAGGTAAGTGGTTGTGAAAAAATGAAAGCAGATCTCGTGTGGAGATCTACTTTAATTGTAAGTGCATTTGCAATGTTTTCTCCTAGGACTTATTCACATAGGCACTAGTGAAGTGTGAAGAGTCCTTTGTTTACTTTTCAGTCCTAGCACTGAGATGTGTGCCATAGTAGCCTATATTAGTGAATGGACAAGCATTGCCTGTATAGACTCCTTTACACACTTCTTTTCGTTAGAGTGTCTCCACTCCGGTTGAAGTAGTAAATCTAACACATTTGGAGAGAAACATTGTCAGCCTAGGAAGAGAGTCGTAGATTAGAAATTTTGGATGACCTTGACTAGCAAATTGAAGCCGAACTTAAACTATTACTATTGTTTTAACAATGACCCAAAGCACACAGTAAAGGAGAAAAAGGTGAATGTCCTTTCTGTGAACAAGGCTCTTCGCCAAAACATGTTAACAGTTACTCTGTACTTGGTGATTATCGAATAAAGAATTTGGATGGATACCAGAGTTCAGATTCCTTCCATATATCCATATTCTGAGTTTGTGACGAGTGGGATATGCATGCATGCATATTTGGAGGTTTTCACAGTAGAGCGGTGCTACCCTAAATGTCCTTGCATGGCCTAGTTAGAGCCCAGACTTAAACCCCATTGAAAATCTGTGGTATGACTTGAAGACTGCTGTTCACAAATGGTCACCTTCAAAATTTTTTTTTTTTTAAAGTGTATTTTTGTGCGAGAGAGAGGAGCTGGACTGCAGGAGTTGGGAGTAGGCAGACCCTCCCCCCAGAGGCAATCGCCAACCTTCTCCATGCCCCTGGTGGCAATGGCGGGTGTGAGGGGGGGCCTCCCACTCACCCCACCCTACCTGCTCCCCTTGGGAGCCCAACTGGGACCCCAATGGGGCAGAGGGACTCCCCCTATGAGGGAGTGAGGGGCCTAGCCCACCCAGCCAGCCCCGTAGGTCCTTCGCCTCTCTTTATTTTAGGAGACCGCATGGCCAAAGTGCGTGTGTTAAACCAATTTTGTGTGCGTGCAAGTGTGGTGGTTTCTGTGGGGGGGGGGGCGTACTAAGCACAGGCGTACCCTGCATAGCACACCCACCGGGAGCCGGGCTGAGACCACCAAACTCAATTCACATGTAGCCGAGACCGGGATCCGAACCCTTGGCTGCAGAGGTGAACGGCTTGTCAGCGCAGTGCCAATCACGTTGAGCCACCACAGCTCCCTGGTCACCTTCAAATGTAACTGAACTTGAGAAGTTCTGCAAAGAAAAGTGGGTAAATATTGCAAAGTCTATATGTGAAAAGTTAATAGAGACATAGCTCAACAGACTAAAGGCTGTAATTAAAGTAAAAGGTGGTTCAACAAAATACTGACACAAGGAAGTGATCCTTTTTCCAACACAGTCACTCTGTTTTGCATGTCTTTCTTTTTTTTCTGACATGTTGGTGTTAGATCTTTCACTTGGATGTTAATAAATTGCACTTGCTAAATACAGCTGGATAAAACAAAAACTGTGTCTGTCTTCATTTCAGCCCGCAAAGCACAAAAAAAAAAAGATTATTTTAAAGGGGGGGTGATTTTCTATACCCACTGTATGTAATATTAGAGGCATGCAGACAGACACATTGCTATAGCTCGTCCTTTTTTTCCTCTGCAAGTTTAAGCTATGAAGAGAAAGACACTGGAAGAAAGAAGAGGTGGTGGGTGGTGTTACATTTAATCATCACTGAATTATTACATTTAATCATCTAAACTGCAAAATAGAATGCTAGACCACTACATCAAATATAATAGAAAATATGCTGCGTGTATAAATAAATAAAAGCAGATGCTGACATAGTTAAAATGCTATATGCCAGTGCAGCTAACAAACAAGACATGCTCTGAAATTGTTCCTCCATATATAACAGCAGTGTGTGTTCTGCCTGCTGGGATTGAAGTGCAGGACACTAGTACAGACACCTCACTTGGCTGCTTTAATCAATACCCTTTGAAAAATAAAAGTATCTTGAAGGTAATGTTCATTATCACAGCATTACTCTATTGATAAGTGGCTCTGTTGGTGACGTGAAAAATTGCCACTGCAGAATATCCTATCCAATCACAAAGCTGCGATAACGTATGTTCCGAGATTAAAGGCCATGGTGCTAATACCTACATTAAATATAATAGGAAAGCTCCCAAGAAAAGCAAGCTGTATTCAGAATGTTCTGTATGAACAGCAAACAGCATTTTGCAGACACTGTCCCCATCTTGTGGCCATTTATGTGATTAATATTAAGTGTCAAGTACATTTTAACAGAATGTACATTTCCAAACAGTATGTTCCAGGTATCTGAAAACTATCAGGGTTCCTTGCAGCAGTTTATTTATTTTAACAAAAAAGCACTTATGACCTGCACACACGATCGGACATGTGTCCGACCAAAATCACATCGGAGTAAAAGAGAACATGTTCTCTATCTAAACTCTATTGGAATTCACCGGAATTTGCGATGAAATTACTCTGATGGGGCATACACACGGTCGGAGTTTCCAATGGAAAAAGTATTTCGGACTTTTTCCATCGGAAATTCTGATCGTGTGTACAGGCATTAGTCTTCTTTTTAAAAAAAAAAAGATTGTTTAGATGATTATTGTTACATGACAATGATCACAAGGTAAGAAATGTTTGCTTTTGACTCTCAGGCCGCGTACACACCATCGGACATATCCGATGAAAACGGTCCGCGGACCATTTCCATCGGATATGTCCGATCGGGAGTTTGATCCGATGGCGTGTACACACCATCGGATCAAATTCCCCGCAGCCGGACGGCGCGGTGACGTGGCGGTGACGTTGACGCCGCCGCGTCACCGCCATGTCACCGCACCAGGAAGTAAAACACTTCCGCGCATGCGCCGAATCCATTCGGCAGCGGCGCGGCGGCGGTGGGGGACGACATGTCTGCTGGTAAGTGTACTAACCAGCAGACATGTCGGGCGGACAGATTCCCACCGGATAGATTTCAAAGCTTGCTTTGAAATCTGTCGGGTGGAGAAATCTGTCCGCTAGCCCATACACACGAGCGGAGATGTCTGCTGAAACGGTCCATCGGACCGTTTTTAGCGGACATATCCCCTCGTGTGTACGCGGCCTCAAGCCCTACCTTCACAATGACTATAGCTCTCAGTATGTTTCTATTTGTTACTATGGTGAAGTCCATCTAACCGCACACACTAGAAATCACATATATGAACATAAACATTACTTGTGTTATACTCAGGCTGCGTACACTTGATCAGACCGGTCTGATGAAACTGGTCTGAAGACCAGTTTCATCGGACCAAACTGATCGTGTGTACGGCCCATCGGACCGTTGTCCGTCGGACCAAAGTTTTAAAACTTGCTTTAAAATCTGTCCGACGGACACCTGTCTGTCAGACCAAAACGATGGTTAGTACACAAAAGCATCGGACCAAAAACCCACGCATGCTTAGAATCAAGTTGACGCTTGCTTGGAAGCATTAAACTTTGTTTTTTCAGCACGTCGTTGTGCTCTACGTCACCGCGTTCTGGCCCGATGGGATTTTGGACTGATGGTGTGTACGCACATCAGACCACTTCAGATTGGTCCGATGAAAACGGCTTGTCGGTCCAGTCTCATCAGACCGGTCTGATCGTGTGTACGTGGTCTTATACATGCATGCCCATTAAAAGGTAAAAACAAAAAAACAATTATCAAGCTTAGGAGGCTGCAGAAACACATGGCGGTTATGGAGTGGTGCAGGAAGTGGTATAGGTATGTGGGAATATTCAGTTTAATTATCCAATCTTTTCAGCTACTATGAATATCCAAGTGTGTCCAGATTAAATCATTTAAAGCCCAAATCTATAATTTCCCTGTTCCTCCCTCCCCTCTAACATATCCTGCCATCTGTTCACTTTATCTATCCTGGTGAGGTCAGGTATACTCACCTGAGTCCCCCTATCCAGGTTTCTTGCTGATGTCCTTTCCATCTGCAGAACCCAGCACGGCACATTAACCCTCACCATCTGGTCTTCTTTTTCTCCTCTTGGTCTGACTTCAGCGGTCTTCTGGATCCTAAAGTGGGGATTATCCAACTTACTCAGGCCGCAACTTGGACATCAGGAAAAAGGACCCAACCGGTAAGTAAATAGAGAGGAGAAGGACCCAGTGCTGAATGATCGTGTGATTATGGCTTCAGGTAAGTGAAAACAAGTGTTTGCAAGTACTGTCCATTATATTTTTTTTATTTGCACTGGTTAAATATACTGGACAAGCTTTTCGGGAATTCCCTTCTTCACAGGAATAATTCTGTGAACTTAGAAAAGGTAATACCCATGAAGCTTGTCCTGAGAATGTACCTTTTAGTGGGGAAATAAAAAGGTTCGAGAATTATCGTGTTATTTTGTAATACAAGCCACACAAACAAACTGACAGTGAAAATATGTTTTTTATTTTTCACAAATGTCATTAAACTTCACTATAAACAACAAACGTACAAAAACAAAGCCGATGGGAAAA
Source organism: Rana kukunoris (assembly GCA_029574335.1). Classification (NCBI taxonomy): domain Eukaryota; kingdom Metazoa; phylum Chordata; class Amphibia; order Anura; family Ranidae; genus Rana; species Rana kukunoris. The sequence goes on from CM056051.1 coordinate 202,983,745, forward strand.
ATGGATAAGGAGGAAAAACAATTATTCGAAAGGTCATATAAACAACAACTAATGGAAAGAAAAAAAGCTTGTTTAATAAAGAAATTATAATAATCAAAAATAACAGTGGTAGGAGGGGAATGGAAACGTGCAGTTGAGGGAAGTTTTTTGTTAACGCTTACTGGAGAATTCAACAAGTAGGTCTTCCTCAATGGAATGTTGGTCATGTCTTGAAGGTGGATTTAAAAAATTGTGATGTGTCAGTAGAGTGTGATCTGTAAGTCATGTGATTCATGTTCTCATGGCATGGGTTCATAAGACAGGTAGGGTACTGGCCGAGGTGGGTAAGCATTGTAGTAGGAAGGATAGGGATAGTTGCAGGTTTTGGTGCTGCTTGTGGTGGCAGTGGTGGTGCAATTTGGCATATGTGGGAATTGTTTTTGGTGCATCGGGACAGCACAATTGACTCAGATTGGACATATCTATGGTGAGGGTGTCCTTAGGAACCATTTCTGAATGCCAAGAGCATGCCCATTGAGAAGCAGTAATACTCTTTTTTTTATTAGTTTGTCCAGAGCCTTTACAAGAAGATTCTGACTGACACTGTTATGGGTAACAGCATGTTGTCTTTTATCTGCCCTTGGCCTTAAGCTTGACTTTGCAATAGACGGACCTGGCTTCAACTTAGGCTCCACAGACGCATCTACTGAGGTTGTAGAGGCATTGCTCTCAGATACTGCATGATTTCCAGCAACATGTTCCACCGTACTGACAGTAGTCTCGGGTTATTCCTTATTCTCCACTGGAATGTCTTCATCACTGAACGTCTTCTAATTAGAAAAAAAATAAAAAATGTGAGCAAGGGAAATCTTAATTTTAAGAATAGAAAAATAAAAATGCCAACTTACTCTCAGAACTCCAGATACAGTTTCAAAAAGCTTAGCAGGTGAAAATGGCAGTTGTCATCTTCTGGCATCTTTCTGAGGACCATCATCCATTTAACTCTCCCTATTGCTTTACCACTTCATTTTCAATACCTGGACTGCAAAAAAATAAGTACAATTGTTATATATTTTTTAACAAGTTTATAGCTACTGGACATTCTTATTCTTTGTAAAATAAGTGAAAAAGAGCAAGTGTAGCGCCAAAAAAATATATACATAAAATAACTCCACTTATGAGGTGGGTATTGGAGATAGGGATTAAGTGTCCCCTTTCCCACCAATGATAGGGGTGTCCCGTACTCAGGTGATCAATGTGTTCAAACAAAGAAAAAAATATAAAGTTGGGTATATATATATCGCCTTAAATGGCGGTAATCAGCCAAAAAAGGAAAAAAAAGTGAAAATATACTTAGATAGTGGTGTACAAACAATGTGCAACAAGGCCACAAATATTTCAAGCTTGAGCCAAAAAATCAATGTGAGTTAATAATAACATTGATGAAGTTCAAACAACAAAAAAATTTATAAATAACCCAGTGTGAGGGGTTGCGAGCAGTACTTTAGTCCTTTAAAGAGACAGTATGAGTTATAATCCCAAAGATCCCAGGTGTTGACTTTGGGTCAGAGATTACAATCACAGGAAGAAGATGTAAATCCTCACACTCTGTGGATCGCACTGATGTCAATTCCTTTCCCAGTGAGTACATTCAAGTTCACATATCTCAGAGAATGCAATCCAAAAATCTTGGTAATATAGAAATGGTGAAATACTCTTACCAGATTCTGTGGACCCGTAACTCACCATACAGCGGAGGGTCTCAAAGGCGTGGACAGATTGAAGGCTGTCTTTCCTTTATTCTCTGTATGATGTCACCAGCGGACTTCCAAGATCTGGGAGGCTTCCAAAGGTTCCAAGTATTGCTCGCATTCAGGGATGTAAAAATGTGATTCCATATAACCAATCAGTAGGTTATCACACCCAAAAAGAGGGAGAAAAAAGGAATTCTCATAGTGTAAAAAAGTACCAAACTTTAATTAAAATTATAAAAAGATTACAAAGTTTAGGCATTCCCACTGCAATACATCTCATTCCAATTCCAATCCAAAAATGAAAGACTGATTGAAAGTTCACAGCACAGAAAAATGCAAGCACAATCACTCCACTACCTCAATGAAGTAGGTAGGGGTATAAAGCAAAAATGTGCAAGAAATTGGGAATGGACCCAGCGTACCCGACCGGTTTCGTCTCATAAAGACTTCTACTGGGGTAATAGCCTGGCCCACATCTTCTCCTGCACGTATATATGTCAAAAAATGATACAAAACCCACCAGTTCAAGATTGTCGCTCCCCCTCTGAGAGGCGGCGGCGGCGGCGGCGTGCGTTCCAATTAGGCATGTTTAACCATGCTATGCGCTCCATATTCCGGAAGGGATGGGCCAGAATGTTAACAGCCAATGATGAAGCTCGTATGGTACGAGTTTCTGATCCCCGTGGCACGAGAGGGGGGCGGCGCGCCCGGTCGAAAAAGGCAAAGAGTGTAATAGGAGCAGTTTGGTTCTTACAGTGGCAGAAAAGGTGGTTTTGGACAAAGGTCTAAAATTTGTTCCCCCTAAAACTTTAAATAAATTCAATACATTCATAGATGTCCAAAAATACGTTCGCAAACTCCACATTCAAAGATTTTTTCTGAATAAACCGGGAAGGTCCAATTTCCCTGAAATTCCATCTGATGTGGTCCATACAGGACTATCTAACCCGTCTTTTTTTCAACCCTCCATGCCCCATGGCACCGAGTGTCAAAGTATTCAGAGATCTAGTCCTCAAGGACTTGGAAGATCTCCCCATTAAAAAGACGTACTTTGACCCCAACATCAGAAAAGGCTTAAAAAGCCTCTGCGAACGTAAGGATCTCATCATTCGCCCTGCGGATAAAGGGGGAGGGATCGTAATCCTGGACAAATCCTCTTATGATGAAATGACCAGGAGCTTAGGAGACACAGCAACATACACCAAATTACCATCTAATCCCACTCATAGCTTCAAAACCTCTTTAACTACACTTATTGAGGCTGGAGCTAAAAAGGGAATTTTGGATAAAAAGGAAAAAGCATACCTGGTCCCTAAGGCTCCGCGGATCCCAGTAATGTATTTTTTACCGAAAATACACAAAGATAGTGTACATCCTCCAGGGCGACCTATTATAAGTGGGATCAATTCGGTTACCGCCCGTTTGGGCAAATATATCGATTTCCACTTACAGCCTATAGTCAAAGATATTCCCTCTTATCTTAAAGACACTAGACACACCATTGAACGTCTTCAGGACATACCATACACAAACGACATTCTTCTAGTTACAGCGGATGTCGCCTCGTTGTATACGAGTATTGCCCATAATTTGGGCTATCAGGCAGTGGAATGTTTTCTTAATAAGGCTGGTCATCTTCCTTTAAAGCAGAGAAAATTTATTTTAGACCTTTTGCGCTTTGCCACTGCGCATAATTACTTTTGGTATAATGGAGATTTCTATATTCAACGTAAGGGAGTGGCGATGGGGGCCAAATTTGCCCCAAGCCTGGCGAATATTTTTATGGCCCAGTGGGAGGAGGATGTCGTCTATGCTTTTAATCGACCCGAGATAGTTCTCTGGGTTCGATACATAGACGACATTCTCCTCCTATGGAAGGGTGACCGTACATCTCTGGATGAATTCATGTCCACTTTAAATCACAATGAAGTGGGCATCAGTCTAAGCTATGAAGCCAGTTTCTCCAATATCCATTTTTTGGATTTGGAGATTTTCGTCCAGAACAACAAATTAGCCACCAAAACCTTTTTTAAGAGCACCGACCGGAATGGATACATTCCGGTCGATAGTTGCCACCATCCGGCTTGGCTTACGTCAGTACCCAAAAGCCAACTTCCTAGGATTAGGCGCAACTGCTCAAACATCGAGGACTTCCAACTACAGGCACAAACTCTAAAACAAAGATTCCTTGATAAAGGTTATTCAAGCTGTGTGGTGGATAAGGAGATCAATATGTGGGAGAAAGAAAACTACCTGTTTCAGGTCCACACAAACGGGAATTGAATATCCCATGTAGCAATTTTTCACGTGTGCTACAACACACATTGTGTACTTGATCACCTGCCCTTGTGGGAAACAGTATGTGGGGCAAACAATACGCAGTTTTTCCACGAGGGTAGGTGAACACGTGACTAAGATCACTAAGGGCCATGACAACCACACAGTACCCAGACATTTTCTGGAAAGACACAACAAGAAAATAGAAGGCACTAGTTTTCAAATTATTGATAAATTTGTGCCTCACTGGAGAGGAGACCCCAAACAAAGAGGAGTGTCCAAACTGGAAGTCTATTGGATTTACCAATTGAAAAGCTATTTTCCATATGGTTTAAATGTGGAATGGGACATAAATGCCTTTATTAATCAGGCATAGGCATCCCATCCACATTCTCCATGAAGTCTTTTATGATGTCATTTAAACAGTTAAAGCCCTAGGGTGTCATGCCATGACCACAATTTATGAGCCTTTCACCTTAGTCTTTCTAGTTTTTTAGTTCTTATGCTCATATATATATCTTTTATGGGGGCATTTTCACATACAGGCTTGCGATGCCCTAGTGTGTCTACATTTTTTCCTTTTTTTCATTAAGTCCCTCTATAATCCTATTTATAGATTCTATTAGGATCCTTTATGGTTAGTATCAATCTACCATATTATGTTTATGTGCACCTGACGGTTGGAGATACCTCATTGTGTTTATTGTATATACTGTGCCATTAAGTTTTATATCATTATTACACTACTTTGATCAATAAGGTTTTTCAGGTTCAAAACCCATCTGTTTAGATAAAACCTGTTTTTTCCCCAAAGATTTGATGACAGGTCTAGGGTGTTTTCGCCCAAGATGTCCACAAGAGGGGGCCCTGACATATATACAGACTCTCGTTATGGCTACATGCCCCGGATGTATGAAATCATTCCATGAATCCCGGTTAGCGCGTCCTGATGTTCCCATGGAGAATGGCGTCACAGGTTGTCAGGACTGCTGCTTTGATACACCACCGTAGTAAGCATTGTTATGAGGTGTGGAGCGCATCGTGGAACGCATACGGCGCACAACGCGAATGTCACGTGTGCACGCGTGACGCCATCACGCCCGGAAGTCGAGACTAGCGCTGCTTACTGTCCCCCTATTGGAGTGACGGCGGACCAATGGGAAGAGATTTTTCAACACGGGGATCAGAAACTCGTACCATACGAGTTTCATCATTGGCTGTTAACATTCTCGCCCATCCCTTCCGGAATATGGAGCGCATAGCATGGTTAAACATGCCTAATTGGAACGCACGCCGCCGCCTCTCAGAGGGGGAGCGACAATCTTGAACAGGTGGGTTTTGTATCATTTTTTGACATATATACGTGCAGGAGAAGATGTGGGCCAGGCTATTACCCCAGTAGAAGTCTTTATGAGACGAAACCGGTCGGGTACGCTGGGTCCATTCCCAATTTCTTGCACATTTTTGCTTTATACCCCTACCTACTTCATTGAGGTAGTGGAGTGATTGTGCTTGCATTTTTCTGTGCTGTGAACCTTCAATCAGTCTTTCATTTTTGAATTGGAATTGGAATGAGATGTATTGCAGTGGGAATGCCTAAACTTTGTAATCTTTTTATAATTTTAATTAAAGTTTGGTACTTTTTTACACTATGAGAATTCCTTTTTTCTCCCTCTTTTTGGGTGTGATAACCTACTGATTGGTTATATGGAATCACATTTTTACATCCCTGAATGCGAGCAATACTTGGAACCTTTGGAAGCCTCCCAGATCTTGGCAGTCCGCTGGTGACATCATACAGAGAATAAAGGAAAGACAGCCTTCAATCTGTCCACGCCTTTGAGACCCTCCGCCGTATGGTGAGTTACGGGTCCACAGAATCTGGTAAGAGTATTTCACCATTTCTATATTACCAAGATTTTTGGATTGCATTCTCTGAGATATGTGAACTTGAATGTACTCACTGGGAAAGGAATTAACTCACATTGATTTTTTGGCTCAAGCTTGAAATAATTGTGGCCTTGTTGCACATTGTTTGTACATCACTATCTAAGTATATTTTCACTTTTTTTCCTTTTTTGGCTGATTACCGCCATTTAAGGCGATATATATATACACAACTTTGTATTTTTTTTCTTTGTTTGAACACATTGATCACCTGAGTACGGGACACCCCTATCATTGGTGAGAAAGGGGACACTTTATCCCTATCTCCAATACCCACCTCATAAGTGGAGTTATTTTATGTATATATTTTTTTGGCGCTACACTTGCTCTTTTTCACTTATTTTACAACTTTCTTTGTTGTGTTGGCTGCCTATTTTCCACAATAGGGTTTGCGCAATATTTCTACACACACCATTCTTATTCTTTGATGTATTCTAAATTCCACCTTGGCAAGTAAAAAGTACACTATATTTGTCAATCAACATGCAAGACTATATGGAGAAATATGCAGAAGATTGCCCTGGCACCAAAATTCTGAATATTGATTTGCAGCAAACATATTTGGATTGTGATGCCAGCAATTACTTTATTTTCAAAAAAAAAATTCACGTTGGTGCTATGGGCAGTCATTGACTAAAGATTTACCTACCCTGATTTAGGATAGTATTGTAGCGGCAGTGATTCAAGCCTCTTTGCCCATTAAAAGTTAGGCAAGTGCTTGAAGAATAATCAGCTGAATCCTCCACAAGATAAACCATAGCCTGGAGAAAATATCCAGTGTGTTTGTTTTATTTTGTGGGAGGTAAGACCTTTGGTATTGCTGGGCTTCTAATGTGCCCCTATGCTCAGAGAGGCCTGAGTCGGGAGAAATATATTTTTATTCACAGACTATGGCTGCTGGAATGCAACTTTTAAATCCTTGCCAATACAAATGGAGAATCTTACAATACAAATGGAGAATCTTAGAATTATCCATGCAGATAGATGTAGACAATACTGTCAATTTTTTGAAAGGAACCTTCATATATTAAGGAACCCAACGGTATTATTGTAGCGGTAAATCTGTAAATTAATAGCAGGAGTGTGTCATGTACAGCTTGGCAGGCAAAGAAAACTTGTTGTTGACGTGAATAACACAGTTTTGTGAATGTACTTATTCGGCTGGAAGGGCGTAGAGATCTGGGGGCCTCCTTATTAAAAAGATGTTTTCCAGAATTCTATAAGTATGCACCACAAATTTTCACCTCACTTTTGAAGGACAGGATGTGGGAAAAAGGCCCTTGTCCCTTAACATGGTTGACAAGTACCTTGCAAGGTTGGGAGGCCCAGCCAGTCATCAGGCTGTCATTTTGCAGTGGCATCAATACTGTTACAAAAATACAGTTTCCCAGCCAGATTGTGTCTGTATACAAACCAGCTGAGAATAAAAGGAGACATCACTACGTCATACAGTAGTCATGCTGGATAACATAATTGAGGCTGGATGTATATTGTCTCTCAACATGAGTACACTGTGCCTTGCAAAGGGGGATTTTCTGGCCCCTTGCCGAAGGTGTATGGCCTGTCAGGCCTCGTACACACGATGAGATATGTCCGCTCAAACTTGTCCGACGGACAGTTTAGAGCGGACATGTCTCATCGGATTTCGGTCCGATGGCGTGTACACACCATCGGATCAAAATCCCCGCCGGCAGACAGGGCGGTGACGTTGATGCCGCGCACGTCACCGCTACGTCACCGCACCAGGAAGTAAACACTTCCGCGCGCATGCGTCGGATCCATTCACAGGATACGACGCATGTGCGGGAAGATATGTCCGCTGGTTTGCCGTACTAACCAGCGGACATATCCAACGGACAGGTTTGTAGCGGACAAATTTCAAAGCATGCTTTGAAATTTGTCCGATGGACAAACCTGTCCGCTAGCCCGTACACACAATCGGATTTGTCTGCTGAAACGGTCCATCGGACCGTTTTCAGCGGACAAATTTGATCGTGTGTATGCGGCCTTAGGGTTTGGGGGGAGACCTTGTTACTCATTTAAAAAAAAGTAAAAAAAAAAAAAACATACAACTTGTAAAGAAGTCCTTCGGAACACAAATATTATTGAAATTATAAAGAATGTTTTCCAATCCATGTAAATCACAATATGCTTTCAGCCACTGATCTGTACATGCAAAGGTCACACTGGAAAATGAAAGCCCTGAATATAATCTATGGCCTATACACTACCAAAAAATCGTGCAAAATTTATAATGACAGTAAAGTGTTCATTTGTCAAATCTGTCACATTGCAAACTATTGCTAAATAAAGAATAAACTACTCACCAGTGGTGGTGTGCCAGGATTTTGAATATTTTTTCAAATCCAAGTCGATTTTTCAGGGTTTTCTTCCTTTTGTCTTTACACGTGCGGTCAAGCTGGTCATATGTCATTTTTTGCTACTCAACAAGACTGGTAAACTGGTCTATAGTGATCCAGCTACTCAAAATTTAAAACTACTGTACAAACAATTCTGGTCAAAAAGCAAATTTTCTTATTTGCAACATGCATTTCTCCCTAAATGGCTGCTGTACAGGTCACTGGAGGGTTTAAATAACTTATATTTTTAGATGTGTTGACATGCATTGCATTGATATGCGTTGAGTTGACAAGTTACATTTTTATGATATATTTAAAGGTTTCATTCATATCTCCTTTTTCCCAACTTTCCTCTAGACCAAGTGTGTCAAACACAGGGCCCGCAGGCTGAATCCGGCTCTTCAGGTAATTTCATGTGGCCCTTGCACTCAGAGCTTTTTTTACTGGATAGTGGTGGAGACCTTCACAGATCCCTGCCTGCCCTACAGATTCAGATGGCAGGTGCATTGTGGGATTGGGCATCACATGGTAAGCTGCACTGTGATTTTTACCTGTGCCTGGTTGCACAGATTCTAATCAAGGATCTTCCTATAAGTGAGCCGCCTACACTGCCAGGAGGTACTGGAGCCGGGAAGGGTAGGTGAGGTGCATGTAAACTTTGGGGGGCAGGGAGGGAAATGTGTGCATAGGTGGGGGATAGAGAAGGGTGCAGAGGCAAGGAGGGGTGGAAGTGGGAGGTGGACAACCAAGAGAGCTAAACCCCTCTATATGTAGCATACTCCTTAACCCTACTGAAAACAGTGAACCCCTGAACTTTGCACTTTGTGCATATGAAACCCCAAAACTGCACTCAGTACTTAGATCCCCTCTGAACTATGCACTCTGTACATAGTGCACCCATGAAATCCACGCCTAATGCTCTCCTGGTGTTTATTGCCCCTTTAGGCCCCTCCCACTGCAATTTGACAACCTCCTCTGCTCAAAGCGGTTCATCAGAGGAGAACTTGGTTGAGTCCCTGCACCTATTCTCTCAGACAAAAAGCCTTGGGTAAATGTATCTAGTCTTACAGATACAACTGGCCCTTTGAGGGCAACCATAATGCGGCCCACAATAAATTAAGTTTGACACCCATGCTCTAGACTGTACATATTAAAGTGTTTTTTTCTTTTTAATAACATACTTCAAGGGTTTTGCACAGAACGGCCCCGATCCTTCTTTTCTGGGGTCCCCCGGTGGCTCTCCTGGCTCCTGTTTTTCAGCGAGTGCCCCCACGGAGAGCCGATTTACATGGGCGGCAACTGTGCGGGTGAGCTCCCAAGTCCTACTACTGCATCTATTGACACAGACAGCAGGACTCTGCCCCGCCCCTGGCTCCCATTGCCACTGGATTTGTTTGACAGCAGCAGAAGCCAATGGCTCCTGCTGCTATCAATCTATTCAATGAGGACAGAGACAGCTGCAGGATCATGCTCAGGTAAGGAAAAGGGGGCTTTGGGGGGCAGCTGCAACACATGGTGGGTGTAATGCAAGATGAAATGATGGGCACCAGTCATTTTTTGAATGCGAACCAGAGATTTATTGTCTCTTAACAAGAACTGTGGGAGAGTAGGTTAGGGCCAGAACACCCTTAGGTAGATGCAATTGTAATTCGCAGACTCTGAGACACTATAGGTAGATGGCTATACAGGGAAAGGCCTCCAGCCAGATGCCACGTCTATATAGGTAGGACCGCTGTATCCTACGGCAACTGAACTTGTAACAGTCACTAAAAGGTAGTCATGCATAACTCTTGGTAACACAAAATAGTTCTTTTTTTATCTCACAGTATCCCACTGTAGGTCTTCACTCACTGCGCTCCCAAAATCCCAATATCTCACTAGACTTCCAGATCACTGGTTCTCCTGAGCTCTTCCACAGCTTACTCACTGTATACTCCACAATTGTCACCCCCCACTATCCTTCTGGGTCCCTGGCTTGGCATTCGCTAAAGCTTTCCCACTTCTTCACCATCTACGGCTGGTGAGAAGTCAGCTATGGTACTCAAAGTAGTCTTCGGTAATAAGGTGGATGGCTCCCTAGTGGCGACTGCTTCCCCTTTACCTCCGACCACAACTGGTTCCTCGTCCGACTGAACCTTCGCAACTCGGATAGACTCCAATCAGCAGCTTGCTATGGGGGCATCCAAGCTGAGCAGCAGCTCCATGTGTCCATTCAGTGTGTCCCCTCCCTCTCCTGATTGGCTAATTGACTTTGACAGCAGCGATAGCCAATGGTGCCAATCAGGAAGGAGTGTCCTGGACGGCCTAGGGACTCATGGACATTGCTGGATAGAGAGGGGGCTCAGGTAAGCATTAGGGGGCTGGGGGGGGGGGGCTGCTGCACACAGAATGCATTATGATAAAATAAACTTCTGACTTTACAACCCCTTTAACCACAGTTACCATCTAAAATATAGTTACTTCCAGTAAATTAATGATTAATAAAAAAAAAAAAGGTGTTTACTGAATTTGAAGCATCTGCATTTGCACAAGCTACAGATTATAGCTAACTATTGGAAAAGCATAGAAACACAAACTGACTTGACAAGTGGTCATTTCTTAGAAAACCTTAAAGCAACACTAAAAAAAGAATTAAAAGGCCAATATACAGTAAAAACACGCACACCTATAAAAATAACACAATCCCTGTTATACTGTACTTAATTATTTAATTGCTTAGTCGATTATCACTCTTACCTTTTTCATTTCCATTTGCATAATGAGGTGGTTTATTTTTGTCAATGCTGTTAAAGCTCTGACTTCTTCGATTTAAATTAGCTGTTCCCTGAACCTTGGTACTGCTGCCTGCAGCTGGCACCCTGGAAGGTCCTGGAAGTCTACAGTGAAACACAAAAATAATGTTATTGCCCAACAAAACAGACTGAACAGGGTACAGATGCCAAATGTCTCATGGCATTAACAGTATTGCATTTAATTTTACTCTAAGCTTTACAGAGAAGTTCCTGTACAGGGTTTAACACTTGTTTATTAAAATCTAATGGGATAATGAAATAAAATGCAGCTGGAGATTAATTAGGTGCAAATATAATTAATTATAAACTTGTAATGTACCTTTTCTTCAACATTTTCATCCATATTTTTCATGGATAACCAGCTATTGTCCACAGTACAAACAAACAAATGTACAAACAAATGTTTTACTTTTTGACTTAATAAATATCACGATAATAAAAAAAAAGTGTCCTCAGTTTCTTCTACATATTTTTGGTAAAAAAAATGAAAAAATCAAAAAGCGTTTATTGATTGGTTTGCGCAAAAGTTATAGCATCTACAAAATAGGGGATAGAATTATGGCATTTTTTTTATATACTAGTAATGTCTGCAATCAGTGATTTTTATTGTAACTGTGACATTGCAATGGACAGATCAGACACTTTTGACCCGTTTTTGGGACCATTCACATTTATATAGTGATTAGTGCTATAAAACTGCACTGATCACTGTGTAAATGTGACTGACAGGGAAGAGGTTAACACTAGGGGGCGAGCAAGGGGTTAAATATGTTCCCTGGGAGTGATTCTTCCTGTAGGGGGAGGGGACTCACAAGGGGAGGAGACCAATCAGTGTTCCTCTGTACTGAGAACACACATCGGTCTCCTCTCCTTTGACAGGACATGGATCTGTGTGCTCACACACACAGATCCATGGTCCTGCCGCGATTGTAGGCAATCGTGTGTGCCCGGCGGACATTGCGGCCCCCCGGCACGTGCACCAGGTCCCAGGCGATGTGGTGCGTGCACCCCCTAGCGGCCTGAGAAGCTCAGGACGTCATTTGACATCCACCCGGAGGGAGGGTTCCTGCCGACGTCATATTACTATGACTCGGTAAGGCAGTGGTTAAATATGTTTATATCACATTGATGTAAGTCAAGATACAATATTGTAATAAAAGACATAGGGCAAATAGTGTAGTTAAAAATACTAGCATACACTAATTTTCTCTCGTAGCAATAGAAAATGTTTATATATATATATACTGTATACACACACACATATACATAATATAAGTAAATTTAGTTTGGCAACTAAATATGTTTCAAATACTGATACACAGATACAATTTCTATACTGCAATCTTTAATACTAAGAGCTCAGCAGTTTAAATGCAGATGTAATCAGAGACACGTACTGTTTTGGAAAGCTAAATGAAATGACAGCACTGCAGCTTATGTAATTTGTGCCATGGATCAAATGTGAGCAGCTGAGCTACCTTTCCCCAAAGCAAAGTATTATCTAAGCATCCCCTTTCTTCAGGGAATGCAAGCCAAAAATAAACATCATCTCCAGCCACAAGACTTCTGTTCCCCACACTGGCCTTGACCTACACCAACACTTTAGAACAGACCATAAATTAAAGAGTTGTTAGATCAATGACATCATCACTTGCCAAAACACTGTGGGAAAGCTCTGCTGTAATGGAAAAGTAAATCTTTAACTGGGAAAAAATTATGAATAAAAGCAGTACAATGTAACAGCATAGAACTTTTAATGCTGATCTGATTATTTCCAATGTGTAATTGATCAAATCAATTACCACAAAGACAAAATGGAAATATATATTATTTTGATAAATACGTACTGAAATCATTGTGAAAAACTAAGAAACAATACTAAAATCAGATGATCAAAAAAAAAACACAAACACACACACACACACAATCAGTTTTGGGTCTAGCCAGTTGCTCACTGACTCCTTACATACAGTATACGCTATGAAAGAAATACTGCAAGGGTTAGGGTATTTGCCTCCCACTGTTTCCTTGGCCAGAAAAATCCCACTAAATAGAGCAGCTCATTAGTGCTGTCATGACTACTTATTTTATGGGAAGATACAGTATAGGAAATCCTTCCAACAGGGTCCCATGTATGCACAAATGGTCAGAGACCATCTCATTAAGTAACCACAATTACATGTGTCAAAAAAAAACAGAGGGCAAAATTATGTTCCCATACAAGTTTACCAACTAAACCATACTATTGTTTTAAGCAAAGCAACTAAACTATGTTTATGTTTTACCTGTTAAATATAGGAAAAGCAGCCTTGTATAACTCTCCCTCTGTTTGGCTGGTCAGTGTTAGACTTAATAATTGACTGTTGGTATGCATTCACATGTGATTCAATCAATTGTGCAAATGAATGGCGTCACTGTTACAGTTAATAATAAACCAATACTGTTTCACTTTTAACATTAAAATGTTCAGTGTAAGACATCAAACTCAAGGTTGTATATAGGTGTATACAGGTGTTAAATAAAAGCATATTAGGAAATGCTAACTGCTTTATTTTGATCCAGATATTAGGCTTGGAATATATTTGAACAAAGTTCAATAAAAAAAAATACCTGGCGGAGGCTGTTTTTCATTTATAAAATGCCTAACCCATATATAAAGCATAAGTTAAAAATTACCACACACAGATAGATCTGAACTCATTAAGAACACAACTCATTGGAAAATTGTTCCCACCGTGCAACAATAAAAGGTTCTGCAATAACCAAGTTCTACTGATATGTTGTAGTATGTTTCAGATCATACGTATTCTAGATATAATGACAACACCATGGAGTAAGCTGTAAAGTTGTTGTGTGCTGGTAGCAACTGCTGCATCCAAGGAGTTGATTCACCACTAAAATGGGTGACATGCCCCGTACACACGATCAGATTTTCCAACAGCAAAACTGCTACGGGAGCTTTTCTTCAGGAATCCCGGCCGTGTGTATGCTCCATGGCAGTTTTTCCAACAAGAAATCTGCCGGACAAAAAAAAGAGAGCAGGATCTAATTTTTCCCGTCAGGAAAAAATCCTGGCGGGAAATCCGCTTGTCTGTCTTGTATGGTTTTCTAACGAGCAAAAAAAATGTGCATGCTCAGAATCAAGTATGAGACGGGAGCGCTCTTTCTGGTAAAATTTGCCTTTGTAATAGAGATATCACATTCGTCACGTTGTAACGGACTGAAAAGCATGAAGACTGAAAAGCATGAAGACTGAAAAGCGCAAATCGTCTCTTTTACTAACATGAGGATCAGCAAAAGCAGCCCAAAGGGTGGTGCCGTTGGAATGGAACTACCCCTTTATAGTGGCGTCGTACGTATTGTACGTTACCGCGCTTTGGACGGGCGGACTTTTGTCTGAGCGTGTGTTTCCAAGGCAGGCTGAGAGGAATTCTGTCGGGAAACTGTCGTTTGAGTGGGGAGTAAGCTGGAAAACCACAAATCACTCAATCACTTCTGCCAGAAGTAAACATAGCAATCACATGATCATTGCTTAACTTTGGAAATAGAAGAACCTTGCAGAAAACTGACTTGTCCTTTACATTGGACTCAAGGTAGCCACTTTTGGGAAGCCTGTGTCCCCCCCAACATCAATGGCACAAATATTCCTCTGGTGGATTTGACAGAATGGCCAGAAAGTTCAGTATACTGATTTCAAATTCCAGTGGCACAACTTCCTGATTTATCCATGAATTACTTGGAGGGAGGGGGGCTGCCAGGTAATAAATCTACCAAGGAGAGAGACATTACAGCAGCCATAGTGATCAGCTTGTAAATTCTGCAAGATGGAACTACCTCCATGGCGATAAAATCTTTATGAAAAATCACCAAAGGGCAGGGTTATTCCTATATATGTAGTTACCATGCTGGAGTAATTGAACTGCTTGGAAATACAAGATGATCCCATCTGTGTAATCTTACCCAATCATTATTAAGTTATATATGATCAATTGGTTTCTGGCTGGGACTGACCTGTCACAAAGATTCCGAAGGACTTAATGAGGACTGAAAATGTAGTGAAGCTATAAAACATAATTAAGATGGAGAAACTCGGGTGACAGTGGCAATGGGACATGAGACAACTCTGTGTTTGAGAAGGCTGTCAGTAGACAGGAAGTCACCCAGTCATTGCATGAGAATATTTCCCTTCAGAGAAGCCACAACATTGGAGCTGTTGGTGTACTGGCCATGGTTGGTCATTTTTGCCAGGAATTGTAGCTGAAAAAGGACTTATGCCTCAAAAATACTCACCTTCAAAATGAAAAAATCATGGGGAAGGTGGACAAGCTACAGAAATTACTTCATCTAGTCCCCAACTTGGTAATGATGGCAGTCATGAATGACAGATCAGTGTGCTGTGTGATTGATACCCTATCTGAGGTTATGGCTGCAATGGTGAGTTGATTTAGACACAGTTCATATTGATGCGACAACCGCTCCAACTTTGAGAGCGCAAGCTGCATGACATGTAAAAATCAATGGTTCCCTATGAGGGCTGTCTTAACTGGTTTGACTTGTGTCAGTTCAACTTTTAAAAAGGTTTATGCACTACTTTGCTCCAACTTGAGTCTGATTTCAGCCCATTGAATTCACATTCAAGTTGGATCAGCATCTTAACCGAAACGACTTGCGACATGTAACTTGTGCTTAGAGGCAATGGGGTTTATTTACTAAAGGCAAATCCACTTTGCACTACAAGTGCACTTGGAAGTGTAGTTGCTATAGATCTAAGAGGGACATGCGGGGAAAATAAAAAAAAAAACAGCATTTTTGCTTGTACATGATTGCATGATAAAATAAGCAGAGCTTCCCCTCATTTCAGATCTTCCCCCCAGATCTACAGTGACTGCACTTCCAAGTGCCTTTGCAGAGCACTTGTAGTGCAAAGTGTATTTGCCTTTAGTAAATCAACCCCAATGTTAGTAATGCCAAAGCACCTTGACCCCATGTTGATGGGACAATGGCCTCTTCCCCACAACACTGGGCTGTGGTTTTGGGGATCTGCGGGCAGGGGGCTTATCAGAATCTGATAGCGCCCTTTAACAAGGTGGCCCCCAGATCCCCCCAAGTAAAATCCCCCAAATATCCAATCACCCAAAAAAACAGTGTAGAGTAACAAATACAAGAGACAGCTTTTGAACAAGTCTTTTATTAAAAATGACTAAGGTCCCCCATGGTAGCTCCAACCTCAATTAATTTCTTCCATTGCCACCATCGCTAACCCGCTGAAATAAGAAACTCTCCTCCTTCAATGCTGGCTCCCTCCATTCTGTCAGCTGTGGTGTCTGTCAGTTCTTATACGACTATGGAGCGTGGCGATCAGGGCACGTCAACCAGAGACCCCACCCCCTTGTGACATCACTTCCCCAGGCATGATGGGTCTATAGTGCCAGAAGGTGGTGGGGTCTGGTGGATGACATCACAGGATGGCCACGTCCCAAAGTTATATAAGAACCGTCAGGCGCTGGAGCTAATAGAATGGCGGGTCAGTGGCGGCGGAAAACATTGTGATTGATGGAGCTACCATGGGGGACATTAGTCATTTTTAATAAAGGACTGGTCAAAAACCCTCTCATGTTTTTATTACATCCAATTTGCAAAACATGCGAAAGAACATTGCTTTCTATTGTGCCTGTTCACATCTGTCCAGTGCAGCCGGAGTACAGATTCAATGTAAATTTAAAAAGAGTTCTGTCAGTTTTCTGAGCAGTGTGATCCGGCGTAGGTACAAATTCAGGCCCATTGACTTCTATGTGAACGCTTCAGAATCATACATGTCATTCAGTTGTAAATAGTATAAAAGCCTGACCTGATCCTGATTCAAATCTGACTGGATCCTAAACAAAAACTGATCTGAAACGCTGAACAACTACTTTGTCAATTGGCTGTGAAGACGGAGCTTCAATTCGCACTGCACATGTGTGAACCCAGCCTTAGAGCACACATCAAGTTCCTACAATTTTTTTTAAGCAAAATAAACAGGATGTTTTTACTCCAAATAAAAAAAAATGCTTTCAGCTTCCCTTTATAGATTCCATCTCTGATTGTTCTTAGTTTTTTGGAACGGATACATCTTTGTGATTAATAGCATTGAATGTTAGATACAGTAGCCAAAATGTTCCGTGTAATGTTATGTTCCTCTGAATTTAGCAAACCACTGCTTTGTCATTCTGTGACAAATAATAACATGCAACCCAATACCAACTAATCATAATCTAGTGAGATTAAAAGACTGAGTAACAAAAGAACTGGTGAATATCACAGGGTGAAAACCAGGTCAACATCAATTTGTATGTAGACATATGGTTAAAAAATGCAATGTATAGATGTTTTATAAATTTAAAGGTGGCAGAAAAGGTGGTTCCATTTACCGTACATTCTGCCCAGAGGAAACTCCTTTTACAGTGCCTTGCAAACGTATTCACCCCTTGGCTTTTTGTTACATTACAGCCTTTAGTTCAATGTTTTTTTAATGTGAATTATATGTGATGGATCAGAACACAATAGTCAAAGTAAAATTAGAAACATATATACATATAACTATTTTTCAGAAATAAAAAAATGATAATTGGCATGTCCGTTTGTATTTACCCCCTTTGTTATGAAGCCGATAAAAAGCTCTGGTGCAACCAATTACCTTCAGAAGTCACATAATTATTGAAATGATGTCCACCTGTGTGCAATCTAAGTGTCACATGATCTGTCATTACATTTACACACCTTTTTGATAGGCCCCAGAGGCTGCAACACCTAAGCAAGAGGCACCGCTAACCACACGCTGCCATGAAGACCAAGGAACTCTCCAAACAAGTAAGGGATAATGTTGTTGAGAAGTACAAGTCAGGGTTAGGTTATAAAAAAATATTAAAATCTTTGATGATCCCTAGGAGGACCATCAAATCTATCATAACCAAATGGAAAGAAAATGGCACAACAGCAAACCTGCCAAGAAACGGCCACACACCAAAACTCACAGACCGGGCAAGGAGAGAATTTACCAGAGAGGCAGCCCAGAGACCCAAGGTAACCCTAAAGGATCTGCAGAGTTCCACAGCAGAGACTGGAGTATCTGTACACAGGACAACAATAAGCCATACGCTCCATAGAGTTGGGCTTTATGACAGAGTCGCCAGAAGAAAGCCATTACTTTCAGCAAAAAACGAAATGGCACGTTTTGAGTTTGTGAAAAGGCACGTGGGACTCCCAAAATGTATGGAGGAAGGTGCTCTGGTCTGATGAGACTAAAATTGAACTTTTTGGCCATCAAAAAAAACGCTATGTCTGGCACAAACCCAACAAATCACATCACCCAAAGAACACCATCCCCACAGTGAAACATGGTGGTGGCTGTGGATGTGGTATACTTGGATTTTGTAAAAGTGTTTGACACAGTTCCCCACACATGACTAATGTGTAAGGTAAAGTCTACAGGCTTGGAAATATCAATTTGTAAATGGATAGAAAATTGCCTAAAAAAAAAGCGAATTCAGAGAGTAGTGGTTAATGATTCTTACTCTAAATGGTCTAAGGTTATTAGTGCTGTAACCCCAAGGTTCATTGTTGTAATCCTTACTTTTTAATAACTTTATAAATAATATAGGGTCTGGGATTAAAAGTACTAGTTCTGTTTTTGCAGATGACACCAAGCTATGCAGTAAATTAACGCCCCTACAGGATGTGTCTAATTTACAAGCCGACCTCAATGCCATGTCTAATTGGGCAACTTAGTTGCAAATGAGGTTTAATGTTGATAAATGAAAAGTTATGCACTTGAGGGCTAAGAATATGCATGCATCAGAATACTTGGGGGATTGCAACTGGGGGAATCCGTAGTGAAGAAGGATCTGGGTGTTTTTTGGTAGATCATAAGCTCAAAAATAGCATGCAGTGCCAAGCTGCGGTTCCCAAAGCGAGGAAAAAGTCCTTTCTTGTATTAAGAGAGGTATGGACTCCAGAGAGAGCAATATTTTGCCCCTGTTCAAATCATTAGTAAGAACTCAAAAAGGATATTGGGGAACTGGAGAAAGTGCAGAGAAAGGCAACCAAACTGATAAGAGGAATGGTGGAGCTCAGCTATGGGGAAATATTAGAGAAACTGAATGTATTCTCTCTTGAGAAGAGGAGATTAAGGGGGGAAATGATCAACATGTACAAATACATAACTGGTCTATATAGTAAACTTGGTGTTGAGTTATTTACTTTAAGGTTATCACAGAGGACAAAGGGGCACTCTTTAGATCTAGAGGAAAAAAAGATTTCCTTCTCCAAAAACAGAAAGATTTCTTCAAAGTAAGGCTGCTTTCACATTGCAGCGGGAGGCGCGGTGATGGTATAGCAGCGCGTTTTTTAGCGCTGCTATACTGTCATATTTACTGCAGTATTCGGCCGCTAGCGGTGCGGGATTAACCCCCGCTAGCGTCTGTAAAAGGGGTTAACACAGCCCGCAATGCACCTCTGCAGAGGCGCATTGCGGGCGGTATTACCACGGTTTCCCATTGATTTTAATGGGAAGGAGTGGTAAAGGTAAACACCCCACTCCTATACCGCTCCAAAGATGCGGCTAGCAGGACTTTTGGAGCGGTCCTGCTAGCGCACCACTTCAGTGTGAAAGCCTTTAGGCTTTCACATTGAAGACTACAGGGCATAATTTTTTCAGGCGGTATAGCAGCGCTATTTTTAGTGCTGTACCGCCTGAAAAACGCCCCAGTGTGAAAGGGACCTAAGAGCTGTGAAAATGTGGAATAGACTCCCTCCAGAGGTGGTTATGGCAAGCTCAGTAGATTGCTTTTTTTTTTTTTTGAAATATGTTTTTATTAAGGAAGTTGCATAACAGAGAAATCACAAAAAAAACAGGACATAAAAGCATTTTCTGTGGAACATTGCAGTAGATTAACAGTGTATGTAGAGGTTCTCAGAGAGAACAAATAAGGGGGGAGGGTATAGGTTAAGTGGTCACGGGGTAGGTGAAATAGTAGTGCTTGCAAACAAAAAGGAACAACAAGAGAGGGGGGGGGGTAGGGGAGGAGGGAGGGAGGGTAGGAGAGATGTCAATCCCGAGGGGGATCCTGGTATAGAAAAGACATTTTCTCAAAGTTCAACCATTCAGTAGGAGTGAAAGTATGCGACAGAAAGGGATTCCATAAGTGATAGAAGCGGTTCTTGCTCCGTTCGTGGGTCAGGTCCGTGTTGAGCCTGTCCTTGTATAAGAGCTGCAACAGTTCCCTTTTAACTTGAGCAGTGGTTGGGCAGTCCGCTGATATCCACTTCTGGAGGATGGCTCTACGGGCTATCAAGAGGCATATCAGAGTCCAGTCCCTGCCCAGGGGGGTGGAGGGAGAGGACCAGGGGAGTAGTATGGGGTCCCAGTACCCAAATATAAGTAGTAACGGGTCCCTGGGTATGCGTAGCAGGGTAACATCGAAAATGTATTGGATGACTTGGTCCCAGAAACTGGCTATGAGGGAACAAGACCAGAACCTGTGAGCCAAGTTAGGTTTGGGTTGTTTACAGAGGGGGCATTCTGGGGTGGCATGGGCTCGGCTGAAGGGGATGTGGGCTCGGTGAACAATCTTAATCTGCGTCTCTCTCCATATTTCGTTAGGGATAAGTCTGTGGATGGTGGTGAGGCCATGCAGGAGCTTCTCCACCAGGTCAGGGTCAGGGAAGTCTTTCGACCAGTTGGCCGCCGAGGTTGAGGCCAGGGGGGGGATGTTGTGCTGGAGGAGGGGATGGTAAATGTCTGAGATTTTGTACGAGGCCCGGGAAATAAGGGTGTCGGTAAGGGAGCTCTGGAACCTTTTTCTGTCATCTCGACAGGCGTTTTTCAGGAAACTAATGCATTGAATATACTGGAATATATGTGACGAAGGGAGAGAAAATTTGTCTGCCAGGGCTCTAAAACCTAAGGGGCGGCCTGAAAGGGGGTCACATAAAGAATAAAAGGATTTGATACCCTTACCCTCCCAGTCGAGGTAGGGCTGGTTATCTAAGCCTGGTTGGAAGCTCGGGTTGCCCAGGATAGGGAGGTATCGTGAGATAGAGGAGGGGACATTGAGGGCCTTCCTGACCTCTCTCCAGGCGATGACTGTATCCCGGAGAAGGAGATTGTGTTGGAGGGGAGGGGGGGCAGATTTCCAATGGCAATGGAGAAGGGCCGTGAGCGAGAAGGGGCGGACCATCGCCGATTCGAGGGGGTAGTTCGAGCACCTGGAGGACTGGGTTATCCAATCCAAGCCTGTTCTCAATAGACATGCCAAGTTATATAGCCTGATGTTGGGAAGGGCAATGCCCCCCTCTCGCCTGGGAAGATGCAGCTTGGTAAATGCTATGCGCGCCCTCTTGCCACGCCAGAGGAACTTGGAAATGGCAGAGTTAATGGATTTAATGTCTTTGTGGCGCAAGAGTAAAGGGATGGTTTGTAGTGGGTACAGTAGGCGTGCAAAACTAACCATCTTGACAAGGTGGCATCTTCCCAGTAGCGAGAGAGGCAGGTCCATCCAGTTGGTCAGTTCTTGGGATATTTTGGTGAGCAGGGGGGGGTAGTTGAGGTGGTATAGGGAGGAGGGTAGTTTGCCTATTTTTATCCCCAGGTAAGTGATATGTGACTTTGCAACGGCAAATAAGGAGTTTTGGGACCAGGAGGGGATAGATAGGGAGCCTATTGGGAGTATTTCGCTCTTGCTATAATTGATACGTAACCCTGAACATTGCCTGAATTCGTCAAAGGTGGTCTTGATAGTGGACATGTCGAGTGAGGGGCTGGATGTGAAGATAAGGACATCGTCTGCAAATAGTGACGTGCGAAGGTCGTGGCCTCCGACATGGATGCCATGAAGGGGGGCGATCTGGGTCAGGTGGCGGGAGAGGGGTTCAAGTGCTATGTTGAAAAGGAGCGGGGAGAGTGGACAGCCTTGCCTCGTGCCTTTGTGCAGCCTGAACTCCTCAGAGAGGAGGCCCGCCGCGACCACTCTCGCGGCAGGGGCAGTGTACATTGATTCTATGAGGTGCGTGAAGGGGCCCGAGAAGCCCATTTTGGACATGACCATGGAGAGCCATTCGAAACTAACGTTATCGAAAGCCTTCTCCGCGTCTAGGGTGATGATGGCGTGGTCTCCTGCCGGGTCATTTTTTGCGTGTTCGAGAGCTAGCATCACCTTCCTGATATTCATGGTGGCCGTCCTACCCTTAACAAAGCCCGACTGTGCGGGGTGAATCAGGGAGGGTATAATGGATGCCAATCTAGTGGCTGCTATCTTGGAGAGGATTTTAACGTCAAGGTTAAGAAGCGAGATGGGCCTATAAGAGCCAGGTTCTAGGGGGTCCTTGCCCTTCTTCTCTAGAAGTTTTACTATGGCCTGATTGCCCGTTGGAAGGTAGGACCCACCCGACCATATGTGTGTGTAGACGTTGTGGAGAGGGGGGGACACAGTCGAGCTAAAGGACTTGTAAAATTCTCCGGTGAAGCCGTCTGGGCCTGGGGCTTTGGAGGGGGAAAGCTGTTTGATTACGGATTGGACCTCCAGGACAGAGATAGGGGCATTGAGGGCTTCGAGCTGGGCGGGGGTTACCTGGTCCAGGGAGATACGTCGTAGGAAATTGAGGGCTGTCGGCTTATCGATAGGGTCTGAGGCATACAGGGAGGAGTAGAATTGGCGCATAGTATTATTGATACCTTTTGGGGTGTAGTGTATGGAACCCGACGGGTCCCTGAGGGACATGATATGCGTCGGGCGGTTGGGTCCTTTACTTAATCTGGAAAGGAGTCTACCTGCTTTGTTGCCAAACTTGTGGAGGGAGGCGTCTAGATGCGCTTTTTGGGTACGTTCGAGGGTGGCTGCCCAGCTATCAAAGGCCTGCTTGGCAGCGAACCAGGCGTTACGGTTGCTGGGGGAATCATCAGTATAGAGGACCCGCTGGGCCTGATGCAGTGTTGCGCTGGCCTGTTTGTAGCGTCTAAGGGTGTGTTTTTTGAATGTGGCGGCGTAGGCGATTATGCAGCCCCTGAGGAACGCTTTGCCCGCTTCCCAGAAAAGGTTAGGGTTGTCAGCGTGTAACGCGTTATCCGATGCGTATCCCAACCAGGCTTTTTCTAGATGCTGGTGAAAATCGGAGTTATTGTGAAGATAGGAGGGGAACCGCCAGATTCTGGGGTTAGAGGTTAAGTCAGGGTCCTCAAGGGTGATCGAGACCGGGGCATGGTCCGAGATTGCGATGTCGTGTATGTCAGCTTCCGAGATCAGTGGGAGGAGAGAGTCAGAACAGAAAAGATAGTCCAGTCTCGTGAAGACTTTATGAGGGTGGGAATAAAATGAGAATTCCCTGTCAGCAGGGTGTTTTAGTCGCCATAGATCGTGGAGGTGCAGTGATTCGACCGTCGACGCCAATAATGTCTGGGTGAGAGGAGTCAGAGGAGGACGAGATTGTCTGGTAGAGGACCTGTCGTCTATCGGGTGCATGATGGAATTGAAATCCCCGCCTATCAGGTGTGGGCAGGTTGGGTCTCTGAGCGCCCAAGAGGTGAGGTCGCTAAAGAAGGCACTTGTGGGGCTGTTAGGAGCATAGACATTAGTGATGATTACCACCCTGGATCCCAGTTGAATACGGGCCGAGGTGAATCGCCCCTCGGAGTCCGAATCTGAGGACAGAATCTTGCAGGGAAGGTTTTTGTTAATAAGGATTATTACCCCAGCTTTCCGACCACTTGAGTCAGAACCGAGGACTGTGCCTACCCAGAGTTTCCGCAGCCGCGGGAAGTCGGGGGTGGACAGATGGGTTTCCTGAAGGAGGGCGATGTCGGTCTTGAGCCTTTTAAGGTGGCGCAGAACTTTCATCCTCTTATTGGGGGAGCGGAGCCCTTTGACATTCCAGGAGACTATTCTCATGTTGGGAAGACTAACAATGGGGTGTGAGCAGGACGTGGAGGCGAGGAGAATGGGAGCATGGAGCATTGTAGAAGTGGGGTGCAAGGACAGCAGGTGTTGTGGTGGTTTGCTGTGAGAGAGAGCGGGGGTGGTAACGGATCCCTAAAAATGGGTGGAGGGTTGAGAACCAGGGAGGGGGAGATGGGGGGAGGGTAATGGGGGCAAACAAGGTGAACAACAACATTTGGGAGCTTCACTTTTTTCCGCATGGAGCCACTGAATAGGCCAGCTCCCAACGCAGGGCTCTCAATGCAGCACTTCACCCGCCGCGACAGATGGGGGGGGTGTAAGCAGCAGGAGCAATGCGTGAGGGGGGGAGGGGGGGGGGAGGAGCTAGACAGGTTCCTTGCGGAAGAATGGAAAGGCCTACACATGATATATAAACGTATAGGATAACATAATATTAAGGCACAAGTGGAGCTAAAAACAACTATTACCGATTGTGCAAGAGACCATAAAACAATGTGAAAACAAAACAGTGTGAAATAAAAATGGCATTTAGGAGCATAAGAGAAAAGAAAAGGAGACAGACTGGCATAATATCAAGATTGCATTAGGCCTACCGTGGTCCCCCGGGTGAAGGGGGAGGCACGCTGAAGGAGAGGGGCCCAGGAGTGGTCCTGGACGGTTAATGAGCAGCAGAACTGCATCGGGATGGTGTGACCGTCCAGAAGAAAAAAAAAGAGAGGGTTCAAGAAAAAAAAAGTTCAAAAGGATGAGGTGTGTTGACGGTCGGATCCAGATGCCTTGAATCTTTTAGGAGAGTCCTTGCGTGGGCTTCCGTGTTCTAGGGCCCGGTTGGAAGGTGCCGCTCTGGGAGACTGGTTGTGGTGGGGGCTAGAGCGGAGGGATCTCAGGATGGCCTCAGCTTCGGATGGGTCATGGAAGGAGAGCTGATCTCCGTTGGGTGCTCTGAGTCGAAGCACGGCCGGGAAAGCCAGTGTAAACTTGATATACATTCGGTGGAGCTCCGTGCAGGTCTGCTGGAAAGCCTTCCTCCTCTTGGAGACGTCCACGGAGTAGTCCGCAAAGATCAGGATATTCATGCCGTCTATCTGGAGGGTCCTGGACTGCCTGAACTTCTGCAGGATGAGGGATTTTTCTGAATAGTTGAGATATTTGGCGATGACAGGGCGGGGTGACTTGCGATCAGAGTTGAAAAGGCCCATGCGGTGGGCGCGCTCAACAGTGCAGGGGCCCGGCAGGCCCAGGGTCTCGGGGATGCGTCTGGAGCAGAGATCTGAAAGTGCTTGAGGTTGCAGCGATTCAGGGACGCCAATAAAGCGCAGATTGCTCCTCCTGGATCTGTTCTCAAGGTCGTCCAGTTTGTCTAGTATATACTTGTTCGTCTTGTCCTGCGCATGTTCAAAGGATTGGGCCTGGTAAAGATCCTCTTCTATATGTCCGATGCGATTCTCAGCCTCATTCAGCCTGGATGCATGCTCCCCTAGTTGAGCCTGGATTTTCTGTATCCCTGCATTGATGGCTTTTTCCACCGAGGTCGCTATCATGGGGGATAATAGAGCAGCCACGGCCTGGGCCATCAGCTCTATGTTGTGCATATCCCCCGCCTGTGGGGGAGGTGAGGGGATGTGAACAGTCTGAGGGGTAGTTGGAGGGGCTGGTGTTGCACTCACCTCCATTGCAGGCGTCGGATCCACGATCGGATCTACGATCGAATCCGTGTAGGCCAAAGCCGGGGCCTCGATTTGCGGCTGTCCCGTTCGCGCTGCAGCGGCGGCGTACGACCGCGCGCCGCTTTTTTCCAGGTATTTGTCCATCCTCGGGTGGAGGGGGGGGATGGCGGATGGTGAGCCCAGGGGTCGGCAGCGGGTTTGCTGGCTTTTATAGGCCGATTTGGGAGCCTGTGTGCGGGAGCTGAAGGAGTGCACAGCTACTCCATGCGGCGCCGGAACCGGAAGTTGAGTAGATTGCTTTAAAAAAGGCCTGGATCCTTTCCTAAATGTACATAATATAACTGGGTACTAACATTTATACGTAAAGCTAACCTAACAACTG
The DNA here is from genome assembly GCA_029574335.1 of Rana kukunoris. Taxonomy (NCBI): domain Eukaryota; kingdom Metazoa; phylum Chordata; class Amphibia; order Anura; family Ranidae; genus Rana; species Rana kukunoris. The sequence goes on from CM056051.1 coordinate 203,009,832, forward strand.
AACATTTATTTTCTCCACCAGCACATCCCCCCCTACAGTTATTACCTCTTGTTTCTCTTGACCATCCCTCTTAGATTGATAGCTCTAACGAGCAGGGTTCTCTGATCCCTACTGTTCTAAAATGTATTGTAGTTGTCATGTCTACCCTTGTGTTATAAAGTGCTGCGTAAACTGTCGTGCTATATAAATCCTGAATAATAATAATAATAATAATAATAAATCCAGTGGTCCCTGAATTAGTTAATAGATAGGAGATTTGTGGTGTATATTAATCATACATTAAAATAAGCCCAAATCATGTCATTGCCTCTGGGAACATTAGCCTTTTAATATTGTCAAAAACAAAGGCGAAACTTATCAAAATATTTAATAGCATTTGAAATTGATGACTGAGAAATGAAGCATGAAATAGCTTAATGGATGAGTGAACCTATACTGCTCACAGAGGAACTAGCCTAACATGTGATTATTAAAATAAAGTTGTAATGGTTAGGTCAGCAAATTTATTACAACACAGAGTAAAAATTAAGAGAAATGAAATGCAATTAGTATTTTTTCTAGTTTAAAAACAACAAAGTCATGAATGGTATGATCACAACATTTTAAGCCAGTAGATAGCACATATCTTCACTCACTCTTTCAGGCTTGCAGGTGTTTATCATAATCATGACCTGTCTTGCTTAGAGGAAACCTTTCGGCCTGGTCCACACTAGTGCGATTTGAGATGCGATTTGAGATGTCAAATCGCATCTCAAATCGGCAGCATTTGCCGGCAATTGTTGGCAATGGCACCGTCCTAATTGGTGCGACACCGCATCTGCGGCGCTGCACCGATTTCAAAAAGTAGTTCCTGTACTACTTTTTGCGATTTCAGGCCATGATTTACATTGACATAGTTACATAGTTAGTCAGGTTGAAAAAAGACACAAGTCCATCCTGTTCAATTTACTGCAAAAATCTGCACAGATGTCTCTGAAATCGCGGCCGAAATCGGGACTGCCAGCGGGAGTGAAATTGTGCGAGTTCAGCTGAACTGTCGAATCCAATCAACGCATTCGGGGGATTTTTGTCCGCTGGTTAGGTGTACTAACCAGCGGATATGTCGGACAGATGGCTTTCCAGCAGACAAGTTTTAAAGCATGCTTTAAAATTTTGTCTGCTGGAAACTGTCTGCTAGCCCGTACAGACGATCGAATCTGTCCGCTGAAACTGGTCTGCGGACCAGTTTCAGCAGATATATTCAATCGTGTGTACGCGGCCTCACAGTTATATGGGTACTTTGACAAGCGGCGGGGCTCATTTTCAAAATAAAATAGGCACTGTGGGAATTTCTTTTATCCTAACCTAATAGCATTGATGGCGGAATCAGCCCGCAGACTGAACGGAAAAAAAACCTACCACTGTATGACCAGCAAAAATGTTCATAATAGCTAGGGAACTTCAGAAGGAAGTTAGCAATAAAAAGCATTAAGCACCCTTTTTTATCTCTGGAAGGTTTATTTTAAGTGGCTAGGAACAGGTAATATCCACATCATTTCTTAAAATATTTTTTTTGTGAAAATGTCCCAGAAAATAGGGTCACACCTGCAGATTATGAATACAGGTTCCCTGTATTTATTTTCTGTTAATAGAAAAAGTTTGCATTGGGTTGTTACTAGTTTCTTTTTCCAGATAATAATCTCTACAAATATAGTATAGAGTGGAAAATGCAAACATTTGTGGACTGTCAATAGTGTATACACCTCCCAAACAACAGTTTCTTTTGCCACCTGCCGACCCCTAGACCACCAATATCTGTCAGATTTGGTAATCATCATGGCAAAGCATGTTTTTGGTTAAGTCACTCCCTGCCAGAAGGATTGGTCTCAGATGACCCAGATAAGTATCTTTAAATATTTACATCTTGAATCTAACGGTTAGCTGATATATCTCTAGACAACCAACTTAATGAATAACCATGGAACTTATATTTCAGGCCTCTAATAAATAAACACCAGTGGATTAAAATATATGGACATGGCAACTAAAAAACAATGTTTTAAGAGTATATTAATTACAATCAACTTTTTTTCCCATTTTTGCTTAAAATACAGTGAAAGTACTCTATTGGATGATATTCTATAAAGGCCTCTATAGAGTCTGTTAAGAATACTTTGCAAAACACTATTATCTTGCAAGAGGCTGTCTGGCAGCTCAATTTGTTGGTATAAATAAATTTGGGGAATCTTTATGGATTGCTTAATGTCTGGTTAGATCTACATAATAGGAAATCAGTGAGCATGACTTCAGTTGTGTATCTCTAGCACACAATAAATTAGAGTTGTCAACTGACCTAGTAGTCTTTTTTTGACATGTTGCAATCCCACTGTGATTAGACTGAGTTGCATATCTGGCTGCCAGACTGTGTGAGAAGAAACAGAACAATTAAATAAAAGCATTTCCAACAGCATGCAGCAAAACACACATCACACTATGCAAATGGTTCAACACACTATCACAGGTACACAGTGGTAATTTAACAATGTAATGTATATTCAAAATATAGTCATGTATGATGGATTGACAATGAAATATCAATGAACTAAAGTTAACCAAGTGCTTACAAACAAAACAAATATAATTTAATGTTCAAAGGTCACATTTTAAAATAAAATAATATAATAAATGATAAATGAGCATGATGTTGCTGATTTCACTAAAATGGGTGAGAAATTAAAAGGTTTGTTAATTTTTTTGATAGTTTCCCCCTAAATATACTACAAGAAAGTGTAGCGTTTGCCCCAAATCGTCTTCTGTAATTGAAGTTTAGAAAAGGTTTTCTTTTGTAAAATATGATATCCCACACAAGTTAACTATAAGCTATCTTTTTTGTAGCAAAGGGGGGGAGCCCCTCCATCCTAAAAATCTGTTGTGTTTCTCAGGCACCAGTCTGCAATCCTACTTTATAACCAGCAATGTTGTTTTTGAGGATGGACCATTCAAAAATAACAAAATTGTTAACAACATTATTTTTCTCTTACTTATGTCTTGTACACACGATCCGAATATCGTACGAGAGATCGTATGACTTTTTTCGCTTAATAATCACAAGCAGAAATTAAATAGGTTATTAAAGTCACGAAAATTCATGTACGGCAGAAAAAAAAAAACGGAAGTGATGTCATGTGTTGTAATGTATTTGTATTGTATTTTTGGACAACAACTGTTCTGACTAAATGAAAATCGTACGATCTGGTAGCGTACAAGGAAAATGTTTGTGCATGTCCGATAAAATAATATAGGATGAACTGTCATGATCGGCTCTCGAAAGCTCTGTACCAACGATCTGATTATCATACGATTCTTCCTCTGACGACATTTTTCTTACGATATTCGGATCGTGTGTATGGGCCATTAGCTATGAAGACATAGCCAAGTAGATACAAGGCCATAGTCAAGTCATGAACACAAAACCTCAATAATGCCAATTAATGCAGGCTGCTTAAGCTTTGTGTTAAATGAATGAATGAATGAAAAACTTATATAGCGCGGCACATGCAAACTAAATCACCTCTGTGCGCTAGTTGTTCCTATCTCTCTAGACCATGGGTCTTGAAACTACGGCCCTCCAGTTGTTCAGGAACTACAATTCCCATCATGCCTTGTCATGTCTGTGAATGGCAGAATTTTACAATGCCTCATGGGATGTGTAGTTCCGCAACAGCTGGAGGGCCGTAGTTTGAGGATCCCTGCTCTAGACATCAAAAGAGCAGAGTTTTAATCTGTCTTCTGAAAGTCGGGTGGTTTTCCTCCAACCGAATGCTGGTTGGTAAAGCGTTCCATAGTCTAGGACCTTGTACCGCAAACCTTCTTAATCCCTTGGACTTGTATCTGGCTTTGGGTATCTTGACCAGATTTTGGTCGGTGGATCGCAAAAAAACGCAATTGGAGTTGTGGACTTTTATCTTTTCGCATAGATATTGCAGGGCCTTCCCATGGATGCACTTATGCATCAGACAGAGTGCTTTAAAAGCAATTCTGTCCTTTACTGGCAACCAGTGAAGGGTTCTCAACAAAGGTGAGATTGATTCCCATGTTTTTTTCCCAGTCACAAGTCTGGCGGCCGTATTCTGAACGACTTGCAGACGAGAGATTTGGTACTTTGGGAGTCCGAGGTAAAGGGCATTTGCATAGTCCAGTCTGGAGTTCACAAATATTCCCACTACGACTGCTATGTCTTCTTTAGGAATAAATGGAATAAGTCTGCGTAGTAGGCGCAGCAGATGGTGAGATCCGCTGACGACTGACCCTATTTGTGCATCCATTGTCATGTTAGTGTCGCAAATGACCCCGAGACTTTTGACTTTGGACCTAGGGGTGATGATTTTGCCCAGAATGGGCGGAGGTGTCCAGGTTGTTGCAAGTTGATTCTTACGACTGGCGTGAAACAGAAGAAGTTCTGTTTTGGAACTGTTGAGTTTAAGATAACTCTTTGTCATCCAGTTTTCTATCAAAGAGAGACATTTCTCTAAACTGCGATGATGATCCTTTTTGTTGCAGATGCGAAAATACAGTTGCGATTGTGCCCTCTTTCAGCTGGGAGGGCACTATGCCTTCCTTAAATGACTGGTTTATAAGCTGCGTGATAGGCGGTGCCAGGATGTCGGCACATTCCTTCAGCAGTTTAGTGGGGATGATATCATTGGGTGCTGTGCTGTTTCGCAAAGTACTGATGATATTTTTAGTGGCATCGATGGAGATGGGTTCCAGAGTGAACTTTGTTGATTGTAGAAAATTTCTCTGGGTGTTTTGTGAGAGATTGAGGGGGGGGGTTGAGGGGGGTATTGTTTTGCTGAATGCTTTCCCGGGTTTCTCTCAATTTCATTGATGAAGAAATCCGATAATTCATTGCAAAATACTTGGGTATCTGAATTGGGGGCTTCAAGACAGCCTGGATTCATGGTCTGAGTGACCAGCTTGAAGCATTCGCGGGGACGGTTTTGGGCGCTGTCGATAGCCTTGGAAAAATGATATTTCTTGGCTTTGAAGATTTATTTATGGTATTTTCTTGTTATTTCCTTATAGATGGTGAGGTTCTCATCTGAAGCGCTTCTTTTCCAAGTGGCTTCCGCCCTTCTGCGCTCTTGCTTCAGTAATGACAGCTGGTTGTTGAACCAGCCAGACTTGTTTTTCCGGAGACGGGCTTTGCGTTTCGGCGCTACTTAGTCGGCTGACTGTAATGGGGCTGTATTTATGGCATGCAGTGTTTGAGGCTTTTAGAAGTGGTTGAATTGTTTTTATTTTATTTCCTAAGGTAGATTTGAAGAGTTCCGAATGGAGCTTCTTCTGAGATCTAGTCCAGTGTGTTATCACTGGCTTACAGTGCAGAAAATAAGTATTTGAACACCCTGCTATTTTGCAAGTTCTCCCACTTGGAAATCATGGAGGGGTCTGAAATTGTCATCGTAGGTGCATGTCCACTGTGCGAGACATAATCCCCCAAAAAAATTCCAGAAATCACAATTTATGATTATTTAACTATTTATTTGTATGATACAGCTGCAAAGAAGTATTTGAACACCTGTCTATCAGCTAGAATTCTGACCCTCAAAGACCTGTTAGTCTGCCTTTAAAATGTCCACCTCCACTCCATTTATTATCCTAAATTAGATGCACCTGTTTCAGGTCATTAGCTGCATAAAGACACCTGTCCACCCCATACAATCAGTAAGAATCCAACTACTAACATGGCCAAGACCAAAGAGCTGTCCAAAGACACTAGAGACAAAATTGTACACCTCTACAAGGCTGGAAAGGGCTACGGGGAAATTGCCAAGCAGCTTGGTGAAAAAAGGTCCACTGTTGGCGCAATCATTAGAAAATGGAAGAAGCTAAACATGACTGTCAATCTCCCTCGGACTGGGGCTCCATGCAAAATCTCACCTCGTGGGGTCTCAATGATCTTAAGAAAGGTGAGAAATCAGCCCAGGACTACACGGGAGGAGCTGGTCAATGACCTGAAAAGAGCTGGGACCACCGTTTCCAAGATTACTGTTGGTAATACACTGAGGCCTCGTACACACGATCGGACATATCCGATGAAAACGGTCCGCGGACCATTTCCATCGGATATGTCCGATCGGGAGTTTGATCCGATGGCGTGTACACACCATCGGATCAAATTCTCCGCCGCCGGACGGCGCGGTGACGCGGCGGTAACGTTGACGCCGCCACGTCACCGCCACGTCACCGCACCAGGAAGTTAAAAACTTCCGCGCATGCGCCGAATCCATTCGGCGGCGGCGGTGGGGGACGACATGTCTGCTGGTAAGTGTACTAACCAGCAGACATGTCGGGCGGACAGATTCCACCGGATGGATTTCAAAGCATGCTTTGAAATCTGATTTAAAGTAGAGCCTCTAGGATAGTTATAAATAGATATAGAAATAAAAAGTACCATCATCCTGGAAATTCGATATAGAAACATTGGGTCGAAGGTCCCCAAACCTAGGACCAAACAAAAAAGGGGGGGGCACAGTTGGACTATTGCGGTACATGTAGAATTGGATAACAAGATTACTAAATAAGGATAAAATAATTGTATTAAATACACAGAAGAAAAAACACAATACAGAGCTTAAAATGGTGACGACCAAACATAACGCCAGTATAATAATCCCGGTGGGGAACAAAATAATGCGTTGGGGGTCATGACAATCTTGACCGGTTTCGCGGTATTGACCGCTTCATCAGAAGTATGTCTACAATTAGGTTAAAAAACAATTGGTTATACATAAATTAGGAATACAAGATTTAAATGGGGAGAGGGGGCTCAGCTGCTTACCTAGGTGTATCCCGCAGAGGAGAATCACCGAACGAGGTCCCATGTAGAGGCCATAGGGCAAGAACATGGGGATGGATCTACTAGACAGGTATGTAGAGTGAAAGATATTAATAATTAATATAGGGAGGGCCTGGTCTTGGGAAAAAATAAAAAAATAAAAAATATAGAGGGGGGGGAAGGGATTAGTGCAAGACCACGCGTGTTGAATATACGTGATAAAAGGGTAAAAAATAAAGTGGGGATGTGGATGGAGGACAGGGAAGAGGGGGAAAGGGAGAGGGTGGAGAGTAGAGGGAAAGAAAGGAATGGGAAAGGGGTGGGGAGATAAGTGGGGGGGGTAGAGGGGTGGTGAGAAATGGGGAGAGTGGAGCAGGGGCAAAAGAAGGAAAGGAAAGGAAGAGATAAGGGTGGAGGAAGGAGGGGGGACGGAAGAGGGAGGAGAGAAGAGGGGGGAGGTGGTGGGAGGAATAGGGGGGGGAAGGGGGTATATGTACCTAATGCAAAGAAGGATGGTGATTCATAGAAGGTGCCCCAAGGATAGGGGCCCAGCTTGAACATGTGCTGAAAACATATGTTGAGTTGGAGAAACATCCTCAACCGTAGTGAGTACGTATGAAGGAGGGGAGGCGTCACGGTAATGATGCCAGCCACTAACACCTAAAAGAAAAAAAAGTGTATAATAAAGGATTATGATCCGTGGAAGGGGAAGGGGCGGGGGGGGGGATGGGAGGACAACCAGGGCAGGTATGAACAGACAGCTATATGCAAGTAAGTGGGTAACTTACTGTGGATTGGGTAGATCACACAGTGATCCCGAGAATCGGCATCCCTTTCGCTGTGAGTAAAAGCATCCACATGGAGTGTGCCTTAAATAGCCCCAGAACAGGAAACCAAGTGAAAGGTTACAGCCCCGGGGGCGGGGCTGTTGACCTCACCAGGGTGATTAACCATCGGAGGACTTGCCAGGGATGGCAAAACCTCACCTGGAGCTGACGGGGGATAGCAAGCAGCTGAGCCCTAATGAAGGGAATAATTACAATTAAACAACATAAGAAATAAAATAAACAATTTAAAAGAAGAATATAATAGTTAGACATAGCATATAAATACAGTACACATTGTATGATGGTGCCTCATGGATAATGGACACCAGGGTGGACCAGCAAAACGAATCTTGAGTGCTATAAGCATATGTGGGCAAGAACTTTAAATGGTGGCATACTGTAGCCCATAGCGGCAACCGCTAGCCATAAGGGATAGCCCAAATGGGGGCAGAGGATTAGAGTTCGAGATGGTAGAGAAAAAAGGGAAATGCTCAATGTGTCCTCGCAATGATAATTGGTGTTGGGCAAACTGAGCATGGGTCTTCTTTTAAATTGTTTATTTTATTTCTTATGTTGTTTAATTGTAATTATTCCCTTCATTAGGGCTCAGCTGCTTGCTATCCCCCGTCAGCTCCAGGTGAGTTTTTGCCATCCCTGGCAAGTCCTCCGATGGTTAATCACCCTGGTGAGGTCAACAGCCCCGCCCCCGGGGCTGTAACCTTTCACTTGGTTTCCTGTTCTGGGGCTATTTAAGGCACACTCCATGTGGATGCTTTTACTCACAGCGAAAGGGATGCCGATTCTCGTGTGATCTACCCAATCCACAGTAAGTTACCCACTTACTTGCATATAGCTGTCTGTTCATACCTGCCCTGGTCGTCCTCCCATCCCCCTCCCCGCCCCTTCCCCTTCCACGGATCATAATCCTTTATTATACACTTTTTTTTCTTTTAGGTGTTAGTGGCTGGCATCATTACCGTGACGCCTCCCCTCCTTCATACGTACTCACTACCGTTGAGGATGTTTCTCCAACTCAACATATGTTTTCAGCACATGTTCAAGCTGGGCCCCTATCCTTGGGGCACCTTCTATGAATCACCATCCTTCTTTGCATTAGGTACATATACCCCCTCCCCCCCCCTATTCCTCCCACCACCTCACCCCTCTTCTCTCCTCCCTCTTCCGTCCCCCCTCCTTCCTCCACCCTTATCTCTTCCTTTCCTTTCCTTCTTTTGCCCCTGCTCCCATCTCCCCATTTCTCACCACCCCTCTACCCCCCCCACTTATCTCCCCACCCCTTTCCCATTCCTTTCTTTCCCTCTACTCTCCTCCCTCTCCCTTTCCCCCTCTTCCCTGTCCTCCATCCACATCCCCACTTTATTTTTTACCCTTTTATCACGTATATTCAACACACGTGGTCTTGCACTAATCCCTTCCCCCCCCCCCTCTATATATTTTTTTTTTTCCCAAGACCAGGCCCTCCCTATATTAATTATTAATATCTTTCACTCTACATACCTGTCTAGTAGATCCATCCCCATGTTCTTGCCCTCTGGCCTCTACATGGGACCTCGTTCGGTGATTCTCCTCTGCGGGATACACCTAGGTAAGCAGCTGAGCCCCCTCTCCCCATTTAAATCTTGTATTCCTAATTTATGTATAACCAATTGTTTTTTAACCTAATTGTAGACATACTTCTGATGAAGCGGTCAATACCGCGAAACCGGTCAAGATTGTCATGACCCCCAACGCATTATTTTGTTCCCCACCGGGATTATTATACTGGCGTTATGTATGGTCGTCACCATTTTAAGCTCTGTATTGTGTTTTTTCTTCTGTGTATTTAATACAATTATTTTATCCTTATTTAGTAATCTTGTTATCCAATTCTACATGTACCGCAATAGTCCAACTGTGCCCCCCCCTTTTTTGTTTGGTCCTAGGTTTGGGGACCTTAGACCCAATGTTTCTATATGCTTTGAAATCTGTCGGGTGGAGAAATCTGTCCGCTAGCCCATACACACGAGCGGAGATGTCTGCTGAAACGGTCCATCGGACCGTTTTCAGCGGACATATCCCCTCGTGTGTACGAGGCCTAAGACGTCATGGTTTGAAATCATGCATGGCACGGAAGGTTCCCCTGCTTAAACCAGCACATGTCAAGGCCCATCTTAAGTTTGCCAATGACCATTTGGATGATCCAGAGGAGTCATGGGAGAAAGTCATGTGGTCAGATGAGACCAAAATAGAACTTTTTGGTCATAATTCCACTAACCGTGTTTGGAGGAAGAAGAATGATGAGTACCATCCCAAGAACACCATCCCTACTGTGAAGCATGGGGGTGGTAGCATCATGCTTTGGGGGTGTTTTTCTGCACATGGGACAGGGCGACTGCACTGTATTAAGGAGAGGATGACCGGGGCCATGTATTGCGAGATTTTGGGCAACAACCTCCTTCCCTCAGTTAGAGCTTTGAAGATGGGTCGAGGCTGGGTCTTCCAACATGACAATGACCCGAAGCACACAGCCAGGATAACCAAGGAGTGGCTCTGTAAGAAGCATATCAAGGTTCTGGCGTGGCCTAGCCAGTCTCCAGACCTAAACCCAATAGAGAATCTTTGGAGGGAGCTCAAACTCCGTGTTTCTCAGTGACAGCCCAGAAACCTGACTGATCTAGAGAAGATCTGTGTGGAGGAGTGGGCCAAAATCCCTCCTCCAGTGTGTGCAAACCTGGTGAAAAACTACAAGAAACGTTTGACCTCTGTAATTGCAAACAAAGGCTACTGTACCAAATATTAACATTGATTTTCTCAGGTGTTCAAATACTTATTTGCAGCTGTATCATACAAATAAATAGTTAAAAAAATCATACATTGTGATTTCTGGATTTTTTTATTTTTATTATGTCTCTCACAGTGGACATGCACCTACGATAACAATTTCAGACCCCTCCATGATTTCCAAGTGGGAGAACTTGCAAAATAGCAGGGTGTTCAAATACTTATTTTCTGCACTGTAGGTGTTTTTATCAATGGAGGAATTTTGGAAATTCTGAATTTAATTGCATGGTGATCTGTCCATGGCAATGGTTCATTTTCCAAAATGCTTATTTCCAGATCTTGTCTGAAAATTAGGTCGAGTGTGTGACCTGAAGCATGTGTGGGCCCACATACTAGTTGCTGTAGCCCTAATCCTTCCAGGTGGTCAATACAGGCGTCGGCCACGGGATCCTGTGAGGAGTTGGCCCAGAGATTGAAGTCCCCGAGCAGCAAAAGACGTTTGCTGTTAAGGGTATAAGTGGAGATAAACTCTGTCAATGATGGTAGAAGCTGTGATTTTGGCCCGGGTGGTCTATAGCAGAGAAGAATGTGGACGGTCTCCTGGGGATTTGTTTGCAGTTGCAGAGTAAGGGTTTCCATGAATGGACGAGGGTTTTGAAGTAAATATACTAGGGATCATGGATGCACATATTAAATAATATAATTGCACATAAGAAAGCAAATGTATTTGATATGTTTTACACAATTTTCCTCAGAAATATAATCTTGGGGAAGTTTCACTTTGCAAAAAAAAAACAAAAAAACAATCACATGCAAGGAAAAAACCTTTCCACAGGCCCTGCGTATAACACGCAGGCACAGTTTACCCTCTATTTTCAGGGTAAAAAAGTGAGTGTTATACGCCAATAAATACAGTATAATGTTTATTGTTTGTGCATACTGTACATGATTCCTAGTGGCAATAACATTAAGCTTAAGCAGTCTGCATTATTGTCTTTATTAAATCAACCAAATTGCAATAAAGTAATCTTAGCTGGGCAATGTATGCAACTGTAAAGTTCTCTAGGGTAACTTTATTTAAGAACATTTCCTTTATCAATAAACTAGTGTTATTAATCTGTAAATTCTTTGACACAGGCAGATTACTTTTAATGCAAATGTGTCTATACTTTGTACATTTGACAAATGTTTTTTGAGTAATTACAAGGAATTACAACAAGCTAAACAGAGATGCCATCTATCAGGAAGGAAGCATATTTTATCTGTCCAACCATAATATAAGAAAGCTAATACATGTACAATCAGCACTGTTCATGGCTGCTGGTTTGCATCAATCAAGATAGTGCAAAAAAAAGGCTGAATCTTTAAATGCTTTAGCTAAACTAAAGACTTAAAGCATTCTTCTCCTTGCATCACGAAAAAATGAGAACACACATTTAAACAGATTCATTAAATAAACCAATGCAAAGTGGAAAGTACATACTGAAGTACTTACAGCAACCAATTAAAATCTGTGTTTTCTAATTTATTATGAACAAAGTCAAATATGAATGGTTGCTATAGGTTGCTCTTGAACTTTGGATAGCTGCATTTGTTTGAAAAAAATGTATATAATTCAAAGATCATATAAAGTATGATAAAAAAATAAAAAAAATTACACTTTTCAAAACAGGCTTCAATACAGTTGTCACGTGGTGCTTTATTCTGTAGTTTTTAGTAGGACTCGTATTATGCATAATAATATAAACCTTTTTTAACCCCTCCAAAAAACAGGAAAAAACAGAACATGTTGAGGGAATTTCTCTCCATAATCCCAGGCTCCTATTGATCTAAAACAGGGGGCATGGAAATACTGCTCAAACAGTACATTGACTTGTTTTGTAAGTGACAACGTCAGCTCAGTTTGTTATTACTGCAGTAACAATTGGCTTGGCGATCTGAAAATCCATTGTACAACCTGTTGTGAACTTGTTATTCAATTAAATGCAAGTCCCCCTACAATACTGTAATTAGACTTCAAATTACTTGAGGGGAGGGGGGACTCAACACTGAAATGTTTTTATAGTCACATTATTTATACACATGAAAACAATAGAGGAAGGTGAAGGTCTGATTAAAACTGAGGTCGTAAACCATAACAACATTTGGAACAAATTCTCAAAAAATAACTCCTGAAATATACTAGAAATACAAAGAAACATATTTCATATTTATTGAGGTAAACATGTTTGTCTTCACCAACATTTTCAGAGGGGGGGGGGGGGTCCTGCTTTGCAGCAATATGGCCCATAGTTTTGAATCCCAATCCCTCTGCTTTCTTTGGGTATACTAGTTTCCTTCCACACTCCAAAGACCTGCTGGTAGGATAAATAGCCTCAGTCTATATTGTCCCCAAGTATGTGTGTATGTGAGATAGGGACCTTAAATTGTAAGCTCCTTGAAGGCATGGACTGAAAATAAAATGTAGTTAATGTAGAATGTGTAAAGCAGTGCATAAATTGATGGCTCTAATCACAGGATCAGCACCTTAACATAAATAATGTTTCGCTTCTGAAATGGTAATATGGCAGTCATTTAGAATCCGTGGACACTATGAGTTGATTTACTAACATTGGAGAGTGCAAAATCTGGTGCAGCTGTGCATGGTGGCCAATCAGCTTCTAACTTAAGCTTGTTCGCTTAAGCTTTGACAATAAAACCTGGAATTGGATTGGTTTCTATGCATAGCTGCACCAGATTTTGCACTCTCCAGTTTTAGTGAATCAACCCCTATGTGAGTGCCTTCAAACCAATCCTATTTTACACAGATAGTTCATAAAAGTATATTTATAGGCATTTCCTATTTCTTTTTTTTTTTTTAATTTTCCATATAATCCTTATTTCAGAATCTTCAAAATGCACACAGTATGTTCTTACTCAAGTCCACTCCCAATATTCAGACAAATCATGTACATTTCAGTGCTGATGAATGTCAAGCAATTCTAGTCATTAAGAATACACTAATTGGCAGAATTTTTGAACAAAGGAAAAGGCTAAAAACAAATACATGCTTGGTAGAAAAAACACATAGCTTGAGTTATTTTCTAAAAGTGCCATACCTTGACTGCATATCTTGTTGCGTTTTGGGCTGGCTGCCTTCGGCAGGAGGGGGGGAGTGAGACACGTGTTGCTGGAGCTCCACCAATGACTGATAATACTGTTGCTGTTGATGCTGCTGTTGCTTGAAACGTGATAGACTGAAAAACAGTCCTAAGATGGCTTTCAGATTTCCATTCTTTATTTCTGTAGTTAAAAAAAAAAAATACACCAAAATAAGTTAAATAATAATAACTCTTGCAAGCAAGTGCAGTTTACAACCATTTTGCACCTGTAATAACAGTAATTAGTCAATTCATTGTGCTTCTCCTCTTCCCTAAATGCTAAAAGTTATCTGAATAAAAAAAAACGATTGTGAATGGGGTGCAAGTTTTATTGCTGTCTATGCCACCAGTAGGTGACAAAGTGATGGGAAATCCAAAATGTCACAGTTGTCGCCAAAACAAGAGACAAGATTCTCAAATGGGTAAACATGTTCCTGTAAGAACTAAAAGTAGATTTCCAATGCCACTCTCCCCTATAGGAAACTATAGGAAACATACATGCCCATCAAGACTGTCTAACCAAATTCCCAAATATACATGATCGTGGATTGTTCATTCTGATATCTTCAATCCATCATCAGTGGAGCAATGGCTTTAAATTTAGCTTGACGTCCTCCCCCTCTGCGTTAGCCTGGCTCTGCCTGCTTTCCACAGTACACTATAGAAGTCTAGGAGAAGTTGTCCCTTAAAAGTTATTAGTCTACCATATTCCAAAATTTCAATTAAATCTGTAATCTTAAAGTGCTATATTACTTTTGACATGTCTTCCTATTTTGTACATTTTGTTTGAGGGAGTAGTGTGTATTCTGTAAAATGTTCCTCCGTACGTAAATGTTGTACCCCGTCGAGGTTCTCGGCCGGCCGTCAGATTCGGTGACCAGCCCGTCGGGAAAGGCGACCAGCCATTCATCCCGACGGGCCGTCGAGCAAATAGAGAACCTGCTCTCTATTTGCTCGACGGGTTTCCCGACGGGCTGGGCTCGGTGAATCCGTACACACGGCCGAGGTTCTCGGCAGAATGAGGATCCCAGCGAGGTTCTCGCTGGTTTCTGCCGAGAACCTCGGCCGTGTGTACGGGGCTTCAGAGATGTGGCAACAGGATTATTAGCTATGGTTAAACAATACCACATAAAAAATTACAAATAAATATATGCAGACAATAATGTAATCTACCGGTTTAACCATATTCTCTATGGACTCCAAGTTTTATTGAAATACTTATTGAACCCCTGTTGGCATATGCAAGCTGGTGTAGGGGCTAGAGCAGAATTGATCACATTTTTACACTCACATAAATGAATCTCAATATTTTCTTAGCATGCAAGGTAATCTGTGGTCCACCATCAATCCCAATAAGCATACCTTGGTACATTGTATATTAGAATGACCTAACATTGATTTAAGAAACCGAGTGACATGTGACTAGAATGAGTGCACATAGAAAAGTACTTAAAATATTCCTTCTAAAGTTTCCCCTATGTTTTAAGACAAATAACTGTGATAAGTCCATATAGTTCATAATAAAACACTTTGAAAGCAGCCCAGTGAAGATGAGAAGCAACTCTTGGGATAGCTGAGGGAAAAGCACAGAGGCACCACTCTAAGTGCAGTATAGTAAATTAATTTTAATGAGCAAATTAAGCGTACATACTCAAAAGAGTTGGGTTAAAAAACAGGTCATAAGTTGTCAGATCGTCCGGGAAGGGGAGTTCATCTGACACATTTAGAGAGCATATAAGCCCTTATCCAACATCTTTAGGCCTGGAGAAGGAGTGCATGCTCCGTAAATGCGTCGCCTATTGGTCCACTGCTAACCGGGAAGTGTCGTCATCCACCCAGCCCACCACTAACGCGAAAGTGTTGTCATCCACCCGACCCACCACTAATCTGGAAGTGTCGTCATCCACCCAGGTCCCTGTGTGCTTGAGGTCCAGGAAGCATCTGCGAACACTGGCGCAACCCGCTCCACTACATCAGCTTAATAGCCAACGGATGAACTCCCCTTCCCGGACGATCTGACAACTTAAGTCTGACATGACTGTTTTAACCCTACTCTTGTGAGTATGTACGCTTAGTTTGCTCATTAAAACTAATTTACTATTCTGCACTTAGAGTGGCGCCTGCTTTTCCCTCAACCAAAATGAGTGCACATGTGGGCATATCCATAGCGCATGAAATAATCTGCCTTTCTGACCACAGGCATGAAAACAAAGTGAATAGTGTTTACTTTCAACGTTTATTATTGTAGAGGAGTATACTATATCTGATGATAACGTTTAAGTTAGATAAGTCTATCTTTGGAGATTTCCGTTCACTTTTGAATTTTTTTATCTGCTTCCAGGACACAGAAAAAAAAATACATAAATAGACAGGATTTTAAAGCAACCCTGTCACTAGATTATCATAATGAATGGTATATTCAAAAACTAGGACCACAAACAATTACAAATGTTAAGGCTACAACTGAAAATATTTATTGGCATAGGTACACAATAATTAAAGCATGGTTATGTGAATGAAGAAGGAACGGGAGAATACAGACATATGGCTTCAGTACTGGTCTCATCTTTGGCTGTGACAAGGGGGCAGAGGGGGCTACCCTGAGCACTGGTATGATGCGAGTTGGAGAGACATTTTTGCTAGGAGGGGAGATTGGGGGGGGGGGATTTGTGCAGGGAGAATTTGTGCTGGGAGGAGGATTTGTGCTCATGAGAAAATTTGGGGGGAGGGGGAGTTGTGCTAATAGGGGCACCCCCCCCCCCCCCATTTGTTCTAGGGGGGTTGGGAGCAGGGGACAGGATTTGTGCTAGTAAGGAAAATCTTTATGGAGGGTTGTGTTAAGAAGGGTAATGGGGGGGTTGGGCTAGTAGGGATGATTGGAGGAGGGGAGATTTGTGTTAGGAGGGGAAATTGTGGGGGGTTGTGCTAGGAGGGGAAATTTAAGGGTAATTGGGGAAGGATTTGTTCCCATGGGGAAATATGAGGGGGGGGGGGGGGATTTCCGCTAGGAAGAAAGATTTGCGTCCCAATTTATGGGGAATTGGGGTTGTACATTACTGATGAATACAAATAATATATGAATGTGTACTTTAAAGCGGAGTTCCACCCAAAAATTGAACTTCCGCTTATCCTACTCCTCACCCCCTTACATGCCACATTCCTCCTTCCGCCGAGAGGCTGGTTAGGCGATTAAGCTTAATCGCCTACAGCAGCCTCTCCCTGTAGGCGATCGCCTGGGACACATGACAGGTCCCATGCGATCGCCTGTCCAATCATCGGCGCAGTGCTGCTCGCGCATGCGCAGTGGGTGCCTGGCCGTGAAGCCGAAGGCTGTCACAGCTGGGTGCCCACAGTTACGATGAGGACGCCGGCCGGGGAGGGGGGGGAGGAGCGGAGCCCCGGCCGGTGCGTTGCTGGAATGCTGGAGCAGGTAAGTGATTGTTTATTAACCACTTGCTTACTGGGCACATAAACCCCCTTTGTGCCCAGGCGAAATTTCAGCTTCTGGCACTGCGTCGCTTTAACTGACAATTGCGCGGTCGTGCAACGTGGCACCCAAACAAAATTGGCGTCCTTTTTTCCCCCACAAATAGAGCTTTCTTTTGGTGGTATTTGATCGCCCGTGCGGTTTTTATTTTTTGCGTTATAAACAAAAAAAAAGCGACAATTTAAAAATAAATATATATTTTTTACTTGTTGCTATAGTAAATATCCCAATTTTTTTTTTTTTTTTATATTTTTTTTTCTCAGTTAAGGCCGATACGTATTCTTCTACTTTAAAAAAAAAAAAAAAAAAAAAAAATCACAATAAGTGACTGCTTTGCGCAAAAGTTATAGCACCTAAAAAATAGGGGACAGAATTATGATTTGTGCAGATGGCTCACCCCAAAACTTTAAAACAGAATACAAACAGATAATATAGTCCCGAAAGGCCACTCCAGCCAAACTCCTCCCCACAATAGTAAGGTCGTGAACTTGGTATGTATACACACACGGCAGGACTTTTTTTCAGCCAACAAACACAAACGTAGTGACGTAATAGATGTATTAAGTGTTTTTTCTGCTCTTTACGGCCACCCTTTGGGCAACTTCTGCTATTGTTGTCTGGTCTTTAGCATTGGTTCTGATAATGCGTGTTTGTACTTTGGACTTTAGTCCAATGAACTTGTGCATACACAATCGGATTAGCCATCATAGAACATGTGTTGCCGCAAAGTTTGTCTGTTCTCACAGCGAACATTTGTCCGATGAAAAAGCGAAAAAAGATTATCCGATAGAGTGTACACACCTTCGGATTGTCCGCTAAAACCGGGTCCGTTGGACAATTGTTCTTAAAAAGTCAGTGTGTATGGGCCTTAAGATTGCAGACCCTACAATAGAAGGACTATCATTCAGTGAGAGGTAGCAGACATGTGTGCTGTGGAGTCATCCTTAATTCTAAACTCTTTATCTGAATATTTATGGGATCTTAGACAGGATGCCTGGACATACCAAAAAATTCAAACAACAAATTCTTTAAATAAACGTATTTTATTTGAATAAATACACACAATTTTTTTTATTTTTTGGGGGATAAAATTTGGCCGCGGCATATACTATTGGTTTTATTAAAATCACATATTCATAAAACATCAATAAATATTTTAAAATAACTCCAGCCAAATATTTAACATAAAATCCAGCTCAGCCACTACGACTCGAGCTGAAAAGAATCAGCCTTTAAATATTCCACACAAAACTGTCCCCCTTTGCCATATTGACAAAGTGGACCTTACCACATAGTGTAGCCATGACAAAGGGAAGGGGGGGGGTGAATTTACTCTGTTGATCCTCTTCAGAACGACTGGCCCCAGACCTCCTGGACTAGCCCTTTAAATAGGGACCCCCTAAGCTTCTGGAAGGTTCTATGGGGTCAGTTGACCCCAATTGACTTATCCTGTGCCCAGGAGACCCCAATATTTTTCCCCAGTAACCAGCCAGCTACACCAATCCCCATCTTTCCCGCCTGACTGACCTTACTGACCTATCCTAAAGTCAGGAATTTTTCCCCAGCAACTGGCTAATTGACCAATCCCGAGCCTTCCCGCCTGCTTACCCAAGGGGAAACCTAGACACTGCTCCTGCCAAGAATTCCATAAGAAAAGGGGGAGCCCTAAAACAGTCTTATCCCCTTTTCCTTGCATTATAGGCCAGTGATTCGACAAAGGGTCAGAATGGCAGCTTGGTAATCAACATTTCCAGAAGAGAATTTCTCTCATGAATTCTATACTTTGTACATGTCTCTCCAGTCTGCATGTAGAACGATTAATTCATTTGCCAGCTCAGCAACTAAAATGCTTAGAGGCACCCTTGCCATGGCATATGAAAAGCAACAAAAAGCAGAACGTTTTGCTAACATCTCACCTTGGTGTGTTATGTGTCATATCATTCTCTGTTCCCTCTCAAAATATTATTCATGTAACATAGTCAGTGAATAGAAAATGTAAAGAAGCCAGCTAAAACTTGTCAGCCTTCTGTTTGTTTTTAAAGGATTATCCATGGCCTCAGTTCCCTGCTATTTTTTTCACCGTCCTCCAGAGAACTTCTGTTGTCCACACATGACCTGTAATAAGCCGTGTGTGAAGGTACTCAGCGTTTCTTCATTTTTATCTAAACAGAACTCTGAAACACAACACTCCTAATCCCAAACAGACCTCCACCTTAGTCATGCAGTTTGGAGTCATGTTGAAAGCTCAAATTAAAATCACAATATGAACTAAAGAAATAAAAATATGAACTCGCAGTGACCAACCTGTACCATAAAGAAGTATTGGACCTATGCTTAAATGTTAGCTCTCTTGCTGAGATGGATAAATATTAGAACGACTGAAGTACTTCAAATGTATGTAAACCCCAAATATTTTTCAGTATGTTTGGCACTGTGCCTCACTGTATGCATTATAAAATTATACAGGCCGCTTGTTTGGCCCTCCCCCTTTCCTGACCTATTGGGTTGCATGCTCCGATAAGGGTCTGGTAAGGATTTTGGGGGGAACCCCACGTCATTTTGTTTTCTTAATTCTTCATTGCCAATTCTATTTTTTTTATTTAGTTGGCAGTGGGTCCTGCTGCCAGCTGATCAGTGGCGGGCCGTCCCTATCCATGCATCCGGTCCCCTGATCTACATATCAGGGTGCCGGACTATCCATTCCAACAGTGAGTGAGTTTTTTTTTGAAGCATCAGATTACAGCCAGAGGCTCTAATAGGCTTCAAAAAAGGGTGTTCTTGGGGTGCAGAGCGCCCCGATCCCAACCGGTTGTGTGACGATTCATTTTCACTATTTTCACATTAAAGCTCCTCCCCATCATTAAGAAAGCAGGTCGTTAGACCCGTTTCCAGATTGGCCAAAGCGGCAGGCGAATCTATTGGATGCCTAGCGCTTAGAATGGAGGAAGAGAGGAGACACACTGCAGAGGAAGCCGCCAGGGGAGCGTGCATCGGGGGCCACTACCCATGGCCCTGGGAGAGAAGGAGAGAACATCACAGCTTGCCAGCCCTAGATCCTGTAGTTGCCTGACAGCCAGCCACCGGGGGTTGGGGCACTCTCAGTGCTGCACCACCAGCCTCCCGGAGAGGGGGGAGTGGTGTCAGTGCTGCGGCCGCTCAGGGGGGGTGGGGTGCTGTCACCAGCCCCCCATGAACGAAAAACCCACCAGCCGCCACTGTAGCTAATGTGTCATTGGTTGCTAATGATGCGGCGGCTACCTGCTCCTTAACTAATATGTTGTTTACTGGATGTCAAAAAAGTAGTTTCTGTACTACTTTTGGCGATTTTGGGGTGCGATTTTCATTGACATCTGTGCAGAAACCCACACAACTGTCTCTGAAATCGTCCCCGAAATTGGGACTGACATGCGGGAATGAAATTGTGTGAGTTCAGCTGAACTTGCGCAAGTTCATTCCCGCAGTCAGTGTAAACCAGGGATACACATACTTTAAAACAGATCAAACTAATTATATATTAACATAATATGTTGAAGACCACAGGCATATTTAAAAAGTAGTAATTGCAACATTCACCAAACACGCAATGCAGGTGAATCTTTCTGGTTCGAAATGCCAATAATTGATTCACCTTTAACACATTTTTGGTGAATGTCAAATGTACTGTTTTATACACAAGTCCAAACAGATCCATTTGTAGGGCATTATGTTGTTACTTTTTGGTTAGGGGTGTGGCTGAAAGCATCTCAGCCTGGCCATATTCAGCTCGAATGTCATCCACTTCCTGTTGAACCAATCAAATCTTGAGTTGTGTATAGCCCAGTTGGCCCCACTGTTTCTTGCCGGAACAATAACTGCATCCAGTCAGTTTACGTATTTAGATTGCACTGGAGATTCTTTCATCCAAGCTGTATAGCGTGATTGGTGGGATTTATTGATTTTCTTTTGTTCAATCCACTGGCCGAATGAAAGATTTCTAGCTGTGTATGGCTAACAATAGTTCTGTAGATGCTGAATAGATAGATTTGATGCACCGAGCAGTTATATTTTGTCTGGATTCCAGATGGTTAGCACATAAAATAATACAATGGAAAATTACAGTTTGAACATTCTTTGTCTAAATATTTTATTTGTTGGTATTTATTTGTTGGTATTATGTTTTTCTCTAAAAGTTGACCTATTCTTACATGTTACTTGATAAAGATTGATAGGTAAAGAGTAAGGCCTCGTACACACGATCAAATCTGTCTGCTGGAAACGGTCTGCTAGACCGTTTCAGCAGACAGATTAGATCGTGTGTACGGGCAAACAGA
This sequence comes from Rana kukunoris, assembly GCA_029574335.1. NCBI lineage: Eukaryota > Metazoa > Chordata > Amphibia > Anura > Ranidae > Rana > Rana kukunoris. Next base: position 203,031,197 of record CM056051.1, read on the forward strand.
CGGATTTGGCCACCCGACAGATTTCAAAGCATGCTTTGAAATCTGTCGGCTGGGAACCCTTCCGCCCGACATGTCTGCTGGTTAGTATGCTAACCAGCAGACATGTCTTCTCGCACACGCGCTGAATGATTTTGACGCATGCGCGGAAGTGTTTTACTTCCTGGTGCGGTGACGTGGCGGCGTCAACGTCACCGCCACGTCACCGACACGTCAGCGCGCTGTCTGCTGGCGGGGATTTTGGTTTGCTCGTGTGTACATGCGAGCAAACCAAAATCCCAGCAGACAGATCTGTTCAAATCGGTCGGTCCGACCGATTTGAACAGACTCATTTAATCGTGTGTACGAGGCCTTACAGGGAAGCAGAACTTATACTGCACATGCCGCATAGGTAAAAAAAAATTCATGCAGGATAACCCCCCATCTGCTATAAAATGAAATTAGGCCAGGAAAATGCAGAAAAAAGCAATGAGTCAATCATCGAAGTTTCACGCCCCCCCCCACCTTTTTCTCCTCCTTTCTCATCAGACCATAAGGCCGCGTACACACCACTAAATAAATCCGATCAAATCGGTCTGACAGACCGTTTTGATCGGATTTGTCTGCTGGGCTATTTTGGTTTGATCGCTGTACACACGATCAAACCAAAATCCTCGCCGGCAGACAGCGCGGTGACGTGGCGGTGACGTTGACTCCGCCACGTCACCGTCACCAGGAAGTAAAATACTTCCACGCATGCGTCAAATCCATTCGACGCATGTGCGGGCAGATATGTCCGCTGGTTAGTGTACTAACCAGCGGACATGTCGGACCGACGGGTTCCCAGCAGACAGATTTTAAAGCATGCTTTAAAATTTGTCTGCTGGAAAAACCTGTCTGTCCGCCCATACACACGATCAAATTTGTCTGCTGAAATGGTCCGTCAGACCGTTTCCAGCAGATAAATTTGATCGTGTGTACGCAGCCTAAGACATGATTCGTCCGAGTGCAACATATGTGGTCAATGGGGTCAGCGGGACATAGGACAGGGTCAGCAGAGCAGAGAATGAAACGGCACTGGTGGGCACTGATGACGCTGCACTGATAGTGGGCACTGATGGGCACTGATTAGCATTGATAGGCGGCACTGATGGGCACTAATAGTGGGCACTGATAGGTAGCACTGATGAGCAGCTTCAGTATTTGCAGTGACTAGGGATGTCCCTATACCGATACTTGTATCGGTACCGACACAGAGCATTTCAGAGCAAATGCTTCACCCGATACCTAGGCAGTCAGGGTGATCAGTGCGGCAGGGAAGTTGCAAGCACTGATCTGCCCCCTTTTCAGCTGCTTTAGTTAAAGTTATACAGTGGTGAGCAGTGCTTGTATCTCCCCCCAAAGCCGCACCTGTGTTTACGATGCTTCAGTTTATGAATGGAGAGGAGCTTCTCTCCATTCATTTTAGCTGAGGCTGCAGAGAAAGGGACTGGAAAATCTGCGTCCTTACTTCTTTGTCTCAAAGGGGAGATGTCAGGGCTCTGTTAAGACCCCTGATATGTCACCAAAGACCCCCAACAGGGCTGATAAAAAAAATAAAAAAATTGCAATAAATGAAAAAAATAAAAAAATATTGTAAAAATAAAAATTGTAAAACAAAAAATACTGCCACTGTCACATGACATTAAAAAAAAAGTATCCGTAATCGGTATCAGCGAGTACTTGAAAAAAGTATCGGTACTTGTACGGTCTTAAAATAGTGGTATCGGGACAATTCTAGTAGTGATTTTTAGTATTTCATTTTAAATGATCAAAGAACCTCTTTAGGTTTTTACTGTAAACCACCCCCTTTATTTTACCTTTACAGAAAATATAAGCCACCTGCTATTGCAGAAAAAAGATTCATAATCTTGGATAGATTATGATAAATAAAATCATCAAATATATGAGGTTGATTTAGCAGCAGCAAATTTGATCATAACACATAACATTTTAATAGTTACACTGGGGTTATTTATGTATTCACATTAGGAGATCTAAAACGGGCTGAGAGCAATAGAAGTAAGATTTTCAAGAATACGTATTTGAAAATATTTTGTTTTCTTTTTAAACCAGAAATTAGTGTTACTTTAAATGATCTGTGATCTCATAAGGACAACAGCAGGAATGACTTGGGAAAGCATCACTGCCTTGCTCTCCGACTACTGATTTTAGTACTTTTCTGTGGCAGTTATCACAATGATGACAACATATTCAGTTCCTTTTTTTTTTTTTTAGGACAGAATGTCTGATATGATGGAAATTCAGGGCACACATATATATTCACCTAAATGCTGTATTATTTCAACAGTTTTAAACTTGAAACCATCTTTGGTGCTGTTTAAGAAGCTTCAGATAGGGTATGAACACAGACAAAACATTCAGGGGATACCTTTCTGAGCAGAGCCAAGTACATTGGTGACTCAGACATGCATCAGCCGGCTGACATTTGTTCTGATTAAGGTAGCTGTACTAAAATAAAGATTACACATTATGGAAAAACTGATACATTTCAGTAATTATACTTTCCTGCAAAGACAAACAGCTTCTGAAGTTAGACTTGCCCACTTTTTTTTCTATTGCAGAACAGCTTTTGTCGGGATTCTGAAGACTTTATTTTGATTCATTTAAGGGATCTGATAAATTTTACAAGACATTGCCTTGGAGCCAGAAAAGACGAGATATGATCAAATACGATTTCACACGCAGATGTGAATACCATTTTATTGTGACTTAGATGTGAATAACACTTTATTGTACTATCCTGAAAGGAAGTGTCTTCCCATTGCCTTTGTCTTCAGTCTTTAAAGTTCGATTTGGCACCGCTACCAACCACAAACAGTAACATTTTTCTTGAGGCATTGGTTTCAGAGCAAGAAATATGAAGAAAAGCTTAGTAGTAATTTGCGTTACATTATTTCCTGTGGCTAATAATACTCTTTACAGCTTACAATGACTTGAAATTTTGAAAGATATAATGCATAAAGTAAATTACTGTACCGCTTTGCTTTGGGGTTTATGGTTATTACTTCATATTTTTTATTTGTTAAGTTTAAAACAGAATTGAAGCTAAAATATATATTTTTTCCATTATGGATGGAGTGAGGGACAATTACAACCCTATTTTTTATTTATTTTTGCTGTCTGTGTCCCATTGGGGAGATGTCCCTTCACTTTCAGTCCCACAGCCATAACAGAAAGCGAGAGGAAATCTCTCCAAACTAAGGGAAAGCCCTGATAGCCACCAGGGTCACCAGAACAGGTGTAATCATTGAAAGATTTCCCTTCTACTCCTGTCCTGGTAACCATACAAAATTTGGGATTTTCTTTCACTTTTATGTGATAATGGTAAACATGACAAATGGAAAGGGGACACAGACAGCAATAAACGACTTGAACCACTTGCCGACCAACCCCCATCATTATACTTTGGCAGGTCGGCTAGTTTCCGCAAATCATTGTAGGTGTACGTCTGCCCCTTTAAGAGCCATAGCAGGGGCGTGCACGTGGCTGGAGGCAGGGATGTCAGCCCGTCACCCGCGATTGCGGGAAAAAGGCAGAATGGGGATATGTCAATGTAAACAGACAGATCTAACAGGGGAGGAGAGGGAGAGATCTGCTGTTCCTAGTGATTAGGAACATCGATCTCTCTCCTCCTCCAGTAAGTCCCATTCCACCACAGTTAGAAATACCTCCCAGGCAACACATTCAACCCCTTGATTGCCCCCTAGTGTTAAACCCTTCCCTGCCCGTGACATGTACACAGTAATTAGTGCTTTTTTATTATATTAATATCTATTATTTTTATAGCATTGATCGCTGTATAAATGTCAATGGTCCTGATCTGTAAGCTGCAATGTCGCAGTCGCCCTAAAAATCACAGATTACCGCCATTACTAGTAAAAAAATGATAATAAAATGCCATAAAATCTATCCCCTATTTTGTAGATACTTCCAATAAGCATTGGCTTGCACCTATCTTTGTGTACATAAGAATCGGTTCATAGCAAATTGTGCTTCTAGAACATGTGTTACTGTGCATATTTTTGAGTTTTTTTTTTTTACCAAGCATGTTTCCTGCAATGGGAAGTGATTAAAAGGCTCCTTAAAATAATAACCAGGTTACCAAGACACTATTAATGCACTATTTTCTATCATAAAAAAAAATCTTGCAAGAAAACCACAGGCTTACTTCATAAATTTGATCTGATAATTTCCAGTCTCTGTTGATGCTGTCACTCTGTTGTTGGCTCACTCCTCCATATTTGGTGGGACTGCCCACTAATCTGCCCTTTTTGGTCAGAAGTATACTCAATGATCTCTTAGGTGATGACATATACCTTACACTTCTCAATTCCTTCTTCACCATACCTATATCTCCCACAAATCCTACTTCAAATCTCTGGCGATGCATATGGTCAATGTGGCCAAGTCTTGTATCCCGCTGAATTGGGGTATGACTCAACCCCCGCATACTCAAAATTTCCGAAATGCACATAAGCCTCACAAACGACTCTCCCTCCAAATCTACTACCACATAGGTTTGTTGTATACACTTTCAAATGACTGAGACATATAGTTGCATGTTAGGACTCCCGACCCTACCACCTACCTATCCAACACCCAACCATACCTGAAAATGACAGAAATAATAAACAGATGAAATAGTAGCAGAGGCCTCCGACAGGGGAAACGTTTGTCAGAGGGGCCCTGTATATCCTCTCAAGTCCCCCCTTTCTCTTCTACCTATCATTTAGCTTCCCTTACTATTTCCCTCTCTCTCTCTCTCTCTCTCCTTCATCCCTCCACCTCCTCTTCCTCTCTCCCTCTTCACCTCATCCTCCTCTCCTCCTTCCCCCATACCTCCCCCTTTTTTTTTCCTATGTTTTCCTGACCTGAATCTACTTCTGGAAAATCTCCACGTTGGCTATAGCAGACATGTTCTGTCTAAGCATATTTTTTTGAGGCGCCCTCCCTTGCCCCTGCTATATGTTGTAATTTATTTAGGTGTGAGAGTACGGAAATTTAAAATATTTTCTTCATAGATTTCGTCAACTGCATGGTTTCAGTGACAAAAACTAAATGAAAATAAAAATTCAGTTTTCAATGCAGATGACTAACATACAACTAAAATGGCATTTAAGTAAAAAGAATATGGCTAAAACTAAATCGAAATTTGACGTCAAAATGAACAGTGCTAGACAAGTGGACAGGCAGAATAACAGACAGTCAAAATACATTTAGATATAACAATTAGCTAAACTCACTCCAACCACTGCCTTATGGGGATTATTTTGATCACAGACCACTGGAATTGTGAGTTTTGAATTACTAAAATTTTAAGAAACACTGTCCCTTTGAACATTCAGGAAAAAGCACCGACCAAGTCTTAGGCAGGCCATACATAGGTCGAAATTCTAAAGAATTGTCTATCGAAAATCTTATCTAAGAATTTTCGTTTGTATGCCACACCATTACTGGACTGCAGCAACAGCCGATTTTCGTGCAGCCATCGAATTTGAGTAATCGAACATGTTGGATGTTTTTGAAGAACAAACGATTTTCGAATCAATGATGGGAGAATTGTGCGAGAAATGTAATCTAAAAAGAAATGTAATCTAAAAAGAAATGCTTATGTGTAAGAAAAGAACATTTCCAGAAAGAAAATAAGATTCCCAGCCACGAAAATTCTTTCTGTAGCGACATGGGGAAAAATTGAAGGCTTGGTTGGTCGAATTTCGAAATCAATGTTAGCACCGTCGGATCACAAAATACACAAATTTTCATATTTTCAGAGGAAAATTATTTCGAAAATCGACCATGCCTTAGTCAGGTTACAAATTAATGAGTCCTTCTCTTGCTTCTCTTGTAGCTGTCACAGGAATCCTCTGTGTTTCCTTGTGTCAGAACATAGGGGGAGCAGTGATGTTACCCCCTACATTATGTGATAGTGCTCGGATATAATGATTGAGTGCTAGACCTGTGCACTGTCAATGGGAGGGGATCATATGCTCTTAAGTGTTCTCTCCGGTCGCAGCAAAGGCAGGAGTCATGCATGACAATTTATAATGTAGGCATACCGGGGGCAAAGGAAAGGACCATTGTAATCAACCTGTAACTTTACCCTGAATGGGCAAAATGACAGTGGAGTGGATTTACTAAAACTGGAGAGTGCAAAATCTAGTGGAGCTGTGCATGGTAGCCAATCAGCTGCTAACTTCAGCTTGTTCAATTAAGCTTTGGAATAAAAAAAAAATGGAAGCTGATTGGTTTCTATGCAGAGCTGCACCACATTTTCCACTCTCCAGTTTTAGTAAATCAACCCCTGTGTCTCATTAATAGAACATTGTTAGCACTGTAGGCCATCTGGTTCCTCGTGCCACCCCTTTCTGCAAAGAGAATTAGAAAAGGTTGATACCAAGTCAAATTTCACAGAAATCATAGAAAACCACACCGCTCATTCTACATGTTTGCTGTTTTTTTTTTTCAAACACATCTGAAGAGCATCCATGAGATATGCTAAATGGGTTCAGAACTTATACCAAAGGTTTTTTTGTACAAAGTTTGATTAATAACGTTGCTACTATTCAGTTTCATTTACATTAGAGATCTAAAAGCTTAACACATGAAGCTTGTTACATTGTACATCAGTAAAATAAACTTGGACATCCCTAAGATATGCATTGTGGCCAGCCCTGCACACACTAAACGTTTGAAGATGTGCATTTAGTGACGTCATTTGGTACACAGATGAGAGTGATGGTTTCTTATCAAATATTACAGTCACTTGCACGCCAAACATATTTCCATTTGTACACACACAGAGTAATGGACAATGTGTTAGGATTATTGTGTCTACATTCCATTCAGGTTATAAGGGCTGTAAGCCAGATGCATGTTTTGGCAAGACAAGTTACACCTTGAGAAAATAGTTTTTCTTTGGTTTCTTGCATCTAATCTTTTTATTCTTTGTTTTACCAAATATAAACACCCTTTAAAGTCTCAAAAAAAGAAAAATTGAAGTATGTCCAAATAACCTTTTTATTTGTTTTTCAACAGTATGCGAAAGGTGTAGAATCCAAGTTTTCACTGCTATTTGGTGCTTCCTTGGGTAAGTTCCCCTCGCTTTCTGTCACAATGACAACAGTTTTAACAGACAAGAAGTGGGGGGAAATCTGCAACAGGTACACAAATATAAATAAAGCTCACGGGCCTGAAGCCTTTCTATATACTACTAAAAGCATATTTTTATTTCTGTATTACTGTTACAAACATTCCCCCATTTCCTGTCTGGAGATAAGATATTTCTTGGCTGGAGGACATCCTGCATCATCTAGCCAATTCCTCTCCAAGTTGACTTTCCCTGACTTGCCCCTTTCATTCATTGAAATTCAGTTCTTTCTATGTTGAAGGTTCAGAGTCATTTGTATGCATTCTTTTTGTAGATGCAGCCTGCCTAGGAATGCACAATCCTTCAGACTGGACAGACCATTTTAAATTGGCTACACACACCCCTGCAGGATTTGTTTAACTTCATGATGAAAAGTCTTTGCAATATGGTGTGATAAACACGTGTCGGAGCAGCAACTCAGCGCACCAGTGTGAACCGCCGATGCAATGCGGGAACCCGCACTGTAATCGCACTGGTTTCTGCATCGCACAAGTGTGAACTGAGCCTTAATTTGTGTTGTAATAAAGCTTGGTAAAAGACTTTAACACAATGCACAGAGGCGAATGCAGACTTTGGTCCCTTTCACACAGGCAATCGAAACAGGTGCGCCTGTCAGTTTTTCAGATGGAACTGATCGGACGCTCCATTCACCTCTATGGAGCAGCGGATGTCAGCGGTAAAACCCTTTTTTCCATCCGTCTGGAGAATCGGATTGGATGGAAATAGACCCATTTCATCCGATCTCCCCATAGAGGAAAGCGGGGCTCCAACAGATCCGTCAATGCCCAGTGAGCAGAGATTAAATAATATGTGCTCATACAACAGAAAACTAAAGTTAGACACATGTAGGGTAGATGTAGGTTTCTATTTTATAAAGACATCCCCAATAATCCGGTTTACGATATCACTAAAATTCTGGAAACTAAAACAGAGTACAGAATACAAACAACAAATTTTACATTTACAATGCAAATGCCAGTATAAGTAGATCTCAATAAAGATTATTAAGTGTACAATCTTCACGGTCTTTTTATTCTCGTTTATAAAACTTTTCCATGACCAAAAATGTCTACTTTTCACACTGGTGCTATGTTGCCAAAGCTCTATCAGGGTTCATGCACACCGGACGTCACGTCCTAGACTTTTTTCCTCCTGATAGCAACATTTTGTCAGAAAAAAGATTGATGATTGTAAACACGTGTGGCGCGTTTAGACGCGTCAAGTGCTTGGGAATTAATTAATTTCATTGGCCAGAATAATCTGACCATTGAAATGAATTGACGCTTAATCGCTAAATGCACCTAGCGTTACTGAGCATTTTTATGCATCAAGCAATTTGTATGCCAAAAAGCTGCAGCTCCTCAACACACACTGGCAGTGTTTTTTTTCTACATCCCCTGCCTCTAAACTCCTTTGTTCGCATGGACATACCTCCCAACTTTTTTAGATGGAAACGTGGGACACCTATTAGTAAAGTATGTAAAGTAAAGTATGTAGGCACAGGACACACACCCTGCCACGCCCCCTTAAAAGACGATTATACAAAAAAAAAATGATTGGCTTTTGGACCACTTCTATTCCTTTATATTGGCTTTTGAAATTTACAAATGCAGCAATATAGACATTGGACGAAAGGTTTAGCACCATTTGAAAGATAAAAAGGGCATTTCATATACACTATATATATATATATATATATATATATATATATATATATATATAGATCAGGCTAAAATGAGGTACACATGAGGGGGGAAGAGGGACAGACGCATAGTTCCCAACTGTCCCTGATTTCGAGGGACTGTCTGTAATTTGGAGCAATGTCTCTCCCATCATTTGTCCCCGATTTTGGTCTAATCCATATAGTTGTATATAAAATGCACTTTTTATCTTTCTAAAAGTGTTTCCCAGAGCTAAACCTTTCATCCAATTTCTAAATTGCTGCATTTGTACATTTTAAAAGCCAATATAAAGGAATAGTAGTGGTAAAAAAAAGTCCTTGTGGATTTATTTTACCTTTTTTTGTTAATTCTCCTTTAAGGGGGTGTGGCAGGGAACGTGTCCTATGCCTACATATGAGTTTCCCTTCATTCCCATCTCAAAATGTTGGGAGGTATAATAGAGGGACTAATCAGGGACAGTCCCTCGAAATCAGGGACAGTTGGGAGCTACGCATGGACACATAGGGGGCTATTTATGAAAGGTAAATCCAATTTACACTACAAGTGCAAATTACATGTGCAAAGTGCAATTGCACTGAAAGTGCACTTGGAAGTGCAGTGACTGTAGATCCGAGGGGGACATGCAAGGAAAATAAACAACATTTTAGCTTGCACGTGATTGGATAATAAAATCTGCAGAACTTCCCCTCTGATTTACAGTGACTGCACTTCCAAGTGCACTTTCAGTGCAATTTCAAGTGCACTTTGCATTTGTAGTTTGCACTTGTAGTGCAAAGTGGATTTGCCTTTCATAAATGACTCCCATAGGCCTCCATGCAGGGGCATTTAGTAAAAGGTAAAAAAAAAAAATATATATATATATATATACCAGACGCCCCTAGAAACAGCAGAAAAAAAAATAGTGTGCATGAGGCCTACATAAAAAGTTATGCAAGGTTTGTTATTGTCACTTCAATGGTTACATTCCAGAACATGAAGTAAATTATGGACGTTACAGCCGGTATAGGTTTCCAGGAACATAAATGAGCCTACTTCAAATGATGAATATCAACACTTCGAAAATGGAGATTATCTGCTTTTGAAATCATCAATGTGAAGAAACAGAGCCAGGAGAACATGCTGGTACACTGCGGATTGTCTTACCTTCAGATGAGAGGCCTTGCACATTAACTCCTCGTGCTGCCAGAAAACTCAGACAGATATCAACATTCTCAGTCTGCAACATGAAGACAAATAACAAGTTACTTGGATTCTTTTTAAACAAAGCGCCAGGCAGTAATGTATGTTAGAACTGGAAGAAATGCTTAATATTTACTGCCACCATTCTTAGCGGGCATCAGACTTGCTAATTGAGGAAATCCAATAAAGCTTTCATTGTCAGCTCTAGGGCTTGTAAAACAATTCATAAAGGCCAAACAAGAATGGCATGCTGACTGATCAGCAATCCACCTACTTAGTATAAAACAGAGTTTTACTCAGCACTGGCACTTTATGAAAGCACCCTTAGAGGTCTGCCTGTGTCTGAAAGCCTGCACTGAATGCGGGCTGTATTAGAAGTGTGCCAATGCAAAGTTTATGATAATAATGTTTACTACAAGGAACGTCTATGGTGTAACAAATAATAGCAGAGCTGTCATTGAACACATTATTAAAAAGCATACACATCAGTACATAACATTGATTTCATTTGCTTAAAGTCAATTGTAAACCATACGTCATGCTACAGTAAATCTTGTGAACAATATGTTTATAAACCTGACACCACAAATATACTACACGCACTGGCCACTTTATTAGGTACACCTGTTCGATTGCTTAGTAACACAAATTGCTAATCAGCCAATCACATAGCAGCAGCTCAATGCATTTAGGCATCTAGACCAGTGATGGCAAACCTAGGCACACCAGATGTTTTGGAACTACATTTCCCATGTTGCTCAACTACACTGCAGAAAGCATGAGCATCATGGGAAATGTAGCTCCAAAACATCTGGGGTGCCAAGGTTCGCCATCACTGATTTAGACTAACTGAAGACAACTTGCTGAAGTTCAAACCATGCATCAGAATGGAGAAGAAGGGAGATTTAAGTGACTTTGAATGTTGCATGGTTGTTGGTGCCAGACATGCTGGTCTGAGTATTTCAAAAACTGCTGATCTACTGGGAGTTTCACGCATAACCATCCCAAAGGTTTACAGAGAATGGTCCGAAAAAGAGTAAATATCCAGTGAGCTGCAGTTGTGTGAAGGAAAATGCCTTGTTGATGTCAGTGGAGAATGGGCAGACTGGTTTGAGATGATAAAAAGGCAACAGTAACTCAAATATCCAAGGTATGCAGAATACCATCTCTGAATGCACAACACATCAAACCTTGAAGCAGGTGGGTTACAGCAGCAAAAGACCACACCGGGTGCCACTCCTGTCAGCTAGGAGCAGGAAACTGAGGCTACAATTTACACAGACTAACCAAAATTGGACAATAGATTATTGGAAAAACATTGACTGGTCTGATGAGTCTTGATTTCAGTTGCAACATTCCGAGGGTAGTGTGAGAATTTGGCATAAACAACATGATAACATGCATCCATCCTGCCTTGTAGCAATGGTTCAGTCTGATTGTGGTATAATGGTGCAAGGGATATTTTCGTGGCACACTTTGGGCCCCTTAGTACTAATTGTTTAACTAATTGCCGACCGCCCGCCGTCATATTACTGCGGGACGGTGGCACTGCTACGCGGGTGCACGTAGCTCTACGTCCTTCCTTTAGCAGCTTGTAGGGCGCGCACGATCGCCGCCGGGCACCCGCGATTGCTCGTTACAGAGCGGGGAACGGGAGGTATGTGTGTAAACACATACCTCTTGTTCCTTTCAGAGGTGGAAACGCTGATCTTCTGTCCATACAATGTATAGACAGAAGATCAGTGATTTCCCCTAGTGAGACCACCCCCCCATACAGTTCGAACACACCAGGACCACACTTAACCCCTTCCCTGCCCCCTAGTGTTAACCCCTTCACTGCCAATGGCATTTTTATAGTAATCCAATGCATTTTTATAGCATCGATCGTTATAAAAATGCCAATGGTCCCAAAAATGTGTCAAAAGTGTCCGATGTGTCCGCCATAATATTACAGTACCGAAAAAAAAAAAACGCTGATTGCCGCCATTACTAGTAAATAATAATAATAATAAAAATGCAATAAAACGACCCCCTTTTTTGTAAACGCTATAAATTTTGCACAAACAAAAAAAATCGCAATTAGCGTTAATTAATTGAACGAAAAATATGTAGAAGAATATGTATCGGCCTAAACTGAGGAAAAAAAAGTTTTTTTATATCTTTTTGGGGATTTTTATTATAGCAAAAATGTTAAAAATATTGATTTTTTTTCAAAATAGTCGCTCTATTTTTGTTTATAGCGCAAAAAATAAAAACCACAGAGATGATAAAATACCACCAAAAGAAAGCTCTATTTGTGGGAAAAAAAGGACGCCAATTTTGTTTGGGAGCCACGTCGCACGACCGCGCAATTGTCAGTTAAAGCGGTTAAAGTTAAAGCGACGCAGTGCCGAATCACAAAAAGTGCTCTGGTCTTTGCACAGCAATATAGTCCGGGGCTAAAGTGGTTAAACGCCACAACCTAACCGAGTACTGTTGCTAACCATGTCACTTTATGACTACAGTGTACCCATCTTCTGATGGCTACTTCCAGTAGGCTAATGCACCATGTCTCAAAGCTAAAATAATCTAACTGGTTTCTTGAACATGAAACATGAGAGGTCACTGTTCTTAAATTGCCTCCACAATCCAATTGAGCACCTTTGGGATGTGGTGGAAAAGGAGATTTGCATTATGTCTGTGCAGCCGACAAATCTGCAGCAACTATGTGATGCTATCTTGTCAATATGGCCAAAAATCTCTGAGGAATGTTTCCAACACCTTGTTGAATCTGTGCCACAAAGAATTAAGGCAGATCTGAAGGCAAAAGGGGGTCCAACCTCGTACTAGCATGGTGTACCTAATAAAGTGGCAGGTGAGGCCCAGAGGCGATTCAGTTTGCATGTGTTGCGCTATATAAGTTTCTCACTCACTCACTCAGTATATATTGCAGCTTACCAAACCTTAGTCATGATGGCTGAATTAGACTCCTTGCACATGGGATCTTCTAACTGCACAGCATGCATCCCAACATTTTAGTGCACTTGCGAGGCACAGGTGCAATGTCCAGCTTGTGAAAGTCTATGGCATGCTGCGGCTGGATGGGGCTGAACACTGTACTGAGTGTTACTCGCATTTGGGGTCCTATGCGTTCAGAGGTGAATGCCCAAAATGCAGGTCTTCTGCATTCCAGTCATTTGCTCTGGCCATTCATCCCTGAACACATAGGGCATAGGGGCTGCATGTTGCACCTGTGCCTCTTGGGTGCGCTAAAAATGCTGGGCTGCCTGCTGTGCAGCTAGATGCCCATTTGTAAATGGGGCCCTAATTTTTTTTTGTTTGTTATTTTTATCTTTAAACAGATAGAACAAAATACTTTCAAAGACATATTGAACAGAAGAAGGCAACAAAAAAAAAATCAAAATGTAAAAAAAAAAATACAGCAAGCAGTAGACATTAAAACATGTATAACAGCATATGAGTGATGGCAACTATGGTCAGGGCAGCCATTACAAATTTTGGGGCCCCTTACACAGCTTTAGGCAGGGCCCCCTGGAGCAGAGAATCTCTTCTCTCCTGACGTGAGATAATAAAAAGCGGAGGTGGGGGCCCTGGGTACCATCGGACCCCTTACATGTGTAATGCAAAAAAAGTGAGGGGGGCCAGCTGGGCCCCTTACAGGTGTAATGTATGTACCCCCCTGACTACTGTATTTAGTTGCAGTGTGAGCAATGTCCAAGCACAAATTTATAGGTAAGGACAATGTCGTTACATTAGTGCTTATTTGCAAATATTTTAAATATTTAGAAACAGACAACTAGTTAGGATGAAGTTAGGATGAATGCGCTATTATTTTCCGTTGCGCTTGTTCTAGGGTGATACAGTCACAGGTAATTAACCAATATCTCCCACTGTAATTGGCTCCAATGATTTCCAATGGGAGAATTAGTCATTCTGCATTGAGAGGCACTGTATGTTGTCAAGGTGGGCTTTATTATTAACTCTTGCCAGGGATTTGTCCTGTCTGGAGTGTGGCCAGATCATTATAATTTAACTCTTTATTGCTTTTAAGTAAATAATAAAACAACAACATAAAATGTTTATACACTGAAAACAAACAGAAGTTTCTCTTTAACTTATGAACCTATGTTTTGGAATAGAATGGCAATAAATTCCCTCTGACTAATAAATGTAGGTCCTTCATCTATATAAGAGCTTTGGATATTTAGGTTCACAAGTATTTACAAGGTATTAAGGAAACTTTAAAGAGCAAAAAGCAAGAGTTGGGAGGTACCTGTCATGATTTGCAGAACACTGCTTTTTGGCATAGGGTTTTTGGCACAAAAAACAAATCTGCGGTATATAAAAATGTGTGCAGTTAGTTCTTCCATGTGAAATCTATTCCTATAAACACAAAACAATTCTAATGCGCTTGAGTTATGGGTGTAGGGAATGTCAATGGCCTTGCTGCCCTCCAGGTTGTCCCCGAAACTGTAACATACAAAAAAGAAGGGAGGGTGCACCGACCTTGTGCATTACCAAAAATAATTTTAATAACAGTAAAAACAGTAATGGTTATACTCACAAAAAAATGTGGTATACAAGCATTTTTAGACAACTGCGATAGTGAACGATTTCTCCTAGGTCTATAGTTGGAACCGGAGATATGCCGGAGGACCAGACGGTATTGCAGGGTGGCTAATATGTTTCGAGTGAGGACACTCTTCCTCAGAGCCAAATCTATTCCTTTTTTTTCACACTACTGTGCTGCTGTTCAAATACAAATTTCTTTACCTTCTAGTGCCGATCTTACAGCTGCCATGATCGTGCTTTGCCAGGAAAGAATAATTTATAAAACTGAGTGATGGACATTGCCATCTTCATTGTGGGCACTCTGAAGCCCTCCTTGATGTCTTCCGGGATGCGGCGAATGCTGATGTCCCAGCATTCACCGCGCAATCCCGCGCATGTGCAGTATTGACGGCGAGCCGCGCCGTCAACAATGCACGGTTGCCATCACAACGGCCGGCGGCGTCCTGAAAAGGACACGCCCTGCTGTGATGTTACACTAGTCCTTTACCAGCACAGCTCCGAATGCTTCCTGCGTCACGTGACAGCACAGCTAGCGCGAGACTACACGTGCAGCTAGTTCTGTTGATGTGCTATGATTGGCCCGCACGTCACTGAACGAAAACCAAACAAACAGCGCTCACAATGCACAGCGCCGTCGGGGAAAATTGCGACACGCCCACTCCCCGCTGGGATGAAAACACAGCACAGCAGATTACAGGTAAGGGACCATTGAAAAAAAAAATGTAAACGCTATGATGCTTAAATGGGATGGAGGTTAAGGATGCTGGAAAGTTCATTTTGAGGGTGAACCTCCGCTTTAACACAATCTAACATTAACAATTAACATTTAACCTACCAAAATGGGTAAAACAGTAAGCAAATATTGTCTAAATACAAGACTTGTGTATTCTTACTTAAATCTTGAAAGTTGAACATCCATGGATGCAATGTGTGGTGCACATGAGCTCCTGAAGAAGGGGGGGGGGGGGTTGGCCCACTGTCCACTGACACACAATGAACCCATGGAGAAGAATTGCAATTCCACAATTCCAAAAAATTATGGCCGTGCAGTGTGCCCCTTAGGTGTTGAGGTGCTGAAGCTGCTTGTGTCACTGCCCGCTGCTTGTTCCCCCGATGCCTATTGCTGTCCGGAATCTGCAGGCAGCTGTCAAATCTAAAAGTGGGTTCAGCATCGCTGGGGGTTTGGGGGCGCTGATGTCATCCTGAGTCTGGGAGGAGGGAAATCTCACATGCCACTGAAGTCTGTCCGAGGTCTGTTAGTGAGGTGGGGGGAATGTGTTGGGCTGACTGTACTGGGGGACAGACTAACTAACTGAACTTGGTACTAGGGGACAGACTAACCTGGTGGAGGGTTGGGGGGGTTATTGGTAGACAGACTGAATCGATTTTCCTGGTTTGATGTCCTTCCTGTATCTAAGGCCGTGTACACATGATCAGACCGGTCCGATGAAACTGGTCTGCAGACCAGTTTCATCTGACTAATTCGATGGTGTGTACGGCCTATCGGACCATTGTCCGTCGGACCAAAGTTTTAAAACTTGCTTTAAAAACTGTCCGACGGACACCTGTCCATCGGACAGATTCGATGGTTAGTACACAAAAGCATAGGACCGAAAACCCGCGCATGCTCAGAATCAAGTCGACGCATGCTTGGAAGCATTGAACTTCGTTTTTTTCAGCACGTCGTTGTGTTCTACGTCACCGCGTTCTGGTCCGATGGGATTTTGGTCTGATGGTGTGTACGCACATCAGACCATCAGATCACTTCAGCTTGGTGCGATGAAAGCGGTCCGTCGAACCAGTCTCATCAGACCGGTCTGATCGCATGTACTTGGCCTAAGGAGACATTGCGCATGTTCTTATAATATCATACCCCTTCAAGTAGAAGGAGTCTATCAAGAGCTAGCAGGGATTAGCTCATTTCCCGTGGATGTATAAGAATCCCTCAGTAGGATTTCCTCATTCATGCAGAATTTAAAAAAAGGGCCCAAATCCACCATCAAAAGAACATAGTACAAGTGCTGACAGTTAGTAAAGAGTTTCCAAGCAGCATAAATTGCTGAGAGACTTCCACCTCAGCGGGTATTCACTTTGCTTTTTCTTTTTTTTCATTCAAGTTTAAGTTTATTTTCTGAATAAAGTCAGTACAATTTAAAGAACATATCAGGAGACTTTGCTTTTTCAACTCTAACTACAAGTCTATTAGCAATAAATCAAACTGCAGTCATGCTTCTAAATGCTGTGTTATATTGAAATAATGACACCACTATTTTACTCACAACTATAGATGTTGGATGAATAAAAATATTTATTAATTGCCAAGTAACATTAGCTACAGTAATACTTGGGAAAACATTGTGGCGCCCTGCTCCCAGTGAGTGGGTGGTATATGTTAATTCATAGTTGTCTGAGCAGTAGTTTTGACTCAGAATGATTATTCTAAATTGTTGGTTCTGTTCAGTTCAGCTGGGTTGCACAAGTTTCCCCCCTGACGCTGGGTGTCGCTGTCACCGCAGGTCACGGTTGGAAAGGCAACAGGCTGGACGTATTGGGTATCTCTCTCTCAGAAGAGGCTCGGGGGTGTGATCAACCCGCTAAGCATCCTGGGGAGGTGTACTTAAGGGACAGACATCGTTTAGCGGGGTTCGTCTTCCGATCCTGACCTGAGGGCCCTCCTGGCTTCAGGGATGTTAAGCCGTTTTGTAGCCTCAGGGCCGGCTGCCCAAGGCCTAGCAACAGAGTAGGCCAAGAAGATCGCAGGATGGCTTGATGACACTTATCAAGTCTGTAGCAGAGACTTTGTCGAGCTTCGCATCAGCTGCTAGGCCGGTGAGAGTAGGCCTATCTGGTTTTTGCTAAAATCCAGTGTGGAGCCGAGTTAATCCTCTGAATCTAAGTGGTACCCGTGATCCGTAAAGCGAAAGTACCCGAGTCTTTTCCTGTCCCTCTACCCCTCTGTTGGAGAACTTTGTTAAAAAAAAACTTGAAAGAGACTTTGGGCCAGATTCTCTAAGAATTCCGGCGGCGTAGCGTAAGCAAGTTACACTACGCCGCCGCATCGTACTAGAGCAAGTGCTTTATTCTCTAAGCACTTGCTCCGTAGGTTTCGCCTGCGTCGCGTAAATCGCGCAGCGTAAACCCGCGCAATTCAAATGGGGCGGCTTGTATTTAAATTAAGCGCGCCCCCGCGTCGAATGAACTGCGCATGCGCCGGCCGGGGAAAAAGCCCAGTGCGCATGCTCCAGCTCACGTCGGAAAGCGTCGTTGAAACCGACGTCAAAACGACGTGAGCGTCATTTACGCAACTCCCTATTCGCGAACGAGTTAGTAAAACGACGTAAGCGACGGAAAAAGCCGACGCTGACCGACGCCATACTTAACATGGCATCCGACGGGACCCGACGGCATCCGACGGTACTTCGTAAGATTACTCCACATAGAAGCTGGGGTAACCTTACGCGAACAAAAACGACGTACGCGACGACGGGGCGGCGTAAAAGCGATCGAGAATCGGCGTACTACCTCATTTGCATATGCAAATGCGAAAACAACGTAAAGGCCACCTAGTGGCCGGAGTTGTCATTACACCTACGATCCGCAAGTGTAATGGTTTTACACTTGTCGGATGTAGAAGCGTATCTATGCCAAAGTGATGCTTAGCATCACGCGCATAGATACGAGACAAAAAAAACGGCGATACGACGGGGTATCTGAGATACTCCATCGTAACGCCGCTGAGAATCTGGCCCTTTGTGTTGGTGCATACATTCTTATGGACAACTCTTCAAGGACAACTCCTGAAGCGAGTGTATGGAACAGTAAGGTAACGGCAGGCCCAACTCTAAACCAGCAGCTTCTTCAGGGTTAGTGCTACATTAGAAATAATGGTTTGGAGTCTTAGTCTCCACCACTAAGGGAATTGATGTGGATAGTCAGGTTGGCTATAAAAGTATGTTGGACTTAACTTTCTGTCCAGTAAACTACAATCTCAAATGGTAATTTTAGTGATCAGACAGTAATTATTCACTGATAACTGACTTACTTAAAGAGAAGTTCCACCTAGAAAAAACAAGAAAAGTCAGCAGTTACAAATACTGCAGCTGCTGACTTTTAATATATGGACACTTACCTGTCCAGGGATCCTGCGATGTCGGCACCCCAGCCGATTTTTGGATCGGCTGTCAGGTGCCATTCTTAGTAAGGGAACCCGGCAGTGAAGCGTTTTGGCTTCACAGCCAGCTCATTAATATGCATGTGCGAAGCACGCTGCACTTTCTAACTGGCCTGGGGAGCTGCGATGCAGTCTCCTGGAAGTAGGGAAGGGTACTTGTCAAAAATAGGTACCTATTCCCCACTTTCCCCTAGAAAGGTGCCAAATGTGGCAGGTACAGTAAGTCTAAGCACATTATGGCTAAAAGCTTATGGAGAAGTGTATCCAAAACCACATTTTTGTTTTGGTTTTGGTTAGAGAGCTGTATTTGTCCCAAATGGGGAGATTTACCCTTTCTATTTGTTCTAGTAACCGTTGTCGCCAGGAGGACCCAAAGTAGGGAAATCTAGCCTTCTTTGTTGTTACCAGAACAGACATAAATGAAAAATCCTTCAATGGGTATATTTGGTTTGTGACAAATGTCAAATAAAATATAAAAAATTCCAAGTAAAGCGCAAAAAATAAAAAAATGCAGCTGAATCACATACGCATAGGTGTGAATGTGCCCTAAGAGAAGATTTCCCTTACTTTAAAAAGATCACTTCTCATTTATGTCTTAAGATAGATAGTGAAATAAATGTCCTGAAGGAATACAGACAACAAAATAATTTTGACAGGAGTTTTAGCCATCCCTATTCTATCCAAATTTGAAATAAGAAAAGTTAAGATATACTTTAGCAAGGCAATGTAACTATTAATGTCAAAAGTGAAATATTCCTGAAAAATAACTATTGAATTCAGTTTAGTTTGATAAAGGTGAACTTGAACTGGTTGTGATAGGTTAACAGTAGTTTCTGGAAAAAATAATAAACAGACGCTTACCTGGCCAGGGATCCAGCGTTGTCATCGCTGGGTCGTTTTTTTTTCCATCGGTCTTTAGGTGCTTGTCGCCTTTTGGAAATCCAGCTATGAATGTTTTCGGCTTCACAGCTGGCTCCCCAAATGCGCATCTGCAAGTAGCGATGCACTTTCTAAATAACCTGCAGCCTCCTGAGATTGGCGATTGTCCCAGGAGGTTGCAGCCGAGGAAGGGGGGATCGGGGCAGGGGTCTTTCACTTGGATTACCTAGGGGATTCCAGCAAAAGTGGGAATGGGTACCTGTCAAAACTAGGTACCACTCTCTGAAAAAAAAAATGCAAAAGTGGTAGATAAGAGGGGAATGAGAAGGAAAAGCAGAGCTTCACTTTTTAATGTGAAGTTTTGTTTTAATTTATTCTGCACATTGGTCTTTGTCACAATAAATAGGCCTAGCTGTAGAATTAATACATCTGTGATAAAGCCTGGTAATCCATTACTGCCATTGCTCTACACAACTGGTAGATAAATATTCTAATCTGAATGTTTTTGGATTATTAAATAAAGCTTGTACTTCTGAAAGAGGCAGTTAGCCCTTAAATCTGACTACACTATGGCATAGCCAAAGAAACTTCTTGTCTTGGGCTTACACTAATCAGATATCAACAAAGGCCTGGGGAATGCCCAGGAAAAAAACCAAGCCTACTTACCGACCCTCTCGCAGACAACCAATTAACCTGTCTAACAGGATGCATTTAAACAGGGGTTTTGTCCGCACGCATTTGCAAACGCATGCGTGAGCCACAGAGCCACGTCACGGTACCCTGGAGTCTGTGGTCCAAACACTAAACTATGAGTGTCCCCACAATGGAGGCACATGCATTCTGATGGAAAATGCATGTGCCTCCATTGTGGGCACACTCATAGGGCCAGATTCTCAAAGGAGATAAGACGGCGTATCTCCATATACGCCGTTGTATCTCTGTTTTTGCGGCGTCGGATCAATGCGCCTGATTCTTAGAATCAGTTACGCATAGATTTGCCTTAGATCCGACTGGCGTAATTCACTTACACCGTCGTATCTAAGTTTACGCTGGCCGCTAGGTGGCGTTTCCGTCGATTTCCGTGTTGAATATGCAAATGAGCTACATATGCCTATTCCCGAACGTATTTGCGCCTGCTCGTCATAGTTTATGTCGTTTGCGTAAGCGTAAACTTACTACTGCTATATAAGGGTTAACGTTGCGTAGGTCCGGTGTATGCAATGTTAAGTATGGATATCGGGACAGCGTCGTTTTTTTCTGTCGTTTACGTTGTTTGCGTAAGTTACGTTCACGTCGAAACCAATGTATTTCCCGCGAAATTTGGAGCATGCGTACTGGGATACGTCCACGGACGGCGCATGCGCAGTTCAAAAAAACGTCAAAAATGTGGGGTCATGATTGATTTACATGAACACTCCCACCTCATCCACATTTGAATTACCCGAGCTTACGCTGGGCCATTTACGCAATGCTGCCGCAACTCTGGACGCAAGTGCTTTGAGAATACGGCACTTGCGTCTCTAAGTTGCGATGGTGTAGCGTAAATAGGATACGCTATGCCCCGCTCGTAGATACAAGAATCTGGCCCATAGTTTTTAACGCTTATGCCCTGTACACACGATCGGTCAATCCGATGAAAACAGTCTGATAGATTTTTCCATCAGTTATCCGATGAAGCTGACTGATAGTCAGTCATGCCTACACACCATCGGTTAAAAAAAACGATTGTGTTAGAACACGGTGACGTAAAACACAACGACGTGCTGAAAAAAATTAAGTTCAATGCTTCCAAGCATGCGTCGACTTGATACTGAGCATGCGTGGATTTTTAACCGATGGACGTGCCTACAGACTATCGTTTTTTTTTTCTATCAGTTAGCTATCCATCAGATCATTTTAAAACAAGTTCCAATTTTTTTAACCGATGGATAAATAACCGATGGGGCCCACACACGATCGGTTTGGTCTGATGAAAACGGTCCATCAGACCGTTTTCATCAGACAAACCAATCGTGTGTACGCGGCAATACTGTTAGACAGGTTAATTGGTTGTCTGCGAGCTGGTCGGTTCGTAGGCTTGTTTTTTTCCTGGGCATTCCAGGCCTTTGTTGATATCTGTTTCAGCCTTATAATACTGCTTACTGTGATAGCCAGCTATAGATGAGGGCAGTGGACTAGTCTGTTACACTAATCAGACCCCAACATTTTTACCATAGTTTTCATAGCATTGCTTTTTTTTATTTGTAAAATGCAATATAAAGTATTTTGCAACTGCTGAGCTGGGAATGCGTGTTTGTTTGTGTTTTTAGACTGAGCATTCCAGATATCTATGATATCTGCAGCATGACAAGCATCTTCTAAGATGGTTAAGCGATACAGTGACCTACTGTAACTTCAAAGATATTTGTACTAAGAATATCTATCTGCAGCTAAACAGCTGCAATTAAGTGATTCCTCTCCTCACATAAGAACATTATTTAGAAATACATTTAATCATTACACCTGCAAGTGATGTGACAGAAAGCCATATAAAGAAACCGGTTCTACATTTTATAGTCATTTTATTTCTTGCAATGTATATTTCATATAATCAGCTGCCATCAGGGGAAACATTGAGGGTCTCTGGGCCTTTGTGCTTCAAGCTGAATATTACTCTTGAAAATCTTTTTCAAACCTCTTGCCCCAGTAGAGAAGGGATATGGACAGCATTTTAAATGCACTGAAGAAAACAGTTCTGTTCATTCAGGTAAATTACATAATTGATAAGCTATCAAGTGCGGAGCATGAGCAATAGTGCCATTGATTGTACCGAAACACATACAGTAAAATTCATCCTTATTCGTACTTCTTTAGGTCTCTAAAAACACCTAAAGTAGAGCCCTCTAATCTTTTCAGTACGAAGCCCACATTGTATATTTGTGAGCTAAAAAAAATAAATAATCTGTTTTGTTTTCAATCTGAATTTACTGAATAATTTTAAATAACACTTAGGCCGTGTACAGACGAGGAGACATGTCCACTGAAACATGTCCGACGAACCATTTCCAGCGGACATGTCTCCTCGGATATTTGGTCTGATGGCGTGTACACACCATCGGACCAAAATCCCCACGGACGGATAACGCGGTGACGTGGCGGAGACATTGACGACACCACGTCACCAATCCAGGAAGTAAAATACTTCCACGCATGCGTCGAATCCATTCGACGCATGCGGGAGATTTATGTCCGTTGGTTAGGCGTACTAACCAGCGGACATGTCCGATGGACATGTTTCTAGCGGACAAATTTCAAAGCATGCTTTGAAATTTGTCCACTGGACAAACCTGTCCGCTAGGTCGTACACACGATCGGCGGACCAGTTTCAGCGGACATGTTCGATCGTGTGTATGCGGCCTAACAGTAGAAAAATACAAATCAGTTTTATAAATTAATGATTCAAATTTGGTGAAATTAATAAAGTACTCCAAGAAATAAATTAACATCAAGAAGACCCTCCTTTGGCATCAGATGTCCCCTCTTTCACATAAGAGGCCCCTTTCACATAAGAAAACCCCTTCTATCAGAGCCCCCTTTCACATTAACGTCCCAAAATCATATCAAAGCCCCTATTTCACATCAGTGTCCTCCCATCACTTTAGAGCCCCCTCCTCCATCACATCAGAACCCCACCTTTCCATCAATGTCCTTGGTACCCCTATCCTACTGTACATTGACAGCATGGCACAGGATAGGAGACCGAGCTGGTCTAGACAGAGGGCAGGAATGCTGTAGTAGCCCTAAATGCCACCACTTTGGATCAGTGTGACACATTTCCATGGTCTGGCTGGCTGCTTAACCCATGGCAGCGAGTAAAACAGTGGCAGTGATTTACTAAAACTGGAGAGTGCAAAATATGGTGTAGCTGTGCATGGCAGCTAATCAACTTATAAATTCAGCTTGTTCAATTAAGCTATGACAAAAACCAAAAACAAACCTGGATGCTGATTGGTTTCAATCCAGAGCTGCACCAGATTTTGCACTCTCCAGTTTTAGTAAATTAACCCCCTATGTGTCCTGGCTGCTCAGTGTCATTAATTGTTGTGATGTTGGTTGAGGCAAATACAGGACAAGTTGGTGTGGGCCAGGAAATATCTTGCAGCAGGCTGGATGTGGCCAGCCAGCCGTAATTTGGAGATCCCTAATCTGAACACAAATTACATTTTTCCGCCTCTGAAACAAAGCATCGTGAGCAGATGACACTACTGTCTCCCAGATTTCAGTGTAACCTCCAGCTTGCTCCTAAGTCAACCAACCTAATCACACTAACCATAATTGTATCCAATGTGCAGGCAGTGCACTCAGGTCACACATAAGGATGCAAACCATTAAATAACATAGTCATCTTTCTTGCAATATAGTGAGGCAGGATGTATAAAAACCAAAGCAGCTGAACAGAATAAGAGCCGTTTCACACACACAGGGGCGACCTGGGATCCGACTTGAAGTTGCCCCAAGTCATTCCAAGTCACGTGGTTGAGAAAATCAATGGAAGTAAATGGAGCCGTCTTAATACACACTACTGAAGTCGCTCCGACTTCAGAAAAGGTTCCTGTACTACTTCAATCCGACTTCTAGGCAACTTGTACCCATTGATTTCAATGGAAGTTGCCTCAGAAGTCTGATCACTGTCGGGTCAATACCTGGGATAACGCCATAGTGGTGTTCTAGACCCCCCTGAACTCTCTAGGTCTATTGCAACCAGTGAGGGGAACTGCCTGAGGACAAACCGTGGGAACCTAGGCAGGACATTACTCGGCTGGTTAAATACCAGCAGGTCCTGGGCCTTTTTGAGTCCCGCTTCCCGGGAGGGTTCTTAGGAGGCTACTCTATCCTACCTCCCCTTGTACACACCTTTTGTTTTGAGCCTGAACGACACTGGGGAGATCCACACCTAATCTACTAGCGGATGATAACTTGCACTAATCGACCCCTGTGGCCCCTGATGACGATTTGCTAAACCAGAAACGTGTTAGTCAATTCCATATCAACTACTTGGAGAGTGCTGTTGTTTTATATTTTATGTTGTGTATTATGTTTTGTTCTCTTTCTGCCAACTCTGGCATACACGTTGTTCTTGGTGGTTTTATGTCGCAATTTTGCACTTTTGTTGTTTTTCTGCACTTAGGTGCTCAGTGTGCATTTGTATTAAATGCCAACATGTTCTTCTTGTCCTAATGAAGATCTTTTTATACTTATACCGTGTTTGGCTTATAAAGTTCCAGTCAGGGGGTATATTACTTTTTGCTGCATGTTACCCAGGGATGTGGCCTATATCACAGGTTTTGGAATGATGAGCACCTCTTCTTATACCAAAGTCGTGCTGTAAGTCTTGTTGCCCCTGTGTGAACCGGCTCTTACTATTCGTTTGGCTTTTCAAATCTATCTATTGCAACTACTGTATGTATTTAGCTGTACTCATGCACTAACATTTTAAAAGAAGGAGTGTTTATAGGGGGTACATATGGTCCTACTGTACCAGCTGGGGTTTCATTGCATGAGCAAGGAGGCCTGGGTCCCAGTCTGTCCTAAGACACTTAGAGGAATGATTACCAGGATGAAGGGAAACCAAGCTCCAGGAAGACGGAAAAAAACAATTCTACTTTACATCAATCCAATGTGAGGGCAGTATACAGTGTGCGTGCAATGAGGGATTATCGATCCCCAAAATGTGAAGCTCACCACCGCCAATGCAGGTGTAGAGAAGTTGCTGGAAGAAGCAAGGAGCTCCCATGGGGATTCGGCACTGTTTGGTAATGTTTGAAATATTCATCAAGAAGTGAGTGGAGAGAGAGGCTCATCCACAATCATGCACTGTATACTTGGAGCACTGCAGGCAACATCATGGCCTCTGCCTGATATAAGTAGTGTGTGCTGGGCTCACTATGGCTCAGATTTTTTCTCTTAAACACTGAAACTACATGTACTCGTATATCTCCCATATACTGTACTGTATACATACATTACAGTGCAATTTAGGGGGGCAGCTAAGGTATTTTTTGGCAGACTTATACTACATACAGTGTAGTATTAGGCTGGGGGGGGGGGGGCTGTCAGAATGTACGGGGCCTGCCAGACTGTATGGAGTCTCATTTACAATGGCAGCCCTGCTTTAAAGTAGATATAAAACCTTGTTTCCTTTACACATTTTTTAAATAAAATACTTGTTTTCACTCTTTTACATTCTCTGTTATCTCTCAGCGCTGTTGATCTCCTGCAATCGTTTTGTAATAACTTCTTGTCTACATGCATGCCATGCATTTTTTAGGGTAGAATTCCTGACTGTGACAACATGGAACCTTGCCCGAGTTAAAATATCCAATTGTGGTCTTAATTTTAAGCTTGTGTGAATGATTGACATTTGCACACTGGCAGACAGGGAATTGTCACCCCATAGCAAGAAGTGCCTGAACAAGGTCCTTTATTGCAGAATCACAAGGGATTACTTTGATGAAACTGCAGGAAATATTAATAATGACCTTTGAAATTACAATAAAATGTTAAAGCGTATATGAGACTTTAGTTATTGGGTTTATATCAACTTTAACCAATTGCCAACTGGCCGCTGCAGGTGTACGCCGGACTCGTACATGGCTTTCTGTGGGCACGTGCTGATTGGCCAGCGGGGGAGCCAATCAACAGGTCTGGCAGACTTGACCGTTCCCCGCAGAGACAGAATGGGGATCTGCCAAAGTAAACAAGGCAGATCTTCGTTCTGTCAGAGGATAACACAGAGATCCTGTCTTTCTGCTATGCAGGAAGATGGATCTGTGTGTTGTCCCAGGAATCCCACCCCCCATACAGTTAGTAAACACACTCAGGGAACACATTTAACCCCTTGAACGCCCCTAATGTTAAGCCCTTCCCTGCCAGTGCCATTAGTACAATATTAGTGCATATTTTTAGCACTGATGACTGTAATACGGTCACCGATTCCCAAAAAAGGGTAAAAAATGTCAGTTAGGTGTCCAATCTGTCCGCTGCAATGTTGTAGTCCCTCTAAAAATCGGAGATCAACGCCTCTACTAGTAAAAAAAATAATATGATTAATATAAAATATTGTGTTTTATTTTTTTCAAAATTGATGGTCTTTTTTTGTTTATAGCACAAAAAGTAAAAATCACAGAAGTGATCAAATACCACCAAAAGAAAGCTCTATTTGTGGGGAAAAAAAGAATTTGTGCCGTATCACAAAAAATGGCCGGTCATTAAGGTGTGTAAATCCTTCCAGGGCTGAAGTGATTAAGGACTTTGCAGCATTTAAAAACAGAGATCGTATATGCTAAATTTGAAATACAAGCAATATTTGTTGCTGGGTTAGAGAGGGTTAAAAATAAACCAAGTTAGAATCTTCCAGCTGGCTTGTGCGTACACATTCATGAATGTTTTCATGAATGTAGTTGGCAGTGTGTGACATATAAGCATTAAATGCCTATAGTTAATATAATATCTTTGAAAAAGAAAACATCCCTGGTATGACCCAAGTATGTTCCTTTTGTGAAAAAATACAAATTATGCATACAGTGCTATTTGTGAGAGCCCTTAGAGCCAAGTTATTTATTTTTGAGATACAGTTGTTAGGTCACTTGTCATAAATGCACATTCCTTTTCCTCTTTAAATAGCTCTGACACGGACATTGGTCCAACACTGTAAGGATCTCAGTGAGAGAAAAGCTTCCATCACAAGGGCTACAGTACATGTGTGCAACAAAAATGATATGATACAATGTATACACAAAGTTCATTACGCCGTATTTGATATCTGTACCCATGCTCTCTTTTTGGCTCGACGAGTTCCTCGTCAGTTTTCTCGGCGAAAAGTGTACACACGACCGGTTTTCTCTGCAAAATACATCTCCCATCGAGTTTCTTGCTGAATTCAGCCGAGAAAACTGGTCGTGTGTACGGGGCCCGAGAGGGGTGGAAGGGAGGAGTGGGGAGGAGAAGGGAAAAGGCCACATTAGTACTACTATAAGTAAAATATGCTGCCATGCACCCTTGAGGAGGGTGTACTTGCTGGTAATAGCTGCTCTGCCCCTGGAAGGAGTAACATGAGAAAGGCTTTGTCAGCCACTTCACTACATCCTGTGCAATTCACCACTTCAAGGGTGTGAAAACCCAGCTCATCAGAGCCTTTTCATTCTTCTCTAATATGTTTGCCAGTAAAGGGATATTTGAAGAAGAGCAGACAACTTATAACCGCAGGATTCAACACTTAAAGTGATTGGAAACAATCATATTGTAAAACAACTCATTCAGTTTGAAATAGAAATGAAAGGCAAAACATTTGTTTATAGATATAAAAAAACATTATAAACCCCCCCCCCCTTTTTTTAAGTGATCACATTCCCTCTGTTCTCAGCTGCATAATGAAAAACAGCAGCACACTGAGCTTGTCAAAGAAAGGCTGAGAGGGGGGCTCAGGACAAGTCATATCATTGGAGGTGAGCAGGCAGCATTGCTAGAGAACTGACCATGCTTTGCTCTCGTGCCTAGTCTGGTCGGTTTTAAAGTGTTACTAAACCCATTAATCTGCATTCACTATATCTGGTCTCCCACAGTACACAGAACACGGAAATGCAATTATTTTAGTAAATATAAAAGAGGGGTTTTGTCTGGACAGTGGCGATTGGCCCTGTGCTGATCAAATGCACTCTCCCAAGAAAAAAAGAAAACAACTCTCTAGCAATACACACAAAACTAAATGTGTGCAGAGTGACCCCAAAGGCTCTGTTTTATCAGGAGATGGATTGGGGACAGTGGAATAAGGGGAGGTTTAGAAAAGACAGGATCAAACAACCTTTTTACACAATGCGCCAAGATTAACCCCTTAGGTTCCACAGTGAGTATAACAAGCATGCAGACTCCATATACAGACTGATTTTCCTGTTGTGGATTTAGTAACACTTTAATAGGAAAGCAGAGGGACTGGCAGGAACACCGGGTATTTCACATAAAGGAAGCAATACAAAGAGAATCGGATACTATTTCATACAAGTACATCAGGCACATACAGTATCAGGAATATGAAATGTTGGGTTTACATATTCTTTAACTTTTTCTGTGGCCTGCCCTTCCCCCTGGTCATAGATTTTCCCCCTCTCTTCGCTTCTGCTTGTCCTTTCCTTTGCATTGTTGAAGGATGAGCAGCCTAAGGCCTAGGTTTTTCAACTGAAACTTTGTGTGGCACTTTTTCTGTGCCAGAGCACTGGAAAAGGCCAGGGAAGGTGGCAGGAGATGGTAATGGTGGCAGCATTTCTCCTAGAAGTTGTATATGCTCTGAGATGCTTGGGGGGAGAGGATTAAGTTAAAGAGGAGGATTGGGTACAGGTGACTGCGCTGTCACCTTTGAATGATTCTGCAGAGGATCAAGCCATCACTTGACCCCATGACCCTGTTCCTAACTTGACATGGTGTATCCTAATGCCTCTTACACACGACCGGTTTTCCTGGCAGGAAAACTGCCATGAGAGCTTTTGGCCAGGAATTCCGGCCGGGTGTATGCTCCATCGCAGTTTTCCCAACAGGAAAACCGCAGGAAAAAACATGGTCTCTTTTTTCCCGCTGGAATTCCCAGCGGTTTTTAAGCTGACAGTTTCTCTATGGGGAAAGCTTGGAGCATACACACAGCCGGGTTTCCCGACCAAAGCTTGTATGGCTGTTTTCCTGTCGGGAAGACCAGCCGTGTGTAGGGGGAAAAAGCTACCGAGCAGGTTTCCAATTTTCCCTGTGGTTTTCCTGGTGGACATTTTACCGCCGGGAAAACCAATCGTGTGTACAAGGCATAAGCCTCTAAAACCCCTTTTGAGACTTCTCTCTCTGTCGCTAGAGGGCACAGATGTTTCCGCAGGTGCAGTAGAAGAATGTTGTGGAGGGGGCAGATGCAGAAAGTGTGAAACAGGGAGGAGGATTGGGGGTCTTTTGTTGGGGACTTGTCTCTTTGAGGCGCTTCTCTCACCAAGGTTTGCCGTGCAGAGCCAAGTGTTTGCCATTTATTTGGGGACTTTTACTATGGCAAATATGCTATAGGTGGAGGCTGCAGACTACAAGTGAGCTGTTGGAAGCTGATGTTAAAAAGCATACACACACACACACACACACACACACTTCAAAGCTCTTTCTATTTGCTGCATTTTTAAGTACTGAGGGACTATGCCGATACTAGAAAATTTGATGTTGATGATGCTGCTCATGAAAAACATATTCCATAAACACCTCATACAGCTTAAAAAGCATCTCCCAAGCATATAATTTAAAGGATTTGTGTTTTTCTCATGTTACCAAAACAGCAGCTGCAACCAATCAGATGCAGCCACTTTTTGGGTCTTTTGACATAAAATAGCTGTAGCTGGAAATTTATCCATCTGCACCTTATAGCTTGATTGGAAGAATCTGTTGGGTTTAGAGACAAAACTGTTTTACCTATACAAATTCCAGCGTAAACACTGAATTAGGTGTAATGCATTTCTGACATAAAGGCTTAGGCCGCGTACACACGATCGGTCCAACCCGATGAGAATGGTCTGACGGGTGTAAAGTGGCCTGATGGTCTGATGTGCGTACACACCATCAGTTCAAAAACCGATTGTGTCAGAACGCGTGACGTAAAACACAACGACGTGCTGAAAAAACAAAGTTTAATGCTTCCAAGCATGAGTCGACTTGATTTTGAGCATGCACCGGTTTTTGAACCGAAGCTTTTGCGTACTAACCATCGGTTTGGACCGATGGTCAGGTGTCCATCAGTCCAATTTTAAAGCAAGTTTTAAAACTTTGGTCCGAAGGACGACGGACCGATGGGCCGTACACACGGTCGGTTTGGACCGATGAAACTGGACTTCAGTCCATTTTCATCAGTTTGGACCGATCGTGTGTACGTGGCCTAATGCCGCGTACACACGGTAGTTTTTTGTGATGAAACAAAACGACGTTTTAAAAAAGGTCATTTAAAATGATGGTGTGTGGACAAAACTTAGTTTTATGTCTTAAAAAAAACGACCAAAAAAAAATTCGAACATGCTTGAATTTTTTATGTCGTTTTTCAGAATGTCGTCTTTTGTTTCACAAAAAATGATCGTGTGTGGGCAAAACGACGTTTAAAACAACGTTTTTAAACCCGCGCATGCCCAGAAGCTAGTTATGAAGCGAGCTTCAATGGAAAAGAGTGGTGAACATAACCTCGCTTTTTGTGAAAAAACGATGGTGTGTATGCAACATCGTCTTTGAAAAGTGACGTTTCAAAAACGTCGTTTTTTACTTCACAGAAAACTTCATTTTTTTTCATCACAAAAAATGATCGTGTGTATGCGGCATTACTGTCTGAAAGAGCATTAAAAAAATCTTCTGTAATTTGGCCATGCAACCAGATTCTCACTTACATTTTTGCCATAACACTGTCAAGAATATCATGTTTGCTATGGGACACAAACAGTTCTTGCAGATACCTTTTATTAATGAGGTGTCAAAAACAACAAAAGCCACATTCCGACACTTTTTCAGATATCTTGAATCTGAAAAATCCTGGCCTATTATAATAACTGCCCCCTAGAATGAAAGCTGTAAGAGCTAGACTAATTCCATAATTAAAATCCCTTTAATGTGGTTGTAAACCCCTACAGACCACTTAATCCTACAGGTAAACCTAGATTAAGGCTTGCCTGTAGGTGCAAGAAATATCCCCTGAACTTACACAGTTAAGGAGATATTTGCAAGAAAGACGGCAACAATATCTACAGCGCATGCGCGCCGTAGAAAACAGCGCAGGTGCACTGAGCGTGCCATTTCTGAATGGGACCGGGCCGTCCCTAACGGCTCCCGCGCTCATGCGCAGGAGTGACTTTATCGCTGCTCCGGCCAGTCACAGCGCCAGAGCCGCGATACAAGGAAGTGAGATGGCGGCGGTTGAGGAGAGGAACGCTGCTGTGGGGGCTTCAATTTTAGGTAGTTAATAAAAATACACCCTGCAAGAAAAATGCATACTAGCTCATTATGCCTTTTTCTTACAGGTTGTATTTTTTTTCGGTGGGTTTACTTCCTCTTTAATATACAGTATATATATTATTTATTTGATAGACTTATTTAGGCTCAAGGTAGTTTCAAGGTGCCACATCCCTAAATAGTTGTATCAAAGAGATAAATTAGTGGCCTGGGATCTTTAATTGGCACCAAGGTTACAAACACAACTGAATTAGATTTCACAGTATTTATTAATATAATTTCTTAAAAGAGACGACAGTCTGCAAAATATATATATATTTTTCAGACTTTCGTCTCTTTTAAGAAATTGTATTAATAAATACTATGGAATAAATACTAGGGATGGCACGGTCCCATTCAGAAATGGCACGCTCAGTGCGTCTGCGCCGTTATATAAATATATATACTCCCCATAGACTGACCCAGCAGATCTCCCAATGGGCAATTAAATAGTTTAATACAAATAAGTGATACTTTTTGAAGACTTTTTAAGTGCAATCACCCATATGCATAGAATTTTTGGGTGCCTTGTTCATTTTCTGATAGACCTGTCTCACTTATTTGTACTATACTATTATATTGCCCATTAGATGATCTGTTGGGTCATTCTGTGAGGAGTGTATTGCATTTTATGTGCTATTGAACACTAATGTAACCACCCCGGGTAAGTGCATCTAATAATGTATATAATGTAAATCTTTTTTCATTAGGATTTGTATTTTTGAATTATTCACATGTGTTTGTGTTACAAATCATACCCCTATACCAGGGGTCTCCAAACTTTCTGAACAAAGGGCCGGATTATTGTCCTCCAGACTTTAAGGGGGCCGGACTGTGGCCATCAGGAGTAAAAAATCCCCCATCATTGGCCCCCATCATTGGTGTCATTGGACCCCATCATTGGTGTCATTGGACCCCATCATTGGTCTCATTGGTAGAAATTCTGCCCCATCATTGGGAGGAATTCTGCCCCATCTTTGGGAGGAATTCTGCCCCATCTTTGGGAGGAATTCTGCCCCATCTTTGGGAGGAATTCTGCCCCATCTTTGGGAGGAATTCTGCCCAATCATTGGGAGGAATTCTGCCCAATCATTGGGAGGAATTCTGCCCAATCATTGGGAGGACTTCTGCCCCATCATTGGGATGAATCCTGCCCCATCATTGGGAGGAATCCTGCCCCATCATTGGGAGGAATTCTGCCCCATCATTGGGAGGAATTCTGCCCCATCATTTGGAGGAATTCTGCCCCATCATTGGGAGGAATACTGCCCAATCATTGGGAGGAATTCTACCCCATCATTGGGGGAATTCTGCCCCATCATTGGTGTCATTGAGAGAAATTCTGCCCCATCTTTGGGAGGAATTCTGCCCCATCTTTGGGAGGAATTCTGCCCCATCTTTGGGAGGAATTCTGCCCCATCTTTGGGAGGAATTCTGCCCCATCTTTGGGAGGAATTCTGCTCCATCATTGGGAGGAATTCTGCTCCATCATTGGGAGGAATTCTGCCCCATCATTGGGAGGAATTCTGCCCCATCATTGGGAGGAATTCTGCCCCATCATTGGGAGGACTTCTGCCCCATCATTGGGAGAAATTCTGCCCCATCATTGGGAGGAATTCTGCCCCATCATTGGTGCCAATGAATTAAAAAGCACTCCAAGGGCCAGATAAAATCAAGCAAAGGGCCACATGTGGCTCCCGGGCCACAGTTTGGAGACCACTGCCCTATACCAACCCCCTGAAGAAGACTCATAACTTTTTGAGTTGAAACGCATTGTTCTTTTGTACACTTTAAGCATTGAAGATGTGCTGTACTATATATATATATATATATATATATATATATATATATATATATAGATATATATATATATCTATATATATAGATATATATATATATATATACTGGTTTTGAATCTATGCATGTTTTTTTTTGTCGCCTTTTAACCACTTAAAGTCCGCCTAACACTGATATACTTCGGCAGAATGGCACGGCTGGGCACAGGCACGTACATGTACGTCGCCCTTTAAGAGCTCAGCTGTTGGTCGCGGTCCAAAAGTCTGTGACCACGACCGTGGGACCAGATCGCCGCCGGTGTCCCGCGATCGGTCACAGGAGCTGAAGAACGGGGAGAGGTGTGTGTAAAAACACCTTTCCCGTTCTTCACAGTGGCAGTGTCATTGATCGTCTGTTCCCTGATATAGGGAAAGACGATCAATGACGTCTCGCGTCCAGCCCCGCATCCCTACAGTTAGAAACACATATGAGGTCAGACTTAACCCCTACAGCGCCCCCTAGTGGTTAACTCCTAAACTGCAATTGTCATTTTTTCCCAGTAATCAATGCATTTTTATATGGCATTTATATTTTTGGTCCCAAAAAGTTGTCAAAATTGTCCGATGTGTCCGCCATAATGTCGCAGTCACGAAAAAAAATCGCTGATTGCCGCCATTAGTAGTAAAAAAAAAATATTTATAAAAATGCCATAAAAGTATCCCCTATTTTGTAAACGCTATACATTTTGCGCAAACCAATCGTTAAACGCTTATTGCGATTATTTTTTACCAAAAATAGGTAGAAGAATACATATCGGCCTAAACTGAGGGAATATTTGTTATAGCAAAAAGTAAACAATATTGCATTTTTTTTCAAAATTGTCGCTCTATTTTTGTTTATATCGCAAAAACCGCAGAGGTGATCAAATACCACCAAAAGAAAGCTCTATTTGTGGGGAAAAAAGGACGCCAATCTTGTTTGGGAGCCACGTCGCACGACCATGCAATTGTCAGTTAAAGCGAATCGCAAAAAGGGGCAAGGTCCTTAACCTGCATATTGGTCCGGGTCTTAAGTGGTTAATATGTTGCAGAATCTCTTAAGAAATTGTATGAATAGATATTGTGAATTTTAATTCAGTTGTTTGTATTCTTGGTGTCAATTAAAAATCCCAGGCCACTAATTTACCTTTTTCATACTATGGTACATCTTTTGTATTTTCTAATAAGAAGTGCTATGGACTGTTGTGGTGCCAAACAAACAGAACATCATAATAATAACAATAATAATAATAGTAACGTGCTAAGGATGCTGTTGTGCCGTACAAACAGAAGAGGATAATAATAAACATTGTAATAATAATCATAACAATAATAATATAATGCAATGGACTGTTGTGGAGCCATATAACAGAAGATGATAATAATAAACATAGTAATAATAATCATAACACCAATAATGATAAAATGCAATGGACTGCTGTGGAGCCACATAACAGAAGATGATAATAATAAAAATAGTAATAATAATCATAACAACAATAATAATGATAACATGCAATAGACTGTTGTGGAGCCATATAACAGAAGATGATAATATCACAAATGATAATAATAATAATAATAATAATAATAATAATAATAAAATGCTATTGACTGCTGTGGTGCCATACAAACAGAAAATAATAATGATGATAATAAAGAAAATAATCATAATAATATTAATAGGGTGGTATGGGCCACTGTGGAGCCATACAAAAGAAGATCATAATAATACAAAAAGCAATAATAATAATAATATGAGGGGTCTTTAAAAAGTTTCCACATTTTTTTTTTATATTTATTCAAATTTTTAAAAAGTGTGGAAACTTTTCAAAGAACCTTCGTAATAATAATAATAATAAAAATAATAATAATAATTATAATAAAATGCTATGTGCTGCTGTGGTGCCATACAAACAGAAAATAATGATGGTAATAATAAAGAAAATATTTATAATATTATTAATAAAGTGGTATGGACCACTGTGGAGCCATACAACAGAAGATCATAATAATACAAAAAGCAATAATAACAATAATAATATGAGAAATCTTTAAAAAGTTTCCACACTTTTTTTTAATATTTATTAGAATTGTAAAAAGTATGGAAACTTTTCAAAGAACCTTCGTAATAATAATAATAATAATAATAATAATAATAAAATGCTATGGACTGATGTGGTGCCAAACAAACAGAAAATGATGATGATATTATTATTAGTAGTAATAATGATATTAATAATACCTCACTCTAAAACTTTCAAACAAAACTATACAGAATGCTGCTAATTTTAGATTCCAACATCTCAGGTAAATATCTATTTAGAAAATGGACTTACCATCTGGGATTGGCTCTTCGGACAGCCATTGATATCTTCAACCTTTTCATTTGCTGAAGAGAGAAGCAGAGGTGAGTTAGTGAAAGGAGTAATGACACTTGAGTTGCTAGTTAAGTCAAAGTGTATTGTGTTACCTCCAGCACTCCAGTCCCCATTCAGCAGTCTCTCCTACTATAAGACACACCACAACCATACACACTCTACAACACTGGAAGTGTGAATGTGATCTACTGCTAATTCTCCTGGCCCTGCCAAGTAACTGCTGACATGAAATCCTCCCTGATTCTCAATGCATGGCCAGGGATAATGTTTCAAGGCATCCCAGAAAAGACTCCTTCCCTCCAGCACACAAAATGCCCACATGGGAGACGTATGGTTTGATCAAGTCTTCCTCTCTGACATTTCAGCATGTGCAGGATACAGTGAAGCCGTTGTAAGATTTTGGTTAGTTACATCCCAGTATTTTAATGCTAACAAATTTAAAAACAAACTCACAGAATGATTTGAGCTTGAGGAAGACATCTGGAATTAGTAACTGCAGTGCAGACATATTGAACACACACATTCTGTTTAACCCTTTCATGTCATACCCAGTTACTTCCCTGCTGCTCACACACACTGACACTTACCAATAATCTGAATGATCTCTGCCAGCAGGACACCATCAGCAATATCGTGTTGTAAATCCTTAATCAGCCTCTTGTGACCAGACTTTGCTAGGTAGTGATTTGCCCAGTCTGTGTAAATCTACAAGACAAGGGGAAAAGGGAGGGATAAAGGGGGAGAGAAGATAATAAAAATTATTCAGAAACGCATTGACTTGAATAGGAGAACTATTCAGAATCGCATTCCAACTTGGAAAGTCACAGCTCAGAAGGAAACTGTTATGCCGTTATTATTTAAACAATTTCTTTCCTATTCCCAGCTCTAATGACTCACTTTATTTTCAAATGAGGGTCGCTGGAGTTCTCTGACCACACAAGAAACACTCTCGCTTCATATCTATCAAGGAAACTGCTGTCACAAATCTATCACTTCCATTCCTCCCTAATGAGTAAGACCAATTGATTTATCAGGGTGAAATGTGAGAGTCGAAAACTTTTTTTTAGAAAGGAAAAGCTCATTTAGATTGTAAAAGTTTATGGATTTTTTTGGTCATATAACATATACATAAAAGTTGTATCTTTTCTCAGAGCAAAGCAGTCCATCACAATAATAACTACTCTACATTGTAATAATAGCAATATAAACATCCCATATATCTGTTAAGCTGGCCATACACGACTTGACAAACTTCAATTGAAAAATCA
Source organism: Rana kukunoris (assembly GCA_029574335.1). Taxonomy (NCBI): domain Eukaryota; kingdom Metazoa; phylum Chordata; class Amphibia; order Anura; family Ranidae; genus Rana; species Rana kukunoris. Next base: position 203,068,344 of record CM056051.1, read on the forward strand.
CAGGAGCTGGGTGAAAAATTGTTGACTGCAACCAGAACCAAATCAGATAAATCTCTTTTCTGTATTCAAACAGCAGTGGGTGTTGTAGCTGCTTGAATGCAATAGCTGGCAGTGAGATTCCTCCATTCACACTTCATGGATGGAGAAATCTATGCATGGCTAGCCTTAAAGTGACACTAAAGTTTCTATATAAATAACAAACATGCCATACTTATCTCCACTGTGCAGTTCGTTTTGCACAGAGTGGCCCCCGATCCTGCTGTTGTGGGGTCCCATGGCTCCTCCCTGCAAAAGATTTCCCCCACTGGGAAGCTCTTTCCCGAGGGGGTTACCTTGCGTGCGCGCTCCCGTGTCATACACTCGACGTTCAGAGCCGCCGAGTGTATGACTTGGCCCCACCCCCCGACACCCATGTCAATGCATTTGATTGACAGCAGCGGGAGCCAATGGCTGCACTGCTATCAACCTATCCAATGAAGAGCCAAGAAGCAGTGGAGAGCGCAACGCGGGATCTTGCCCACTGAAATTCGGGGCTCAGGTTAGTAAAACGGGGGGGGGGGGGGCTGGGGGACCGGACAGTGCAAGTTTGTTTTTTTACTTTAATGCATAAGATCAACGCTGTATTGTGGCCTAGGCCAACAAGGCCCAAACCTAGGACAGCACTTTGCAGGGGGGCAGCATGGAAAGACTTCACGCCGGCTTGCACTACACTGCTAGTGTAGCGCCTATCTTTTGGGGTGGACTGGGCTGAGAGGAAAATTAGTCTAGCACACCCATAAAGCAACTGCACTGCTTCCAGTATGTGGGCAGCCGGCATTCCACAACTGTGTGGGGGGGCGCTGCTTCTAATTTTGACTGTCCTATCAACATGGACCACAAACCTTCCTCACTGTGCTATATGTTTTCTGCTGCACCATTGGCATGGTTATATCTCCTTAGTCCTCTCCATAAAATTATCTGAAATTTGTGCCTTAAGTAGGACTATAGGCAACACTTTTTTTTTTTTATCATTTTGGATACAGTAAGGGAGTGTTATAGCCCCATTCAGTTTATTTTTTACCATCCATGTCCCACTGCAGAGATTTCCCTGCCCCATAGCCAAACAGCAAGTGAGAGGAAATCTAAGCAAATTAGGGGAATCCACCCCCCCCCCCACGCAGGCCTTCAGTAGTAGTCTCCCCATGCAAAAAAAAAACAGGGTGGGTCTTAAACAGAAAGGGGTGTGGCCTTGACATAAAGGGGTGGGTCATATTTAAATTAGGGGGTGCACAAGTTTATTTGGGTCTAGGGCAGCACAAAACCTAAATACACACTGCATAGGATGCATCGAGTTGAAAAAAACACAAAGGTTTACAACCCCTTTAAGTTGATCATTCTAACATATTAATGTTTACCCTTTAAGGGTATGTTCCGTTTTGTGATGGCTCAGACAAATGTATTTGTTTGCTGACTTGTTAATATTGTTATATTTCTATAGAGAATTAAGCAAAATGATCTGCTAAAATTGTTAGTAAAGAGTTTCATAGATCCATGCAACTCCCCACCATTGTCCTCCAGTGCTGCCACCCAAATACTGTTATGAGTTTCATCTTGTATTGTCACTAGGGGTCCTCCCATGGAAACTGCATCATGAACTCAGATATGTTTATTTGCTAAATACACATACAGTAGTTATTTTCAATATAAAATACCAAAGACAGGTCAGATAATTATGCACTGATGTTTTCGTTTGGTACTACTAACTTTATGCAATGTATAGTAATACATGATACTATATGTACATCATCTCTAATGTGATATTATGACATTTCCTTTTTGGTAGGTAGCATTTTCAATCTTAATGAGCACGCCATTCCTCGATTTAGCCGGCTTTAAAAAATACCCTTGCAGGGGAGGCCTTAATGGTAGGCAACTGTAAGGTGCAGAGGAAGAGGCTGTATTACTTACCATGTTCCTTTACGACAACAGGCTCAGGAGCGCTCATCTTCTTTCTCCGTGTCATCATATACAATGCAGGGCCATTAGTCCTATATTGTATATTGAGGGTAAGCATGTGCCCGCAGACCCTGGAGCCTCGGAAAGGAGACTTACGAGGACAGGTCGCACAGATGGTGGGAGAATGCTGGAGAGAGGGATAAGTATTTCACCTTATACCTCCACCCCTAGACCTAATGTTTTACCCCGTACAGTTTGGGGGCACCACTAGAAGGTTTGTTTTTTCATGCCCAGAGATAAGGCCCCTACACTGGGCAATCCAGCAGCTCCTGACCAAGTGGCTCTGCCACAATTCATAGAAAGCAACAGTTTGGTTTACTTATCTCTTTTGCCTCCCTTGGGTTTGCATTCACTGCTATGCTACTTAATACGTACATATGCTCCCTTAAGTTCAGCTCTCATATGCATTTACTATCTACAGGTTTACTATTGTGCATTGCTAAGCTTGAATATTGGTTTGTATATCAATATTGATATTGCTGAAATGCCAGCAGTGGGTGGGCATGTTGGCTAGACAAAGGTTGACTGGCATTATTGTCTGTAGCGAATCAGCCAATGGGTACTTGCAGCTGTCAGAATACAATAGCACAGCAGAGGATTCATGTATCTACAATCTGTTGGATTTCTGTTTAGCCTGCAGGCTGAATGAAAATAGTTTTTTCATACGTTTAAGTTTTAAAGAGGCAGGTAACTGACTGATGTGAATTTGTTTTTTTATGGGGTAAGGAGTACGGTTTGTATATATATATATATATATATATATATATATATATATATATATATATATATATATATATATATACACATATATATATATATATATATATATATATATATATATATATATATATATATATATATATTGTAAATTGTATAAATAAAAGTGTAATATTTGCTGTGTGACCACCCCTTTTTTTTATTATTATTATTGTGACTGTATACAATTGTTTGCACACCTTATTGGCAGGCCAACATGGTGCAATCCTCATATGTAAAATTATGCCTTTTAATACCCTTTTAAATGTATAGTTTGAGCAAATTTGTATGCACAGTTACAGTGCTGAAAGGTTATACTTCTCTTTTTAAAAAGTTACATACTGTATTGCATTTTCAGATATCAAATCTCCAGGAAATACCAAATGCAGCTGTTAGACACAAGATTAAAAACAACACATCATAAGTATCCTGGCCAACTCTGATATGTGCACAAGCCTCTGAGATTTAAATAAGGACACCATTGAGTATAAGTTGTGGAAGATAGGCTTTAGTTTTTCACTGTCACAATCTGATGTTCTCAAGGTCAGAATACTTTTTTATTGCAAACCAGCAGGTTGCTGCTATCCTAGGACATTACCTGAATCTAGTAAAATAAATGTTATATCTAAAAACATGAGACAAGATGATCCACAATGTGTGCACCTTCATACCTTTTAATGATAGTGAAAGTGTTTGTCACATTTTTAAAAATGCTTCCTATTTTTATTTATTTTTTTGTTTATAGAAATCTGTTTATAGAGTTTAAAAGCCCCTTAAAAACAACAACAAAGCAACATCAAATTACAGTGGTGCAAGCCCACGCAACAACATCACAAAACATCACACGATCAGTCCAAACGGATGAAAACGGACTGAAGTTAATTTTCATCGGTTCACAGACTGATGGTCTGATGTGCGTACACACCATCAGTTCAAAACCGATCATGTCAGAACGCGGTGACGTAAAACACAACGACGTGCTAAAAAAACGAAGTTCAATGCTTCCAAGCATGCGTCGACTTGATTCTGAGCATGCGCGGGTTTTTGAAACAATGCTTTTGCATACGAACGATCGGTTTGGACCGATGGTCAGGCGTCCATCAGTCCGATTTTAAAGCAAGTTTTAAAACTTTGGACTGAAGGACAACAGACTGATGGGCCATACACACAGTCGGTTTGGACCGATGAAACTGGACTTCAGTCCGTTTTCATCAGTTTGGACTGATCGTGTGTACGCGGCCTAATATGTGGAATTACACCTAACAAAAATGGTGCTACACATATGGACATCGATATTCAAGAGTTTGACGAATACGTAGATCAAGTGAAATATGTTAAACAAATGAGATGAAATTGACCCATTGCAAATATACACATATAAAGCATAGGTTAAAAATTAAATCAGAAATGCGCACAGAGGGTTGTAGAGGAACTGATATGACACCATTTATTGCAACAAGCACATCTGCCCAGAACCCGGTGAAAGCAGGAAAATACAAGATACTGTGGGAAAAATTGCCCAAGGGGTCTCCACATCTCCAACATTTCGGTGGGTGGGAGAGCTTCATCCTATAAAATAGGCTCTATGGACAATTTTGAATGTCCCGTAGGGAGACAAAAGAAGCGGAAAGGAAGGGAAAAAAAAACATCCCAATCTTAAACGCCCAGGTCTGGTATGTCACGCTGCCACTGGGCTCTAAGTCCATCCAGGGCTGGTAAGGACTTCAAGAAAGAGGTGAGTGTACAAGTGAGACATAGGTTTCACATCACATTCTGTTCGGAGAACTTCCTCCATGGTCGACTTGGGGTAGTGGAAGCAAGGAGTGGCCAGTGATGACTTGAGAGATTGTTCTAATGTCATACTTAGTCCAAGCACTAGGCTCCAGGAGCATATAGAAATGGGATAAAGTAGGGTAAACCACAGGGGGGCACTAGAAGAAACAGACAATTTGGTATAACCTTCAAGCGTCAGACCTGCCTTCTAAGTCCGTAGAGTGGTGATCATAGATGGGGCAAAAGGGTAGGGAGCTTAGGGGCCCCTGAAAAAAGAAATTTAAGGTGGTTCTAAAGATCAGAGCACTGCAGCTTCTAAAAGGGGGGCAGGGTTAGCAATGTTAGAGTTTTAAAATGCTTACCATTTTACACCTTAAACTTTATGAGATAGAGGCACAAGTATGTAGGCAAAATATATATTTCCATCACACTCCCAAGTTATGAGCAGCAGGTACCGATTTTTCACCACTACTACCTTTAGGCCAATTTCACATGGACATACCAAAGCATATGCCTAGCCAAGGTGCATGTTTGTCTACAAGGGGATTCACAGGTGTCTCACCCCATCCATGTCAATTGGGATGCAGCAATTGCAAGGGCAAAACTGCTGCTCCCAATTTGACAGCTGTGTGGGTGCGGGTCCCCGAACGCACACTTGACATGAATAGGACTGCTTGCAAACATGACCCTCACACGCGTGAAGCACTCCCATGTGAATGAGCGATTATACCAAATTTATCAAAATATCAAAAGCAACACATTGGAGGTGGCATGAAACATTTTGTGAAGTAGAACACTTTTGGTAAGTAAAGTTGATCTCCAGGTATCTGCCTAAACAGAAATGATAAAAAACATATCTCCCTTTAACTTATCTTAAAAACAATCAAGTTAATATAGTCCTATTTACCTGAATCTGAGGCCATGTGATATATCAGGTCGTTGGGTTTCCTTCTTCTAGACTGCAGAGGATCATTCTTTTGGTACCCATGCCACTCCCTGGTGATGTGGACACTTCCCATCAGTGTCCATCAGTGGGACCTCATAAGGGTCCAGAAGAGTCCAGTGGTGCAATGTCATCACAGAGGAGATGACAAGACTAGACTACAGCACTGGATCACCTATCTTCACTTGCAGAAACAGATTTGGGCCAAAGGGCCATGTGATAGAATACCCAGGTGAGTAAAATAAGGTGTTACAGTCTACTCTTGATCATGACAGTTTTTTACTAGAAGACTAACCTTTATAAAAACATGAAAGAGAGAGAACATGAATGAGGTACAGTTCTACAGTATTGAGGTTCAGTGTGTCTACAGTTAATCTCCACTCCGATGGCCATAAAAGTAAAGTCTTAGGCCGCGTACACACGATCAGTCAAAACCGATGAAAACAGACTGAAGGTCCGTTTCATCGGTCCAAACCGATCGTGTGTGGGTCCCATCGTCAGTTATCCTTCGGTCAAAAAAAAGAGAACTTGCTTTAAAATTTAACGGATGGACGCCTAACCGATAGGTCAAAACCAATCGTTAGTATGCAAAAGCATTGGTTAAAAAGCCGCGCATGCTCAGAATCAATTTGACGCATGCTTGGAAGCATTGAACTTTGTTTTATTCAGTACGTCATTGTGTTTTATGTCACCGCGCTCTGACACAATGGTTTTTTTAACCGATGGTGTGTAGGCACATCAGACCATCAGTCAGCTTCATCGGTTAATCGATGAAAACGGTCCTTCGGACCGTTCTTATCGTATGGACTGATCGTGTGTACGCGGCCTTAGGCTCGATTCACACCTATGCATTTTGCTTTTGAGAGTTTTTGCACTGCTTTTTACGGTGCTTGCTGCATTTATTTACATGCGTTTTTCCCGCGATTTGCGTTTTGCGCTTTTTTTTTTAGCCATCAATTTTTTTTTTTTTTACATTTCCTTTAACAACCAGCTATAAACAGGTTAAAAAAAATGCAAATTGCGGCAAAATTGCAGTAAAAACTAGGGTACTTGCGTTTTGGATGCGGGTCCATTGAATTCTATTACATGCAAAACGCTGCTTTTTGCGGGAAAAAAAGTCCCCGACCCTTTCCAAAAATGCAGAGGCACAAAAAAGCATTGATAAGAACATGTTCCATAGGAAACCATGTTAAAACATTTCCCTGCATTTCTGCAAAATGCATCAAAAAACGCATTAGTGTGAATGGAGCCTTATACCTTTTGCTGGCAGAAGACGCAAACCAGATACATAGAAAACCAAAAGTTCAGTTCATGCAGCTATGAGACCCTGCAAGAAAAATCCAGCTGAAGTGTGAATGTGAACGCGTACAGGAAACTCCTTTGACAATATGGTTAAATCTTAGAAGTGAAAGATGACAAAGACCACTCAGTAATATAATCTGTAATTAACTATATGAGACAGAAGCTCAAAAACAGTTGGAAATTGCTATCAGTGATGAAAAGGCATATTCAGTATGCCATTTCTATTGAAGCAAATACACTCAAACTTTAGCTCCGTATATCCAGGGTTTATTTTTTAGATTTCTATGATGTGTTTTCTTTTAATAAAAAATATAATATCTACACTTATCTCATTCACTGTTGTATAGTAAATAGTATAGCATACATTGTTTTTAAGACAAGAAAAACATTATTTTTTTTAGTTAAATGAAATATGCTATATGAATATTAGGCAGTTTTCCCATCCTACCAGCAGGTGGAGCTCTAGGCTACTTACAAATGTATTGTAAAAAAAAATATTTTTTACAGAGATCAATTGCTCAAGCTGAAATTTAAAGCCGTATTAAACCTAAAAACAAACATTTCATATATTACAGCTAACAAATTCTATACAGCGGGTATAGAAAAGCATCACCCCTTTAAAATAATCACATTTTGTTGCAATTTTTTTCTGTCATGCTGGTTTTATGTTTTTCACTTGGATGTTATAAGTGTAGCGACCTGCTATTTTCTAGCCGGCGCCGCTTTAAATTTAGAGGGTAGTCTGAAAGTTAGTTGACTCAAACTGTATGATTTTTCACAAAATTTGGGCCTCTGTTCTAGCCATGGCTGTACTGTGAGTGACCACTATTGTTGTCTGGGGTGTTGTTATCATCCCAGGCCGAGGGTGGCAGCAGTCAGGTCAAGGTGTTTTGGGTGTTCCCCTTCAGCAGCCAATCAGAGGGAGTAGATCGTCCCGCTGTGCATGCTGGGGAGGAGTACTTAACCACTTCCATACCAGGCACTTACGCACCTTCCCGCCCAAGCCAAATTTTCAGCTTTCAGCACTGTCGCACTTTGAATGACAATTGCGCGGTCATGCTACACTGTACCCAAACAAAATTGCCGTCCTTTTTTCCCCACAAATAGAGCTTTCTTTTGGTGGTATTTGATCGCCTCTGTGGTTTTTATTTTTTGCGCAACAACTAATAAAAGACTGAAAATTTAGAAAAAAAAATACATTTTTATTTTTTTCTGTTAACTTTTTTGTAAATAAGTATGTTTTCTCTTTCAATTACGGGCACTTATATGGCGGCACTGATGGGCACTGATGAGGTGGTACTGATGGGCACCGATGAGGTGGCACTGATGGGCACTGATAGGCGGCGCTGGTATGCGGCACTGATGGGCACTCATAGGTGGCACTGATGGGCACTCATAGGTGGCACTGATGGGCACTCATAGGCGGCACTGATGGGCACTCATGGGGAGCACTGGGAACTCATAGGCAGCACAGAATGGCACTCATGGGTGGCACTTATGGGTGGCACTGATGGGTACTTATGGGTGGCACAGATGGGCACTGATAGATGGGCACTGGGCATGGATTGGCACGGAGGGGTGGCACTAAAGGACACTGTGGGGTGGCACTGATGGACTTTGAGGGGTGGCACTGATGTATATGTTGCCAGTCAGTGCCCATGTGTGGGCACTGACTGGCATCTTTCTTTTTTGTTTCCTGTTTTTTTTTTTTTTAATCCTGTTTTTAATTTTTTTTTTGCGTTTTTTTTATTTGTTTTGCCCTGCCAGTGTGGGCATCCCTGGTGGTCTAGTGTGGGCATCCCTGGTGTCCAGTGTGGGCATACGAGGGGGGGGCTGCGCTGATAAACAATCAGCGCGAACCCCCCTGTCAGGAGAGCCGCCGATCGGCTCTCCTGTACTCGCGTCTGTCATACGCGAGTGAGGAAGAGCCGTCGGCGGCTCTTCCTGTTTACATCGTGGTCAGCCGTGATTGGACACGGCTGATCACGTGGTAGCGAGCCTCCGCCGGAGACTGACACTGTCAGACTGACACCCCCCATCAGCGATCGCCGCGCTACGCGCCCCCACGGGCGCGCGCGGCATGAAATTGTGCAGGACGTTTGAGAACGTCTAGTCACGATTTTATAACCACTTCCCGGTCGTAAATCTGCTATTGGCTGGGCGGGAAGTGGTTAAGGGACAGACTTCATTAGTTCGGGGTTGTCGCCGATCCTGGTTTGTCATCCATTCAACCTCCATGTGTGACCGGGGGTGCGTGTTCAAGTGTTCTTGACCACGTTGGTCTGGGGTTGTGATCTACCAAGTAGGCCCGGTAGTCAGACTGGGTCTACGCTTGCAGAGTGGTCCTGTGCTGTCCGTCCTGAGGGAGGAAGCCACTCGATGAAGAACCTGTCTTGGAGAGCACCGAGCAAAGGGCTGGTATCTCAGGAGAGGCCTTGAACTTCATCGAAGGAAGCACTACTACTGAGAGGCTGAGTAATGGTCGCCTGTCAGTTCTGAGTTCACAGGAAGTTATTCAAGAGAGATCTGGGTGCTTAATCCTGTGCCGAGAGGATTCTGGACTGAATATATCTCCATCTTTGGGAAGGTCTGTGGCAGAGACTTTACCAAGTTTCCATGTGACATCCTGGCTGCTAGGTCAGTGAGAGAGGCCTATCCGGGTGCACAGTACCCACTCTGGCTAGAGTGGCGACGAAAGATATGTTGCTGGAAGCAGGAGTGTTTCCGAAAAAAAGTTGTACACCTGAACCTATTACCCTTCCACCTCTTCAACTATTACTTTTATTATTCTACCACGTTTGGCAGATAAAGCAAAGAAAAGGAAGCCTAAAGTATGGACATTGAAGTTTTTCTCAACTCTCATATGATACGCTAGGAGGCGAGAAAATAGAGGTAACATGCCGCCCAAAACAATCCAGCAGCTCATCCAGGGGTAGTGCTACATAAGTTACACTGGAGTAAATACAGTTAGATAAAAAAAAAAACTCTATCAGTCTTCATTTAAGGCTGCAAAGCAACAACATGTGATTATGTTAAAGGGGGTATGATTATTTTCTATACCTACTGTAGATGTGGTGGCTGCAATAGTCTCATTTTCTAGGCTTTCTTTCCTTTATTTTCACTTGTTGATCCAGCCAGTAAGCCTGTTATTTTACTTACCAAGACCAAGCTGTCCAGCAAAAGTGGCAATTCGAGGGTCGAGACAAACCACTTAACACTAAGGCCGCGTACACACGATCAAATCTATCTGCTGGAAACGGTCTGACAGACCGTTTCAGCAGACAGATTCGATCGTGTGTTCGGGCGGACAGACATATTTTGCCAGCAGACAGATTTTAAAGCATGCTTTAAAATCTGTCGGCTGGGAATCCGTCCGTCCGATATGTCTGCTGGTTAGTACGCTAACCAGCAGACATATCTGCCCGCACATGCGTCGAATAGATTTGACGCATGTGCGGAAGTGTTTTACTTCCTGGTGCGGTGACGTGGCGGCGTCAACGTCATCGCCACGTCACCGTACTGTCTGCCGGCGGGGATTTTGGTTTGATCGTGTGTACAGCGATCAAACCAAAACAGCCCAGCAGACAAATCTGATCAAATCGGTCTGTCAGACCGATTTGAACAGATTTATTTGGTCGTGTGTACGCGGCCTAACAGGGGTATTAACAATGATAATTTTTAAATGAAAATTTATGTAAAACGTTGTTGCTGCACCTGCTGAAAAGTGATAGCTGGCATTTGTTAGTCAAGTCCAGCTAAATTTGCTAGTGCATCGAACACTTCCCAGATTGAAAATAATGCTGTTCACATGTGTTTCTCCAACTTCCAGAGTCCAGAGGGTTTAATATCACTTTAATTACACAAGTGAATGACTCATCTAAGTAGTTTATCTCGGTTAGAAGAAGCTGTTTCTGAAAGGGGTTCTACCACCTGCTTTTCAGTGCTATACAGTGTTCTGCTTTAGGTCCGGTTCACACCGATACGGCAACCCAACTTTGGAGCACTTGTCACAGCAGAAGTCACAACCCAATTGGACCCCATTCTGTGCAATGGAACCATTACAATCGGTGTGACTTGAGTCGTTTCGACATAGAAAAAGGTTCCTGCAATACTTTTGGTCCAACTTTGGTACAACTTGCATTGACTTCTGTTAAAGTCATGCTGGGGTCCAACTTCAAAGTCACGTGGAAGTGTCGGGCAGCGTGAACCCGTGCTTAGCGGTACTCCTCACAAAGAGACTGCAAAATTGGATGAAAGACCCTTTTCTGGGATGGACAAACAAGCTCTATAAATATAGTGTCATGGGGCAAGCAAAACACAGGAACTCAGAACTGCAAGACAATACTACAAACCATGCAGATATCTTGCTACCTATATATATTCCTTTCATTGCATGTTAACCAAATGACAGTGGTTTACTGAGTTTTCTCAAAGATAATAGATCAGATTTTAAATATTTAAATTAACTACAAATAATTCTGTCCTTTTGCAATGTATGTTGCAGCCTATTGATCTGAAAATCACACAAAGCACAGTATACATGGGGCTCATGAGACTATAAATGTGCAGGTGTGTTGTGTCCTACTGGACAGCACAAAGTGTAACTCATAAAATATAACATAAACCACGGGCATGGTACTGACTGAACGGTATGTTTTATTAGCATAAACTGTGAATATAGTGCAAAATAAAATTGTACCATGGAGGTTAATGTTCCTTGCAATGCTTTGGCAGAACTGATGCCGCTCTCAGCAGACTGTTACTTATTTACTCTTTCAAATGTTCATTTCTGATCTCCCTGGATAGCAAAATCATAACTCAGCATTTCTAATCTTCTTGTTGAAATCTGGTTCACACTTATTGCCAGAAGGCAGTTCTTTTGTATGCTTCACAGAAGCAGCCTGCGCACTTTAGTCCTCTCTCTCTCTCTCTTTGGATTATACATACTCCCTAATATTAGATACTGACAATTAATTATGCGTAATTAGATTAATGCAGATGGTTTAGGTTGATACTTTAACAAATGACAAACCAACATTGACAATATAATGATTTGTGTGGGCTCTAGTGATGAAATGATAGCTACCCATTCGTTTGAATGTAATATTTTGTATGATTTTACAATTCTTTGAGTGTTTGTTACATTTTTCTAGTTTCTGGAAAATTATGGAAATATGCAAGAAATGTAAAAGTAGGGATCAAATTTAGAGCTTGTTCACAAATGTGTCAATACCCTGTGTTTAAGAGGCATTTCAGCAGTGTTTGTAAAGCCTTATACCGCCCATCAGTGTCTGGCACAAGTATTACAATGGGCACCACAGTGAAGTACACACAGGTGTGGTATAGTTGTGTTGTGTTAACAAAAGACAGCATAACGCTTTCAAGAGGCATTTGCGCTTATCAGCCACCTTTATTAATTTCAATGGTAGCGTATCATAACTGAAACCTCGACCACACCTATAGCATTTAGGGCGTGTTATTAAAGCATTTATAAAGTGTTTGCTGGGCTCTGGGGGAGAGGCAGTGGAGGCTCCTGTATCCCCAAATGGCCTCCTGGTAACTTTGAATATTAAAAAAAAAAATACACTCTACCAAAGGGTCACCAAACCATGCAAAGTTAGAAGGGGTTACAGTTGCTTGTACCCGTTTTAAGCCTTTGTGGTCTTCTTATATATCTCAGCTTCTCCCAGCGACTCCAAGCTGCCGCCTGCTGTCTGGCTTGTTGTCTCTCCGCTGACCTCTCACCTGGCCATGCCTTGCTTTCACTCCGTGGTTGCTAAAGCAGTGAATGCTCGGGAATGCTAGGAAAAATTGTGACGTCAGATGGAGCCTCTAATATTTTGCTTAGAAGCTGACAATTTAAATTGAACCTCTAATTCACTTTTTAGCTTTGGGTGGAATAGTGAATGGTTGAATGTCAGATTGTTTTTACTGTCCCTATTTCATTAGGGAAATATTTTCACAATTGCAGTCCAACTGACCACAAAGAAAGTAATGCGTATCCCCCACAGTGGGATTGGAAACCCTTGACTGCTGTCCTTAACCTTAACTACTCTACAAAAAAAGTGCTTGATGTTATGGGGCTTTGGCTTGGCTGCCTGCATGCCAGTTTTAAAGGAAGAAAGCCTCCCACCTGGCTGCAGATCACTTGCCTATCTACATCTGCCTCCATCAGGTGTGGTCTCTGAGCTGATAAGTGAGTTAAACTGAGGAATTTTTACTCTCTGTGTGTGTCCAGAAACCCAGGGAGTTTAAGAAATGTAATTGAAAGTGCCTGTGCCGCCCTATTTAACATGGTGTGTAAATGGGCACTCTGCTAATGTCTGGAACTTAACGCCATCAAACATTAAGGACACCAAGGTTTGTAAAGAATGGAAAAAAGACTATATGGGGTAGATTCACATACCTGGGCGCATCTTTATGCGGGCATATCGTATTTTATTTACGCTACGCCGGCGCAACGTTGAGAGGCAAGCATGGAATTCACAAAGCAAATGCTCCCAACGTTGCGCTGGCGTATTGTATATTCGAGATACGCCGGCGTAAGGCTTTGTGAATCCAGGCCCGTGTATTTATATATACACAGGTAGGTGAAATGAACATTTTACATACCAACTGCTGGAGACAGAGAGGCTCCAATCTGCCAGATTAGTGGAGTTAATATTGGGGTGCAGATCGCACCCAGGTGACACCCACCAGAGGGATGACATCATACCATCAGATGCAGTAGCCTGCTCATTTCCCTACTGCTTATCCTGCTGTCATTCTGCAGGCTAGCCGGGGGGGGGGGGGGGACACTATGTTTTATTGCACCAGGTGACACCAACCCTAGTGACGCCACTGAGTGACTAGAGATAAATTGGTAATATATAATATAGGCAAGAAACTTTTGGGGTGCAGTGACTCTTGGGATATACAGTACACTGCAAATATGAATAGATAGCTATCCAGCTTTGTGTAAAGGCTTAATGTTCTGAATTTCTTTTTAGTACAGAAAGATAGCAACAACAGATTTTACTTAAAATAGCCAGCCACTTTCAAAGACAATCTCATGACAAACATTATGCCTTAGGGTCTATTTTGGCCTTTGAAGACCATAACGAAGTTCAGTGTGTCTGTATATAGGGCAAGAACAGAACGGGAGACCATAACAAAGTTCAGAGTGTCTGTAGAACATTGCCTTTGTGTTCTTGAATCCTCAATGAGATTAAATAGAAAATAAAAGGTAAAGTCTTGAAGAACGACCACATCAAACTCTTAGCGGTTTATGCTGCCTGGAAAATATGACTCATGATTACGGATTCCATCCTTCTTTAAATGAAACCTTCTTAGATGCTTGGCATGAATGTCACATAATTTGTACAAATAAAAGAGGTAAGTGTTCAAACGATGGCTAGACATTCATAATGCAGCCTCTGAAATCTGTGAACATGAAACTGAACTTATTACACAACTTTGGGTACAGCATAACTTGTAATCACGTATAGCCACTCTGTTGACTGACACAACCCTTCCACAAAGCATTGACAGGCAGGTGACCACTAATGTTTCCAGTGGCAGATTTCTGTGTCATGTGTCTACTAATTAGGCAATGCTTCAGTTTCACTTTATTGCTTAATGAGCAAGAAGGTATAACAGGAAGCTACAAAGATGAAACAAGAAATAAAAAGTGTCCTTACCGATCTGTGGTCAGGCGGTCTAAAGGCCCAGCACATGATGAAGCAGATGATGTGCATTCTTCATGACTCAAAATCTGCTGATGGACCAAGATATCTGGAGTTTATGGTAAGTACCTTGCTCCACTGATCAGCAGTGTAAGGTTGGGAAGGCTTTCACTAACTATGTAAAAAGAAGTTCTGGACAGTCGCACTCCAAAAATTGCCTTTTATTAAAAAATGGGATCAAAAATACATGCCACAGCAGAACGGACAGACGAGCTGACGCATTTCACACTATCAAACAGTGCCTAATCATAGCTGATTAAGCATTGTTTGATAGCGTGAAACGCGTCAGCTCTTCTGTCCGTTCTGCTGTGGCATGTATTTTTGATCCCATTTTTGAATAAAGGGCAATTTTTGGAGTGAGACTGTCCAGAACTTCTTTCGATCTCATTCCTATGGATGTAGTTCACATCTGTGCATTTTATGGAAAGGGCCAGGGATTTTTTTCTGGTTTTTGGTTTCATAGACTTCAATGGAAAAAAAATGTGTATTGAATTGAATTGGAGTGCGGGTGTCCAGAACTTTTTCCCATCTCATTGCTATATGCATTGCCAGCACCTGTGGCTTCTAAACTGGAGGAGAGGCTTGCTGTTGTTTGACCTACCTGGAGCGGTGATATCCCTTTCCCTACCTCCATAGGAAACCATATTAAATGGACTGTAGTGTGTTCTGCAAAATGCTCTACAAAATGCATAGGTGTGAGCCAGGCCTAAAAAAGCATTTCACTGACCATCGCTGAAACACACTTTCTTCTAACCACTACTGTAAAGGTGGGCAATTTACTGATGGTAAACAACAATGTAACAAGACATTTTTTTTATCAGTATTGTCAGGATTGTGTTATTTACGGTCTACCAACATAAGTGGGGCACGTTTATTTGCTGCCAGTGTAAACATGTAGAATTGTTTCTATCTTTGAAAGTAAGAGGGGGGGGGGGGGAATCCGGCAAAGTAAGAAGGGCTATGTCTACTGATTGTGAGCATAATTTTACTGAATGCCATTATAAAGAAAGAAATATCCACTGTCAATGAATCCAAAGGGGACTTTGTAGTGCTTCTTTTGTGTTGATTTTGCTATAAGGCTGGATTCTCACCTATGCAGTTTTAGTGCTTTTTGCATTTTGCAGACTTGCACTACAGTCCATTTAGCATTGTTTTCTATGGAACACGTTCTGTAGTGCATATCTGCAAAATGCAAAAAACACTAAAAATGCATAGGTGTGAATCCAGCCTTAGTACCTGTCATTTACATGCCTACTGGTATCACTTGCCTAGCTACGCAATGTGGTAGACATGTGTAATAATGTAAGGTCCAATGAGCAATCACAAGACTGGCTAAGCAGAACCTTATGCCTCGTACACATGACCGTTTTCCTCTGCAAAAACCACCAAGAAAAATGCTGGCAGATCTTTTTTGCTGAGAAAAGCGGTCGTGTGTATGTTTTATGTCGAGAAAACTGTCACGGTTCTCAAAGAGAAAAAAAGAGAACATGCTCTCTTTTTTCTCATCGGGAGTCTCAATTTCCTCGTCGTGTTCCTCGTCGGGCTGGTTTACGACGAGAAACACGTTCGTGTGAATGCTTAAAAACCTGCGCATACTCAGAATAAAGTATGAGACGGGAGCGCACCTTCGGTAAAAGTAGCGTTCGTAATGGAGATAGCACATTCGTCACGCTGTAACAGACTGAAAGGCGCAAAATCGTCTCTTACCAAACTTTTACTTAACACGCAGTAACATGAGATTAGCAAAAGCAGCCCCAAGGGTTGTGCCAGTGAAATCGAACTTCCCCTTTATAGTGCCGTCGTAATTGTGTTGTACGTCACCGCATTTGAGAACGACGAGATTTTGTCTCGACAGTGGGTATGCAAGGAAAGCTTGACAAGAACCTCGTCGAGGAAAACAACGTTTCTTTTACGACACACGGTTGTGTGTATGAGACCTTAGGCTGGATTCACACCTATGCAGTTTTAGTCCTTTTTGCATTTTGCAGATATGCACTACAATCCATTTAATATGGTTTACTATGGAACACGTTCTGTAGTGCAAATCTGCAAAAAGCACAAAAAATGCATAGATGTGAATCCAGCCTTACATTTCAGCCATTAGCCTGGTGTTCTACTACAAAATACATGCAAGGAAATCATCATGTACTCTGGCTGCAAATATGTTTTGGAGAACTGTTGTTCTAACCACACACACACATATATCAGCTTTAGATTCGGCAGTCAACCCACACATCTCTACGCACTCTAATTATTCATAGCTATAATTATTTAATAACGATAAACAATTATCAAGTACAGTTTCCCTGGGAGAACAATTGTCAACAGGCCGCAGTCCTGCTTGGGGGCACTGTGGGAACACTGCCTGATTTGGATAACAATGATAATAAGAAAGTAATTTAAAACAAAAAGGCAACATTTTTTTTTTTGGATTACAGCTGCGCAATTCTGGCTAAAATGAGAATCACGTTTTTGTTGCTTAGAAGATGGTTCACATTTCTCTCACAATTATCGCGGCGTAACATCATCTTTCACATTAAAACAGAAAGAAAAAATGGGCTAACTTTACTGTCTCGTTTATTTTTCTATTCATTGAAGTGTCATAAAATATTGCAGCGATTGCCATTTTATTCCGTAGGGTCTCTGTGTATATATATATATATATATATATATATATATATATATATATATATATATATATATATATATAATGCTTGGGGGTTCCAAGTAATTTTATAGCAAAAAATATTGATTTTAACTTAATAAACAAGTGTCAGAAAAAGATTTGGGCCTAGATTCACAAAGCGATTACGCCTGTGTAAATGTTGTTAGACTGGAGTAATTTCGACTTACGGGCGTTTTTACGCTAGTCGAAATCCTCAAACCATGAAAAGACACCTGCGGGCTTCATTTCGACTGTATTACGTGTTAGTACGCCTTCAGATCTACGCTGCCAGAAAATTGCGGCCACTGGGCGGACTTCCTGTTGTTTTTCGCCGTCAGGGTATGCTAATGAGCTTTTGCCTGCAATCCACAAAATTTCGCACTTTCAACGCAATCTCTTACGGCACCTTTAGTCATCTTTTTTTTCCGTTTCACTATACCTGCTTTTTGCTGGTCTAATATTAGACAGCCCATGTTAAGTATGGCCGTCGTTCCCGCGTCGAATTTCAACGTTTTCCGATGTCTTTTATTATTTTTAACGTAAGTCGTCCGGGAATAGGAATGTTCGTAAACGCCGCTACTCAAACAATGAATGACGTCACGACGTGATTTCGCGCAATGCACGGCGGGAAATTCCTGAACAGAGCATGCGCAGTTCGATCGTCGCGGGGACGCGCTTAATTTAAATGCTTCACGCCCCCTAATCACGTATTTCGATTGCGCGGCGGAAAAAAAATACGACACAATAGCGTACGCGCAAAAAAACTACCTGAATTCGGTGTAGAGTCTGGTGAAATACGGCAGCGTACCGTATTTCGATTACGCAGCGGAATATTACGTCTTTGTGAATCTGCCCCTTGGAATTTAAGTGGTTAAACCTCCTGCATTTATAGCAGAAGTTTTGTCCAAGAAGGATGTTAGTTACAACGTTTCATGTTGTTACAAACTTTGGCAGACTGTCCATTTTTTTCTTTACACACACACACACAGAAGTTTATCCCTTTGATCTAATAAGGAAGCATTAGTTACAATGTTTCCTGTTAAGAACTTCGCAGACAGATATTTTCTTTTGACAGCTGAGTGAGCAGATAAAGGGCCCTTTCACATGTACGGATCCCATGAGGATCCGTACCTTTATCAACTTGCTTGCTCAGTGGGGATCGCTCCGTTGATCCCGGCTCAGCCGGCAGATGACAGAACGCTCTGTCAGATCTCTGCTCTCCCCTATGGGGGGATCGGATTACCACGGACCATCTGTCCGTGTTCATCTGATCCGATCCACAGATGGATGAAAAAATAGGAAATTCCTCGCTGCCTTTAACTCCATCCGGGAAGGTCAGAAGATGCGAGAAGAGACACTGAAGGCCTATATTACATTAATCCCTAAAGAGGGAAAATATCCAACTCAATGTGCCAGTTACCGGCCAATATCGTTATTAAATGTAGATCTGAAGATTCTGACGAAAATTCTAGTTAACAGATTATTGGGATATGTCCCGGCGATTATACACCCAGATCAGGTGGGATTTACCCCAGGGAGAGAAGAGAGGGAGAATACCCAAAGGGTTCTTGGTGCTATACATCTAGCCCACGTTCAACAGAAACCGTTAGCGATTATCTCCGCCGATGCAGAAAAAGCATTCGATCGGGTAGATTGGACATTTCTGAGAGTGGTACTACAGCATATAGGGCTAAAAAAAGGGATGATGAACTGGATCACAAGCCTATACTCTTGCCCAAAAGCAAGTGTTAAGGTGAATGATCGGATGTCTAAATCATTTACAATTGGCAATGGAACAAGGCAGGGATGTCCACTTTCACCTATCATATTTATTTTAACTGTTGAACCTTTTCTGAGGACAATTAGGGCCAATGTAGATGTCAAAGGTATCCTATCAAAAGGCAGAGAACATAAAGTTGCTGCTTATGCGGATGACTTGTTGTTCTTTAGAGGGTCACCAGTGCTATCTATACCAGTATTGTTACAGGAGTTACGGAAATATGGAGAGGTATCCAACTTCAAGGTAAACTACAGTAAATCCGAGGCAATGGGAGTAGAAATGAATGGGAAAATGAAACAACAGTTGTCCGAGAATTTGGGGTTTAGATGGACTGATTCACATATCTGTTACTTAGGGACCAAAATACCAAATAAACTGAATCAAGTTTTTGAACTTAATTTTGCCCCATTGATCCGACAGATAAAACGGGATTTTCTGAGATGGGATAAGGAAGCATTCACCTGGTTTGAGAGGATAAATATTATTAAAATTAATTTAATGCCCAGACTCTTATACCTTTTCCAGACCCTGCCTATTAGGTTACCTACAGGATTTCTAAGAGATCTTAGATCGAGGTTTATAAAATTTATTTGGGCAGGGAAATCTCCGAGGGTACGTAGAGCAGTGCTGTCGCTACCAAAAGAAAGAGGAGGGGTTGGTCTCCCGGACCCGGTAAATTACTATGTAGCATCACATCTGACACAAGTTTTGGATTGGTGCTCAGCACAGAGGGAAAAACCTTGGATACAAGTAGAACAATCTATAACTATCATACCCCTGGAAGGAATAATATGGATCGCAGAAGATGTGATCCCTCAGGAGGTGAAAAGACATCCCACTGTGGGGGCCACAATCCAAATCATTAAAAAATCATTTAAGAAAACCAGGATGTCGATGTGTCCGAGCCCCATGTTACCAGTACTGGGGACCCCAAGTTTTGAACCGGGTTTGGTAGACCAACGCTTTAAGGAAATAAGGCGGCAAGGAAGGAGTAGGATTGTTCATTTCATGAAAAATAACTATGTAATGAACAGAGGGGAGATTGAAAAGGAATTTCTGAAAGCACTAGATCCCTTCAGGCTAATACAACTCAATGCGTTTTTAAGGTCACTCACACAATTTAAATCAGGAATTCGTACACTTTCTAGATTTGAACAGATTTGTTTAAAAGGGGAGCCAGTTAGACATGCACTATTAGTTATGTATGCGCTGTTGGTAGAATTGGAAGCCCCACAAGGGACTTGGGAGTCACCTTCACGGAAATGCAGAAAAAGAAAATCCTGTTATTCACGCACAAATCATCAATGGCAACTAAATATCAGGAAGGAGGATACAAAATCCTAACCAGGTGGTATAGAACCCCGACAGTACTGAATCGGATATTCCCCCATGTGTCTAATCAATGCTGGCGCTGTCATAATGCGGAAGGCACTATACTGCACATATTCTGGGAATGTCCCGGATTGAGAGAATTCTGGAAAATGGTGTCGAAAACAAATCAAAGAAATTACAGATGTGTCTCTTGAGGAAAAAACTTCAGTTTTCCTACTGCACGATATTCCGCTATCTAATGAAAACTATAATAATTCCTTATTGAGGCATTTACTTACCGCAGCAAAAGCGTGTATACCATCCCTTTGGAAAAGTACAGTAGCCCCAACAAATATGCAATGGATGGGGAAAATAGCGGAAATCCAGCAGATGGAAAACTTAACGATGATATTGAGAGAACAAGAAGAAAAATACTGGAAGATATGGTCACCATATAGGGAGTTAAGGGAACGGAATCCATAAGGGTGCGAGGAGCTTGGTTTTTTTTTTTTTGTTTTTTTTTTTATAATAAAAGTGGTAGAGCTATTTTGGTAAGAAGATGCAGTATACGATAATAATGATATTGTATAAATGATATTGTTTAAAGTTTGCTCAGTTATCTGTATGAAAGATTTTCAAAAATAAAGAATTTATAAAACAAATAAAAAAAAAATAGGATTTTCCTCTGCCTGCAGAAATTGACCATAGCGGGGACCAATGAGAACGGATGTCAGCGGATATTCATCCGCAATCCCATAGGGATACATATGATGGAAAAAGGATGAAATATGGACATACGGTCCGCAGGTGTGAAAGGGCCCAAAGCCTCTCCACTTGTTATATGAAAGAATCGGCAAACTCTGCACTGGAGATCGTCAGGGGGGTTGAATCGAGATCACAATTTGTTAATGATTAATTGTGCAGCTCTATTTTGGATACTGTAAAAGAGGGCTATAACCCCTGTCCATTTTTTTCCCCACATTTGTGTCCCACTGGGGAGATTTCCCTTTGCTTCTTGTCCTATAGCCAAAACAGGAAGTGGTAGGGAATCCCTGGCTGTCACCAGAACCAGCATTCCCATTAAATGATGTCTCCCCTATTCCGGTTTTGGTGACAATCTAAAATTTGGGATTTTCATTCACTTTCACACTAATAATATTAAACGGGACAAATAGGGAAGGTGAATCTCCCTAACAGGTGCGCAGACAGCAATAAAAACCTATACTTTAACAATCCTGTAAATTCATTAACACTTGTGTCTGGCTCAGGAGATCAGTCAGCTTGTTGCTGTGCAAACGTCAGACATCACTGTCAGTCCCTGTCTTGCTTTAAGATGATTGGACATCAATGGAAACCATGCTGTGTCTGTGATCTCAAATACCACTGACACGTATTACATGCCAAGGAGAAGAAGATTTAACGTAAAGCTCTAAAGTTATGCTCCACTGCTTCCTGACAATTTCCTTGCCTTTAAAGTAGTATTCTTTTTTTTTTCTTTTTCATTTAACACCCCCAAAATGCAGTCATGAAAATGGTAGAGTACATTGTAAAAGCTATCAGTAGTAACTGTTTGAAATGTGTGCTCCCATGATATGTCTTCTCCTGGGGTTAATTTAAGGTCTGTTCCGCTGACAGCTGAAATCAGCCAGCAGGGAGCAGGTGAGGTTGCACTGTATCTGCTGTATACAAAGGTCTGACAGCTGAGGACTGGCAGAAAGGGGTTATGTAGTAGCTCTCTTTGTTTTACAATTTATAGCTGTGTTGTTACTCACAGAGGCAGAACTTTTTTTGAAGAAGCCAAATATTTGTTTTATTTTTGCATGGAAACAACTTGCTCCATTGCAGTAAAAGCCACGAAGAGTATGAGCCTTGTATGGTATAGGCTTTGCCATAATGTTCTTTTTTCACATGATAGGGATGTCACATGCATATTCCTGGAGGGCTAAGGTGTCTTTTTTTTTTCCCTCTGGGTCATTGCTGGAGACCTTCCCAGCATGTGGTGTCTTACTCATACCTATGCTACTGCCAGTATAGCTTTCAGCATTATTTGACCACGCAAGCCACAGCACTATATCATATCATAAAAGGGGCAACATCAGGAAACTGGAAGAATTGAACACAGCAAGCATCTGTCCTACAAGAAAATCCTGACTTTAGAAGAAAATGGTTCACATAATCTCACAATAGTGATCCCATATTTTACTAATTCTAGGGAGTATGGTAAATAACTGAACTGCAGTTTACAAAGGATCACTTAAAGAGCCTCTATGTAACGTGTGTAAAGTGATGCTTTCTTGAAACTCCAAAGTAACCACTAGGATGACCACATTTCCAAACTGCCATTCAGGGAAACCCCCCACCCCCCCACCAAAAAAGATAACTTTTGACATTTTTTTTGCAGATTTTCGGGGCAGGGGCGTATGAAATCAGCTGGCCTGTGTGCAAGATTAAAAGTGGGCCCTAGGCATCAAGAAGAACAACAGAGTGGTCAGGGGGGGCGCAGAGAAGTCAGAGGGACAGTGGGATGGACAGGGGCACAGTGGGATGGACAGGGGCACTGAGCCAGCAGCAGTGGAAAATAAAGTAAAAAGGGGTCTCACTCTCTGCCAGCTAGGGGTCCACCACAGGCTGAGACAGTGAGAGACAGAGACAATGTAAAGAGTATTTTAGGGGGCATTAGATCTGCCCAGGGCAATTACAGGACACTGTATTGTCCCGGAATGAGGGTGCCCGGGACACAAATATGAATTAAGGGACAATCTCAGGCAATCCGGGACACGTGGTCACCCTAGTAACCACTGGCATACAATAATATGAATTCAGCTACAGTGCCATGAAAAAGTATTCACACCACTTGACATTTTCCACATATTGTCATGTTACAACCAAAAATGTAAATGTATTTTGTTGGAATTTTATGTGATAGACCAACACAAAGTGCCACATAATTGTGAAGTGGAAGTAAAATGATAGATGGTTTTCCAAATGTTTTCCAAATAAATATCTATTAAGTGTGGCGTGCATTTGTATTCAGTCCCCTTAAGTCTGATACCCCCAACTAAAATATAGTGGAACCAATTGCCTTATAGACATCACCTAATTGGTAAATAGAGTCCACCTGTGTGTAATTTAATCTCAGCATAAATACCGCTATTCTGTGAAGCCCTCAGAGGCTTGTTAGAGAACCTTAGTGAAAAAACAGCATCATAAAGGCCAAAGAACATCCCAGACAGGTCAGGAATAAAGTTGTGGAGAAGTTTAAAGCAGGGTTAGGTTATAAAACAATATCACAAGCTTTCAACATATCACAGAGCACTGTTAAATCCATCATCTGAAAATAAAAAGAGTATGGTACAACTGCAAACTTACCAAGTCATGACCGTCCACCTAAACTAACAGGCTGGGCAAAGAAAACATTAATCAGAGAAGCAGCCAAGAGGCCCATGGTAACTCTGGAGAAGCTGCAAAGATCCAAAGCTAAGGTGAGAGAATCTGTCCACAGAATAACTATTACGCCTCGTACACATGGCCAGGATTTCCGACAGGAAAACTGCCGTGAGAGATTTTGGCTCGGGAATCCCAGCCGTGTGTATGCTCCCTCGCAGTTTTTCCAAAGGTAAAACTGCCAAAAACCGCCGGCAAAAAAAAAGAAGAGAACTGGCCCTCTTTTTCCCCGTTGGGATTCCCGACTGACTTTTTCCCCATCGGAAATCCGGATTGTGTGTACGAGGCATTAGTCGTGCACTCCACAAAAGTGACAAGAAGAAAGCCATTGTTGAAAGAAAGCCATAAAAAGTCCCATTTGCAGTTTGCAGGAAGCCATGTGGGGGACACAGCAACCACGTGGAAGAAGGTGCTCTGGTCAAATTAGACCAAAATGTAACTTTTTGGGCTTAAAGCAAAATGCTATGGTTGGCATAACTAACTAACACTGCACATCAGTCTAAACACACCATTCCCCACGTGAAACATGGTGGTGGCAGCATTATGATATGGGATACTTTTCTTAACAGGGACAGGGAAGGGTCAGAGTTGATTGGAAGATGTATGGAGCCAAATACAGGACAATCTTAGGAGAAAACCAGTTGGTATCTGCAAAAGACTTGAGACTGGGGGGGGGTTCACCTTCCAGCAGGACAATGACCCTAAACATACAGCCAGAGCTACAATGGAATGGTTTAGATCAAAGCATCCTCCTTTAAGTCTCCTTAAAGGCAAATTGCAAATAGTAAAAATGTTACTAATTTATCCAATGGTCGTCAGAATGAGCAACAACATTTCTGGACTTGTATTCCTGTCATAGTCAAAGGTAATAATATTTCTGTCCTGTTCTTTATTTTCTTCTTATTAAAATTACTGGGGCAGATTCACAAAACAATTACGCCTGTCTAACTGGTGTTAGACAGGAGTAATTTCAAATTTCGCGTGGCGAATCCTCAAACCATGATACGCCGGCTTCGGGCTTCGATCCGAGAGGCTTACGTCTTCGTAAGCCTTCGGATCTACGCTGCCATCTATTTGCGGCCGCTGGGAGGAGTTCGCGTCGTTTTGGTGCGTCGGGATATGCAAATGTGTTTTTACGGGGATTCACGAACATACGAGCGGGCGTCGCAATCGTTTTCGTCTATTTTTTACTACGTAATGTTAGAGCAGCTTTTTGCTGCTCTAACTTTACGTAGCCCATGTTAAGTATGGCCGTCGTTCCCGCTTCGAATTTATTTAAATTTTTATTTTGTTTACGTAACTCGTCGGGACGTGGATCGGCCGTAAAGTACGCTACATAAACGAATGACGTCACGACGTGATTTCGCGCAATGCACGGCGGGAAATTTGCGAACGGAGCATGCGCAGATCGATCGCCGCGGGAACGCGCCTAATTTAAATGTTTCACGCCCCCTACTCGCGCAGATGGATTGCGACGGGAGAAATACACTACGCCGCCGTCGTTTACCGTAGAAAATCTACCTGAATTCCACGTAGAGCAAGGTAAAAAACGGCGGCGTAGTGTATTTCTGATACGCTACGCTAAGCAAAATGTCTGTGAATCTGCCCCACTGTATTTAATGGCTTATAACACTCACTTTTTTACCCTGAAAATAGAGGGTAAACTGTGCCTGCGTGTTATACACAGGGGGCTGTGGATTTTCTTTTCCTGAAACTTCCCTCTTAAAGTTAGGGTGCTTTTTTTATATGCCTGTGTGTGTTATACGCCGATTAATACGGTAGTTAAGACAGAATTTTGCTATACACATTGTGTGCAATGGGGACCTTATCTGACCACCAGATTTGTCCTAATCTGTCCCACTTTGTACAAAAAAACATGTTTATGGTACAATTTCTACAGTGGATTCATCACAGATGTATGACTAAAATAAATGCCCTAATGTTTATTATGGTCCTTACTACTCATCATTTTATCATAGTGTTTTAACTGCATCTTACTCACTAAAGTAGGAATGAAGGTACTCTTACTCACTTCCTTCCAGTGCTTTCACTTTATGTTCTTCAGCAGCCAAGAAAAATGCCCGACTCCAGCACCGAGTCTTGAAAGGGAAAAATCTTTTTTACGGCAGAGAGCCATGCGAGTTACAGTATCTCTCCTCTAATCAGATTGGAGGTATAATATTTCTTTTTTTAAACTCAAGTCTAATTCTACAGTACCATATTACAATACATGTTCATAGATCTAATGTCTCCCTTCTGTATTTAGATACAAATATAGTAATGAACTCCATCAACATGAAATGAATGATAAAACAAAGATAACATGGTTTATGTAGGAGGATCAGCATATCCCTCTGAATGAGTCATTAGTGAGGCGATACAGTGCTGCACTCTTCCTTCTATGGGGATTCTTTAGAAGCACTGGTCTCCTTCCAACAAAATCACTACAATTGAAAATATACACTGCATATAAAGAGTGTGTGTGTATATATATATATATATATATATATATATATATATATATATATATACACACACACACATATACATAGACACACACACAATGTATCTCACAAAAGTGAGTACACCCCTCACATTTTTGTAAATATTTTATTTTAACTTTTCATGCGAGAGCACTGAAGAAATGACACTTTGCTACAAAGTAGTGAGTGTACAGCTTGTACAGCTTGTATAACAGTGTAAATTTGCTTGTACAGCTTGTATAACAGTTTAAATTTGCTGTCTCCTCAAAATAACACATAGCCATTCATGTCTAAACTGCTGGCAACACAAGTTAGTACACCACTAAGTGAAAATGTCCAAATTGGACCAAATTAGCCATTTCCTTTTTTTGTTTACAAATGGTTTATTGAAAAAACATAAGGGCCCTTTCACACGGGCGGACAAACGGTCCGTTTTTTACAATGTAATGCATCCCTATGGGATTGTGGACGTTCGCAGATGATGCATCCGCTAATGTCCGTAAAGATCCGCGTCCGCAAAGATACGCTTTTTCGGACGGAAGAAAACCCTATTTTTCTCCCGTCTGGTGGAACGGATCGGATGAATACGGACACACGGTCCGTATTCATCCGATTCCCCATAGGGGAGAGCGGAGGAAAGACAGGGTGGTCTCTGCACAGTGTGCGGGGACCACCCTGTCCGCCGACAGCTCAGCGGGGATTTACGGATGATCCCCGCTGAGCAGACGGACACACACGGGGCGGATCAATACGGATCCGCTCCGTGTGAAAGAGCCTTAAGTCTCAATACAATTTAAGCGTACATTGGTAAGAAATATACATATAAAGAATTTGCCATTTCCTACCCAGGTGTCATGTCACTCGTTGTGTTATAAGGTCTCAGGTGTGAATGGGGAGCAGGTGTGTTATATTTGGTATTATTGCTCTCATTCTCTCATACTGGTCACCGGAAGTTCAACACGGCAAATAACTCTCTGAGGACCTGAAAAGAAGAATTGTTGCTCTACATAAAGATGGCCTAGGCCAGGGGTCTCCAAACTTTTCAAACAAGGGGCCACTTTATTGTCCTTCAGACTTTAGAACGGGCCGGATTGTGGCCAGTGGGTGCAGAAAACGTCCCGAGCCCAGCACCAGTAAGAATAAATGTGGCCTCAGGGTTGGTGGTCAGTAGGAGGAGGAGTAGGGCCCCTATCAGTAGGAGGAATAGTATCCCATCATTGATATCAGTAGAAGAAATAGTGCCCCCTTGTTGGTGTCAGTGGAAGGAATAGTGCCTCATATCAGTTGGAGGAATAGTGCCCCAAGGGCAGCATAAAGGCTAGTGAAGGGCCACATCTGGCCCTTGGGCCGCAGTTTGGAGACCCCTGGCCTAGGCTATAAGCAGATTGCCAAGACCCTGAAACTGAGCTGTAGCACGGTGGCCAAGACCATACAGTGGTTGTACAAGACAGGTTCCATTCAGAACAGGCCTCGCCATGGTCGACCAAAGTAGTTGAGTGCACATGCTTAGCATCATAACCAGAGGTTGTCTTTGGGAAACAGATGTATTAGTGCTGCCAGCATTGCTGCAGAGGCTGAAGGGGTGGGGGGGGGGGGTCAGCCTGTCAGTGCTCAGACAATACGCTGCACACTACATCATCATAGAAAACCGTGGATTTTTTTCCAATGAATTGTTTGCATACACATGTTCACACAAATCTTGTCAGAAATTCCAAACGTCAAGAACGCGGTCACATACAACACTACGACGAGCCGAGAAAAATTAAGTTCAATGATTCCGAGGATGCGTCAAATTGATTCTGAGTATGCGTAGGATTTTTCTGCGTGGGAATTGGCTACAGACTATCGGAAATTTCAAATAAGAACTTTTGTTGTCGGAAAAATTGAGAACCAGCTCTCAAACATTTGCTGTCGGAAATTCGGACAGCAAATGTCGGACAAGTTTACACATGGTCGTATTTTCCGACAACAAGCTCACATGGAGCATTTGTTGTCGGAAATTCTGGCCGTGTGTACTTGGCATCAGGCTGGCCGTAGATAATGCATTTTTTTTCTTTCAACCACAGGTTGAAGGAGGGAAAATTGCTTTCCCCATCAGTGTTGATGGAGGAATCCCTCCTCGCTGTACTATTGTATTCTGACAGCGGGAGGTTTCCCCACCATCAGAGGTTTAGAACCACTTTAAATAACATTACACAATAACATTTTTCAATACATTCCATCAAAGCCTGCTGGACACAATGTAACTTACCTAATTTTGTCCTAACCCTTTCTGATCAACTGATTATTAAAGGAATGTTTCATTCAGTTCAGGTCACCATAAATGTAAGACAAGTCAATTATAAATAAAGGTGTATTGCTATACTGACATCATATCTAAAATGCTGATCAAGGCTGGCTCCAAATAGATTAAATATGACAGCTGGTAGCAGCTGCAAGTATGCATCTTAAAGTACATCTCAACAAAATAACTCCCAACCTGACAGCAAGCCATTTAGAACTACAAACGATGTGAATAATTGCTGTTCTACAGTAATTCCGATTCAGAATACATTTTCCTTTCATATGATGATGCAGTAGATTTCTTCTAAATGCACCAATCTTTAGAAAAAAAAAAAAAAATATATATATATATATATATATATATATATATATACACACACATACTGATTAAATGCTACTTGTGCACATTCAAAGCTAGATGTCAGGCAGATACATACTGTATATAATCATTTAATGTATTTTTAAGTGCTAGATTAATAACCTAACTAGAATTTGGCTTGACAACAGTTCTCTGTAATTCCATGTACAGCGGAACTCACACTGCAAGAGGGAGGGCTACTAGGAGCCAATCGGATGTCATTCATTGAACATATGCTGACAGGAGGAGACAACAAAGTCAAGCAAAGGCTTGACTTCACTGCATTGCTACTTTTTGCACAATCAACAAGCTCATGGTCTGAGCTGCCTTTAAATCATTGACAATATTCCCCAGTGTAGTTTTGGGCTAATTTCCCATAGTTCTCATGATCATTGAAACTCCACAAGGTGAGATCTTCCATGGAGCCCCAGACCGAGGGAGTTATATGGAGTTATATACAGTTATTTTGTGTTTCTTCCATTTGCGAATAATGGCACAAACTGTTGCCACTCTCTCACCAAGCTGCATGGTGATGGTCTTGTAGCCCATTTCAGCCTTGTGTAGGTCTAAAATCTTGTCCCCCGACATCCTTGTAATGACCATGGTGGAGAGATTGGAATCTGATTGTCTTTTATACAGGTAACAAGCTAAGATTAGGAGCACTCCCTTTAAGAGAGTGCTTCTAATCTCAGCTTGTTACCTGTATAGAAGACACCTGGGAGCCAAAAATCTTGCCGATTGATAGGGGATCAAACTTATTTCACGCGTTAAAATGCAACTCAATTTATAACTTTTTTGAAATGGGTTTTTCTGGATATTTTTGTTGTTATTCTGTCTCTTACTGTTAAAATAAACCTACAATTACAAATATAGCCTCATCATTCCTTTGTCAGTGGGGAAACGTACAAAATCAGAACAGGAACAAATACTTTACCTCACTGTATTTGCCCCACCTATGAAGAATGTGCAATAAATGCGGTGATGAAAAAAAGGTTCAACATGGTTGTCCTTCAAAGGAAAGTCTAATACAATGACTTCCTTTTTGAAAACATTTAACCGCTTAAGGACCGGGCACGGCTGGGTATAAGCACGTACAGGTACGTTGCCTTTAAGAGCCGAACCGCTGTCAAAAGTATCCGATGTGTCCGCCATAATGTCACAGTCACAATAAAAAGCTGATCGCCACCATTACTAGTACATTTTTTTTTTTTTTATAAAAATGGTATAAAACTATCCCCTATTTTGTAGACGCTATAACTTTTGCGCAAATCGATCAATAAACGCTTATTGCAATTTTTTTTTACCAAAAATATGTAGAAGAATACGTATCGGCCTAAACGGAGGATTTTTTTTTAATATATATTTTTTGGGATATTTATTCTAGCAACAAAGTAAAAAATATTGGCCCAGATTCACGTACCTGGGCGCATCTTTGTGCGGGCGTAGCGTATCTTCTTTACGCTATGCCGCTGAAACTTAGAGAGGCAAGTGCAGTATTCACAAAGCACTTGTGTCCTAAGTTACGGCGGCTTAAATGGGCCGGTGTAAGCCCGCGTAATTCAAAGTAGGTAGGTAGTGGGCGTGTTGTATTATAATAAACCGTGACCCCATGCAAATGAAGGGCCGAACGAATGGTGCATGCGCCTTCCGTGAATGTATCCCTGTGCGCATGCTCAGAATTACGCCGGCTAGAATACCTAAGGCGGCGTACACACGATCGGACATATCCGATGAAAACGGTCCGCGGACCATTTCCATCGGATATGTCCGATCGGGAGTTTGATCCGATGGCGTGTACACACCATCGGATCAAATTCCCCGCCGCCGGACGGCGCGGTGACGTGGCGGTGACGTGGCGGTGACGTTGACGCCGCCGCGTCACCTCCACGTCACCGCACCAGGAAGTAAAACACTTCCGCGCATGCGCCGAATCCATTCGGCAGCGGCGCGGCGGCGGTGGGGGACGACATGTCTGCTGGTAAGTGTACTAACCAGCAGACATGTCGGGCGGACAGATTCCCACCGGATAGATTTCAAAGCTTGCTTTGAAATCTGTCGGGTGGAGAAATCTGTCCGCTAGCCCATACACACGAGCGGAGATGTCTGCTGAAACGGTCCATCGGACCGTTTTCAGCGGACATATCCCCTCGTGTGTACGCCGCCTAAGATACGTCGAACACTGCATACAACGTGAGCGTAACTTACGCCCAGGCACATTCATGTACGCCTTACGTAAACAACGTAAAATTTGACGGCTGTTCCGACGTCCATACCTTAGCATTAGCTGTGCCTCATATAGCAGGGTTAACTTTACGCCGGACGTACGCCTTACGTAAATGCCGTAGCTTACAGCGACGGGCGCATCTACATTCGTGAATGGGCGTATCTTGCTCATTTACATATTTATAATGGGAACGCCACTGAAGCCATGTTTTTCGGCGTATCTTGCTTTGTGGATCGGCGTAAAGATACGACGGCGCACATTTGACAAAATTGTCGCTCTATTTTTGTTTATAGCGCAAACAATAAAAAACTAGGTGCTTAAATACCACCAAAAGATAGCTCTATTTGTGGAAAAAAAAGGACGCCAATTTTGTTTGGGAGCCACATCGCACGGCCCCGCAATTGTCAGTTAAAGCGACACAGTGCCGAATCGCAAAAAGTGGCCTGGTCCTTTAGATACAAAATGGTCTTAAGTGGTTAAACAGAGGGTAGTGACAGCTGCTATTGCTGGCTATTTCTTCTGAAAATGCTAGTTGCTTGGCTACCACATTGTTTCCTTTGTTCCAATGATTTCTGAGTTTCTAACCTAAGTGAGATATAGATAAAATGAATTCTGACACTTTTCTAATGCTCTGTTGCATGCATGTTCTGGATCTGTAAATCAAAGTGTATTGACACCAGACAGAGCCAGCATTTTTCTAATAGGAAATCATTCCCTTCATATGACAGGGTCACTTTAAAAGAAATCACTACCAGCAGATTTAAAATTGGCTATATTATAAATACGCCCAATGTTACTCAGACCTGGACTTTCCACTCTACCCACAGAGAGTGTTCCAAATATTAAGTGACTGTGGATGGAGAATGATTTCTAAATACAATAAATCTTCTGCCAGTAGAAATTAGGTAAATAATTGATGAATGGATCACTGCTTTAGAAATGTGCCACCCAGAAGAACTGATTCTGTTAGTCTTGTATGCCTCTGGGGGGATTTTTCTTAATGTATTGTCTTAAGATACGCCTGCAAATGAAAGGAGAACTCTCCAAAGGAAGAGGAAGCCTCTCTTAGACAGAAGTCCATGAAAACAAGATTTCCCCTTTATTCTTGTACTGGAGGCCACTCTAAATTTTGTATTTCCTCTTACTGTCAGCCTAGGTAACAATGGTCATCAGGACCAGTGGCGGTGTGTCCATGCCCGGCGCTGGCACCCCCTATTCAGGCGCTGGGCACCTGAATTTATTTTGAAGCACCTGATTAGAGCCATAGGCTTTAATCAGGTGCCCTGCGATGGTGCTCGCAGTTTACCCAGGTGTGTTAGAACAGCGAATTAATATTTGCTGTTCTAACACTGAACCGCCTCTCTGCCAATCAGGTGCTCGGGTCTGTTACCCATCACCGGATTGGCTGAAACATCAGGCTCTGTGATTGGACGCCTATCAGGCGGGAACGGGAGGAGACCCATGAGGGACACTGCTCGCCGCCCCCTGCTTCCCCACCGAGACAGGGTAAGTGCCGGGCAGACAGCGAGGCAGTGGGGGGATCACAGTGGCGGTATTTGATGGGCAGAGTGGGAACATTTGATGGCACAGTGGCTGCGTTTGATGGGCACAGTGGCTGCGTTTGATGGGAACATTTGTTTGCGCCCCCACCCCCCAAAGAAAAAATGTGAGCACTGCTCAGGACAAATAAAGAGGCTGAATCTTTACAGCAATGACACAAGCAATACAACTCTGATAGGGATTCTAACAATTCTCTACTCTACCTGAAACAAAGAAAAACTTGGCTTTTGTTACATTTTGGGGCCATGGTGTTAGGCGAGTTCAGGTGAACACAAACATTTGCGCAACATTCAGCATTCTCATAACAGACCATCTGTTCTATACTAAGATCTGAAGCAACTACAAATGCCAAAACTTTGCAACCATTAATGCATAACAAATGATAGAAAGATCTAATCGTTTACATGCACATTTGTTCTAAACCAATTTATACAATGTTACTGTGTGTACTTTTTATTACATAGAAGAACATTGTATTCATGGTTTTCATTCAAATCATCCTTATTTAAATAGGATTTAATCTAGTTATGGCTTTTTTATTTATGACATACAGTTTTATATTGTGTAAAATGAATATATTCAGCATGAATGTTCCTTACATTGGGTGGTATATTAAAGAAGTGTCTGCTATCCATAAACTGATGTCCTAAGTAAATGCATACCAGCTTTCCTAGGCAAATGCCAACACTAATTCATTTGCTAATGCTCTTTTTCATAATTCATACATATGTTCTTGAACTTTCAAGAAAATGAAAGGATAAGCCCACCCAAGATCAGGTGAACTGGGAGATGAAATGAAAAAGTGAAGAGTGTTACCAGCATGATTAAATAAATGTCTGAGTGATAACAGATCATCCATGCTAATATACATACTTGTGATGCCACCATGCGGCTAATACATATTCTTCATTCTACAGTGCATGTGTCTGATCAAAAGCTTTGATATTTGTCCTGCTTTCATTACAAACCAGCCTGCTTTCTGGTTCCTGTTGTTCATATGTCCATTCATTCAACCCCACTCTTGTGTTAAGAACTTCCCTGAACATCGCCCCCCCCCCCCTCAACTTTTGCCAGGATTGCACCTAATAATCTGTACTTCACATCAACAGCCTGTGTGGTTGTAAATATTAACCTAGAGAGTAAACTTAGGTCTTGCATCCCTGGGGAACTGCAAAGCTAGATCTATAACACCCCACACACACATGCGCACACAGTTTCGAGCAAAGACTGGGCGCTCTTCAGATCTGACAAATTAGTATGCACGGCTAGGTTATTACTGTCCCATTAAAATTTCTATGATCATGCAATCTAGGAGAATTTTTTTTCCTGCAGCCATCACCACTGTCATCCTCACAGCAGACTGACATCTGGAGGCAGGACAGTTCTGGACCGAGAGTGGGAGATACCTGTGTTAATTCTTCAAGTTAGCAACGAGGTGCTTGGTTGCTAGGATGCAGCGTGATCCTAGCAACTCATCTTCAAAATGCAGTGCCCATCCTCCATCCAGACTTGCTGTGCCCCCAATGCTATGCCCAGTGCAAGGTAGGACAGTGAAGGAAGGTGGGCAATGTGAAGGGGGGCTAAGAACACTAGCATGGAGGATGGGGATAATGTGATATGAAAGGGGCTGAGGACAGTGATGTGGGTTAAAGTGATGATAAGGGGGCTGAGGACAGTAATATGGGGTGTGGTTTTGTGGTGGGGGGGGGAAGGTGATCAGAAGGGGGTTGAGGATAGTAATATAGGGTAGGGTGATGTGAATGGGGCTCAGGACAGTATTGTGAGGGGCGGGGTAATGTGAATGGGACTAAAGACCCTAATGTGGGGGGTGATGTGAAGGGGGCTGAGGATAGTAATGTGGGTGGAGTGATGTGAAGTTGGCTGAATACAGTAATGTGTGGGATCCTGTGTGAAGTAATGTGGGGTAAGGTGGGTAGATGCAAAAGGGGCCGAGGACAGTAATGTGGAGGGGGAGGGATTTGAATGGGGCTCTGGACAGTAATTTGAGGTGGAGAGATAAGAAGGGGGCTGGAGATATTAATGTGTGTGTGTGTGTGAGGGGGGGATGTTAAGGGGGGTGACAACAGTAATGTAGAGTGATGGGGAAGAGCGTGGGTGACAGTAATGTAGTAATGTGGGGAGAGTGATGTGAAGGGGGCTGAGGATAGTAATGTGTGGGGGGTTTGAAGGGGGCTGTGGCTAATAATGTGGGGTGGGGTGATGTGAAGGGGGCTGAGAATGGTAAGGTGGGGGAGGTTTGATGCAAATGGGGCAGAGTACAGTAATGTGGGGAAGGGGGTGAGATGTGAAGGGGGTTGAGGACAGTAATGTGGGCTGGAGTGATGTGAAGGGTGCTGAGAACATTAATGTGCATGTGGGGGGGGGGGGGGTGAATGGGACTGAGGACAGTAACTTAGGTGGAGTAAGGTAAAGGGGGCTAAGGATATTAATGTGAGTGTGGGGGGGGGGGCGAATGAATGGGACTGAGGGCAGCAAATTGGGTGAAGTAATGTGAAGGGGGCTGAGGATAGTAATGTTTGTGTGTGGGGGGTATGATGTGAAGGAGGCTGAGGATAGTAATGTGTGTGTGTGTGGGGGGGGGGGCGTGATGTTAAGGGGCTGAGGATAGTAATGTGTGTGTGTGGGGGGGGGTGTGAGGGGCTGAGGATAGTAATGTGTGTGTGTGTGTGTGTGTGGGAGGGGCGTGATGTGAAGGGGGCCGAGGAACGAGGCTGAGGGTAGTAATTCAGGTGGAATGAGTACACTACTGGTTGAGGTTGATGTGAAGGGGGGTGAGAAAACTACTGTGAAAGAGGCAAAGGGGGGCTTGGGACACTGCTGTGTAAGGGGGACTAATGTGAAATGTGGATCTTGATGTGAAGGGGAGGGAACTGTGATGTGCAGAGGGGACTAAGGACACTGACGTAAAGCCCCTTACACATGGACCGAATGTTGGGAGACAACGGACTATTAAAAAGAAAAAGGGCAACATTCAACCTCTGGTATGTTAGTCTCAGCCAATGGCAGAGAGCACTGATCGGAGTGTTCTGGCAGGGGGTTCCCCGTGAGAACACAACAGCTTAGCAGTAAAAATGTAACTAACCTTGGATGGTTAGTGCAGCTGCTTCAACTGGATTGCTCAGTTTTTTTTTTTCGTGCAACATGCTGGATTGCACAGAAAAAAAAACCTGTAGTGTGTACCCGGCTTAAGAACAGGGTTGTGATTGGGATGCCCCACACACAAGAAACACTAGGAAGGAAGTCCCTGACCCTTTTTTTTTTATTGCTCTGCACCAAGCCACATGGCACTATACGGCTTGGCCAACGTGGAAATGCACCATTGCTGCTGAGTGGGGGGTACCATTAAGAATTATTGTTTGCCCTGTGCATCTGCTAAAGTGCAGCGCATTTCTCTGTAGGTCAGAAATGCATCTAATTTCATGTGCATACCCCAGCCACAGAGATGTGAACCTAGCAGGGCGGTGATAAAAAGAGATTTTTTAATACAGCTTACCTGTAAAATCTTTTTCTTGGAGTACATCACGGGACACAGAGCAGCATATTCATTACTATATGGGTTATATGGAGTACCTTCAGGTGTGGACACTGGCAATCTCAAACAGGAAGTCCCCTCCCTATATAACCCCCTCCCATAGAGGAAGTACCTCAGTTTTGTAGCAAGCAGTATGCATCCCAAAAATGTTCCCCAAAAGAGGGGTGGGAGCTCTGTGTCCCGTGATGTACTGTAAAGATTTTACAGGTAAGCTGTATTAAAAAATCTATTTTTCTTTCTCGTACATCACGGGACACAGAGCAGCATATTCATTACTATATGGGATGTCCGAAAGCAATGCTTTAATGAGGGGAGGGAGACATCTTCCAAAAAAGGATTTAATTTAGAGGTATACTCAAATACTAGTAAATCCAACTTAAACAAGAAATGTAAATCTCAAATCAAATCAAGGGAGCCCCCTCAGATCCTGAGGAGCTTGAATCGCGGCCTGTAGTACTGCCTGCCCAAAGGCTGTATCCGCATTCCTTCTTACGTCCAATTGATAAAATTTTGTAAACATGTGGACTGACGACCACGTTGCTGCCTTGCATATTCGAGCCATAGAGATCTGATGATGTACTGCCCAGGAGGTGCCCATGGCCCTGGTAGAATGGGCCTTTACCGACAAAGGAGGAGGCAACCTCTTCAAAACGCAGGCCTGAACGATTAATTGTTTAATCCATCTTGCGATGGTGGATCAAGCAGCTGCCTGACCCATCTTGGGCCCTTCCGGTAAAACGAACACCACATCTGTTTTCCGAACCTTCTCTGTAGCTTTAAGATAGGCCTTTATGGCCCTGACAATATCCAACGTATGCAGCAACCCCTCCTTTCTAGAGGTGGGTTCTGGAAGAAGGATGGAAGTAACACATCCTGGTTCAGGTGGAAACTGGATATAACCTTTGGTAGAAAGGAAGGATGAGGACGGAACCCCGCCCTATCCTTATGTAAAATGAGATATGGTTCCTTACAAGATAAGGCTGCCAATTCCGATACTCTCCTGGCCGAAACTATGGTGATCAGAAATACCGACTTTTTAGTCAGTAAAACCAAAGGTACCTCAGCCAACGGCTCAAGGGGTTGTTTCTGTAGAGTTGACAGAACAAGATTTAAGTCCCATGGACAAAGTGGTGATTTGACCGGAGGATTAACACGTAAGACTCCCTGTACGAAGATCTTAACCAGCGAGTGGGCGGCCAGCGGCCTCTGAAACCACACTGATAAGGCTGAAATCTGTCCCTAGATCGTGCTTAATGCCAGGCCTTTATCCACTCCTAGCTGGAGAAAACTTAATACTCTATCAATGGTATACTTGCGGGAAACCCATCTCCTAGCCTCACACCAGCCTACGTAGGCCCTCCAAACCCTGTAACAAAATTACCCTGGAGGCCGACCTTCTAGCCTTAATGAGGGTAGGGATTACCTGCCTAGACAGACCTCTACCCCTGAGAATCAGGGATTCAGCCGCTAAGGCCGTCAAATTTAGACGCCGTAATGCAGGGTGGAGGATCGGGCCTTGTGAGAGTAGGTCTGGCCATAGAGGAAGAGTCCAAGGGCCTCCCGCTGCCAATTTCAGGACTAGTGAGTATCATGCCCTCCGGTACCAAGCTGGGGCTACCAGGATAACCGGCCTGTGCTATGATCCTGCGCCACAGGCGGGGTAGTAACTGCAGCGGGGGAAATGCATATAGAAGTATGATTGATGCCAAGGGCAAACCAACACATCGGTTCCGCAGGCCATAGGGTCCCTCGTTCGAGACATGAACCTGTCTAGCTTCTTGTTGAATCCTGATGCCATGACCTCCACGTCTGGCACTCCCCACTTCTGGCAGATTGTCTGAAAAAACTTGTGGATGCAGAGACCACTCCCCCGGCGACAGGGTTTGGCGACTTAGGAAGTACGCCTGCAGGTTGTCCACCTCGGGAATGAATGTCGCCGATATGCAGGGTACATAAACCTCTGCCCACCGAAAAACCAAGCTCCTCTCACTCTGAGTGGCTTGACTCTTGGTTCCCCCTTGGTGGTTCACATATATGCCACCGTTGTGGCATTGTCTGAATGACTTCTCACCGAGGACCCCTGTAATCTGGATGTCTGTGCCAGGAGGGCTAGCCGAGCCGCTCTGATCTCCCAGACCTTGATGGGCAGCTGCCTCTCCGCCTCTGCCCAAGTTCCTTGGCGAGTGAACCCGTTCAAGACCGCTCTCCAGCCTTCCAGACCACTGGGCAGAACCAAGCTGCTAGAATTGCTGTCTGTAGGACACGAGTGTGGAAGCGTGTGGTATCGCCTCGAACATGGCCATTAGTTTGCCTAGTAATCGCATACATAGGCGAATAGTTGGTTCTCTTTTGCTTAGAACCAACTGAATCAATCTTTTGATAGCCTCGACCTTTACCAGGGGCAGGAACACCCATCTTCTGTTCTGTGTCTAATCTCATGCCGAGATATTCCAACTGCTTTGTAGGTTGAAATGCTGATCTTTCCCCGGTTTAGGACTCAGCCGAACCTCTCGAGGTACTGAACCATGAGGGCTACTGCGCATTCCCCCAAGGAAGCGAGTGATCTATGATTAAGAGGTCGTCCAGGTATGCTAGGACCAAGATCCCTTGGATCCTTTAGACTGACTAGAATTGAAGCTAGGACCTTCGTGAATACCCGGGGGCCGTAGCCAGCCCGAAGGGGGGCGCCACAAATTGGAAGTGACGCTGTATCACTGCGAAGCGTAAAAACAAAAATATTTCATGTGGCTGAAAGACTTGGTACATGAAGGTAACCATCCTTTATGTCTATAGAAGCCAGATCCTTCTGGAGTGTGGCGGCTGCTGACCGAACGGATTCTATCCGGAAAAGAGCGAACCCTTAGGTAAGCATTTAAACCTTTTAGGTCCAAAATTGGTCTGACATCGCCGATGGGCCTTGGTATGACAAACAGATTGGAATAGAAACCTAGCCCCTGTTCTTGGGCTGGTACCTCTACCATTATGCCCTGGTAAAGCAGATGATCCAACGCCGCCCGCATTGAGGCCTTCCTTGTGGAGGAAACTTTAGAAATTCTAATCTGTAGCCTGCGGCCACAGATGATCGGACCCCCTCTGTCGGGGATCGATCCCCAGAGGCCTGTCCTTGCGATCCATTGTTAAAAGTTTGATCGCGCAGGAGGTCCGTACTGTCTGGAATTTGAGGGCCCCGGAACAGGGGGGAGCTGCCTTTTAAACGCAGGACCCCGGAACTTCTTTTGACTGGTAAAAGGGTACTTTTGCCACTTGAAACAGTCTGAATGTATTTATCCAGATCTTTCCATGGAAGGGCAAACCTGCCAGCAGTCTTTTACATGGGGCTCGGCCGCCCAGTTCTTCAACCATAAGAGCCTTCTCATATGCACTAAAATTAGTGACAACGAGACGCCTGCTGGATGGAGTCTTTTTATAACCTCTACCGCAAAGCACAGAGCTCTGGGAATATCCAATAACTCCTCTGCCTATTGGGCAGGGATGTCTTAAGCATCTGTTTTGTCTGGTTCTTTAACGCCTGACAAAACTCCAATTGCAGCCACTGCTGGCTGTAGCCAAGGATGCTGGAAAAAGTGTCTCTAAACGTTTATCGACCGGGACCTTAAACATTTGTATGTTTCCCCTTAGGCCAGTTAATGATTTATTCACCCATGAGATGGCTGCGTCCACAGTTGGGAGCGCCCCCTTTCTTAGAAAAATGTCTTTTCCATAGGGTAAATAACAGAAAACCTTCCAGGTGGTCTCCCATCCAGTCACTAACCAGGCCCGACCCTGCTTAGCCTCAGAGATCAGACGAGATCGGGCGCTTTCCGGGAGATGTGGCCTCAAGGACCTCACGGGTAGTTGAAAAGCAGTGCCCGAACCGGGACCTGAACCCTGGACCCTCAGACCAAAAGTCCGATGCTCTACCGACTGAGCCATCCGGGCCCCTTTTAAAGAGCAATTGGTCAGGGGAAAGAGTGCCTGCAAGCACAAATATTTCCTGGCAGACGTGCATAAAGACTACCCTCTCGTCAGCTTTAGGCGGCAGAAAAAATTCTGTCCGGTCGTCCCAATCCTGGAAAAAACAATTCCTCTAACAGAGGATGGACCGGAAAAGCTGCGTTGCTTAAAGGCGCTTTTAAAAGAACCCAAAGAGGATACCGCAGGAACCTGAGGCTCTGGAAATGGCAAATTAAATGCCGAGCGGACCATGTCTGTCAAAGACTGGACCCACAGACTCTCCGTCTGGGAGGCTGAAAACGATTCTTCAGTGGTAGATCCTTCCTCTAGGTTCTGTCCCTTTTGGCGATGGGGATCTAGTCCGCTTCTTGCCAGAAAAAAAGAGCCAGCGATCATAGCTGTTAACTTTTTTCTCTAGCCCCCCTAGGGTGACGGCTAGCATCTCCTCTGTGATAACACAGGGTTGGGCCGACCTGGGCCAGCCTCAGCACCAGACCCCCTTAATGGCTTATCCAGGGTGACCCCTATAGGAATAACCTGTGGGGAAAGTATTGGCATATCATCAGAACCAGAGGAGGAACCCCTTTGTCTTTGCCTTTTCTTTTTTTTTTTGTGTTTTGATCCTGAACCCTTGGAAGCCATAATACAAAACCGAGGGACTCCGCTTACAACAACAGACTGTTATAGCCAGGAGTACAAAAAAATAAGGTTTAGGGGACAATAGGATAACTAATGCCCAAAAACGGTGGGGCTCAGTATGTTTTCCTTTATAATATTATTCACAACATACAGCCCCACCCCCAACATGTTTGCCAGCATTCAACCTGTTGCCAAGGGGATTTTGGCTTAACAAAAAGTATTGGAGCTGACTCCAGCATGTAGTACCCCTTCTCGCCACCGGGAGTCACTGTGCTGCCAGCTCTACGTCCTCTCTCTCCAGCTCAGCTTTGAACTGAGCTAAGAACGCGCCTGCTGTGTATAACAGCAATTGAAGGCACGCCCACTCTACACTGCAGTCACGCTCCCCGCCCCCCCCCCCCTCCCGAACGGCGCGAAAATCTTCTATATGCATGCGCGCGCGCGCGACTGTCGGGGGAGGAGAGCCCAGGAAGAGACGCACTCTGGAGCCCAGGAATGCAGGTTGGAGGACGCATCAGGCGGCAGATTTTGAATCCCGGCAAGGTAAGGCTAAAACAGGCCCCTAAGGAGTCCCTTTAGCCTAGGGACAGATCTGTTTTTTTTTTTTTTTTTTTTTAAAAGATCTTCAACCAGCGAGCAGCAGGTAGCTAGCAAACATACATAGATAGGTAGGGGGATCAAGTGATAGGGGGGAAACATTTCAGGGCATCCTGTCCATCAGACATAGTGACCATGGTGCCAATGCAGAGCATACTCAGGCTACCCCCCTTAAGATCTCCCCTGGAGAGCCTGCTGTCGAACCAAGTCCCGCAGGCTCCCCTCTTACCTGCTCCATGCCGCAGGACGTTTTGCAAAACGGTCCAATCTTCTCCCATCTCCGTGGGTAGCGTAGTAGACCTTCAGGCACTGGGGTCCTGGAAGGAGCCACTGTCCTGGACCTATACAGCACCCTGGCAAACAGGATCTTTTGGTTTAGAAAACTCCAAGTCCTGGGCCCAGGGTCCAGCCCTCTAGAGAGGAGCATTATAGGCAAAACCCCACGGTTTGGGGCCCGGGTACTGTCCACTTTGGCACTGAGGCTCCTTGGACAGATCCGGTTAGCCCGCCTTAATCCCAAGGATGTGGAGGCAAAGCTATTCCGTGACCAACACCTAAGACACTGGCGAAAAAAACTGAGGTACTTCCTCTATGGGAGGGGGTTATATAGGGAGGGGACTTCCTGTTTGAGATTGCCAGTGTCCACACCTGAAGGTACTCCATATAACCCATATAGTAATGAATATGCTGCTCTGTGTCCCGTGATGTACGAGAAAGAAAAGGTCATGTTCATATGAGAAATTCACTCCATAGACAGCCAATAAAAAAATAAAGGAAATCTAGGGTCACTGCATATACTCTCACATTATAACAGCAATAGGATACTAACAATACAAATAGTTATTTTCTCCCTTTCATTTCATGAGCGCTGCACGTCTACTGGTCATCTCTTTCCACAATCCCTGGATTCCCTTGCAGCTTCTACTCTGTTGTTTACTTTCATGACTATATGTCCCATGGTACCTTGCTGACTTTAAGAAATGATTTCTGTATTAACTCTGGCTCCTGAAACTCCTCCTCTTAGCGCCTCTGTAGTTAAGAAGGCAGGCTCTGTGAAATGTGTGACACAGCACTGCCTACAGCTCATAAAGTTCTAGAAAGTAAATGTGTGGGGATCTTCACAAAGTAAGTTTGTAAACTTCAAGATTATTCAGATTATTAGGAGTAGGCTAGAATTTTTTTTTAATACAACGTGTAAATGTATATATGATTTTACA
Source organism: Rana kukunoris (assembly GCA_029574335.1). Taxonomy (NCBI): domain Eukaryota; kingdom Metazoa; phylum Chordata; class Amphibia; order Anura; family Ranidae; genus Rana; species Rana kukunoris. The sequence goes on from CM056051.1 coordinate 203,110,905, forward strand.
TTGTGGCCATAGACACACTTTAAAGTGGAACTTCAGGTCATGTTTTCCACTTTCCATCTATTAAATCTCCTGCCCTTGTTGTGTTAACTTTGGATGGCAAAACATAACTGAAAGGAAGTGGTGTTCTTTAAAAAAAATTGGAGCTTAGATTTAAGTGTATAATACAAATGTTTTATTTAGTATTTATAAGGCATTAAATTATTATAAAAATATATATATATATATTCTTACATCCATACAGAGCACACAATCTACAGGCACCTTATCCAAACAATATATGACTGAACTTAAAATGCTCCACACATTTTACTTGATGACTTAAAATTCAGGCTGGCATGCATGACTGGAAGAATACAAATCACAGGCATCTCAGAGCCATCTGCTGTCAGCTGCTGTTATAACAAGCACATTAATCTAACAATTCATTTGCCATAAACAAACTGAAAGACCCCTCCAAGCCAAAAATACATTATTTTCACTTAAAATAACAACAAGTCTTGCAGTTATTTTGCCAACTTCCATCATTTCCATAGGCAAAATAAGACAATAATTCCTTTATGCTCACACGTAACCAAAAATGATTTTCGCTTTAGTGAAAATTCAAAGAGAATGGCAGGTAGTCCAAAATAGGAGTATTAAAGTGACACTAAACTCTTATATAATAATTAGATTAAGTTATCTATTTTTTTTAAACTCAGGGCAGTACCTTCTGTTGTTCTTAGCCTCCTCCAAACCCCAAAACCTCCTTTTTTTGTGCTGTGATCCGAGTTATTTTTAGAGCAGGGGTGCCCAACCAGTGGCCAGGGGAGCAGGACTGTGTGTGTGACGTTAGAGCCGAGTAAACAGGAGAGACGGCTCGAGAATTCCGGCACCGTTCGTCCCCCTCCTTCCCCTCCGTGCCCATGGCACACTATCGGAGTATAACTCAAACCTGTGATTTCCCTCCTATTTTCAGTGGAAAAAAGTGTGCGATATACGCCGATAAATACTGTACGTTTATTACTAAAATAACAGTGTATAGGTGGGCATGTCTGTTCTGCAGTGGTTACTGGACTGCCTTTTCAAGCTGATTGTTACTTGTATAAATATGGTCCGGGGACACACTGGGCACCTTTGCTGCCACTGTGCTACGTGCTGGGTGTTCAGTGTGCACCTGGTCCATTAAGATAAATTGGGCTGCCTCCAGGCCCACCTGCCCCTCATATATCCATTGAATGCATGTGCTCCCACTGTGTAGACGCTCATACTGCAAGCATACACAGGGTGCCATGAAGAAGCCTTGTAGCATACGCATTTGTTTGCAAATGCATGCTAACTAAACCCCTTTTTTTAACACAGACTGTTGGTCAGGTTCATTTGGTTGGTCAGCAGACTGGTTGGTGAGTTTTGCTATGGAATGTTCTGTTTTTGTCTTTGATCCCCAGGTGTAGTGCAGCGCACCTGCAGGTTACCTGCACTGAGCCATAGAGTTTTGTTATTAACTGCAGGTTTGGCGAGCTTTCAGAAAGTGCACCACGCCGGCAGGATATAATAAAAGTCTATGGCAAAGTGCAGCTAACCCACAGGAAAGCCACAGGTGCACTGCTCTGCACCCACGGTGCAAGTAAACCGCAACACATTAGTGTGCAAGCAGCCTTAGGCCCCTTTAACATAATCGGTCCGACCCAATCGGATCCTCCGTTCACCTCTATGGAGCCGCAGATGTAAACAGACTTGTGGTAGTTTATATCCACCTACCTCTAATCCGATCTGCTAAAACAAATTGAAGGGGGGACTCATCCCCTTCTATCTGGACAGATTGGATCGGAGGGTCCATAGAGTAGAGTGGGCTGTGTCGGTGTCTGCTCTGCATATGCAGAGTGGACATGGACTTGTCATCCGCCCGCTCCACTCATTGTGGCCCACAACTGGTTACCAAGTCACTTAAGTGGTCCTGTAATAAGAGTGCAATACTTACCTCTCATTCAGCAATAAGGAGCCTGTTCACGTTTTCTTAACCCTTTCGCTGCCAGGTCCGTACGACATACGACAGTGGGGGGTTTCACACACAATCCAGTGGCTGTAACCCACAGGGATTGTGTGTAAAACTGACAAGCAGACTCCACACACCCCATTGTACACGCGCTCCCTCACCATGTATTCCGGGCTCAGCTTGCACATCTCCGGGCCCAGGACTGACATGGCAGGTGCCGCCGGGTGGAGGGAAGGGAGAAGAATGGACACATGTCCGCTCTCCTCCTCTTCTTGTGGTGAACCTGGAAAGTGACAGCTATGATGTCACTTCCAGGTCATCCTCTCAGTGTCCCCAGCTAGCATAGTCAGAAAGGGATGTATTGCAATTCGATCTGCATTGCAATACATCCAGTGGGGCCCAGAGGAGACATACAGGGTCTCATTAAAGAGAATGTTTCACCTAAGAATCATCACATAGGGGACTTTTTTGCCAAAAAATTAAGTTACACCCAAGCACATATAACCCCCCCTCCAAAAATAAATAAAAGACCCCCACATGTGCACATGTAGGAAAATAAACGGGGGAGCCTACGCCTGAATACACTGATTGCAATACACATGTTACATATTGACAACCCCACCAGAGTTAGAGCAATAAAGCTAGAGCAAAAATTCTAGCAGAAGACCTCCTACGTAACACTAAACTGATTACCTATAGGGGGCTTTTGAAGCATCACCTACAGAAAATATATGATACTGAAGTTAGTCGTCATTTCACTGGCATACACAAATTTAAGGTTTGACATGTTGGGTATCTACTTACTGCATCCTTGTCTTTTACATTTTATCCAAATTTTGCAGTAGTTTATTTGCTTGCCCTAAAATTCACTTTATTGTGTCCTCCACTGAAATTTGCGGTAATATCAAGTGACATACAAAATTGGATTTATTACTATTTTATTTTCTAAGGTGTCTACTTTCAGAAAATATGTAATGTTTGGGGGTTTTATGTGATTTTTAGGCTTATTTTTTTTTTTAAACGGCTATGGCAGCAAAAGGGTTAAATTAAGATTTTACTTCTGCTTTAATAAGACTAATTGAACACATATAAATGCAACATGTACAACTATACTTCAAAATCCAACTACCGAATATAAGTCGAGGCACCTAATTTTACCACAAAAAAAGGAAAACTTATTGACTCGAGTATAAGCCTAGGGTGTCCATCTGCATGCCTCACTGTGCCTTACTATGCCTCACTGTGTCCATGTGCATGCCTCACTGTGTCCATGCCTCAATTTGCCTCACTGTGTCCATGTGCATGCCTCACTTTGCCTCACTGTGTCCATGCCTCACTGTGTCCATGTGCATGCCTCACTGTGTCCATGCCTCAATTTGCCTCACTGTGTCCATGTGCATGCCTCACTTTGCCTCACTGTGTCCATGCCTCACTGTGTCCATGTGCATGCCTCACTGTGTCCATGCCTCAATTTGCCTCACTGTGTCCATGTGCATGCCTCACTTTGCCTCACTGTGTCCATGACTCACTGTGTCCATGTGCATGCCTCACTGTGTCCATGCCTCACTGTGCCTCACTTTGCCTCACTGTGCCCATGCCTCACTGTGCCCATGACTAGACTGACATTTACCATGGGAGTCTATAGAAAGGGGTGCCCAGCTTTGAAAAAGCTTTGCTCCCTGGGCCTTAGGTTCCCCAAACAACAAACTTTGCACACTTGTAGAGGAAGAGTGGGGCTACATGTGTGCCAAGTTTACCTGGTACCGGGTTCCCAAAGTCCGGAAGATCAGACGCAAAATGGTGACTCGAGTATAAGCTGAGGGGGGCATTTTTAGCACCAAAAAATGGGCTGAAAAACTTGGCTTATACCCGAGTATATACGGTATATAGCCAGCTTTCCATCCTAAATAAATAAAATATTTACCTATAAACATGGTACATTGCTGTACATTGCTCATATTTTGGACTATACCTGACATTTTCTTCCAATTTTCACTAGAACCATTTTGGATGCTGGCAGCTCTGAAGTATGAGAGTCTACTGGCGGAATCCTCAGATAACTTAATACAGCAGATGCATCTATCCAGGTGGGTACAAAGTTGGGCTAGGATCCTTTTCCTAGGTCAGGGGGTGGCAAAATTATTCACATATATACGCACTTGTCCATATTAAGAACATTATGCATTTAAATATCATTTTCTGTCAATCATCCTCTAGCCCAAGTAGGTCATGCTTTTATGTGACTTTCTGTACTTTCTCGATTATCTTTATTTCTCATAGAGATGTAGAAAGTATTTCCTGTTGGATCAAGTTTTGTCAGATGTATTTTTTACAGGAAATAAGCAAATAGCAAGCATGCCAATTCAACCAAATGTTCCATATACTGAATAGCTAATGAAGTCTCCTGCACACAAGGGAAAAAATTGTGATTTCTCTATTATCTTAAACTGAAATTTATGGAAAATCAAATTACTACTTTTTATTACCAACAACACATTTTTGCATTTCAAGCCACAGTACATAAGCTGACGTTTGTGTTAAATACCGCAATCCACCACTGGAGGGATCCAGAGAACAATATACACACAAGCTCAGTCAGCACAGGCTTCTGCACAGATCTGTTACACAAGTGGGATAAATTGGCTTTTTTTTAAATGAGTAACCATGTATCATGTTCTGACGCTATTAGTAACTAATTAGCTATCAGCTATTACTGTTGTGTCTGCTCAGTAAGGAACAAAAAAAAATGTGATTGCTGTGTGTTACTGCTAGTGTTGAGCAGAATATGCCATATTCGATTTCGCGATATATCTCGAATATATAGTCGAATATTCGAGATATATTCGCTAAATACGAATATTCGTGATATTTTTTGGAAATGAAATGATTGCGAATTTTCGCTATTGCGATTTTTCGCTATTGCGATTTTTCGCTATTGCGAATATTCGAGAAATGCGGAATGGAGCACTCTGATTGGCTCAGAATATTCGTGATATTTTATAATACAAAATAATTGCGAATATTCGAGAAATGCGGAATGGAGCACTCTGATTGGCTCAGAATATTCGTGATATATTACAATACAAAATAATTGTGAATATTCGGCAAATGCGGAAGGAGCACTCTGATTGGCTCAGAATATTCGTGATATATTACAATACAAAATAATTGCGAATATTCGGCAAATGCGGAAGGAGCACTCTGATTGGCTCAGAATATTCGTGATATATTACAATACAAAATAATTGCGAATATTCGGCAAATGCGGAAGGAGCACTCTGATTGGCTCAGAATATTCGTGATATATTACAATACAAAATAATTGCGAATATTCGGCAAATGCGGAAGGAGCACTCTGATTGGCTCAGAATATTCTTGATATATTACAATACAAAATAATTGCGAATATTCGAGAAATGCGGAATGGAGCACTCTGATTGGCTCAGAATATTCTTGATATTTTATCGTAATTTCGCAAAAATGCGAATGAGAAATTTATTGCGGAATTTCGACAGTAACACTCTGAAATCGAATATATGTGTTATTTTAGCTAAAAACAATATTGCAAATTTCTCGAAAATAATCGCGCGATATCGCTATTGCCGAATAATCGCATTGCGAGTACTGTAATAACATAAAAAGCCCTTGAATGGGCCACGAGTATTAGAAATGAACAAACAGCTAAATCCGTAGCTTTCCCATAGCTTCCAACTGTTCCTGACTTCGAGGGACTATCCCTGATTTGGAGCAATCTCTCTCTGTCCCTCATTCCTCCTCATTTGTCCCTCAATTTGGTCGAATCTAGAGAGTTGAATATAAAATGCACTTTTTATCTATCAAAAAGTGTTTTCCAGTCCTAAATTTTTCATCTGATCTCTAAATTTCTGCATTTGTAAATTCCAAAAGCCAATATAAAGGAATAGCAGTGGTAAAAAAAAAAAAAACACTCAAACTATTTTTTTTGTACAATTCTCCTTTAACCACTTCCATACCAGGCACTTACGCACCTTCCCGCCCAAGCCAATTTTCAGCTTTCAGCACTGTCGCAATTTGAATGACAATTGCGCGGTCATGCTACACTGCACCCAAACAAAATTGGCATCCTTTTTTCCCCACAAATAGAGCTTTCTTTTGGTGGTATTTGATCACCTCTGCGTTTTTTTTTTTTGCGCAACAACTAAAAATAGAGCGAAGATTTTGAAAAAAAAATATGTTTTTATTTTTTTCTGTTAATTTTTTTGTAAATGAGTATGTTTTCTCTTTCAATTACGGGCACTGATATGGTGGCACTGATGGGCACCGATGAGGTGGCACTGATGGGCACCGATGAGGTAGTTCTGATGGGCACCGATTAGGTAGCACTGATGGGCACTGATAGGCGGCGCTGGTATGGGGCACTGATGGGCACTCATAGGCGGCACTGATGGGCACTCATGAGCGGCACTGATGGGCACACATGGGCGGCACAGGTGGGCACTCATAGGCGGCACAGGTGGGCACTCATAGGTGGCACAGGTGGGCACTCATAGGCGGCACAGGTGGGCACTGATAGGTGGCACATGTGGGCACTGATGGGTGGCACAGGTGGGCACTGATGGGTGGCACAGGTGGGCACTGATAGGTGGCACAGGTGGGCACTGATAGGTGGCACAGATGGGCACTGATAGGTGGGCACTGGGCATGGATTGGCACTGACAGACACTGGGGTGGCACTGATGATCACTGAGGGGTGGCACTGATGGATCACCTGTTGCCAATCAGTGCCCATGTGTGGGCACTGATTGGCATTATTTTTTTTTTTACTGCCCTTTTTTTTTTGTCCTTTTTTTTTTTTTTGTAAGTACCCTGGTGGTCTAGTGTGGGCACTCCCTGGTGGTCCGTGTGGCGATCCGAGGGGGGGGCTGCACTGATAAACAATCAGCGCGAACCCCCCCTGTCAGGAGAGCCGCTGATCGGCTCTCCTGTACTCGCGTCTGCCAGACGCGAGTGAGGAAGAGCCGTCGGCGGCTCTTCCTGTTTACATCGTGATCAGCCGTGATTGGACACGGCTGATCACGTGGTAATGAGGCTCCGCCGGAGACTCGTTACCGAGATCGGAGGTGCAGGGTGTCAGACTGACACCCCGCATCACCGATCGCCGCGCTGCGCGCCCCTGCGGGCGCGCGCGGCATTGAAATCGTGCTAAGCCGTTTGAGAACGGCTAGTCACGATTTCATAACCACTTCCCGGCCGTAAATCGGCTATTGGCCGGGCGGGAAGTGGTTAAGGGGGCATGACAAGGTGTGTGTCTTATGCCTGCATACTTTTGCTGATAGGTGTCCCTCATTCCCATCTCAAAAAGTTGGGTTTCCTCTCTGATATTCATTCAATAAAAGTGATCCAAAAGGCCATCAGAGATCTATTGCCTCTCCTGACTCTCACTGCCCTATACAATCTTTTAGTTCAGTGGTCTCCAAACTGTGGCCCTTTGCTTGCCTTTATCCAGCCATTGGGACACTATTCTGCCAACTGACCACCAATGATGCCAAGAAAATTCCAACTCCCACTGGTCACGCCCCCCCCCCCTAAAGTCTGAAGGACTACAAACTGACCCTTTGAAAAGTTTTTAGACCACTGTTCTAGATCAAAGCTACCTAAAATATTGTGCACAATAAGAGTAAAACAAGCCCACACCTATATCCTAAAAATACTACAACATCTACAAGGTTGCCAATCCTGCCCCATTGGATAACTTCTTGCTTACCCTTTGCAAATGTCAACACAACACTTCTCCCCATAAAAATCAAGTTACGAGACTTTAATTATCCTCTCCATTCACAGGTGAGGATAAAGGGATTTTTAAATACAGCTTACCTGTAAAATCCTTTTCTTGGAGTACATCACGGGACACAGAGCGGCATATTCATTACTATATGGGTTATATGGAGTACCTTCAGGTGTGGACACTGGCAATCTCAAACAGGAAGTCCCCTCCCTATATAACCCCCTCTCCTAGAGGGAGTCCCTCAGTTTTGTAGCAAGCAGTATGCCTCCCAAAATGGTCACCCAAAAGAGGGGTGGGAGCTCTGTGTCCCGTGATGTACTCCAAGAAAAGGATTTTACAGGTAAGCTGTATTTAAAAATCCCTTTTTCTTTCTCGTACATCACGGGACACAGAGCGGCATATTCATTACTATATGGGATGTCCGAAAGCAATGCTTTAATGAGGGGAGGGAGACATCTTCCAAAGAAGGATTCAATTTAGAGGTAAACTCAAATAATAATAATAATTCCAACTTAGTCAAGAAAAAAAAACTCTTTTTTTTTTTTTTTTCTTTTTATAACCAAGGGTGCTTCTGATCCCGAGGATCTCAAATTGCAGCCTGTAGTACTGCCTGTCCAAAGGCAGAATCTGCATTCCTTCTCACGTCTAGTTGATAAAACCTTGTAAACGTGTGGACTGATGACCACGTCGCTGCCTTGCATATCTGAGCCATAGAGATCTGATGGTGTGCTGCCCAGGAGGCGCCCATGGCCCTGGTAGAATGGGCCTTTACCGACAAAGGAGGAGGCAACCTCTTCAAACCGTAGGCTTGAATGATTAATTGTCTAATCCATCTCGAGATGGTGGATTTTGCAGCTGCCTGCCCCTACTTGGGGCCATCTGGTAGAACGAATAACATCTGTCTTCCGGATCTTTTCTGTAGCTTTAAGATAGGCCTTCATGGCCCGGACAATATCCAAGGTATGCAGCAACCCCTCCTTTCTAGATGTGGGTTTTGGAAAGAAGGATGGAAGTACCAAATCCTGGATCAAGTGAAATTTGGATATAACCCTTGGTAGAAAGGAAGGATGGGGCCGGAGAACTGCCCTGTCCTTATGCAGAACGAGATATGGTTCCTTACACGATAAGGCTGCTAATTCTGACACTCTCCTGGCCGAAACTATGGCGACCAAGAAAACCAACTTTCTTGTCAGTAAGACTAAAGGAATCTCAGCCAACGGCTCAAAGGGTTGTTTCTGTAGAGTGGACAGGACAAGATTTAAGTCCCATGGACAAATTGGTGACTTGACAGGAGGATTAATACGCAAGACCCCCTGTAAGAAGGTCTTTACCAGCGAGTGGGTGGCCAGCGGCCTCTGAAACCACACTGACAGAGCTGAGATCTGTCCCTTGATTGTGCTTAGTGCCAGGCCTTTATCCACTCCTAGCTGGAGAAAACTTAACACCCTATCTTATACACCCTATCAATAGTATATTTGCGGGAATTCCATCTTTTGGATTCACACCAGCCTACGTAGTTCCTCCACACCCTGTAATAAATCACCCTGGAGACCGGCTTTCTAGCCCTAATCAGGGTAGGAATTACCTGCCTAGACAGACCTCTACCCCTGAGAATCAGGGATTCAGCCTCCAGGCCGTCAAATTTAGACGCTGTAATGTAGGGTGGAGGATCGGGCCTTGTGAGAGTAGGTCTGGTTGTAGAGGAAGAGTCCAAGGGTCTCCCACTGCCATCTTCAGGACTAGTGAGTACCAAGTCCTCCGGGGCCAAGCCGGAGCTACTAGAATGACTGGCTTGTGCTCCACTCTGATCCTGCGCAACAGGCGAGGGAGTAACTGTAGCGGAGGGAATGCATATAGAAGTTTGAATTGATGCCAAGGGCAAACCAACGCATCGGTTCCGCAGGCCATAGGATCCCTCGCTCGAGACACGAACCTGTCTAGTTTCTTGTTGAACCTGGATGCCATTATATCTACGTCTGGCATTCCCCACCTCTGGCAGATTGTCTGAAAGACCTGGGGATGCAGAGACCACTACCCTGGCAACAGACTCTGGCGACTTAAGAAGTCTGCCTGCAGGTTGTCCACTCCGGGAATGAATATCGCCGAAATGCAGGGTACATGAACCTCTGCCCACTGAAAAATCAAGCTCACCTCCCTCTGAGCGGCCCGACTCCTGGTTCCCCCTTTGGTGGTTTATGTATGCCACCGCCGTGGCATTGTCTGACTGGATTCTCACCGGGAACCCCTTTAATCTGGAGGTCCATGCCAGAAGGGCTAGGCGAGCAGCTCTGATCTCCAAGATATTGATGGGGAGCTGCCTCTCTGCTTTCACCCAAGTTCCCTGGCGAGAGAACCCCTCGAAGACCGCCCCCCAGCCTGCCAGGCTGGCGTCTGTGGTAACTACCTTCCAGACAACAGGGCTGAAGGATTTTCCCTTTAGAAGATTCTGGGGGTTCAACCACCAGGCCAGGCTTTGTCGGACCCTTGATGATAGCGTCAAAGGGGACTCTAAGGCATGTGCCCTCTTGCCCCAGGCTGCTAGAATGGCTGTCTGTAGGACGCGAGTGTGGATCTGAGCGTATGGTACTGCCTCGAACGTGGCCACTAGCTTGCCTAGTATTCGCATACACAGGCGAATAGTTGGTTTTTTCTTGTTTAGAACCAACTGAACCAACCCCTTGATAGCCTCGATCTTTACCAGGGGCAGGAACAACCTTTGCTGTTCTGTGTCTAACCTCATGCCGAGGTATTCCAACTGCTTTGTAGGCTGGAACGCTGACTTTCCCCGGTTTAGGACCCAGCCGAATTCTTCGAGGTACCGAACCGTGAGGTTTACTGCCTTTTGCAGACCCGGCCGTGAGTGATCTATGATTAAAAGGTCGTCCAAGTATGCTAGGACTGTGACCCCTTGGATCCTTAAATTGGCCAGAACTGGGGCTAGGATCTTCGTGAATACCCGGGGGGCCGTGGCCAGCCCGAAGGGGAGCGCCCTGAATTGGAAGTGTCGCTGCCCCACCGCGAAGCGTAAAAATCTTTGATGCGACTGAAAGATTGGTACATGAAGGTAAGCATCCTTTATGTCTATGGAGGCCAGAAAATCGTTCTTCTGAAGCGCGGCGGCTGCTGACCGGATGGATTCCATCTGGAAGGAGCGAACCCTTAGGTAACCGTTTAACCTCTTTAGGTCCAAGATTGGCCTGACATCGCCGTTGGGCTTTGGTATGACAAAGAGATTGGAATAGAAACCTAGCCCTTGCTCTTGGGCTGGCACCTCTATTATTACGTCCTGGCAGAGCAGGTGATCCAAAGCTGCCAGCAATGAGGCCTTCCTTGCTGGATCCCTTGGTAGCCTTGATTCTTGAAAATGAGGCGGAGGATACCTTAGAAACTCCAGTCTGTAGCCTGTGGTTACCGATGCCCGGACCCATTTGTCGGGGATCTTGGCTTCCCAAACTTCTGAGAAGAAACAAAGCCTTCCCCCCACCCGCGAGAGTGGGGGCGCCCCTTCATAAGGCAGACTTAGGGGCTGTCTTTGTCGGCTTGCGATACCATGGCCTCTTACCCCCAGGGGCCTGTCCCTGCGATCTACTGTTAACGTTGGATCGTGCAGGCGGCCGTCGATACTGCCTGGAATTTGAGGGCCCCGAGACAGGAAAGAGCTGCCTTTTAAATGTAGGACCCCGGAATGTCTTTTTGACCGGTAAAAGGGTACTCTTGCCATTTGAAATAGTCTGAATATATTTATCCAGATCCTCTCCGAAGAGTCGTCCTCCATGGAAGGGAAACCCTGCCAGAAGCTTTTTGCATGGGGGCTCCGCCGCCCAGTTCTTCAACCATAAGAGCCTTCTCATGTGCACCAAAAATAGTGATAAACGAGAGGCCTGCTGGATGGAATCTTTTATAGCATCTACAGCAAAACACAGAGCTCTGGGAATGTCAGAAAACTCTTCTGCTTGTTGGGTAGGCATGTCCTTTAACATTTCTTTTGTCTGGTCTTTTAACGCCCGACAAACACCAATCGCAGCCACAGCTGGCTGTACCACTGCTCCGGCCGTACCCAATCCCGAAAGATCAATTCCTCCAAGAGAGGATGGACCGGAAACACCTCGTTGCTTAACGGAGCTTTCAAAGAGCCCAGAGAGGATACCGGAGGAACCTGAGGCTCTGGCAATGGTAAACTAAATGCCGAGCGGACCATGTCCGTCAAAGACTGTACCCACAGTCTTTCTGTCTGGGAGTCTGAAAATGGTTCCTCAGAGGCAGATCCCTCAATCCCTGAACCCTCTTGGTTCAGGTCTAGTTGATCCTCCTGTGATTCCAATTCCTCCGGAGAGAGAATCTCAGCATCTGAGGATACACCTCTTGGTGATGGGGATCTAACCCGTTTCTTACCAGGAATAGCTCTAGCGATTAATGCTGCTATTCTCTCTTCTAGCCCCCCTAGGGATACGGCTAGCATCTCCTCTGTGATAAACACAGGGCTGGGCTGATCTGGGCCAGCCTCCGCCCAGATCCCCCTAATGGCTCATCCAAGGCGCCCTTTATGTTAATAAGTTGCGGGGAAAGTATCGGCATATCATCAGAATCAGAAGGGGAACCCCTTTGTTTTTTGGTCTTTTTTGTACCCTTTGACCCCGAACCTTTGGAAGCCATAATACAAAATCGAGGGACTCCGCCCACACAACAGACTGTAGTGGCCAGGAGTACAAAACCAGAGCTTAGGGGACAATAGATCACTAATGCCCAAAAACTGATGGGATCCCGTATGTTTTTCTCTTTTTTTTTTTTTTTTTTTTAAATATATATTATATATATTATATATATTTTCTTTTTTAAAACATACAGTGACCCCAAACTTAGTTTGCCAGCCTCCAACCTGCTGCAAAAAGGGGAATTTCTTGGCTTAACAAAAAAGGCATTGGAACAAAGTCCAGCATGTACTACCCCTCTTCCGCCACCGGGAGTCACTGTTCTGCCGCTCTGCGTCCTCTCCTTCTGAAATCAGCCTCAGACTGAGCACTGACAATGCCTGCTGATCTATAACAGCACAAGGCGCGCCCCTGTATGACGCCGCAGGCACGCCCCCCCCCCGCCCTCCTGTCTGAACGGCGCGAAAAACATCTATAAGACGTGCGCGCGCGCGCGTATGCCGGAACAGGAGGAACATAGAGGAGCCGCGCTGCTGGAGACCCAGGACTGCAGAAACAGGCGGCAGATTCAAACCCCCGGCCAGGTAGGACTCTCCAAAAGGCCCCTAGGGATCCTTACTAGTCCTAGGAAGAAAGCAGCAGGTTAGCTAGCAACACATTCTTAGACAGGGGAACCTAGTGATGGGGGAAAAAAGGTGTCATCCTGTCTCTCTCAGACATAGTGAGCAAGGTTGCCCATGCAGAGCATACTTAGGCTATCCACCCTTTTTAGGTTACCCCGGAGAGCCTGCTGTCGAACCAAGTCCCGCAGGCTCCCCCTTACCTGCTCCATGCTGCAGGATGTTTGTCCAGCAAACTGATCCAATCTTCTCCCATCTCCGTGGGTAGAGTAGTAGACCTTCAGGCCCTGGGGTCCTATGAAGGTACCCACTGTCCTGGACCTATATAGCACCCTGGCAAACAGGAACTTATGGTTTTTACAAACTCCAAGTCCTGGGCCCAGGGTCCAGCCCTCCAAAGAGGAGCATTATAGGCAAAACCCCACGGTTTGGGGCCCGGGTACTGTCCACTTTGGCCTGAGGCTCCTTGGACAGATCCGGTTAGCCCGCCCTTAATCCCAAGGATGTGGAGCAAAGCTATTCCGTGACCAACACCTAAGACACTGGCGAAAAAACTGAGGGACTCCCTCTAGGGGAGGGGGTTATATAGGGAGGGGACTTCCTGTTTGAGATTGCCAGTGTCCACACCTGAAGGTACTCCATATAACCCATATAGTAATGAATATGCCGCTCTGTGTCCCGTGATGTACGAGAAAGAAATAACCACCACCATTTAAAAGTCCTAGACCTGATGGCCTAACTGGCTCATTCTATAAGAAATGTATACAGACATATCCTACTTTTAAGTACACAATGGGGTTTATTTACTAAAGCTGGAAAGCGCAAAATCAGAATCACTTCTGTATAAAAACCAATGAGATTCCAGGTTTTATTACCAAAGCTATATTGAACAAGCTGGGGTTAGAAGCTCATTGGTTTCTATGCAGAAGTGATCCTGATTTTGCGCTTTCCATCTTTAGTAAATAAACCCCATTGTGTACTTACAAGTAGGGTATGCCTGTAAACTAACTTCACCTATACTGGAACCTAACTACTCAACTCAATTTCTATTGATTGCCCATTCACACCAAAATCTCAAGAACCCCATATTACCATAATTCGTAGAGAAAACAAGGACCCCACCCATGGTACAAATTACAGACCTATTTTCCTAATTTGTTTAGATCCTAAAAATTATGCAAACCTTTTGATCTGCAGACTCAAAATATTTTACCCATCCTTTATCCACAGAGAGCAAATCGGCTGTTGCCCAAGGTACAAAGCATGAAACAATAATCACATCCTAGCGTGTGCTAAATCCCATGCTATCCCACTATGTCTATTATTCATAGATTCAGAAAAGGGGTTTGAACTCCTTCCAGGACACAGGTTAAATCAGACTCCAGCTCCAAAAGTTTTATACGTTCCTCGAAGACACAGCCCTCCTACATCACCCTTGCTCCTCTTTCAAACGGAGCCTTTCCAACGTAGGCCTCTTGCATAGGAATGTAATATTTACTGATGCTTTTATTGCGGATCCTACTGGCAGAGGCTAGTATAAAGATTCTGAGTTAAATGTTTTATAAAGACCTCCCAAATGCATGTATACAGGTGAATACATTTGCACAAGTGTATACACGTGTAAATTCTCCTTAAAGGGTTGGTAAAGGACTTTTATCTTAATAGCTTCCTTTACCTTAATGCAGTGCTGTTTTCATGTCATCATTGTTCGTTTTTGCTCTCAAGTTGCTGTAATTCTTCTCTGATCTCCACACTTCCTGATGACCACAGTACTGGGAGCTTTCTTTCTGTGGTCACTAACTTCAAGGAGATGTGATTACTGTGTTTCTAAAACCCCTCAGCACCAATCAGTTTTGTTTTCCAAACCATCACTGCCCTGTATTGGCTCTGTGGCTCTGTACATCACAGAAGCAGGAAACAACATGCAAAAACGAAACTAGAAACTGCAGGTACATTATATGATTGATTTTTATCTATTTTAATCATTTTTAAAAGGAATCAGTTAACTATTATGTCTCTATACCCTGTAAACAGTCATTTCAGCAAAAAAAATAAAATTCCTTTACAACTCCTCTAAGCCTCTTCCAGATGCCATTGTTGCAAATTATGCTTACTGGTATATGCCGATATATAATAACATTCACACAGATATGTGCAAAAGTTACTGCAATCAGAGGTAAAATGTTCTATGTTTTTTTAGAACGCTGAATGCTTCACTGCATTATATAATTTTACGCAGCTGTGTGCATTGTACTCTAGGCAACAACGCACCATGTTCAGATCAATAAAAAAAAATATATATATATATATATATATATATATATATATATATATATATATATATATGACTGGAGGCTCAAACAGCTCCTTCACTTCCTCTATGTCATTCACAAAAAGAGGCACATCCACATCAAAACCTTTGCCATTTGAACTCCTACCATAACCTTACGATGCCTTCATACTTATTTTCCTGCTTAAATGGGAATAGTCTACTCCCCCATAGCTGGCAGACTTTTATGCCGCGTACACACGATCATTTTTTGTGATGAAAAAAAACGACATTTTCTGTGAAGTAAAAAACGAAGTTTTTGAAACGTCACTTTTCAAAGACGATGTTGCATACACAAAAAGCGAGGTTACGTTCACCACTCTTTTCCATTGAAGCTCGCTTTATAACTAGCTTCTGGGCATGCGCGGGTTGAAAAACGTCGTTTTAAACGAAGTTTTTGCTACACACGGTGACTTTTTGTGAAACAAAAACCGACGTTTTGAAAAACGACACAAAAAATTCAAGCATGTTGGAATTTTTTTTGGTCGTTTTTTTTAAGACAAAAAACAAAGTTTTTCCCACACACGATCAATTTAAATGACGTTTTAAAAAACAACGTTTTTTTTCATCGCAAAAAACGACCGTGTGTACGCGGCATAAGAATCGAGCTATAAGAGCTATAAGATTTTGATGAGGTGGTATACGGTGCATGTGTACTGCCATCTGTTCAACAAAAGCCAGTCTAATGACTGACTTCTGTCAAACAATCTTTCTAAAAAAAAATGCATTTGATCAGCACTTGCTGCCAATGGCTGCAAGCACTGATCAGTGTATTCTAAAGGGAGGAGCCCCCCCCCCCCCCCGGTCGGAATACAATAGAACAGTGGGAGAAATCCCTACATCACAAATCATTGTTTGGATGCAGGGATCTGTCAGGGTTTTTTTTTTTTTTTTTCGTTAAACTTGTTGGTTGGATAAAAAAACTGAACATATTTACCCAGCTTCACTCTATGACCTCCACCAGTAGACACTGCCAAGGCATGTGCTCTATTCACAAACTGACTAGAGCCACAGCTGTCCAAGAAAGGGTCTACAAATTATTGACCCGTAAATGCCCAGTGACTCCTCCTTACTATAATGTTGGGCTATGTGAAGCCCCAAAGGGTGATATGCTACAGATTTGGTTGAGCTGCTCCCACAGGGGCATGATTTTTTAGATTTACAACAATGTTCGGGAGTAACAATATGCAATACACCCCATTTAGTACTGATGGCCCGTCCCCTAGAACCTATTTCACTACCAACTAAACTTTTTAATTGCCACAGGGAACACCATCATCCCCAAACACTGGAAGTCTGCTACTGTTCCTCAGATTAAGGAATGGGTCAAAGAACTCCCTACTTCTATGATACTCAAGATCAGTAAAATGTGCCCTAGAGCCCCTGTGTTCTCTTCATGAATGCTCCTGCAATAAAGGCCCCAACCTTCCCATGATCTGAATGGGTCAAAAACTCTTTTCAGAAGTCGTACACCAAGGCTGGGGCTTCCAGGCCACGCACAATCTCCCCACCTTCCTTACCTCCTCTACCTGGAATCATGTATGGGATAAATCTATGTCTGCCTATTGTACTGTCACTTATTCTCCTCATGAAAACAATAAAACTTATTCTTGAAAATAGCCAGATTTTGTTATTCAAAGAACACTACTATCAAATATCAGAAGCTCTTATTTTTTAATGTCAATATTTGCTTCTTCAGTTACATGGAACATTTAGGGCCCTTTCACACATGCAGACGAACGGTC
Organism: Rana kukunoris; assembly: GCA_029574335.1. Classification (NCBI taxonomy): domain Eukaryota; kingdom Metazoa; phylum Chordata; class Amphibia; order Anura; family Ranidae; genus Rana; species Rana kukunoris. The sequence continues at coordinate 203,127,984 of CM056051.1, forward strand.
CGCTTTTTCTAAGTCTGTAAACGGACTTAGAATGGGGCCCTATGGGAGTGGATCCGTTAGCGGATGATGCATCCGCTAACGTCCGCCTACGATCCGCGTCCATCTGGATCCGTTTTGCGGACGGAAGAAAACCCTATTTTTCTTCCGTCCGGTGGATCGGATCGGATGCAAACGGACAGACGGTCCGTTTCCATCCGATTTCCCATAGGTGATAGCGGAGGAGAGACAGCGGGACCCCCCGCTGAGCCGACGGACACGCACGGAGCGGACCGAAAAACGGTCCGCACTGCGTGAAAGGGCCCTTAAATTTTTATTTCAGCCTTTGCTTGCCAACCCCCCCAACCCAAATGAAAAAATAAATAAATAGAATTTTAAATGATCGATGGAATAGTTGACATTCACCACACATGCATTAAACATTCAACACATCTTAATTTGATATTGTGTTTTTAGAAAGCTTAACATAGCGGGCTGGATTTATGCATAGCCAGAAGAATATAGCACAAAGCATCAGGGCTACACATATCCATCCACTCATGTTGTTAATAGTACATACTGAAATGGTACAGACAATCTCCCTCCCTGCCTTTCAGATTGAGTTGTCTTTATTGCTCTCCTTGCATAGTTAGAACTTTTTCTTGGTGGAACAGTTTACTTATGCCCTGTACACACGATCGGATATCTGTTGGAATCTAATCCGATGGATTTTTTCGTCGGATATCCAATGAAGCCAACTTTCATCAGTCTTGCCTACACACCATCAGTCAGAAATCCGACCGTGTCCAAGCGCGGTGATGTAAAACACTACGACGTGCTGAGAAAAATTAAGTTCAATGCTTCCGAGCAATGTGTCCACTTGATTCTGAGCCTGCATTGATTTTTCTCCGATGGAGTTCCACACAGACGATCGTTTTTTTCTATCAGTTTTTTTATTTTAAAACATGTTCAATTTTTTTTTTTTCACAGATGGAAAACAAACCGATGGGGCCCATACACGATCGGTTTGTCCGATGAAAATGGTCCATCGGTTCGTTTTCATCGGACAAACCGATCGTGCGTACAGGGCTTTACAGTAAAATTCACCTACTCTGCCTGGGTACATTAACAGTTATCCCTCCTCTTCTAGTCATTAGATCCAAGTATATTGGCAAAGAATTGGATTAGCAAATATGCAAAATTGTAGGTAATATTTGTAGTGCCCTCTATCATAGGTAGATGCTAGAGGTAGGATTCTTGGTGATTACTGCCAGGCAGAGAGATTTAGGTAGGCCTATGCTGCATGCTAGGCCTGCTTGTTTTGATCTGGGGGGGCAGGAAGTGGTTAGTGTAGCAGTGGGTATGACCACCCGTCCTTCTGTTCTTTGGCACCTCCCCTGCTTCCGGGGAGAATGTTCTGAAAGAGGGGCAAGGCTGGGAATTTGAGTGACAGGGAGCTCATGTGAGGACCCCTGACCAATCCCCAATTGGAATTGGCAGGGGGCAGGCCTCCTACTTAAGCTCAGGTCCAGCCCACTAGTGGGGAGTTGTCACCTGGGTGAAGCGAAGAATGGAGTGTTAGACTGCAGCAGGAGGTCCATCCCTATCTGGGATCAGGTGCAGGCCTCGGCGGAGTAGCTCTGGAGCTGGGAAGGAGCCTCCTTCCCTACACGGTCATGGAGGTGGTGTCCTGAAACAGAGGAGCTGGAAAAGCAGTCAATATGCATATGTCTGGGTAAATTCTTTACCAAGGACTCAGGACAGGAGAAGTTTGGTAAGTGAGGCACAGTGGATATCTGGAGGAGACGTGCCAGGGGAGCTGGGTGCTAGGCCAGAAGAGAGACTGTGGGGTTTTGTGTCAAATCGCTGTGGCCTGCAGGCACACGGTTTGTAAGATGGACTAGCTGGGATCAGTAGTCCATCAACCATTTAATGCTGCTAAATAACCAGGCCATCAAGAAGGGGTACTGCAAGCCCCTGTTCTATCAAAATTCAGCAATTCCAGCAACCACCAGGGATTATTCAGAGTGATCCCTGGTGCAGTGTAAAGATGATAGGGTGGAGAGACTAACATTGTACAGTGAAGTTTGTGCAGGAGGAGAAGAGTTCTGGGAGTAGGAGTTTGTGCAGAGGAGGAGTAAGGCCTCGTACACACGACCGTGTGTATGTTTTTCGTCGAGAAAACCGTTGTGGAACTCGACGAGAAAAAAAGAGAACAAGTTCTCTTTTTCCTCATCGGGAGTCTCAATTTCCTCGTCGGGCTGGTTTACGACGAGAAACACGTTTGTGTGTATGGTTATAAACACGCGCATGCTCAGAATAATGTATGAGACGGGAGCGCACCTTCGGTAAAAGTAGGGTTTGTAATGGATATAGCACATTCGTCACGCTGTAGCAGACTGAAAATCGCGAATCGTCTCTCACCAAACTTTTACTTAACACACAGTAACATGAGATTAGCAAAAGCAGCCCCAAGGGTGGCGCCAGTGGAATCGAACTTCCCCTTTATAGTGGCGTTGTACGTGTTGTACGTCACCGCGTTTGAGAACGGTGAGATTTTGTCTTGACAGTGTGTACACAAAGAAAGCTTGTCAAGATTCTCGACAAACCTAACAAGGAACTCGTCGAGGTTTCATTTACGACGAGTTCCTCAGTCATGTGTACGAGGCCTAACAGTCTGCAGGAGTTTATGCAGAGGATAATTAAAATTGAGACTGTAAATGTTAGAGTCCATCATTTGTTCTAAGTGCAACTGATTCAGCAATTCTTTAATAACGATGGCAAAAGTTATCTGTTCTTTGGGTATCCCATACCCCTTCCCCAACCAAGTTATATTCCCCAAATAAACAAAAAACAAAAACAAATGACTGTTCATTGTCTACTGGAGAGTGATGTATGGAGGTCTGGCAGCATGGTGAACATGGTGAATGTTAGTAACTAGTAGCAACCATCCACTACATATTGTTCAATGATGACTGAATAAAAGAACAATACTAAAAATCAAAAATTAATTTCATGATCCAAAAGGCATCAGATAATATAAGCTTGAATAACACCAAAAATATGACTTTACCCTTCAACGATAACATGGCAGATTTGAGTGCATATATTTAACGATTTCTACAATCTGCTTTGTGGGGGTTCAGTGGACCTGTGGGCCAATAACACACATCTCAGGTCTGCCATGAAACACCAAATAATGCCCAGAAGGATTTGAATTTCAAAGGCCAGGAAAAGCCTTCCTAATGATAAAAACAGAAAGATGGCAACATCCCAGCTTTATGTAGAATCGGATCAAGCTACAGTAAAACAGTACAGCGTGTATTTTATAACTAGGTTATAAAACTCGATCTGAACAGTGGTAATGGCAATCCCGGCCACATAAAATGCATTTTTCCAGGTTAATGAAAAGCTTCATATTTTCCATTAGAGAATTGTAGATGTACCTGCCATAAGTACAGCAGCAGTGCAGGCAGGTTCATTACTATTAACACCTGGAACTTTCTCCAGCCAGGAGTTCAACCTCCAACATTATCTCTAACCACAGCGGCTTTAATCACAGGCATTATTCAGGAAGGCTGCTGATCTACTTAAAGGATATTTCCACCCACACAGTAACTATTTAGTCTCCAGACAACCCCCATTAAATAAAGTAAGTACCTGAAAAAAAATGCAATATCTGAACATTTTAATACGCCTATACACAAAACACATTTTTAGCATATGCATTATGGAAAAACTGTATCCAATCAAAAAAACACCCTCTTCTAGGGGTCGATTTACTAAAGGAAAATAGCCTGTTCACTTTGCAAAGGAAGTTGCCCCAAAGCTTAGTGAATGAGGTGAAAACCAAAATGTGCAAGCAAAAATTGTGTTTTCCTTTATATCCCCTGCAAAAGATTACATTTTTCAAAATTAAATTTCATCACATTCACTGAGCTAGTGGGCGAATTCTCCTTTGCAAAGTGCAACTGTTTAGCAAACCAACCCCTCTAAATGTAAAACTACCTGTTCTACTGCACAGCAGACCAAAAAGACAAAGGGGACCCGTTAGGTGCATTCAAGGGAAGCAGGTAGTGATGTAGTGAGTCAATCCACAGTACATGGATTCAAACATAGACTTGGGACAAACATAGATCTATATGGACAGATCTATGATCTATGGGCAGAATCAATGGACCACTTGGTCTTTTTTCTGCCGTAATTTTTCTATGTCTCTATGTAGAGATAGAGAGAAATAGCCCTGGCCGCCACACACCTCGCCCATCAAGTATTTAGCAGGTAAAAGCAGTCTCAGCTCCATTTATCCAGGCCATGCCCCCCAACATGTTTCAACCCACTCTTTCAACCCACTCTTGAGGACCTCCATGATTAACCCCTGAGGGCAGAGTGTTGGGAGCGTGGAAATACAAAAAACACAGTTACTTCCAGCGCTAATAGGTCTTCCAAGGTGCGATGTAACAGATATCAGATAAATGGTGGTGTAAAAGGTATATACCTTTTGTAGATAAATGGTGGTGTAAAAAGGTATATACCTTTTGTAGGTATAAAGGTATATACCATATATATGGTATCCCAAAACTAGGTGGATGCTGCCTTCTTCAGATAGGGTAATCCAAAAGGAACTACAAGAAAAACTGAAATGGAAGGCACACACACCTAGTGCATTACCAGAGATAATTTAATAAAAAAAATATTTTAGTATAAAAGTGGGTACTCACAAAATGCAACTGACAAAAGGCCATAAACAGAACACGGGGTGTCCTGGATGAATCAAGCTGAGGCTTTTTTTATCTGCTAACTACTCGGGCTGCGCGAGGCATGCAGCGAGGCGTGCAGCAGCTGACTAATTCTTACTATTTCTTCAAAGGCTCTGGACAAACCTCTCCCCAGCCTGCTAGTCAGCAGCATCCAATATCTTGGGCCTTGTCAGTCTAAGCAGCTGCCCCTAAGCATTTATCATGGGTCTATGTTTCTATGGTCACAGTAGTGATTACCTGGCTAAGAATAATGGATGAATTTTATGGAAGTGCACAATAATGTGCAGTGTAATCAAACAAACTATCTCTGATTCGATGATTACTAAGCAAATTCCCCTAAATCTAAGATCATGTAATTGATTTTCTTCATATCATTGGCAGGTACATACTATAACCATAAGCTCCAAAGAAGTCTTGGATGGCTATGTTCTTTGGGCAAGTACCTTGGCTAAGACATGAATTAGTGAGTCCCCATCATAGTAGACGTGGTACAAGGTTAAACAGAAGCTGTAGTCTTTTACATTTGCCTTTAACTATTAGATATAGCCCTTAAAGCCATTTAAAATGTTCAAAATATGTTGCATGCATAATTTCACAAGAATTCACTTATTTTGGAAACAGAAAACGTTTTCTGCTGGCAAGTATCAGTCTGGAAAGCGCACTGGACAGGTGGGCTGTTCAGATTTTCTTATAAAGACATGTTTTACACAACAGCTAATTTGGGGGTAAGCCATTGAAATGTGTGGCAGTGTTCAGTGAACCTGTAAGATGTCCGAAAAGATAAGACAAAAGAATAACACACAAATGTTTGCATTAACATTTTCCCAGCCTGCAACTGTTCACAGTCACACACTGATGAGTCGTGGATTCAGTTATTGTGGTTAGAGCTACTTTTCAATAAAAACGATTAAAACAATTGTGCATTGTTTCCATTGAAAATTAAAACAAATATTAGTTGAAATAATAATTGTACAACACAAGAAACCTTGGCCTTAGAAGAATAGAATAGACTTTGAAGACAAAATTAGAGGAGTCTTTGTCCCATCGTAATTTGGCGCTTGAGAAATCTACACAGATAGAAAACGTTCATTTACAATTCTTTGTTAAACTTAGAATAGGAGCAACACTTGGCAAACATCTATAATGTAGTGATGAGCGGAATACGCCATATTCGATTTCGCGATATTTCGCGAATATTTCGAAGAATATTCGCGAATATTCGTTAATATCGAATATTCGTGATATTTTATATAAAAAAAAAAAATTGCGAATTTTCGCCAATGCGAATCGATATTTACGAATATTCGGTATATTTTATAAAAAAAAAAAAGCGATATTTGACATATGCGGTCGCGAATATTCGTTAATATCGTTAATATCGAATATTCGTGATATTTTATAAAAAAAAAAAACGCGAAATTTCGCATATGCGAAATTTCGCATATGCGAAAGCGAAAATGATTGCGAAATTTCGCTATATTTTTTTTGGGATAAAATATCACGAATATTCGATATTTACGAATATTCGCTATATTTTATATAAAAAAAAAAATGCGAAATTTCGCTATTGCGAAATTCATGATTGCGAAATTGATTGCCATTTTTTTTGCGAAATTTATTGCGAAATTTGAAAATTGCGAATATTCGAAATAACGAATATTCGCCGCGATATTCGAGATATTCGCGAATACTCGAATATGCAATATTCGTAGCGAATATTCGCAATGCGAATATTCGTGAGCAACACTACTATAATGCACGATCATCAAATAAGCAAACCTATATTATTTTGGCAAAAATGCTGAGGGCAGCCACTAACCCATTAGTAAAGAATAGTCTTCATGTGTTTCTGGACTGCGCATCGCTTTTCCCCAAATCCCTAAATGTAATGCGTCTTACTTCCCTGACCAATAGGGATGTGCAGAACGGGGGTGTGGGGGGGATGATTACCAAACCGGAAACCAGTATCTGGTATCGGTTTACAAAGTGGCCTGCTCGTGGGGTTCCTGAGACATTCTGGAAGATGAATATATAGTCATGCCAGCTTTAGATGACTGTGTTAGTTTTATTTTTTAGAATGTGTGTAAAATATTTAACTGGTTCTTGGTAAATGTATAAATGTCCCTTATACAAGACATTTTATATTCTACAGAAAGAATATTCACATTTTTTTCACTGGTCTATACAGTACGAATAGAATAAATGGATAGCTTTTAACTAAGAGCTTTGTATACAAGTATACATAATGCTGGTGAGCTATTCGTACGATTCAATCATAATGTGCTTGTTTGCATATTATAACAGGAGCTTATTCACCATGGTGCAGACTTAAAGTGGTTTTGTCATGTACCAGGGTGTATTTGAATCAGGATCTTCCTGGTCACACAGCTGCAGCCTTACCTGTCTCTAAGCCTGCCTGTGTTTTAACAATTACAGTTCATCCCACATGGTGTCGATAAAGTAATTTAGACGTGATGTACAGAATTTTCTGTCAGGAAAAATAATAGAAAACTTGACTGTGTTATTCTATGGGCAAGTAATATACTGGTACTCTGTTGTGACCAACTGATACTGTACCATTTTATCAAACAAAATTATTTGCCAATTAATCACAGTTATATTTTAACTAAAGTGTACAAATTATTTGTCACAGCATGCTTGATTTGGTTCATATTAAATTGTAACATGGATTTCATAATTATTTGCAGATGTACCCTTGGCTAGGATTTAAAAAAGTGTCCAGAATGTTATTGTGTAACCTGAAATGTGTTAGTTTTAGGAAATTATCTAGCCATATAGAGGGAGCTCTAAGCCCTTTCCTTAATGTTTTCTGTGCCGGAGAACAAGAACGAAAACACTCTCATGTTACCAAATAAGACAGAATGAAAGTAATTGACCTTTGTAGATATTCCCTCTTGTTACAGATGAAGCAAAGCAAATTATTCAATCAACCTATTGGGGCACTCAATAAATGTAATACATCTGCTATCTCTGTAAAAAGTGTAAAGGTCATGTACTTTGCGCTCACACAAGCCAAGCCTATCACTTTCCTCTCTGACACTACATAGGAAATAACAGCTCATAAGTCATTGTTAGGCTTAGTAAGGTAATTACAGTAAAAGAAATCCAGAAATAATCCAAAATGACCGTGGAAGCAATTATGATTCCCACATGTTGTTGCTGGGCAGAGGTTCACATATACATGCTACAGTAAACAGCAGATCTGCAACAAATTATATTACCAGCATCATTGTAAATGTGTTTATAAAATTGTAAATAATGTACCTGCAGGATGTACCTTGCAAAACATTTTATGGCAGAATCAGTTTTCTCCTATTTCATAAATAATGGAGTAATAATAACAGAATAGAATTATTTGGAAGCATTTCCAGTATATCACATGATATATCTAGATAAAAGGCTCATAATTGCTTAGTTGGGATTTAGTCAACTGTTTTTGAGTTGCATATGTCACAATGTTTGAAACTCGTCAAGGAATGATTAGGGATGAAATTCAGGTTCGCCGCTACCAAGTGTTCACAGCGGATCTGGTATGGTTGTAGTCCCAGAAAATTGATGCGGAAATTTGCAAGCCTGAATTTTTTAGAACAATAATGCACTACCTGGCCTTTTAATTTACGTCAGCTGGCTTAGAAAGACCAATAATGAGGGTTTGGTTATGTGCATTGCTTGCATCAAGGAAAAAAATAACTATTTTCAGTTTCCCTATGACCCCCCTCCCTGTGGGAAGGAGAAGAGAGGGGAAAAGAGAGGGTAGAAGAGAGGGGAGAAGAGATCAGCGCTGTGTATGGCTGTACCTATTCCCCCCTCTCTTCCTTTTCACACATTCAAGCAGCAGCAGGAGCCATTGGCTCTTCCTGCTGTCAATCAAATGCAGTGAAGAGGAAGTGGGGGTGGGCCTAAGTCCCGCCGTGTAAGTCTATGGAGCACGGCTCCATAGACAGACAGGTCGGGAGCAAGCATGCACCGTGTGTCCCCATAGTAAACAGCTTGCTATGGGAGACGCACAAAAAAAGAGGAGGAGCCACGATCTCCATGGACGATCCAAGTTGAGGCGGATCGGGGGCGCTCTGTGCAGTACCACTGCACAGAGCAGATGAGTAGAACATGTCTGTTATTTTAATAAAAAAAAATCTGACTTTAGTTACACTTTAACAGCCCCATTTTCCCCACTGCTTATAGCCATTACCACCACACTCCAACACTCCCTTGTCAGCCTGTTCACCTACTAAAGCAAAGTTTAAAAAAACTGTGTAAGCTCCTGAGCAGTCAACTCAAAGATTAGCCAGGTCTAATGCCGCGTACACACGATCATTTTTTGCGATGAAAAAAACAACGTTTTTTAAAACGTCATTTAAATTGATCGTGTGTGGGCAAAACGTCGTTTTTTGTCTTAAAAAAAACGACCAAAAAAAAATTCCAACATGCTTGAATTTTTTTGTGTCGTTTTTCAAAACGTTGTTTTTTGTGTCATAAAAAGTTATGGTGTGTGGGCAAAACAACGTTTTTAAACCCGCGCATGCTCAGAAGCAAGTTATGAGACGGAGCTTCAATGGAACAGAGTGCCGTCGAACGTGGTGTACGTCACCACGCTTTGCTAGAGCTTTGTAGAAAAACGATGGTGTGTACGCAATGTCGTTTTGGAAAATGAAGTTTGAAAAACTTTGTTTTTTTTCATGATTGAAAACTTCGTTTTTTTTTCATCACAAAAAATGATCGTGTGTACGCGGCATAAGGCTGAGTTTACACTGATGCGAATTGTCATGACAGGAGTCCATGACAAGCTCTCAATGGAGCCAGTTCACACATCTCCGGGGTGGCCATGGAACGGATTGCACAAGGGTCCTTTGTATCTTTGGCTCAGTTTCAGGTCCAAATTCAGGAACAAATTCGGCCTGATTAGTCCCTAGAATGGAGAACAGGTGACGCACCGAACCCCTGCTGTGAGCCCAGCGCCTAAAGATCTTTCTCCTGCCTCCATGTTATAGCATTCAGGTCTGGCAACTGGTAAACAATTTTTAAGGAAGAGGGGCTCAGAAGCAATATTTGAGAAATGGGAGACAAAGCACATGCTTCAACAAGCCTGGGGAAAGTGATTATTTCACTTTGCTAAAGTAACATGGCAGGAGAGTTAATGGAATTTAAGTATTAGCTAGGGGAAAGCTAGTAAGTGAATTTGTTATTTTCTGTAGCATTGGCAAAGCACAGTTCCACTTTAAGGAAAATATAGATGATCAACAATTCTATAACAAATAGGTAGTACATGGCCTTGCCAAAGAGCTTGGCCTATGTGTACCCCTGGGTTAAAAAATATGACTTCTAGGCAGCATTTTCAAACCAGTTGAGGCCATATGGACATCAGCCCACATATCAACACCCTACCCAATACCCTAGCCCTTGAGCATTTAGGCTTGGTAGCCTGACCTTGTACTTAACATCTTTGCCATTCTCAGTGTCATCAGTCAATGTACAGGCATTTCCTTTGCTTTGACACCACAGGCAGTACTGAGAAAAAGAAAATGTGGGGGATGATTACTTAAGGCCCAGTAATACACAGTGATATAATTCATTGTGTTCTACCACAAGGTTAAGTGTTTGGATGACAAACAAGTTGGCAAGAGCAAAGCCAGTTTCTTTCCACAGCTTACACATTACACTTTCAGCTGTCAGTTTCTCTTTGTGTTGTTTGCTAAATTCTCCATATCCTCTGATCAAATACTGCCTGTTGCAATTACATGATTCCAGCCCAAATCTCTCACAAATCAATATCTAGCTATATATGTTTTGGGAAGAGGGAAAATTAACAATAAGGATGAAAGTTATATTTGACAATTAATTTCTTTTAAAACAAAACTATACAAAAATGTTAATGTAAAGCTAAGTTATCAGTATTTTTAGGGGTGAATTAAGCCACAATTTGAAAAACTAACTCCATCCTGCTGGGTGATCAATCTACATTGCTAGGATTTAACAACTTTGTAGCAGATTCCTGACTGTTTCTACTCTAAAGGAAAAAAATCAATATGTTATTTGGCTATTGATTCTGAATGGGTGCGACTAATTCATTTTAATTCTGATAGAAACGTTGCAGTGTCTGCATCCCTTCAGAAGTGATTAACCCTTAAGAAATATTTCACCAACAATTACATCTTAGTTGCAGAGGATACCTAAAGCATGACTTGTATTGTAACCCAAGCAAGCAAGAAATAACATTTCTGGGTTCTGTACACCAACTGCGTATACAGCATGCCTCCAGGTTGCCATATTGCATTTTACAGAAAGTGTTGCAGTTTAAAAAGGAAAGGCAATTTAAGAACATGGAATGACACTATGGTTTCAGTAACAACTGTATTTGATATGTGTGTATATATATATATATACAGTATATATATATATATATATATATATATATATATATATATATATAGCTCTCTCTAGTGTCCATTTAGTGTGAGGAAAGTAGCCTGTGAAAGTATGGTTAATTGGTCTGTGCTTACTGCAGGTCAGGCTGGAGGGCTCTACAGGTCAGGCCTCTGGTACCTCCCCCTGGTTCTAGAAGCTGCTGAGAGTTTCTAGAAGCTAGGGGTTGAGGCAAAGTGGCCATGATCTGCATTTTAATGGGAATCTGGCCAATCCCAAGGCAGGAGGCCAGGCATGGTGACTGGGTTAGCTCATAAACTTGGTAGAGGCTTGCCAGCAAGGGAGTCGGGTGGAAGATGGAGTGCTAAGGCTGTCTCATGTAGCCTGGGAAGGAGCTGAGAAAAGAAGGAAGAAGGACAAAGGGATCTGCACTACCCCACAGTCTCACCTAGAAGACACCCTGGCTTGCATGGGAAGACTTGGGCAGCAGGAGGCCTGAACAGCAGTCTTCTCAACAGCAGCAGGATTTCCAGAGACAGCGCGAGTACCTCTAAAACCCGAGGCCTAAAAAAGAGAGAAAGCTGCCAGATGCAATATCCAGCAAGCTTTTCTGGGACAGTGACAACAAGCTAAACACAATCCCTTGTTCTGGAACATTTTCCTAGGCAGCCAGGTGGGCTGGTATTTTTAAAAGAGGGGACATAGAGCTCCTGTCAGTTTGGGACTTTGTGACATTTCCACTAAGGGGACACAGAACTCCTACGAAGGGGAATTTTCATTGCCAATTCCTGAGAGACTGTTGTCCCAGGAGGAATACAGTTTTGGATTTGTAATTTTTGTGGTGTACATAGTGAAGGAAGTTGTCCTCAAGTCGTTCTTTTGAGTCAAGTTGGTCATCCCATAACATAATCTCTTTACCCTATCAAAGTTGTTTTCCCCAATAAAACAACAAAACAAGCCTATATATGACCCCAGTTGCTCTTCCATTGTAAGCTTAGGTATTTTGGCATGTAAATTCTGTTGAAGGCTATTATGAACTCTGATCCGCTTTTTCAGTACAGATATGATGATATTCAATTCAGGTTCTTCCTTGTGTAACCAGTACTAAAGGAAGCTTGAAACAGAATTTTCTCCAGTACTTTTAAATATTTTGTGTAATCTTTATTTGACTGCCACAGCAAAATTGTTAAAACATTGATGAGGTTTTAGATTTTACTTTACACGATTGGGCCTACTTAAAACACCTGTATGTTAATGATCCTGGGTCTGCTGCTTTGGATAGTTTGGGGTCACCTACTTTTGCAGTTTAAAGCAGAGTTCCACCCAAAAATGGAATTTCCTCTTTTCAGGACCCCCCCCCCGGTGTCACATTTGCCACTTTTCAGGGGGAGGGGGGTGCAGATACCTGTATAATACAGGTATTTGCACCCACTTCCGGGGAGTCACTCCACTTCCCATCCCCCCGCTGCCTTCTGGGAAACACACTGGTCCCAGGAGACAGCGGGGACCACTGGGAAGGTGCTGCACTACTTGCGCATGCTTCACTTCCTGATTCCCTCACAGAGGATGGCAGCGGGGGCAGCAGAGAGACAAGTGATTGCTCATCTTCTGCTGCCGACAACGTGGACGCGCTGGACAGGTAAGTGTCCATTTACTAAAAGTCAACAGCTGCAGTATTTGTAGCTGCTGGCTTTTAATTATTTATTTATTTTTTCGCGGGACCTCCGCTTTAAGGCCTGTACCTATACTATATGATTTCAAACGAATTGGGCAATATAAAATCTGCATAGAAGAAGTGTGTAGGTATCCTTTTTGTAAAATTCTATAATGACAGTTACAGAAAACACATTTGATTTCTGCTCATAACCATAAATGTATTATTAGTCTAACCTATCACATAATTAGTTCACTGTGGACCTGTAATGTCTCCACCATTAGGGTAATAGTTAATATGAACTAAGCGTACGTAATATAACATTCGTCGACACCTGTTTTTCATTACTAAGATGGTGTAATATTTTCACTTTAAATGATGGCACAAATTTCTATCCATACTTTGCCAGCAAATATTTTTTAAATGTTGATTGCTCAATGTGATAAATACATGAACAATGGCGGATAAAGGTCATCTGAAATCCAAACTGAAAGGAAGAAAACTCTTTGTCCCTTTGCCAGATAAATCCCTTTTAAACTGCCTGTATTCAGCATGAGCGAAGTGTGCCAAAATGACTGGTCTGAGCATAAAATATTAGCACCCAATTTCTATTCCTCCCTAAACTTTCCTGTCTGAGAGAATCGAACACTCGCAGCTAGCAGTCTGAGAAAGTGGAAAAGCCAGACAAAGTTCATTGAGCCTTGTCTGTAAACAAAAATAAAATTTCCAGATGTGGGATTTTCAGACTTCAAACCATATATTCCTAATTCAATTACACATACCATCAATCCTTTCCATGTTATATTGTATGTGGGCTAATATAGACCCTTCTGTGCTTCCAATTTAGTTACTTTGGTTTTATTGGCTTCAGTTTTAAACATTTGTTATTTGAATATTTTTGCAAACTGATTTAACTTAGAAATATATGGTAAAATATTCTTTTGTTATGCTTTATATTGTAAATTTCTGAGCTTGGAGCACTTTGAAATTGGTTGTTCCCTGATCTGCCTTCAGCCTGCTTTGTCACAAAAAAATAAAAATCTTTTATATTTGCTTATACAAGAAATACATCTGTGTTGCCATTTACATCCATGTTAATACAGATTGTGCAAATATTTGAAGTGCAGCTGGAAACTGTAGCGCTATGAGAGTATCAAAACCCAAGGATTTTCTTTCCTTTTCTATTGTAAACATTGACTAGGACTATTGACTACGTTGAAAAAAAGTTTGAATGCTGAACTGGCCGAGATTCAGACTGTGGATGTACCAAGTTGATCGATTAATCAACTTGGGTACAACCAGCGTACTGGGTTTTACCTGCAATTATTGCTAGCAGCTGCTATAGCCGGCTAGCAACAATCACTAAGACTGGATAAAAGACTGGACAGCCGCACTTCCACGAAATTCTTAAAAAAGTTGCCTTTAACCACTTAACACCCGCCACATGTATATGTACGTCCACAAACTGGCACGCACAGGCAGATGGGCGTACTAGTACGTCCCTGCCTTCTAGCGGGTCGGGGGTCCGATCGGGACCTCCTCTGCTACATGCGGCAGTCGGTAAGTGTCTGGGAGCGATCCGGGATGAGGGGGCGGCTGTTCGTTTTTGTCAGCCCCCTCGCGATCGCTCCCAGCGAATCGGCTTCCCCCCCCGCTCTGCACTTACTCTGCCTGTGTAATGTAAACACAGGCAGAGGAGGTGATGTCACCTCTCCTCTCGGCGGTATTTTCGATCCGGCGAGAGGAGAGAAGACATCACACAGTAAGTCGCACCAACACTACACTGACACCATACACATAGGCACACTTAACCCCTTCAGATCACCCCCCCCAGCCCCCTGTAACAGTGTCACTAATAGCAGTGATCATATATTTACTGATCACTGCATTTAGTGTCAAGGGTGACAGTTAGTGTCCAGGGTAGGCCCCTACCCCCCTAATAAAGGTTTAACCCCTTGATCATCGCCCTAGTTAACCCTTTCACCCCCTATTGCCAGTGTCACTAAGCGATCGGTTTTCTGATCGCTGTATTAGTGTCACTGTTGCCGCTAGGTAGCTAGTTTTTTTTTTATATTGTGATTTTTTTTAATAAAGACATGTGGCTGAATACATTTTGGCCTAAATGTTTGACTAAAATTTAGTTTATTCGATTTTTCTTATAACAAAAAGTAGAAAATATCATTTTTTTTCAAAATTTACGGTCTTTTTCCGTTTATATCGCAAAAAATGAAAATCGCAGAGACAATCAAATACCTTTAAAAGAAAGCTCTATTTGTGGGAAGAAAAGGACGCAAATTTTGTTTGGGAGCCACGCCGCACGACCACGCAATTGTCTGTTAAAGCGACGCAGTGCCGAATTGTAAAAACACCTTTGGGCATTTAGCAGCATATTGGTCCGGGGCTTAAGTGGTTAATGGTAAAAAATGAAAACAGCACTACAGGTCACAGCAGACAGTGGGGTGGATAGCTGATGCATTTCGCACCGGGGTATCAGCGCTTAATCATAGCTTAGCAACATAGCAACAAACACTGTCTTCTCCAGACGAGGACGGTTTCCCCCGAAGAAATTCGCTCTGTGTATGGCCCGTCTAAGTAACACATTTGTGATTAGGGAATGTAACCCGAGAGGTCACCATTTGTTGAGCCAGCCATAAACAGAAGAATCCGATTGTTCAGAAACACTCAGAAGGTCCTTTAGCATCAACTGTTCAATGCATGTTGAGTCTTCTCATGTTTTACCTCTGAGTGAGGAAAATTGGAAGCACTTTGTTATATCGGTTTGTCTCTGCATCATCAGCAACTCAGCAACGATGGATAGACTTGATCACAAAACCTACAAAGCTAAGTTAGGTTCATTGTACCATGTGCAGGGTTCAGCTTCAAGTGGAGAGCATGCACTAAGGTATTCCAAGTGTCAAGTGGGTTCAAGAACTTCCTTCTCGTGTTTATGGCCAGTGTTACAGCAAAGCAAGACAATTCCTTCATAGGGATAAGAATCACAGTCCAAAACACAAGTCCACCAGAAACAGTTATTAAACCTCCTGGCTAGTAAATAGACCCCTGCAGACAGGTTACCTCACAGCCCGCATACATCATTTCCTAGCAACAACCCATTAACACAGGGAAAGACAAATTATACCCTAGGTGGGGAACTTCCTTCTGCAGACCTTACATTCCACAATTATATAATAACACATTACACAAATATACAATAAATACACATTATACAATGTTCTTGTTCAAAATTAGATTAGATTTACCTCCAACTATGTAGTGAAAGGGCATAATTGATTGCATACAAATTAAAATTGTTTAGGTTTAATCTCATATTATAAGTTTTTGATTAATCTAAAGTGAAATTGTACAAGAAAAATGTATAGTGTATGGCCAGCATTACACTGCCACCAATTTATCTTATGAACCACAAAATACTTTGCAGCAGATATACCCCATCCACAATTGACAGAGGTTGTTGGTCACACATGGGTATGGCAGGTGTCAACAACAGTTCTTCATACTGAACGTGATACTAGACAAGTTCTCAGACAGTCGTTTAAATTAAATGTATTAGTATAAATAATGTTTTATATTTTAGCCTTTATGAACAAAACATATCATATAATATATAAAGTGGCATGTCCCTATATGGCTGCCTGTAGAGAGCCCCTCCTTCATAGAATGGGTACATGCATGAACATGACAATCTACTCAAGCTTCTTTCCCACAAGCATGCCATGTCGTAATTAGGGACAGGCGAATGGGCCAATGTTGGGTTCATGGGAGCATCTGCAAATCCAGCATAAGTCTGCTAACCACTTAGCACCAAACCCCACTGAGAACTATAGGAGGTGAATGCCACTTTCAAGGCTAACAGGCAAGTTTTTTTTTTGTTTTTTTTAAGTGCATGTGGAGCTGGGCACTACCAGGGGGGACATATACCAAAACACTGTTCCATGGGAAGAGATATTGTCCTTCTAGCTTAAAGGGCAACAATAAAAAAATATACAAATAACATGCTTATGTGACAACTTAAAGTCTTATAAAAAAAATTGTACAATTTCGCCCTTTACAACAGACAGCAGGCATTAAAAAAAAAAAAGTGAACAAAAAAAGACCCTTATATTAAGGGGGCCCCTTGATATCCTCCCCATCCCACAGGAATGAGTGAGGGTGTACATTAGTACCATTACCCATAAATGTACAAAAACATGATAAAAATAAATACAATATAATAACATTTTTTTAAATGTCCACTAATGAAATCCAGTGTCAATCACATCGTCCAGCGATATAATCCATGTCGTACACGATATGCAGTAAATCACGATATGCAGTAAATCCATCATCAGTCATGATCACCTGCCATTCTACAATGCTTCCCAGCCACACTCCCATCACTAAATGACAGATCTTTGGCACCAGATGACCAGGATCCAGGACCAGCAGCAAGACAATTTTATTTGGAAATGTTAGGCCTAAAGTTACTAGCGACAAAGCACAAGTAAGGGTTTTACTTTAAGAATTGCTACAGAGGCTACAGCATTGGCCAGCAGCAGGCCAGCTTTAATCATATATAATAGGCCTAACTTTATCTATGGGAACAGGACAATGTGAGTGATATAACTTGCACACTATTCTTCCACTTTTGTTTTTACTTTTATTTTTATTTTAAACAATGCTGCAAACAGAAAGCAGCCCCAAGAACGGATAGCCAGGAACAAACAAATGCTGTGCTTTGGGAAACCCCCAAAGCAAAAAATTATTTTTATACATTATGTTTTGGTTTTGTTATAATGGTTTAATTTTATGTTTGATAGGACCTTTATTTAAGGGCAAACTGCCTTTCATTTTTTTTAAGTGGGCTGTTGCTGCTGTTGGTATTATTTTGGGGTTTTAATTCATTTTAAGGATGTATTGTTTTTATTGTATGGTGATGTTTTTTTAGTTTGCAAGGCTTCTTTTAAAAAAATGGGGCTTTTGTTTTATGGGTGGTAATTTTAAGTTTTTGCTTTGTTTTGTTTTTTATAAGGCCTTACAACAAACAAAAACAAGGTTACTTTGGATAGGTCAGCATGCTTAAAGTGACTTCTGACCTCAAATCTACCAGATAAATAAATACATTCCTCAAGAATAAAAGGATTAAATGGGTTGAGTGCCCAAAGAACTAACAATTTGTAATTAAAGTTAGGCCGCGTACACACAATAGAATATATCTGCTGAAACTGGTCCGCAGACCAGTTTCAGCGGACAGATTCGATCGTCTGTACGGGCTAGCAGACAGTTTCCAGCAGACAAAAGTTTTAAAGCATGCTTTAAAACTTGTCAGCTGGAAAGCCGTCAGTCCGACATGTCCGCTGGTTAGTACGCCTAACCAGCGGACAAAAATCCCCCGCATGCGTCGAATGGATTCGACGCATGCGTGGAAGTACTTTACTTCCTGGTTCGGTGACGTGGCGGCATCAACGTCACCGCTACGTCACCGCGCTGTCTTTATAACAAGAGGGCTGGTACAAAGATCCCAATACTGGCTGTTCTAAGCCAGCTGCCCAACGTTCAAAGGCCCTTGCAGTACATTATTATTAAAATAGTGGGGGGGGGCGATTGCCACATTTGTTTATCAGGACCGAGAGTTGCGAATAGCATCCAAAGAAACATCTGACCAAAACCTGCATCTCATCCCAGTTGATAATCACATGACATGCAAAGGAAAAGGCTTGAACATACATTTTTCTACTTAATGACAGTCTCCCATTTTAAAAAGAAGGTTTGTACAGGGAGCTGGTATAATATTATTTGCTAGAGCTAAACACTGTGCTACCAACAGAACAAAAGCATGTAAAGTGTCTGAAAACCCAAATCAGAACTAATTAAAAATGGGACATTTATATAAAGGATGTTGATATGCTCACCCTTTTTTTCTCAGCTGCTTGTCATTTCTACACCGGGTGATCCCACCAGCTTCATTCCCTTACTGGTTTGGGGTGGTACTAATTTCAGTTCCATGAGCCTTACAGCTCCCATACAGCTCTCCTGCCAGCTTGGGGCAAGAAATAGGCCCAATCTATCCAATCATAAACCCAGAAATATTGTATTCATTATTATGGGTTTTGACACAAGATGCTTGAAAGGATGCATTGCATTTCCTAGTTAATCACTCTCAAGCTCTGTTAATAGATCTAACACAATGGGTGGCCTATGAGGGCTTCAGATTGCATAATTATGATTCTCTACAAGTTGGAACAGCTGATTCTGCACTTGAAAGACAATTCGAGAAATGCTAAATGTGATAATGTGCTTTCTATGTGCATTGAGAAAAGTACATTCAAACACTGATTCTCCATAAATTAAGTCGCTTTTTTATGTTAAATTCTGTAATAATACACATGTAAAAAATAAATAAAAAGGGATTGAGGCCGTATACACTTTCTCAATGAAAAAAGGACTTTGTGGGCACAACATGAGGCAGAACGAACAGCTAAAAGGTATGTCTATTACAAAAAAACTAAATTACATTACAACACTTAAATTAATTGACAAACAACACCACCCTCAACAGGACAAGATCAACAGATAACCAAAAACCCAACAAGGAGGCATGAATTATTTTAAAAGGTTGTGAAACAGTCAATTTATGGAAAGAATATACGTGTATCAAGCTTGGAGGAATTTATTGACCCCATTTCTTGATGCACGTATATTTTTTCCTTAAATGGACTGTTTCACAACCGTTTGAAACAATCCATGCCTCCTTGTTTGGTATGTGGGTATCTGTTGACCTTGTCCAGTGTTTGTCAATTCATTTAAGTGCTTATCTATATGTATTTTGTAATAAAGATATACCTTTTAGCTATTCGTTCTTCCTCATGTTGTGCCCCCAACTCCTTTTCTTCTTTGCGAAAGTGTATACTGCCTCAATCCCTTTTTGTAATATTATGGATGTTGGCATGGTGGGGGTCCTCCCTTTTCATACACATGTATCATTTGGGGATTATTCTTAATATAACGTAATAACAGACAATTAGTAGAAAAGCCAAGTTTGGAAAAGATATCATAGCAATGTACACTCTTATAGTCCATTGTGTACACACACGAGGGATCTTCACAATTTTTTATCCACATTTAAGACTTCTGGATAGAATACCGTGAACATATGTTTTCTACATGTAGCAGCTGATGTTTCCTCTTCATATGGAATGATGCTCTATTACTGATACCAAATAGTCTGTATCTCTCCCATGCTAATATCTTTTCTCTAGCAATAACTTGGCTCTGGAGATGTTCAGTAGTTTATTGCCTATTGCTGTATCCAGCAGGGAGTTAATAATGACTAAGCTAAATAGTGAAGCATAGATCCCATTTCCTCCTATTTCTTCTGGTAAAGAATTCTGTGCAATAAATATATATAGATCCAACATTTGAACTATGCAACACTTTTTTGTAATGAATACCATAATTCCAGATGTTGTTATATAATTTGCAGCTATAGCTTATCCTGTTGTTGTGCATTATAAATATGCTTGTAAAGCATTCAGTCAAAAGACTCCAGCCTGGTTTTACATCTCTCCCCTAGAAGTTGTGAAAGTGCTAGACACTGCAATTTGCATTCATTTTAGTGCAGTAGCATGCTTAAACCGCTTCACTCAGCACCTTCCTCTTTTAGAGAGAACAACCTTCATAATCATATTTTGCACATCTATCACTGCAGAACTTACTAAGTGGTGACCCTGGACCCACACAGAGGACTGAAGCTGTGCTATTCCAAAAAAAAAAAATGCATTTATAGCTATAAATACAAACCTTTTATGCCGTTTTTCCTGTCTAAATTGTTGAAGTGTATGTAAAGGCAATCTTTTTTTTGTTTAGTGCATGAGACCACCAATTTTTATTGTGGTATATATAGCACTGCTAGAGAGAGCCACCTCCTAACTATTGTCCCAGAGAAAGAAAATGAGAAGTCACACATTTTTAGGAAGAGGGAAAATGAATAAAAGTGTGGCTCTGTATCATCTGGTAGACCGAAAACACATACATTTTTACTACAAAAAAAAGTAGAAAGCTAAACAGTAGTTTTGCTATAGTTGCATTAGCAAAAGATCATTTAGACCCTATTACATTGTGGTACCAAACTAGGTTAGCTTTCAACAGAATCAGCTTAGTACATATCAACAAGAAAGCATGGATTGCATAGTGTTTCTGTGCTACAGTCTTGGGCAAGTGAACCATCAAATGGAACTACAAAAGGTTTTAATCTCATAATAACCAATTGCTAATTGCATCTGGTTAACTGCATACAAATAACGTTTTTAGATGGATTGGTTAGATATATGGAATAAACCAAACTGCAACAAAAGTAATGGTACCAGTGCCGTACCAAAAAATACATATTTTTAATTTATAGTTTAAACTGTCATATGACCATTCTCTATTTGAAAATATAGGCAATTTATCTTCCAGTGTTCTCATAATGTAATTTAAGTGGGTGTAATAATGTATTCTGACACACATTCTTGGTAATGGATCGGTGAGCTAATTTAGCAGGATGGCTATGACCAATGTCACCGAACTGAAACATTCCTTGGATTCTCATTATCACTATTTTTATAATGTAATTGAGCCATTCA
This sequence comes from Rana kukunoris, assembly GCA_029574335.1. Taxonomy (NCBI): domain Eukaryota; kingdom Metazoa; phylum Chordata; class Amphibia; order Anura; family Ranidae; genus Rana; species Rana kukunoris. The sequence continues at coordinate 203,149,376 of CM056051.1, forward strand.
AAATTATTTTGTAGCCATGATTAAGGATATGGTCCATAAAAACTGCTTTGGGTTGCCAAGTCTTAATGTAAAGAAGCACTAAATCCAACATGGTACTAAAAGTAATTTCAGTTTGAATTAAAAGCCAACAATTTACAACCGAGTAGCTTTCTTATAGTGAATGTGTGTCTAACAAATTAGATATTTCAAATACCTAACATTTTCTTACTGTTAAATCAGTAAGTATAGGCCACACTCCAAAATAAACACACCAGCATACTATATCAAAATAGGTAAAACAAATAAACATATTTGTATAACCTGGATACCACAACAGTCAGTTATAATTATTGCTGTTTAAACATGTCCATAGTGATAGAATTTGAATGGTCTGTTCGGTAGTCTAGAAGACGGCCATAGCATTGTATGGTGGTTTCTGTCTGGTTCTCATTTAAGCCACTAACTAACCAGGATGTCATTTAACCAGTTGCCGACCGCCCGCCGTCATATTACTGCGGGACGGTGGCACTGCTGGGTGAGAGCACGTAGCTATACGTCCTCCCTTTAGCTATACGTCCTCCAGCGGCGTGCACGCGTCCCCGCTCGCCCCCGAGTCTCGCACGCTTGCCCGGCGGGTATGATCGCCGCCGGGCACGCGCACTCGTTCGTTACAGAGCGGGGACCGGGAGCTTTGTGTGTAAATACAAAGCTCTCAGTCCTGTCAGCGGGGGAAACGCTGATCTCCTGTTCATACAGGTTAGAACAGACCCAGGAACACACTTAACCCCTTCCCTGCCCCCTAGTGTTAACCCCTTCACTGCCAATGGCATTTTTATAGTAATACAATGCATTTTCATAGCATTGATCGTTATAAAAATGCCAATGGGCCCAAAAATGCGTCAAAAGTGTCCGAAGTGCCTGCCATAATGTCGCAAGTACTGAAAAAAAATGCTGATCGCCGCCATTACTAGTAAAAAAAAAATATTAATAAAAATGCCATAAAACGACCACCTATTTTGTAAATGCTATAACTTTTGCGCAAACCAATCAATAAACACTTATTGCGATTTTTTTAACAAAAAATATGTAGAAGAATACGTATCGGCCTAAACTGAGGAATTTTTTTTTTTTTTTTATATATATTTTTGGGGGATATTTATTATAGCAAAAAGTAAAAAATATTGAATTTTTTTCAAAATTGTCGGTATATTTTTGTTTATAGCGCAAAAAATAAAAACCGTAGAGATGATCAAATACCACCAAAAGAAAGCTCTATTTGTGGGAAAAAAGGACGGCAATTTTGTTTGGGAGCCACGTCGCACGACAGTGCAATTGTCAGTTAAAGCGACGCAGTGCAGAATCACAAAAAGTGCTCTGGTCATTGGACAGCAATATGGTCCGGGGCTAAAGTGGTTAAAATCAGTGGATTTCCTATGAACATGGCAGACAATCAGAAGCTTTGTTTTCTTCTGAATGCACACCCATAATGGAAAAAACACATAACAGCAATCTAAGCGGCAACAGAATACATCACTAGTGATGCACATATATTAATAGTAAAAAAAATTAAATAAAACAAAATGGCAAAAAAATTGTATAACCAATCAGGATGCCTCCATATTGATATCTAGACTTTAACCCTGATGGTTAGACTCAGTTTTAGAATTTAGTTAATGTGGGGGGGGGGGGTGGAATACAAATGGGTGGTCCAGCAAGCTAGGACAGGAACCAAGGACCACAATCCAGTTTTTTTGTTTTTTTTCTTTTGCAACTATAAATGGTGTATTAATGTTCCAACCAAACAGGCATACAGCCTGGGTGGCCAGTACTTGCGCCCAGAAGTTAAAGGATTGTCAAGGTTTTTTTTTTTTTTTTTTCTAAATAGGTTTCTTTAACCACTTGCCTACTGTGCACCTGCACCCCCTTCCTGCCCAGACAAAATATAAGCTTCCGGCACTGCGTCGCTTTAACTGACAATTGCGCGGTCGTGCGACGTGGCTCCCAAACAAAATTGGCGTCCTTTTTTTCCCACAAATAGAGCTTTCTTTTGGTGGTATTTGATCACCTCTGCGGTTTTTATTTTTTGCGCTATAAACAAAAATAGAGCGTCAATTTTTAAAAAAATGCAATATTTTTTCCTTTTTGCTATAATAAATAACCCAAAAAATATATAAAAAAAAATATTTTTTCCCTCAGTTTAGGCCGATACGTATTCTTCTACATATTTTTGGTAAAAAAAATCACAATAAGCGTTTATCGATTGGTTTGCGCAAAATTTATAGCGTTTACAAAATAGGGGATAGTTTATGGCATTTTTTTTTTTTTTTTTTTACTATTAATGGCGGCGATCTGCGATTTTTTTATTGGGACTGCGACGTTATGGCGGACATTTCGGACACTTTTCTGACATTTTTGCGACCATTTACATTTATACAGTGAAAAATGCTATAAATATGCATTGATTACTGTATAAATGTGACTGGCAGTGAAGGGGTTAACCACTAGGGGGCGGGGAAGGGGTTAAATGTGTGTCCTATGAGTGTTCTAACTGTGGGGGGAGGGGGGGTGACTGGGGGAGGTGACCGATTGTGTCCCTATGTACAAGGGACACAACCGCTCTCCTCTCTCCCTGACAGGGATGTGCAGCTCTGTGTTTACACACAGAGCTGCACGTCCCAGCTCAGTTACTGAGCAATCGCGTGTGCCCGGCGGCGATCGTTGCCGCCGGGCACTCGCACGGGATCCCCGCAGAGCGGCGGGTGCGCGCGCCGCCGGCGACGCGCGCGCCCGCCCGCCCGCGGCTTTAAAGGGACATCACGTCATATGACGTGATGTCAGAACAATTAGAGTCGTCTGCCCGCCGTCATTTGACGGTGGGCAGATGACAAGTGGTTAAGCTAGTGCATTGTTGGTTCACTTACTTTTTCCTTACATTTTTCTTCTAAATGTTTTTGTTCTTTGTCTGAATTTCTCACTTTGTGTTTCTCCTCAGTAAGCTTGCCCCACATCATCCGAGCTGTTCTGGCTCGGGGTTAGTCAGCATGCTTGCCCCTTCCCTTGGGGCTACATCCCTGCGGGGTGACGCTGTGAACACACGGGGGCAAGCACGCTGACTAACCCCCAGCCAGAACGGCTCGGATGATGGGGACAAGCTTACTGAGGAGAAACAGGAAGTGAGAAATTTAGACGAAGAAAAAAAAACATTTAGAAGTGAAATAAAAGGAAAAAATAAGTGAACCAACAATTCACTAACTTAAAGGAACCTATTTAGAAAATAAAAAACAAATCTTTACAACCCCTTTAATTCGAGGTTCAATCAAAGTGGTCAGCAATGTATCCTTCAAGCTAAACATCCATTCATGCCACACTCCTGCCCAGGGGCGGACGGACAACTCATGGGGCCCCCGGGCAATAGAAGATTATGGGGCCCCCGGGCTTACAGGTGGCCACCATGCCAGGAGGCAGTGCAGTGGCGGGGTAGCTAAAATCTCAGGATTTTCACATCAAAGGCATGTCAGTTTCGAACATATCAGGCACAGATGTAAAAAAAAACACAGATTTTTACATACTCTCCCTGGTTTTACTTAGCCTGTCAACCCTGATGGGGCCCCCTAGTTGCATGGGGCCCTCGGGCAGTGCCCTAATGACTCAATGGTCAGTCCACCCCTGCTACTGCAACTATAAGACAGATTCCCGACTGTAGCAATGCCCCCAGACTCCAAGGTGACTTTATTGACCAGATGTTGGAATTCCTGGCACAAAATTAAAGTAAGACACCTGGAAATCTGTCTTTCAGTGATGGGGATGCATTGTGTACAGATCAGCAGGTGATGGATAACTTGATTGCCGAATACATCACTGGATACAGTGATTTCCACTGGATTTACTTTTGGTATGTGCTTGCGTTTTATTTTTTTTAAAAGGGTTTTTTAATTTTGTGTTGGAGTTTTGTCTTAATGTTTCCTGTACCCATTCCTCTGGGAGGGGTGGATATCTGTTCACTCACATATCGAGATTCCACCTTAAGCCCCCTCTAATGCCACGTACGCACGGTCGTTTTTTGTGATGAAATAAAACGACGTTTTAAAAAACGTCATTTAAAATGATCGTGTGTGGGAAAAATGTTGTTTTATGTCTTCTGAAAAACGACAAAAAAAAAATCCGAACATGCTTCAATTTTTTATGTCGTTTTTTAGAATGTCGTTTTTTGTGTCATAAAAAATGATCGTGTGTGGGCTAAAACGACGTTTAAAACAACGTTTTTAAACCCGCACATGCTCAGGAGCAAGTTATGACGCAAGCTTGAATGGACCAGAGTGTTGTCGTACGTGTTGTACGTAACCACGCTTTGCAAGAGCATTTTCAGAAAATTATGGTGTGTAGGCAACGTTGTTTTTTAAAATGAAGTTTGACAAGACAAAAAACGACCGTGTGTACATGGCATTACACTCTTACCTGCCTTTTGGGGCAAGTGGCCTGATGTGGTACAGGAAGAGCAGGGTGCACACTCGCTGCTCTCCCATTCTTGGTCTCCAAGGCTGCAAGCCTTGATAAGGGTCTGATTGGAATATTAAGGGGAAACCAATGTCATATTTTTTTTCTTTTTTACACTACACATACAAATACAGGGGGTTCTCTGTGTCATTTTTGGTGACCCTACATTGTTAAATTATAAATCAGACTTGTACTGTTTTATTATCTATATATATAAAACTCAACGTGTGTGTGTGTGTGTATGTATGTATGTTCCAGCATAACGTCCAAACGGCTAAAGATATTAACATGAAACTTGGCACACATGTTACTTATATGTCAGCAACAAACATAGGATAGGTGGTTTAACCCTTACCCACCCCCATTTGCCATGGTCGGGGTTTTTCTTTAAAGTCCCATTCAACTCTATGGGAAATACATGTTACTTCATAACTTCCAAACGGCGGTTTTTGTTTCAAGTCCCATGCAAGTATATGGGACTGTGGTCTCTTCATCACAGCTCAGCCACAGCTACTGATGTCATCACAGGTCCTTCAACCACAATCTCTTCATCACAGCTCAGACACACCTACCGATTTCATCACAGGTCCTTTACCACAATCTCTTCATCACAGTTTAGCCACACCTACTGATGTCATCACAGGTCTTTTTACCACAATCTCTTCATCACAGCTTAGCCACACCTATCTCTTCATCACAGCTTAGCCACACCTACTAATGTCATCACAGGTCCTTTAACCACAGTTTTTTTTTTATCACAGCTCAGCTACACCTTACTCCACAAGCTCTGCACTGCATCTTCAGGTCAGTATGTGGGCTGGCTTGCAAACCATGCTCATGCCACTAACCATGCCCTCTCCACACCCCTCACACAAGCCACACCCCTTCTAATTTCTGCCCTTTTTTATGAGGGCTACCTCAGTAACTTTTTCAATTTTATGTTGAAAAATGTGATACAGTACATTTCAATTGTGACTTGCAAGTTTATTAACATTTTTGTTTGTGGATTATTTTAAAGTGTGAAAATGCCTCGAAGAAAAAGTAAAGCTATAGGCCAAGTGCAATCTAAGGCAAAAAAAATAAAAATACAGCGTAGGCTAGAAACTCCTGAGGAGCGCAGTACAAGACTCACAGCACTGCGAAATAGAGCACAAGCTTCAAGAGCTTCAGAAACCGAACAACAGCGTGACATTAGACTTCTGGATATGAGGGAGAGAGCTACTACTTCTAGAGCTTCAGAAACCGAACAACAGCGTGACATTAGACTTCTGGATATAAGGGAAAGAGCTACTACTTCTAGAGCTTCAGAAACCGAACAACAGCGTGACATTAGACTTCTGGATATGAGGGAAAGAGCTACTACTTCTAGAGCTACTTCTAGAGCTTCAGAAACCAAACAACAGCGTGACATTAGACTTCAGGATAAGAGGGAGAGAGCTAATGCTTCTAGAGCTTCAGAAACCGAACAACAGCGTGAGATTCGACTTCAGAATAAGAGAAGGAAAGCCAAAATGACAAGGGCTGCAGAGAATTTTGGCTTACTGTTTGAAGGATTTAACTACGACCGACAAAAGGTCTACTCACAACATGACGAGCAATTGGAGGCCGACCAACGATGTGACTACATTTTGGGAACAAGGCGTCAGATTGTATTAAACTTACAAAGGATGTTTCATGAGCACAATTGTCTAATTAAAACATTTAAAACAGCATTGGAACGTATGCCAACGGATGAATATAAAGTAGTCATTAGAGCTGACCGAATACCAGCAGGAGAACATGAGCGACGCTTCAATGCTCCTCAAGTAGACGAAGTAGCAGTCGTTATATCAGGCAACGAATTTGATAAACGAGATATTATAATTCAGCGACGAGGTGAGTCATTGCAGCGTATTTCAGAAACTCATCGATCTTATGATGCTCTACAGTACCCAGTGATATTTCCCAGAGGGGAAGATGGGTATCACTTTAATATAAGGCAGGTCAACCCAGCAACAGGTGAAACAACCAGGAAAAAGGTTTCAGCAATAGATATCTATGCATACAGGCTAATGGTTCGAGAAAATGAACAGAACCACATATTAAACTGTAGGCAGTTGTTTCATCAGTTCATCGTTGACATGTATGCGAAAATTGAAAGTGAGCGTCTTCTATTTATTTGTTTAAATCAGAGTAAGCTAAGAGTAGAAGAATATATTCACCTGAGAGATGCTGTGGCAAATGACGCTAATGTTGAAGACATTGGGACCTTAGTTATACTACCAGCAACGTTTACAGGCAGTCCCAGACACATGCATGAATATACTCAAGATGCTATGACATATGTGAGGACATATGGTAGACCAGATTAATTTATCACCTTTGCATGCAATCCAGGTTGGACTGAGATAAAGGAAATGCTCAAAAACTGTCAAGTACCCAGTGACCGCCACGACTTAATTGCGAGAGTCTTCAGACAGAAACAGTTTACATTGATCAAACTTATAACAAAGGCCCATGTGTTTGGACCACCAAGATGCTGGATGTATACAATTGAATATCAAAAGCGAGTATTACCACACTCACACAATTTAATCTGGTTGGCAGGCAAAATCCAGCCCACACAAATAGATGAGATCATATCTGCTGAACTCCCAGACCCAAGAGAGGATCCCAATCTTTATACAGTGGTAACAAAAAATATGATCCATGGACCCTGTGGAAATATAAACCCCAATTCACCATGTATGAAGGATGGAAAGTGCAGCAAGAGATACCCAAGGGAATTGATTAAAGAAACACAAACTGGAGATGACGGTTATCCTCGATATAGACGACGAGCTCCACAAGATGGAGGGTTCACGGCGAAAGTAAAGTTACATGGCACAGAAATAGAAATAGACAACAGGTGGGTTGTGCCATTTTCACCCCTACTTTCTAAAATGTTCCAGGCGCACATTAACGTTGAGTACTGCAACAGTGTAAAATCAATCAAGTATGTGTGCAAGTATGTAAACAATGGCAGTGATATGGCTGTGTTCAGCCTAAACAATGAGAAGACAAACAATGAAGTCATCCAGTATCAGTTGGGTAGATACATAAGCAGCAGCGAAGCAGTGTGGCGGATCCTAGGGTTTCCAATTCATGAAAGACACCCTACAGTTGTTCACCTGAGTGTTCATTTGGAAAACGGTCAGAGAGTTCATTTCACAATGGAGAGTGCTCCTAGAGTAGTTGAACAGCCACCAAACACAACTTTAACAGCATTCTTTAAACTATGTAAAGAGGATCCTTTTGCAAGAACATTGCTTTATCCTGAGGTTCCTCGATACTATACATGGAATGCCCCAAGGAAAGTTTTCTGTAGAAGAAAAGTTGGACAGCACCTCCCTGGACACAATATAGTTGAAAGTGATGCCTTAGGTAGAGTGTATACAGTTCACCCCAACAATGCTGAATGTTTTTTTCTAAGAATGCTTCTTCACACAGTTCGAGGACCAACTTCTTTCTCAGCGCTGAGAACAATAAATGGCGAGGTGTGCCAAACATACAGAGAAGCCTGTCAGAAGCTTGGTTTGCTTGAAGGAGACCAACACTGGGATAATACATTGAGAGAAGCCAAATTAATTTCTTTACCAGACCAAAATAGAAACCTGTTTGCTATAATACTAACAACATGCAGTCCTTTAAATCCAAACACTTTATGGGAGAAGTATAAGGAAGCACTAAGTGAGGATATACTTGCCAAAACTCGGAGGGAAAACCCAACATTGGAAATTACTTTTTGTCCCGAGATTTTTAGAGGACAAGTGTATTGCAAGTGTAATTTTAAAAGGAGAAGTGTATTGCCATGATCAATAAGACATTAGTGCAGTTAGGCTTGCAAGCACCAGTATGAGATCAACAAGATGTACTGAATGCAGATTACATGAGAGAGAAGAACTACAACATGGAAGAGCTGCGTGCATATGTGGCAGATAAGAAACCACTTCTAAATCAAGATCAAAGAAAAGGATACCAAATCATTATTGATCATATAACAAGACAACAAGGTGGGATTTTTTTTCTCGATGCCCCTGGAGGTACAGGAAAAACATTTTTGACTAATTTACTTTTGGCTGAGATTCGGGCTCAGGGAGAAGTTGCTCTTGCTATTGCCTCCCCAGGAATTGCAGCTACACTTATGGAAGGAGGGAGAACAGCCCACTCTGCACTAAAATTGCCATTAGACATCGCAAGGCAACAAAATCCTTCATGCAACATAAGCAAGGCAAGTGGTCAAGCGCAGGTGCTTAAAACATGCAAATTAATCGTCTGGGATGAATGCACCATGGCCCACAGAAAAGCTCCCGAGGCCCTTGACATAACTCTTAAAGATTTGAGAAGGAACAATAACTTTATGGGAGGAGCTCTGGTGCTTCTCTGTGGAGACTTTAGACAAACCCTGCCTATCATTCCAAAATCAACACCAGTAGATGAAATATATGCCTGTTTAAAGCATTCAGTTTTGTGGAAAAGAGTCAGAAAAATCAAATTAAAAGAAAATATGAAAGTACTTCCAAGGGATGAGAATGCTCAATTTTTTTCAAACACACTTCTTGAAATCGGAGAGGGTAGACTACCAGTTGAATCTTCAGGAAACGTAAAACTTCCCTCTGATTTTTGCAAACTGGTATCGTCAGTTGCAGAACTAATAGATGCAGTATACCATAATATTTCAGACAAATATTTCAGGCAATCTAAACTGGTTGTGTGAGAGGGCTATTCTTGCTGCTAAAAATGAGGATGTCCGTGAAATTAACAATCAAATACTTTCTATGATACCAGGAGCAGTTACTGAGTACAAATCGTTTGATACCATAGTAGATGCCGATGAGGCTGTGAATTTCCCACCAGAATTCCTGAATTCCCTTGATCCAGCTGGATTGCCACAACATCGCCTATCACTTAAAGTTGGATGTCCTATTATTTTATTACGAAACCTTGACCCACCAAAACTGTGCAATGGAACAAGGCTGTGTGTGAAAAACATGTTGCCTAATGTGTTGGAAGCTACTATTTTGACAGGAAAGGGAAAGGGAGAAACCGTTTTTATTCCACGAATACCTCTTATTCCAACAGATCTGCCTTTTAGTTTCAAGAGACTACAACTCCCAGTGATGCTTGCAATTTCCATCACGATCAACAAGTCACAAGGGCAGTCCATTTGGTACTGCGGAGTTGATTTAAGATCACCATGTTTTTCACATGGGCAACTTTATGTAGCGTGCTCCAGGGTGGGTTCCCCAAATAATTTGTTCATTTTAGCAAATGCGGGAGAAACTAAGAATATAGTATACAAACAAGTATTGCAATAATATGTCAGTTGAGTTAACCGCACTTTTTAAAGGTCTGTGAGTTGGTACTAATCTGCTTCATTGTACCATATTTTGCTCTGTTTCAACATGAACAAACTGAAAAGGAAAATGTTATAAAAGTTATGAAATACAATACTCTTTAATCAAATAGTAAATATTCATATTTTTATCTGTCAAATTTCTAAAATTAAACATTGTGTTATTTATTATTTATTTATTTATATTTATATAACTATGATTTTCCTCCCCAAAAGGTTAAGATAGGAAGACCGGGCAACCCCGGGTATTCAGCTAGTTTACCAATATAAATAAGCCCCCACCAACCTTAAAGAATATTGCACATAACTATATGTGTGAATATAATTATCACTGCACTCTATCATTGCAGGTGTTTTGGTTCTAGATTTTTTAAGAAACTACAACTATGATGTTTTAGGATGAATTTCCAGAACACAGACAGCAACTACACCAATAATCAGATAATATTGGTAACCAAATGAGCTAATTACTGATGTAAATATCGTATTTTTTAATTATTTCTAACAATACCACACCATCACACTATATTTTGTTTTCCTTTAAGCCCTTAAAACACACAAAGCAACACAAATAAAGAAAAGGAAATAAGACATTAGTAGTGCAGCCTTAAACATACTTCCGTTGATTGTGCCGTGTCCTTGCTGTTCTTAGTTTTATCCATATTTTAGAATAAATATAAAACTGCTTTTTTGATGCTTTTCTGCTATAGTTTGAAAACCTTGCCAAATCTAACAACCACAAGTTTTTATAATGGGACTAGACTCTCACTCATCTGGCTACAAACACTTTGTTGAGCAATGAAAAGCAATGAATTGTGTCATTAAAGACAGCTCATACATGTATCTTTTAAATATGCAAGCCATTTACTTGGGGTGCAGAAAAGAGGCCAAAATGTTGTCTGTTGAGACACACACAACTTAATCATTCCCTTTAAGAAATATCCCTCTATGAATCAGACAGCAGAGTTATTTTGAAGACTCTCCTTTTATATACAGAGTAAAACATAATTTGTGCATGATTTTTTTTAACTAAAAATAAAAAACATTAATGATTTAGTAACCTTTGGAGACACTTCTAAGGGGTCCCCACATTTCTTTAACTACAAGATTCGCTCATTTCATCTGAAATCGTATAACATAGTATAACATAGTATAACATTTTTGAAAATGTAAACCTTTAAAAATAATCTGGTTGTGCACAAGTTTTGGAATAGTCATACCATTTTTAAAGTGGTTGTAAACTCTATACAACCACGTTTACCCACAGGTAAGCCTACATTAAGGCTTACCTGTAGGTGCTGGAAATATCTCCTAAACCTGCATGGTTTAGGAGATATTTGCAATATACCCGTGCGCCGATGTCTTTGGCGCATGCGCACTTTAGAAAGGGCTCAGTCGTGCCGTTTCTAAAAAGGTCATGCCGTGACTGGTGCGGGAGTGATGTCACGCAACTCTGGCCAGTCACAGAGCTGGAGTTTGCGGCCCTGGAAGGAAGAGGGCTGAAGGTGGAGGCTTCCAGCCACAGGGGACAGGTATGACATTGCAGGCTTTGTTTTCAGGTAAGTGACACATAATGGGCTACGATGCGATGCCCATTATGATTTACCTTTGCAGGGAAATAAAGAGAAAGTAAAACCCATCAGGGTTTACTTCCTCTTTAAGATCATGTACAGTATCTCACATTATTGTAAATATTTTATTATATCTTTTCATGTGACAACACTGAAGAAATTACACTTTGCTACAATATAAAGTAGTGAGTGTACAGCTTGTATAACAGTGTACATTTGCTGTTCCCTCAAAATAATTCAACACACAGCAATTAATGTCAAAACCGCTGGCAACAAAAGTGAGTACACCTCTAAATGAAAATGTCCAAGCTGGGCCCAAAGTGTCGATATTTTGTGTCTCCACCATTGTTTTCCCACACTGCCTTAACTCTTGAGCATGGAGTTCACTAGAACTTCACAGGTTGCCAATGGAGTCATCTTCCACTCCTCCATGATGACATCACAGAACTGGTGGATGTTAGAGACCTTGTGCTCCTCCACCTTCCGTTTGAGGATGCCCCACAGATGCTCAATAGGGTTTAGGTCTGCAGACATGCTTGGCCAATCCATCACCTTTACCCTCAGCTTCTTTAGCAAGGCAGTGGTCATCTTGGAGGTGTGTTTGGGGTCGTTATCATGTTGAAATACTGCTCTGCGGCCCAGTCTCTAAAGGGATGGGATCATGCTCTGCTTCAGTATGTCAAAGTACATGTTGCCATTCATGGTTCCCTCAATGAACTGTAGCCCCCCAGTGCCCGCAGCACTCATGCAACCCCAGACCATGAATCTCCAACGACCATGCTTGAATGTAGGCAAGACACACTTGTCTTTGTACTCCTCATCTGGTTGCCACCACACACGCTTGACACCACCTGAACCAAATACGTTTATAATAGTCTCATCAGACCACAGGACATGGCTCCAGTAATCCATGTCCTTAGTCTGCTTGTCTTCAGAAAACTGTTTGTAAGCTTTCTTGTGCATTATCTTTAGATGAGGCTTTCTTCTGGGATGACAGCCATGCAGACTAATTTGATGCAGCGTGTGGCGTATGGTCTGAGCACTGACAGGCTGACCCCCCCACCCCTTCAACCTCTGCAGCAATGCTATTTTCCAAAGCATAGCAAGATGCTGAGCACATGCAGTCAACTTCTTTGGTCGACCATGGTGAGACCTGTCCTGTTAAACCGCTGTAGCTCAGTTTCAGGGTCTTTGCAATCTTCTTATGGCCTAGACCAGGGGTAGGCAACCTCGGCTCTCCAGAGGTTTTGGAACTACATTTCCCATGATGCTCAACTACACTGCAGTGTGCAAGAGCATCATGGGAAATGTAGTTCCAAAACATCTGGAGAGCCAAGGTTCCTCATCACTGGCCTAGACATACAAAACCAATCCTGAATAAATAACAGTCTGTGCAAAAGTTCTCTTGATCTAGGTATTACAGCTCTCTCAAAAATCCACTGGGTGGCGGACTAAAATCTGAAACACATGAAGAGAAGGAGAGCTTCTGTTTTATTGATTAAAATCAGAAGTAGAAAATATTACACTCACAAACGGAGGAAGATTCTCGCATATACACCAAAAGGTTAGCCTCCTCTCCCACCAAGTGTGGCTGGAAATATTCTATCCAAATACTGTCATTGATACTATTAAAACGTGATTTTTTTTACATTCTAAAATTTTTAGTAGAGGATATGATTATTCTTATTAAATGTAAACTAATGTATAATCAATTTTTCATAGGTTAATATAGGGCTGTTTTCTAATCATCTGCCCTCCTTCTCTATATCTCCCATTGTGAACTAGTTTTTTCCGGGGGAGAGGCGTGAGGTTCTTTATAATAGTGAGGGTAAAGAAAGATAGGGCGTGACCTAAAGAAGGAGGCCACGCCTCCAAAACATGTAGTCTTGGTAACCACCCGCCCGCCGGAGACTACTCACTCTCACCACTCCCCTTCTCGGCCCACAAGTGACGCCACGCAGCACCTGCTTGTCCGGGGGCATGCGCAGCTCCTAGCACCGCTCAGCGGGATGTTGCAGCTAGACTTGGTGTAACATCTTACCTCGCCCATTGGGTCCTGAAGCTTATCCAGCCACACAGGCCGGAAGAGGAGGCCAATCTGTTGGTGTTCATGTAAGAATCTTTCCCCGTTTGTGAGTGTAATATTTTCTACTTCTGATTTTAATCAATAAAACAGAATCTCTCCATCTTCTTATACTAGGACAGCTGTGAGCTCTCCTTCTCTTCGTGTGTTTCTTATAGCCTAGGCCAGGGGTGCCCAACCTTTTGAAGAGTGAGGGCCACTTAAGCAACTTGGTAACCAGTCTGGACCACAAATAGCAAAGCAGGCAAATGACAGGTCACAGCTACTCTATAGGCCCTCTGATCCGCCCTGATGGAAGGGGACGAATTCCCTTCTGTTTTTCGGATTGGAGGTAGGTGGGTGAAATAGGATATCGGTCGCTACATAGAGGTGAATTGAGGGTCCCATTTAGTTAGGCTGATCGGGTGAAAAGGGCCCAAAATAGCACTGATGTGCTGCAGTTTACCCACACTGTGGGTGCAGCGTAGTGCACCTGTGTCTATCCTGCGGGTTAGCTGAACTTTGCCATAGACTCTGCCTGTGGCAAAAGCCAGCGCTGTCGAGGAAGCATTGACTTATGGGGCTCTGCTCCTTAGCCACTTTGTTCTTTTACCACCAGCTTCATTCACAACACTGATGCTGTCATGATGCTGTCGGCAACTTGCGATTTGGGCTTGCCAACCCGCCATTCCAGAGCAGCAGGTCGCGGGCCACATCAGAGGGCTCTGGTTGGCCACCCCTGGCCTAGGCCATCATTATGTAGAGCAACAATTCTTTTTTTTTAGATCCTCAGAGAGTTCTTTGTCATGAGGTGCCATGTTGAACTTTCAGTGACCAGTATGAGAGAGTGAGAGAGTGATAACACCAAATTTAACACACCTGTAACACTGACAAGTCACATGACACCAGGGAGGGAAAATGGTTATTTGAGCCCAATTCAGACATTTTCACTTAGGGGTGTACTCGCTTTTGTTGCCAGTGGTTTAGACAACAATGGCTGTTTGTTGCATTATTTTGAGGGGACAGACAATTTACACTGTTATACAAGCTGTACACTCACTACTTTACATTGTAGCAAAGGGTAATTTCTTCAGTGTTGTCACATGAAAAGATATATTAAAATATTTACAACAATGTGAGGGGTGTACTTACTTTTGTGAGATAATGTATGTAATGTAATCTACTAGTCACAGACTTTAGCACCCATTTACAGAACAGTTTCCTAGTTCATAATTATGGATCTGCTGCTTTTTTTATGCTTTTTTTTTATATATTACGTTTTCCAAAAAGCAGTGAATAAAGTATGGTCAAAAGTTTTGTCTTCCAATTACCTGTATATGCAAAACTAAGGTTTCCCAGGAAAACGAGTGATTCTGATAAATACGAAAAAAACAAAAGGGAGAAGAATGGCATCCAGAACTTTGCCATGCCTGGTAGATCCAGCAGCATTATCTTTCTCAGCGAAACATAGATACAGAATTTATGAGATGATCAGAGTAAACCTGTAGTATTCATTACTGGGGAAGCAAGTTCTTCCAACATGTTATTCAAATAGGTCAATAAAATAGGTTGTTAAATGAATCAGAACAAGGCACTCCCATCATGTAGGCAGGTGCAGTTAGCTTTCCTGCCAGAAGGTGGCTCTGTTGCCATTATGGCATGGAAAGGGGAAAATTGTAAGCAGGTGCTAGCTCCCCTTTTAGAAAAAACCCTCTTATAGTGATGTCATGAGTGGACCTAGTGCCCCTATAATAGCAGCTGTGGGCAGGACCCAAGTCATGGTGGGGTATACGAGCAGTTCAGGCCTGTGTAGCAAAATGTAATTTAGCTAAGAAGAGTGGAGGTGACGGCTGTCTAACACCAACAAGTGGGAGAGATGGACATCTTACCAGAAGCAAGCAGAGTCACCTTGCCAAACCTGACCCTCAGCTGCAGGTTTGTGGCTAGGTGCAAAGAGGACTTGTTATGAGGGGTTTATTGTAGAAGCATTAAAATAATAGTGGAGCCTTGGATTGCGAGTAATGCAGTTAACGAGTGTTTGGCAATATGAGCACTGTATTTTAAAATATCCTAACTCGGTTTGCGAGTGGTGTCTTGCAAACTGAGCATAATTCAGGCCAAAGCGGTGCGCATCGGAAATGCATGGAAAGGTCCGAGGACAGCTCGGCTGACCTCGGCAAACTTCGGAAAGGGAGTCTTTCTGAGGTTTGCTGAGGTCAGCCGAACTGTCCTCGGGCCTTTTTTGTCCGTTTCCGAAGCTCTCCGGCGCCCCCTGCCTCTGGCTGCATGCGGTACTGCATGCCATTGAAGTCAATGCAGAACAAATTATTTTCATTTCTATTGACTTCAATGGGGAAACTCACTTTGATATGCGAGTACTTTGAATTAAGAGCATTCTCCTGGAACGGATTATGCTTGTAATCAGAGGTTTCACTGTATATGTAAGTGCCTGTGCCACTGTGTTGATATCGAGCTCTGCCACATGGTAAATGCTCATATATTAATTGAACCCCACAGGGGACATAACCATCAATGCACAAATGCACAATGCACAAAGATTAAGAAAGTTAGCTTCAGAATGTTGCCACTAGGACATGTGTTACTGAATTCTATTCACTGCTTTCTCCTAACACCTGTGCACACATACCCAATCCTTGTAAGGTTCAACAATTCATATGAACAGTACAGTACATGCTGTGCTCCCCTCACCTTGCAGCATAAAGAAATTCGTACAAACACAGGTTATACTTCGAGATCTCAACAGCTCTGTTTTGCATAGAACAGAGTTCTTCTTTAACCACTACAGGTCCGCGCTATCGTCAAAAGACGTCTGCAGCACGGACCTGAAGTGCCAGGTGGACGTCTTTGGACGGCTTTTGTTTACATTACCCGCGCTCGCCGCTGGGGGGCGCGCAGCAAGTAAACACTGTGCCGTCACATCGCTGAGAAGCCGATGCGTGTGCCTGGCGGCCGCGATGTCCGCGATTACACGCGATCGGCGGTCCTCGCAGGTGACAGCAGGGATGTGGAGCTCTGTGTGTAAACACAGAGCTCTACGTCCTGTCAGGGACACAGCGTCGGTCACCTCCCCCAGTCACCTCCCTCCCCCCACACAGTTAGAACACACCCAGGGAATACATTTAACCCCTTCCTAACCCCTTCCCTGCCAGTCACATTTATACAGTAATTAGTGCCATTTTATAGCACTGATCGCTGTATAAATGTGAATGATCCCAAAATTGTGTCAAATGTGTCCGATATGTCCGCCTGACAAAAAAAAATAAAAAATCGCAGATCTCCACCATTACTAGTAAAAAATAAAAAATAAATCATAAATCTATCCCCTATTTTGTAGGCGCTATAACTTTTGCGCAAACCAAACGCTTATTGCAACTTTTTTTTAACAAAAATATGTAGAATAATACATATCAGCTTAAACTGAGGGAAAAATATAAAAAAAAATGGGATATTATTATAACAAAAAGTAAAAAATGTGTTTTTTTCCAAATTTTCTGTCTTTCTGTTTATAGCGCAAAAAATAAAAATCGCAGAGATGATCAAATACCACCAAAAGAAAGCTCTATTTGTGGGGAAAAAATGATGAAAATATAGTTTGGGTACAGTGTTTTATGACTACGCAATTGTCATTCAAAATGCGTCAGCGCTGAAAGCGGTCACCTCCCCCAGTCACCTCCCTCCCCCCACACAGTTAGAACACACCCAGGGAATACATTTAACCCCTTCCTAACCCCTTCCCTGCCAGTCACATTTATACAGTAATTAGTGCCATTTTATAGCACTGATCGCTGTATAAATGTGAATGATCCCAAAATTGTGTCAAATGTGTCCGATATATCCGCCTGACAAAAAAAAATAAAAAAATCGCAGATCTCCACCATTACTAGTAAAAAATAAAAAATAAATCATAAATCTATCCCCTATTTTGTAGGCGCTATAACTTTTGCGCAAACCAAATGCTTATTGCAACTTTTTTTTAACAAAAATATGTAGAATAATACATATCAGCTTAAACTGAGGGAAAAATATAAAAAAAAATGGGATATTATTATAACAAAAAGTAAAAAATGTGTTTTTTTCCAAATTTTCTGTCTTTCTGTTTATAGCGCAAAAAATAAAAATCGCAGAGATGATCAAATACCACCAAAAGAAAGCTCTTTTTGTGGGGAAAAAATGATGAAAATATAGTTTGGGTACAGTGTTTTATGACCACGCAATTGTCATTCAAAATGCGCCAGCGCTGAAAGCTGAAAATTGGTCTGGGCACAAAGGGGGTTTAAGTGCCCAGTAATGAAGTGGTTAATAAAGTATTATTTATGATTAACAACTTCAATACTGGGCACTTTCACTGATGTACTCTGATGAGGCTGAATTGATGGGCACTGATGAGGCGGCACTAAAGGGCACTGATGGGCAATGATGATGCTGCACTGATAAGGTGGTACTGATGGGCAATGATGGACACTGATATGTTACACTGATATGGCTGCACTGATAACCAGGGCACTCATGATCAGTGCCCCGATTATCAGTGTAAATGTCCCCCTGTAACTGGAAAGCCAGTTATCTAAACAAAATGCTAATAACCAGCATTCATTTGCATGTGATCGGCTGATTGGTCACATGGTAAAGAACCTACGTCATTGGCTCTTTACCCTGATCGGTGATGCGCTTTGTCCGAAGGGACACAGCAACTGATCGCTGCGCTGCGCACCCCTGGGGGCACGCACAAGGATGGCAAAGCCACTATCCGGCTGTCGATCTGCTAAGGCAGTACGGGAATGTGTTAAATGTTATCCAGAAAAGCTATACTTCTTTTCATCACTATAAAGTATGTTGAGACAAAAAAAAAATCTCTGTATTACATATTTTACATTGTTTTTTCTTTTTAAAAGTTGATCTGCCAGAACTCCAGTGTGCTCTTAACTTACTGTCTGAGATGACAAAACGCATGCCCGTGCTATATGTAAACCATATTGGGGAAGTGTTCTGAAGTACATCAAATATGAACTGGGCTGGGCAGAGAACACTGTTTAAGATTTAGGCACAACAAAGGCAGAAAGTTAGGACAATACAGTGCCTGCTGCACTGAAATCCCAAGCAGTATTATCAGCCCTTTCCTTTCATCTGGGCTACAAAACACCTCTCCCACATGATTTCAATGCAGCAAAGGTACTATGTAGCAAGTTCAACTGTGTTTGCGGCAAAAGAGACAAAACAATAGGATGTGTATTACAAAGACATATTGTATTGTTTTTATTCATTTTATTGGCATTTACATACTCTTCCAAGTATAAAAACTCACAATTCCAAAAAGAAAAAAGGCCCTATTGAATATATGTCATACAGGTTTTTTTCTTTACAGCTTTACAGACACACAGACTTTAGGATCTTAAAAGGAATTTTATTATGCACAATTACGCTCTGGACTAGAGAATATATACAATATTTTTAATGACAAGTTGCCAATGGTTTAATTTGGCCTTAAGACATGCACAGCTGGCCGGACTCGTTTCCCTAGTATTCCCTTTCTACAGTTCAGATCGCATTGTCTATTCAGGAAGAGGCTACACATAATTTAAGATAACATCAGTAGTGAATAACTTCGACAATCCTGAACTTTGCACCTTTCCCTTCAACGTAAAACTCACAAAAAAACTGGCAGCGTGCCTATAGATTTTGTAAAAAGCCTAGACTTTAGCCAACCACAAACTTTGGTAAGCAGACTTAAGAGAACGCATTGAAGAAAATCAATGGAAAAAAAGAAAGTCTTATGAAAGAGACACTCTACTGATGATAAATTACATTTTATGGGTATCCTGATGACAGTCCCATCTCAATATACAATACTAGCCAATGACCTTCCTATAGTCTAAAACGAGATCACAGCTATTAAATTTAAAGGCATGCTGAAACCTCCACTGATCTTCAGGACATTATATACTGTATTCCAATGATCATCAGTTAATGACCCATAACACTGTGCTTTATCTATTATAAATTAGGTAGCTGAATAATTTTTTTTTTCAGGGGGGAAATTAAATGCTTAAAACAGACCAAAAACCAAACATCACATAACCTGCTACCAAAAATGTCCCAAAATATAAGATAAAAATATACAAAGATGTGATCACTAATTATTACTATTATATAATAAAACCAACATGCCCTTGTCAAAGCAAATGATCAGGTTTGCTACTCAGGAACACTGATAAGAACCTGTATTTTCCTGCCTTCTATCTTCCCCTATCATCAAACCCGATTGCCATGATACTTGGGCAAGCAGTTTGGTAAGTACAGTGCAAGTTTTCACAATCAGAAAGTGAAAACTTGTGCATTTGGTTTGAGGGGCTTGAGCCATTTCATGAGAGTTTGGGTAAAGTAGATGCAGCCACTTAAAGACTAATGCTTTCCAATATAGGCAAATTATAGGTTTGCTTAATGGTCGATAGGAACATAAAAGGCAAAAAAGGTGTTAATATATAATAGATGTAGATATTTTAAAATATGTGAGTTCTGGATTTATTTGCATTTATATACAGCATACAGAAACAAGACAAAGATCCAAGGAATCTGGTGCAGAAGTTGTGCTGGCCTCTTCCTGTAGACTTTAGCTGAGGTTTTTAATCCAATTTATATTATCTGCTGTGTAAATACAATGTAAATGTTTAAGGCCGCGTACACACGACCAAATAAATCCGATCAAATCGGTCTGACAGACCGCTTTGATCGGATTTGTCTGCTGGGGTATATTGGTTTGATCGTGTACACACGATCAAACCAAAATCCCCGCCGGCAGACAGTGCGGTGACGTGGCGGTGACGTTGACGCCCGCCACGTCACCGTCACCAGGAAGTAAAACACTTCCGCGCATGCGTCGAATCCGCGTCGAATCCATCCAGCAGACATGTCGGACGGACGGGTTTCCAGCAGACAGATTTTAAAGCATGCTTTAAAATCTGTCTGCTGGAAAAACCCGTCTGTCCGCCCGTACACACGATCGAATTTGTCTGCTGAAACGGTCCGTCAGACCGTTTCCAGCAGATAGATTTGATCGTGTGTACGCGGCCTTAGAGCTTTATTATTCTATAAGCAACTCTATTGCCGCGTACACACGGTCGTTTTTTGCGATGAAAAAAAACAAAGTTTTTTAAAACGTCATTTAAATTGATCGTGTGTGGGCAAAACGTCGTTTTTTGTCTTAAAAAACGACCAAAAAAAAATTCCAACATGTTTGAATTTTTTGTGTCGTTTTTCAAAATGTCGTTTTTTGTTTCACAATAATGCCGCGTACACACGGTCGTTTTTTGCGATGAAAAAAAACGACGCTTTCTGTGAAGTAAAAAACGACGTTTTTGAAACGTCACTTTTCAAAAACAATTTTGCATACACACCATCGTTTTTTCACAAAAAGCAAGGTTACGTTCACCACTCTTTTCCATTGAAGCTCGCTTCATAACTAGCTTCTGGGCATGCGCGGGTTGAAAAACGTTGTTTTAAAAGACGTTTTTGCTACACACGGTGACTTTTTGTGAAACAAAAAACGACGTTTTGAAAAACGACACAAAAAATTCAAGCATGTTGGAATTTTTTTTTGGTCGTTTTTTTGAAGACAAAAAACAACGTTTTGCCCACACACGATCAATTTAAATGACGTTTTAAAAAACGTCGTTTTTTTTCATCGCAAAAAACGACCGTGTGTACGCGGCATAAGTCTCCGTGTGTAGCAAAAACGTCGTTCAAAACGACGTTTTTCAACCCCCGCATGCCCAGAAGCTAGTTATGAAGCGAGCTTCAATGGAAAAGAGTGGTGAACGTAACCTTGCTTTTGGTGAAAAAACGATGGTGTGTATGCAAAATTGTCTTTGAAAAGTGACGTTTCAAAAACGTTGTTTTTTACTTCACAGAAAACGTCGGTTTTTTTTCATCGCAAAAAACGACCGTGTGTACGCGGCATAAGGCTTGACTAGTCCATGGTTGAAGGTATCTCAAAAACACCATTGGTATCAAGGTGAGGTGTATATATTGTAACTGGTAGATAAAGCCTTGTGAGCTGCCAAAACGAAAGAAATGCCATAAACTGAACTAAAAAAAAAAAAAAAAAAAATCAGCTGCCTGCACTTCCCACACTTGCCCACAACGTGTACAAAACAAAGATATATATATATCATGTGTCCTGCGTTACTAATACTAATCAATAAATAAAACCTATGCTATAAAACAATAAAACCATACAGGTTCATATGCATAGCATAAAAAACGTGACTGGCAATTTTTTTTTTTTTTTAATATAGACAATATGAAAGTGCCCATGATATGTCTATCACACACAGTCCATAATATTATAAATGATGATTAATGATAAAAAAATATATTAAAAAATGATTAGTAAAAGTCCATAAAAAAGGTGAATAAAAAGTGTCTTCATGCAGTGTGCTCTCCTCCCCTACTGGGTGTACCCTCACCTTAAGGACTTAGAAAATAAGCCTATAGTAGTTAACAGCAGCTGGCCCGGGATCTTTCTTATGCCTCCTTTTACTATACTGGCTGCTGTATGCCAATGCTCCACATTGGTCACCTCCTGCTCCTGATAGTAGCACAGCTTTAAAAGGGCACCAATTTCTCCTGGTCAATTCCACCAAGCCTCCTCATATATACCATATATGAAAAACGATAGAGGCATATAATAGTGCAATACTGTTTAAAAATGTTTAATATGTAAAAAACACTCAACTCAATTTACATAGTCAAAGATTTGCTTATAAAGTGCTGTAGTTTAGTAGTACTGAGGGGGGATAATGTCATCTGAATCCTGGATCTGCAGCCCCTGTTTCACAGTGTACAAAGTGTCCTATACCTCCTCTCCAGACTACTTCCTGCACGTCAGATAACCAGGTTTCTCTTACCCGTTTCGTAACAGATCTCGTGATTTCCTTTGGGACTGAGAAGTCACAACATATGTGACGATCTGTGACAAAACAAGTATTATTATAATATTAAGGACTGTATGTGATCCATGGAGCACGGGCACTTTCATATTGTCTATATTTAAAAAAAATTGCAAGTCACGTTTTTTATGCTATGCATTTGAACCTGTATTGTTTTATAACATAGGTTTTATTTATTGATTAGTATTAGTAGCATGGCACATGATATATATCTTTGTATATATTGTAACTCAAGGAAAGGAAGAGGGAGGCTTTCTTTAAAAGAAGAAGATCTGACATTATGGCCCAGATCACAACCGTAAAAGCCATGTGTTGGCTGGCATGTGTGTATTTATTCTGATGAGCTAATACAAGTTATCTGGAAAACATAGCATTTTCCCCCCTTTTCATTTGCCCATTGCTCTCAGCTCACTGCACCAACAAATATGTACTGAGTTGCTGCAATAAGTCACTCATCTTTGGTGTAATAAATACGGCAAGTTATCACAATTGGGAAATACAGTGTAGGCTAATTAGAAATGTATCAGCATAAACTGAATGGCATATAAAAAGCAATTTTATTTAATTACTCACTCCAAGGCTAAATTAGCAGACTGACACATTAAATACAGATTTAGTGAATAGGCTGATTAATTAGAGCACTGTTTAAGCACATGTAAGCCAACATTTTTCAAGTGTAATGCCCATATAAATAATTAAGCCATTAGCATAGCCTCCATTTACAGTACAGAAGAAACATGTTGGGTATAAACTATGTTTCTTTGATCACAGTACCGAGTCAGCTGCAGGACACGTTCCAATCATACATAGTTACGGTGTAAATCGGAATAATGTACATTTAAGATCAAGGTGCATAATCATTTCTCTACAAAATGTTACATCTTCTTTTCCTTTTCAATTAAGCTACTGGTTTGGTATTCAGATTTGATCCAATTACACTGCAATGACCTCAAATATAGCTCGCATCTAAGATTCAGTATAATATGAAAAAGGTCATTTACCATGACTTGTTCAAAAAGAGATTTTTTGTTTTAAAGGCCCCAATAAAAAAAAAATAAGAAAAGAAACAGTATAAAGAGATGGAGATGTCCTAGATATACAGTATACCATTAATATACAATGAAAAAATGAACTGAAGAAAAATGAACCCCTAGTTAAATTTCTATTTTTTAACTTAATCCATTCCCTAAAAATTGCAATACCCCACAAATAAAATAAATGTAACTGCATAACTTTAGGATAGAATAGATCTTTACTAATATGGTTTATTTATAATTATTGAAAGTAAAAAAGATAGTGGAAACTAAAATTTACTATGGATTAAACATCCTATGAACATGAGCTTTACAACTAAGCCAGCAGCAATGCCAGTTCATAAGCATTATTGCTGTAGCAGCCTTGGACATTGGATCGTGAATATACATTGTGTACTAATCCTACTTTTTTTATAGGTCAGTACCCAAGTCTGGTAAAAGTCAGGGGCAAGGTAAAGGAAACCATAAAATATTTACTATGAGGCCGCGTACACACGATCAGTCCATCCGATGAGAACGGTCCAAAGGACCGTTTTCATCGGTTAACCGATGAAGCCGACTGATGGTCTGATGTGCCTACACACCATCGGTTAAAAAAACGATCGTGTTAGAACGCGGTGACGTTTACGTGTTTTAACACAACGATATGCTGAAAAAAACGAAGTTCAGTGCTTCCAAGCATGCGTCGACTTGATTCTGAACATGCGCGGCCTTTTGACCAATGCTTTTGCATACTAACGATCGGTTTTGATCCATTGGTCAGACGTCCATCAGTCAAATTTTAAAGCACGTTCTCTTTTTTTTGACCGAAGGATAACTGACTGATGGGGCTCACACACGATCGGTTTGGACCGATGAAACGGTCCTTCAGTCCGTTTTCTTTGGTTTTGACCGATCGTTTGTACGCGGCCTTAGTAATTTATAAGGAAGCTATCTGAGCACAGAATTCTTGTGCCCTTTAAACACAATTTGTGGCATGTAATATGAACAAGACATAGACTTCAGGGGCCATATCACTTGAAAAATCTTGACACTGGCAAAAAATCAATGCCTTTGGATATCTATGAGACATCCTCTCAGACTTTATGTGAGGATAGTGAGATGTTGCAACTCTTGCTGCCCCACCAAGTTAAACCTCTTCCACATGACTCTACCACCGTTGATGTGTAAGTAACAGCAAATTTGAGTACTAGACACATCGACTTCCGCTAACCAAAAAAGAACATTGAAAATGGATACTAAAGTTCCAGGTAAGGAGATTTTTGTGTTGACTTTTTAATTTACTTTTGCATTGGCAGTTCTTCTCAATAACATAAGCCATCTGGTTGCCACACAAACTGGTTTATTTTCTTCTAGAAATCTTACAGTGAAATTTAAAAAATAACTCTTTGTAGGAACGTTGCGTGCACTCCTGTAAGTAATGGAATGCCTAATTAATTGCAGTTAAAAAAATGACTTCCTTTATAAATTCACTTATTGTTTCTCCACAGGAAGAAATACATTGAAATTTTCAACAAACACTTTGTACTTTCCACTTTTTATTATAAGAATACAAAATTACTGAAGCAAGTAAGATTAATTATGTTTCACTGACCCAGAGCTTCTGTTATGTTTCTTTCAACAAATCCTAACAAGCTAATAATTCATGTTGCGCAAAAATGTCATCTTAGCTGTACGTTGCATTGCATGTTTTTAAAGTATGATAACTGCTTTATGTAAGAGAACATCTTCTACATTGGTGAATGTGATGCAGAGCAAACAGGTAGAAATTATCAAGGTAATTAACCTTGATTGAGTTGGCACTTCCAAATGTTTTAATGCTTTGCCAAGGATGAATTGGAGATTTTTCCAGATGTTAACAAAGCTCATTTTTAAACATTAAGCATACATTCTGTAAATACATATATGCTAATTTCACTGACACATAATAATCCTGTAATTTTACATAAAGTGCAACACCAGCCACATACCAAAAACATTACTCACTGGTAATTAGTGATTGAAGTAAAAAGGTGTTTCTGTAAGGTCATACTGATCATGTATTGTCCATCCCTTTCTCCAACCAAATGGGGAAGAAGAAAGCCTTGCACACACGATCAGTTTTCCCGACGAGAAAACTGTGAGGAGAGCTTTTGGCCTGGAATCCCAGCCGTGTGTATGCTCTTCACAGTTTTTCTGATGGAAAACTGCCCAAAAACTGCCGGACAAAAAAAAAAGAGAAGAGAACCAGTTCTCCTTTTTCCCGCCGGAAAAAACGGCAGACTTTTGCCAGGTGGTTTTTGGCAGTTTTCCTATGGGATGGAGCTTTGGCCAGGAATCCAAGCCCTGTGTATGCTCCAACGCAGTTTTCCTGTTGGGAAAACCGGCAGAGTGTAGGGGAAAGACTAAACTGAGCAGGTTCTCTGCTTTCTCCTCGGGAAACTTTTCCCGTCGGAAATCCCATACGTGTGTACGAGGCAAAAGGGCTTTTACACAACAGTAGAGAGGCTACATAAAATGTGGTACACTCCAAAGTATAACTTTGGGACATGTTCAATAAAATAAATGAATTAAGACAACAATGTAAATAAAATAGAAGTGCAACTTTTTTCCTAGTATAGGGTCTTTTTAAGTAATACCCAAAACATTCAAATGTGTTTGGCTGCATTAAAAAGTCCCTGCAGCCTGAATTTCTGAAAATTAATAATTTTAAGATGAGATTTTATGCAAACTGCATCACCAATTACAGTATATAAAATGCCCTTGCTTTCCCATTCAGTTTTCTCTGATCCAATCTGGTTGTGATTGGCAAGCAGAGAAAACTAAAAGGGTGGAAAATTTGGGATAAAGATATTTAAATCTGCTGTCAATGTTTGAAAGAGATCCTGTCACCAACCTAAAATGCAAAAAAAAAATCATATATTTTAAATGCTTTATTGCATTGTTTTTTTCTACATATAAGTGATAGTTTATTTACTTGCAATGTACCTTTAAACTTGCTAGAACATGTGGTAAGTCAATTCCCAACAAGGCCTTCTCTTTTTGGAGTGTCTATGATCAGTCTGTGCTGGCAAAGGTCCTTGATCCTCTGCCTCTCTACTTATGTATTATTTTATGCAGCTGCCCTGGGTAGAGAGTAGGGGAATACTATGAAGTGTCATAAGTGACAGCTCTGAGTCTGCTGGAGTTGCTAACATCACATACAAGATGGGGGGCCAAGTAGCAATTTCAGGACATTTAGATGTCTACTCAAGTGAGACTGTTACAGGTAAATACACCTGCATAAAAGTATGTTAAATGCTCATATAATTGTATAAAATACTTTTGTTGAAAAATGGTCTGGTGAAAGGATCTCTTTACTGACTTGCACAAATTTAACACTCCAAAGAAAACCTTGGAGCATGCCAAATATGGGTGCAGGTGGAATTATTTTATTAACATGATCATTTTATTGCAGACTCCTACAGATGCATATAATTAACAAGTCCGACTAAAGAAGACACAAGTCTAATAGAAAAAACATATACATTATATATATATATGTATATATATATACACACACACAAACACACACACACAAAAATCTCCATAAACAGGATCCTATAACCACAAACTCAGAGGAAAGCAAACAAAACCCAATGTATATTGTACCCAAAAATAAATTACTTCCTAATACCCCAGAAGGCAATCAGATATTCCCTGGATCAACAGTCTCTGATGTTATTACCTATAAATTTATAATATGTTGTGCATTGCATCTTGTGAATGCATTTAGCTCTTTTAAAAAAAAAAAAAAACTATCTACTAAGTTGACTAGAATCAGTTCTAGGGAGTTCTAGGGAGTCTATTCAATATTTGCACAGCTCTTACTGTGAATAAGCCTTTCCAGATGTGGAGGTTAATTAACTCCATCTAGATTTCCTCTAGATGTAAAGAGTGCCTCCTTCTAGTCCTTTTAGTTTAGCTGCTGAGTGAGTGAGTAACTTATATAGTGCTACAAATGCGAACTAAATCGCCTCACGGCACTGTAACCAATGTGGTCGTCCAGCCAAGCTTCAGAATAGATGGGTCTTAAGTTTTTTTCTGAAGCCCCGATCATTTTCCTCAATCCAAATGTCTGAGGGTAGAGCGTTCCATAACCGAAGTCCTTGGACAGCGAGAAATTAAATGAAAAGTACGTCCTTCCACATACTTCCATGCTTTTTCACACCCCAAAGTGGTGGGTTTTACCTTCAACAAAGCAGAAGCATAGCAAAGGAAAGGTGAACATATGCTGTGGGAGTGGCTACAGAACAATGCAAAAATGCCCTGGCATGTTTTTCTGTTTATAAAAAAACACCATAATGTAGGAAATTGTTATTTGCCATAAATGATGCTTTATTAGTTAGTGACACAAAATGGCCATATGCTGAGCCAGTATTCAATATTTGATAGCACAATGCAACACTAGATATAAAAGTCTCATTCACAGAAGCCCCCAATACAGAAGAGCATCTAACAGATGCCTAGCTGGGCACCTGTGTATAATAAGCTATTCAGTTTAATGTAGGTACTCGGTACTCCTTTTAACACTGTGTGTGGAAAATAAAAACCAAGAAGAAAAAACATTCTTGGCAAATAAGTACTGAACAGTACAATAAAAAATGCCTTAATATGCTTTTCCATACATAAAGGACAGCATAATGTGGAAAAATTTTAACATGCTTACCCCATGAAAAGAACATGATCATTTTTTAGATATTTCCTTATATGTGAAGAATAGTATCACTGATAGGACAGTAAATATACCAAAATCACTGCAACTTATTCCTGCTAATCCAGTACTGTAATTTTCTTGTAAAATAAAGTAGTAAAGTAAATAAACTGACTATGATCAAGTATTTTTTTTTTCTTTTTTTTAAAGTGTATTTTTTTGTGCGTGAACTCGAGAGAGAGGAGCCGGACTGCAGGAGTTGGGAGTAGGCAGACCCTCCCCCCGGAGGCAATCGCCATCCTTCTCCATGCCCCAGGTGGCATTGGCGGGTGTGAGGGGGGCCTCCCACTCACCCCGCCCCCTACCTGCTCCTCTTGGGCACAACGGGACCCCAATGGGGCAGAGGGACTCCCCCTATGAGGGAGTGAGGGGGCCTAGCCCACCCAGCCAGCCCCGTAGGTCCTTCGCCTCTCTTTATTTTAGGAGACCGCATGGCCAAAGTGCATGTGTTTTAAACCAATTTCGTGTGCGTGCAAGTGTGGTGGTTTTTGTGGGGGGGGGGGGTGTGCGTACTAAGCACACCTTGCATAGCACATCCACCGGGAGCCGGGCTGAGACCACCAAACTCAATTCACATGTAGCCGAGACCGGGATCCGAACCCTTGGCTGCAGAGGTGAACGGCTTGTCAGCGCAGTGCCAATCACGTTGAGCCACCACAGCTCCCTATGATGATCAAGTATTTTAATGACATGTAAGACAGGCCTTCTTAAAACTGTAATTGCATATTGGAAAAATAATAAATGGCTCGTTTTAGCAGATTGAGAACAAGACAGAACACAAACCACAAGCAACTGAGTCAAAGTACAATTATTTTAATAACACACTTCAGATGTATATTGATTCTAACAAATGTTATGTTGTTTTTTGCACAAATTAAACGAAAATATATCACAGTCTAATGACAGATCATTGGCATGCAATATATAAATGTAAACAGAGAGCAGCAAAGCTGTCACTATCAAGGTAAAACTGTCATGAACAAAATATGGGGGTTACCATTTTTTTTAGTGGTCACTATAGCATAAGTAAAATGTATATACAGTACATATGTATTTTGCATAACAGGAAATAAAATTAAATTCTTTCACAATCACACATGCGTGTATATCAGCAGAGCAGTGGACATTGTCAGAAGAGAAAAGATAGGTGTCAGTATGGCAGTGTACATAGTCAATAGTTTTTATTATTTTTTACAATTATTTTTTTATTGTTTTTTACAATATTTTTTTATACATATTTTTTTAGGAGCCTCGTTATGGGGCTTTGGTGAAATATCAGGGGTCTAAACAGACCCCTTATGTCTCAGAGAGACAGAGAAAAAAAACTGAGGACAGAGATTCCCCAGTCCCTTTCTCTACACCCTGCAGTAAACATAGTTTACTATGCTTCGGTTAAGAATAAAGACAGGAGCGATCAGTCCAGATCACTTGCTGTGTTTATATAGAAGAGGAGGGGAGAGGAGAGAAGCTGGCAGCACTGCAGAGGGAGAGAGGAAGCATGGAGAGTCGGTACCACATAAGATGATTAGGGTGTGCCAAGGCACCCTGTGCACACGCCTATGATATTACTATAAGTGATTCAAGGCCCAGATTCCCACTTGAAAGTAAATACCACCTTGTGGGGAACTGAACGTTCTTGCAGATTGGGTCAGTCTAAAAATGTATAGAATCCAGGCTATCACAAAAGGATACAGTACACATTGTTTCTAATTTAACACTAAAAGGCATTGTCATGTATTATAGTGTGATGTAAACTAATCCATCAAAAAGCTGCATAACAGGTTTTGAGTTGCATTGTTCTTTACCAACTGTGCGTTAGTAACGAACAGTTAATGCTCATATTTTTTTAATCATAGAATCCTTTTCACTGTACTGGTTTGTGACAAAGTACAATGACTTAACTGTGAATCAACAAAGATTTCTCAATCTTTTTTCAGAAAAGTAAGCATAAGCCAATGACTGGAAAAGTTCTCCTGGGAAACTTCCTGTATATTCATTGAAATTCACAATAAGATAAATGTAATAGGTATCCACACTGAGACGGTCACAAAAACAGTCTTACAGTTTTACAACAAAGAAAACAAAGGAAGAAAATTACCGTATTTATCGGCGTATACCGCGCACTTTTTTCCCCTTAAAATAAGGGGAAAATCGTGGGTGCGCGATATATGCCAATAGCCGCTTCCCGTGCTCAGTTTGAACAGACCTGCCAACATATACCGAGTGCAGTACACTCAGGTACATTCGGCCAGGCTCGGCTTCGCTCGTGCTCATGCATAAACGTCAGAGAGCGCGAGCACGAGCGAAGCTGAGCCTGGCCGAATGTACCCGAATGTACTGCACTCGGTATATGTCGGCGGAGGCGTTCAAACTGAGCGTGGGAAGCGGGGATTCAACTCGCCGGAGCATTGGAGAAGCCGGGACGACACCACAGAAGTCGAAGACCGGAAGATTGACGCCGCGCAAGACACCAAAACGGTAAGTACTAAAAGTACAAAACATTTTTTTTACAGGTCCACATCAGGGGTGCGCGCTATACACCGGAGCGTGCAATACCCCGATAAAAACGGTACTTGATAACTTAAATCGGAACTATGCTTTCAAGGGAGAGACAGCAGGGATTTAAATTGGAGTTCCACTCAAAAATGGAACTCCCACTTTTTGGAATCCTTCCCCCCTCCAGTGTCACATTTGACACCTTTCAGGGGGGGGGGGCAGATACCTGTCTAATCCCCTGCTGTCTTCTGGGAAACACACACATCCCAGAAGATAGCAGAGACCAGTAAGGACACGCAGCGTGACTCGCACTTGCGCAGTAGGGAACCAGGAAGTGAAGCCAAAAGGCTTCACTTCCTGATTCCCTCACTGAGGATGTCGATGGGGGCAGCTGAGAGCCCAGCGACTGATCGGCTTCAGCTGTGGAATTCGCAGGCAGCCTGGACAGGTAAGTGTCCTTTTATTAAAAGTCAGCAGCTGCAGTATTTGTAGCTGCTAGCTTTTAATATATTTTTCCATTGTGATTGTGATTTACATTCACATCTTATTTTGGTTTTGGGACAGGAAGTGACTGTAAATCCCCCCAAAAAGGCAGAGATGGAAAAAATAAAATAAAATAAACTTGTACAAACGGCCGGATATTCAGAGAAAAAAAGTCAGGACAGGCTTTTTTTCTAGGAAAGTCCGTCCGTGGGTAGCCTCCATCAGACTTTTTTTTCAGAACTCCGACGGACCTTATATAGAGAACCTCTCTTTCTTTAGGTTGGACTTTTTTAAGTTGGTCAAAAGTCTGATCGTGTGTACAAGCCATTACTCTATCCAAAATGAAAAAGATCTTCTGAAGACGTGCATTAACGAAACATGCGTAAAGCGGCCACACGCACACTCACGCACGCACTTCCGGGTCTACCAGCTGGTTCGCAAGTGGAACGCACGCCGTTCCCACGCTGGTCTGACCTTCTATTTAGTGCTGCACTTTGCTGGGCTGTATTTTCCAATCAGCCTTACTTTTTTATTTTATGTTTTAATTTTAATATTACCCATTATTTTTTTTACATCTTGTCTTGTATTTTTTATACTATTTTGTGCCTGTACCGTTTATTCAGTGCACCCCACCGCTGAGCGGGAGTGCCAATAAATTTAATTTTTACTTCACCTACTACGCTAAGCAAGGTTTTTTTCTCTGCTTGGAGAACCTAGGACGAGTGGAAGAAGCCTGATACCCAAACCAGAAGCCTTATCTAGTGGAACCCGGGAACAGGAGAGCCGGTTGGAGGTGCAAGCCCTGGTTGATATACACACACTTTGCCCCTGCAGGGGCGAGTGTCTCTGGTGAGTGGGGACACAGGAGGGGGAGCACCGGACCCACTGCGGATACACTAATGTTGTGACCTCCTACTTAAGTCAGAATCAACTTGAAATCTTCTTCCTACAGCTTATTGATTGGACCTGGTTATGGACTATTAATGTCATATTGGCTCACTTAGTTCACCTTGTCACTATATATTTTTGGACTTTAACCATTCATGGTGGTGTGTGTTTACAAATTTATAGCTACTGTTTTGTACCTAGTTATTCACTTTGTTTTGTTTTTTTGTAAGTTTTCTTACTCCTACACAGCACTTGTGTCCTTTACGGTAATCACACCCCTAATTAGGTTGTTACCTACTACACCTATTACTACACTTATTGCACAGAGTGTTGCTCTATGACTCACATTAGAGCCTTACACACTAGTATATACTAGTTTTCTCATTCATATTTAGGTACTAGTATACTACTTTTCTTACAGACAGCGCCACTGCCCCATCCACCTACCTTTTATCCATCATTTATCCCCTAGGGGATTATTTGTTAGGGGGGCAGCAGTCTGTTTACTTGTTTATTTACTTTATTTTGCACCTTTTTCATACCCCCACCGCCCTATACATCCTAAGCGCGGATTTTTGCTTACTTTAAAAAACATACTAGCTCAGATTTGTGTAAGTAACTGAAGTTTGTTAATCCCAAAGAAGGCAACCACACACAAGATGCTCATTGACACTTTGTTTATGCATGAGAATTTAAAGCAGAATTTCAGGATACATGCTAATTGAATAGTCCAAATCCTTAATGCCTGATGTTTAACAAAATATTTTGTGGTGGTCCTTAAGTGTCTGACTCCCTACAGCATCCACTCAGTACCAGCTGAGAGGGTGTAGTAGAAGTTGCAATGATGTGCATTGACACTCTGGGCTTTCTTGTCCTAAGTCAGGGGTGGCCAAACAGTGGCCAGATCACAGGTTGTCAACCACAGCATCAGTGTTGTGAATGAAGCTGGTGATAGAGGAAGAAAGTGGCTGCGGAGCAGAGCCCCATAAGCCGATGCTTCCTGTACAGTGACAGCTTTTGCCACAGGCAAAGTCTATGGCAAAGTTCAGTTAACCCGCAGGATAGACACAGGTGCACTATGCTGCACCCGCAGTGTTGGTAAACCACAGAACATCAGTGTGAAAGCAGTCTTAGGCCCTTTTCATACGATCAGCCCTACCAAATGGTACCCTCAATTCACTTCTATAGAGCGACAGATGTCTGTTTACGCCTTTCCCCTTTCGTCTGGTGGATCGGAGGGCCTATAGGAGTAGTCGTGACCTGTCATCCACCCATTCCGCTCATTGTGGCCCTTGACTGGTTACCAAGTTGCTTAAGTGGCCCTTGCTCTTCAAAAGGTTGGGCACCCCTGTCCTAAGTGATGTTGCAGTTGCCTTAATAGCAAAGGCGGTGTGTTTGAAATATATATCTTAAAGTGACGCTTCCTAGCTACCTCACACATATTACATGTGGGAAAAGCAAAATGGGAAATACACAACGGGGTGTCTCTTTAACAACACAACCTGGAAATTAAGCAATGCACATTCAAATGCAGAGAGGGTTGGAGGCACACAACATGGTAGAGAGTGGTAGTACACTAAAGAGCCGTACCATTTTGTTATGGTAATTCACTATAATATATTATTTTTGTTCTTGAGTTCAGACACACTTTATTTAGGAAGAATTGATCAATACTTGCATGTCAATAATTCTGTTTTAATTTAGAAATAATGTAGCATTTTCTTTAGTAGAACACATCCGCCCTTTTTGAATATGCCATTTCCAGATTGCTAATCTGCCCTCAATTTTATTGGAACAATTTTTGAAGTGGGGATTGGGCTACAAGTTATCTAAAGGCATGGTGATGAATTTTAGAATCCAACTTAGATTTCCAAAATCTAGTAAGCAAAAATGTAATGCTACTGTACAGGAAGCAATATTTTATACATCTACACACACACACACACATATATAACACAAGTCCTGATACAAAACCAATATTACATGAATAATTGATACAAGTATCTATAAGGGTTGCTCTAAATAAGGCACAGTGGAAAAATGAGTTGCCAGACATTGTATTCTACATGACAACTACAGCTGGTGAGTTGCTAAATACCATCTGTATCAACACACCTAAATAAGAGCATTTCCGAGGAATTTGTAGACATTTAATTCAGTAAATTCAGGTGTTGGATGTGGCAGAGGCACTATACAGAAACATTTGTAGGTATTAGCAGGAGGAAGTCTTGAAGAAAAGAATTAAGTCATCGGCAAAGAAAAGAAGACTGGGGGAACATTTCAACATGACAGCTGAAACATAGAAGACATAAACTCATAAAAGACTTTAGTTGTTGATGACAGATGACATAGAGCTGATAAATTATCACGCATTTCATGTGGCAAATCCAATATGACTAGTTTAGCACATGTTACAAAATAAAAAGTCAGCTTTAGCTTGAAGCAGGGTGAAAAATGGTTGTTTTATAGCGGGTTAGAAAAAAGGCACTTTTTTAAAGATATTGCACGAAAGCCTCCTAAGTTTTTCTTTTAAAACAAAATCGGCACAAGGGACCCTACTCACATTTACTCTGAAGTGTCCCTTGTGCTGATGCCAGCTGTCATGGTTGAAATTATATGTACACTTCCTCTGTCCCACCTATCAAAGGCAGTCATCAAAAGTGGCATCTATGTCCACCATTCAATTCATAGAAGCACTACTATAACTTCCATAAATGAAAATTGCTCTATGAATGGAGGAGGTGGACATTTCATTCATCCATTTATAGATGGCTTTTAATTCATTCATGTGTTTTCCCTTTTCATTCATGGAAAGGGCAGACATATTCAGCACTCTTAATGAGTGTCTGTGACAGGTCATTTGGCTGCATTATTCCCCGCAGGACTGGAAGGTTACAGCTGTGGTAATGGCAAAGAGAGGGGGGAAGGGGCAGAGGAAAGGAAAGAGAATTTCAACAATGAACGCCAACATCAGTACAAGGGACACTTTAGATTAAATGTAGGTACCGTATCTTGTGCCAATTTATTTCTTAGTTTTACCTACACTGAGGCGTTAAATATTAGGGGCCAGATCCACAAAGAAATTATGAGGCGTATCTACTGATACGCCGACATCATTTCAATTTGCCGCCCGCCGGAATTACGCTAAGCTACGACTGGTGTAACATTATTACACCATCGTATCTTAGTTGTAATTTTACGCTGGACGCTAGGAGCGCTTCCTTCTATTTCCAGTGTAAAATATGCAAATAAACGAGATACGCCAATCCACGAACGTACGAGCGGCCGGCGCATTCCCTTTTCGTCATTTGCGTAAGCGTATCTCCGGTGTAAAGCTACCCCTGCTATATGGAAGCGCAGCCAATGTTAAGTATGGACGTCGGGACAGCGTCGTATTGGACGTCGTTTACGTTGTTTGCGTATGCCGATCCAGAAAGGGCCAGGGCATAAGTTACGTTCACGTCATTTTAATTGACTATTTGCGCCGTGTTTCACGCATGCGCACTGGGATACGTCCACGGCCGGTGCATGCGCAGTTCAAAAAATACGTCGTTTGCGTCGGGTCATTGATAATTTTAATAAAACACGCCCACCAATAACCCATTTGAATTACACCCGCGAACGCCGGCTCATTTACTGTACGCCGCCGTAAGTAACAGCGCTATTTCTTTGAGGATAAGTAATACGCCGCTGTAACTTACAGCGGCGTATAGTAAATGGGTTAGGCTCACAAAGCGCAGCAGGTTTGTGGATCTAGCCCTAGATGTTTAACAGGCTTACACTAAATTACAGGGCCTACATATCTACTAAATCAGGGTTATAATTTTACCTTCTGTATCCACTTATAATATAAAAAAGAAAAAAAGAAAAGGCAAACACTGGCCTATAAATTTATGTTGTCGAATTCTGTAGGGGGTGGCTGGTTAGCATGGAGATGCAAAGATAGCTTATATAGCTGTATGGGAACGTGAGGAGCAATTTAGACCAAGGATGATGGAGGTTAGACGGGCCAAGAGGGTGTTTTGCTGTATGAGAGGTATGAGGAAGAGCAAGCAAGAAATGGGCAAGGTTAAACCTTGAGGGCAGGCTGTCATTGAATGGAAGTTTGG
The DNA here is from genome assembly GCA_029574335.1 of Rana kukunoris. NCBI lineage: Eukaryota > Metazoa > Chordata > Amphibia > Anura > Ranidae > Rana > Rana kukunoris. Next base: position 203,185,564 of record CM056051.1, read on the forward strand.
AAGTTCAGAAGGTGGGGAGGGCGATCAAGTAGTTATACTGGGACAACATGCCAAACATCCATTTTTCTATAGTAGTATTGTGTTCATAAAAAGTACATATTCAATTCTGAGTGAATCAGTATAATTTCTTTTAGCTTGTATTTACCAGCTTGAAATAATAGGCTAGGAGGTTTCTAACCACTGGTGATATGGATTTGTGTGGTCTTTGCAACGATCTGAATCAGCCTGTTGGTGGGATGGCAAACTCTAAAATATAATTGAGCTTTTCAGCATATAATAAAAGTGAACACAATAGAACCCCACAGGGACTCTCTTCAACTCAAAATGCTATCATTCAGCCAACCCTTCTATTAAATGGTGCCATTACCTGAATTTTCCGTCCACACCAAATGATAGATCATTTGAAACTGCATTGCAAAAATTCAAGTGTACAGAAAAAATGGCAAAGGTTTCTCAGGACTATTGAGGATCTATTTATAAAGTAGTGAATTTTAGACATGTGCATTCATTTTCATCCGAATGCATTTTCGTCCGAATTCCAGGTATTTTCAAAAAGCACAAAAGCACAGAAATCGAAAACCGAAAGATCCGACAAAAACAAATGCTTTATTTTCGTTTTCGTTACGGTCGAATGTGCCTAACCTTAACTCTATTAGTCCAATATTATGCTACATAAAGAGAAAAGATTCGACATTATAGAGACATAAAGAAGAGTTGACATAGAGAGAAAAGATTCAACATAGAGAGACATGAAGGGCCAGATTCACAGAGCCATTACGCCTGTCTAACTGGTGTTAGACTGGAGTAATTTCAAATTACGCGCGTTTTCTAGCTAGTCGGAAACCTCAAACCATGAATAGACGGCCGCGGGCTTCAATTCGACTGGATTACGTGTTCGTACGCCTTCGGATCTACGCTGCAATAAAATTGCGGCCACTGGGTGGACTTCCCGTTGTTTTCCGCATTGGGGTATGCTAATGAGCTTTTGCCGGCGATCCCCGAAATTACGATCTTCATTCGCAATCTCTTACGGCACTTTTAGTCATCTTTTTTTTGCGTAACACTATACCAGCTTTTTGCTGCTCTAATATTAGACAGCCCATGTTAAGTATGGCCGTCGTTCCCGCGTCAAATTTCTACGTTTTCCGACGTCTTTTATTATTTTTTACGTAAGTCGTCCGGGAATAGGAATGTTCGTAAACGACGCTACTCAAACAACGAATGACGTAACAACGTGATTTCGCGCAATGCACGGTGGGAAATTTCTGAATGGAGCATGCGCAGTTCGATCGCCGCGGGGATGCGCTTAATTTAAATGCATCACGCCCCCTAATCGCGTATTTCGATTACGCGGCGAGAAATAGACTACGCCGCCGTAGCGTACGGGCAAAAATCTACCAGAATTCGGTGTAGAGCCTGGTAAAATACGGCAGCGTAGTGTATTTCGATTACGCAGAGCAAAAACATACGATCGCAGCAAGTAAATATTTATGGTGAAATGCTCTGCCCATAGGCTATAGGAGAATTCTAATGTTGGTTGACTAGTAATAATAATTAATAAATATAATTAATATTAGTCATACAACATTAGAATTCTTCTATAGCTTGCAGGCGGAACATTCGACCGGAAAGTTCCGTTGCTCTGACGGATCTTTTTTTTTAAGATTCCGTCAAATCTTCTTTTTTTTTTTTAAGATTTCGTCGAATCTTCTTAGAACATTAGATAGACACCAGGGGCCAGATTCAGAAAGAATTAGATTCCCGCAGAGTATCAGAGATACTCTACGCCACCGTACTTTACCTGGCTCTAGGAGGAATTCAGAGAGATTTTGGCCCGTAAGGTACGGCGGCGTAGTGTATTTCTCCCGGCGGAATCAAACTACGCGATAAGGGGGCGTGAGGCATTTAAATTAAGCGCGTCCCCGCGGCGATCGAACTGCGCATGCTCCGTTCAGAAATTTTCCGCCGTGCATTGCGCGAAATCACGTCGTTACGTCATTTTTTTTTTGAGTAGCGTCGTTTACGGACATTCCTATTTCCGGACGACTTACGCAAAAAATAAAAAATAAATTGAAAGTCGACGCGGGAACGACGGCCATACTTAACATGGGCCGCGTAACGTTAGACCAGCTAATAGCTGGTTTAACTTTACGTAGCGAAAAAATGACGTACGCGATTGCGAACGACGCTCGTAACTTCGTGGATCACCGGAAAAAGCTCATTTGCATACCCCCGACGCTGAAAACGGCGCGAACTCCACCCAGCGGCCGCAAAAAGATTGCAGCGTAGATCCGAAGGCGTACGAAGACGTAAGCCTGTCAGATCGAAGCCCAACGCCGCCGTATCATGGTTTGAGGATTCAAACTAGTGATACGGCGCGCGTAATTTGAAAGTACTCCTATCTAACACCAGTTAGACAGGCGTAATGGCTCTCTGAATCTGGCCCCATAAGCCTTCAATGACAGATTCAACTTTAATTAATTTGGATTTTCAGACTAATGCATTTTTTAACAAAAAACTAAATAGATAAAAACAAAATTTTGGGAGTCACTAAATTAATTCATTTTTCGGACGAAAACGAAATTCCGAAACAAAATATTTCAGTGTGCACATGTCTAGTGAATTTGGACTTTCACCGGACATGCTCCTATGGAGAATGAATTACTGCCATTTAAAACATGTGGACCTGGAAGATTCACCTGCAGAGTATATTAGCCGAATGACAGATTCTCTGCTTTCTAAATATGCACTTGTCTTGTGTATTTCCGTTTGGAAATTAGAAACCTGCTTGCAATTGCCGAGTGTATTGTCAGGAAATCTTATTGTTGTGTCTGTAATGTGGGCCATGCAGTGTAACATGTTCCTTTGAGTAAGTCACCTATGAGCAATAAAACAACTTCCTGCACAGCAGTCTGTGGAAGCAATCTCAGACATAAATGATATATGTATGTATATGTATTTATAGAAAAACAAAAGAAAAAAGGAAAACCATTTCCAGAAAGGCACAATAATGAAATTACTTATAGCATGTTCATTTTTTTATTTCTTTTAAGTGTATTATAAAAGCACACACGTTTAATGCAGAAGACAGCTACTTGAATGTATTTAGAATTCCCTTGGCCTTGTGTAGTCCTCTTTTTGAGCTGCAAAGCTTGTCCCTAGATCTCAAGTTGTTTTGTTACTGCTTTTCTGTCAGGTGTATGCTTTTGCAAGGATCAACTCACTACAGTATAACAAATGGCTCTCTACTCACAAAACTTTTCTAACACGCTGTCCCCTTGCATGCATCCCATATAAGGAAACACCTATACTTCTTTATATTAATATTTCCAATACATTGTTTTTGGTAAAAAAAAAAAAAGTTGCTTTTTCTTTATTACAATACTCTGCTGCGTCATCCCACCCTGTGTTCCTTTGGCTCTACCCCTTTTCTCTACAACCTTTCTCTACCACATTTTAAGTCCCAGAACTCAATTCCATCATTTTCTAAAGCAAAGGTGCTTTTAACACCCTTGTCAGACCATACTATTCTATACTAGTGGCGTGTACCACCCTCTCTAAACATCTCACTAGACCAAATTAGCGCCTTAATGAATTCTTACTTTCTTCGAAAGTTTCCTCAATGAACATACAAACCCGGAGCTACTACTAGCCAAATAATTGAAATTGCTACTCTCCCACTAAAATGTTATCAAACTTTGTACCATCACTGTCAGAACTGCTAGTCCTTCTGAGATGTTTCACAAATTCTATAAACATCTATCAATTTATGTCAAGTCTTTGTAAGCAGACTGTGACGAGACCCTTGCTTGCTTCGCTTCTGCTCTCCCGACACTCCTCTGCTACTATTGGATCAGATTGCAGATTGCAACGTCTGATGGTTCAGTCATCCAAGGTTCCGGAATCCGAACTACAGCTATGTGCCGTTCGAGATCCATTAGAACAAACATTAGGCAGGCTGTATGTAAGTTCAAACAGGACTCTTTTATTGGAAGTACACAACACACTTTTATACAGAATTTGGAACATCCCGCCCCCAACAACCGCTTTCCTATTGGTCAATTGTAAAGTCCATGCAGTCCCCCATCAGGTCCTCTTCCATGCAAATGAGGAGTTCAAAATGACTCAGCAGAGATTGGTCGGATAGTTTGAATAGAAGTACTGCTATGTGTATTGAGATAGAAGCCCCAGGGGGCAATCAATGTACACAATAGCCATACACAGAACAATGAGGCCGTCTGGAGAGGGAGTTAGCCTTAAGACATGGCAGAGACCCCCCACTGTGCAACAGATTTCAAGTAGAAACACTTTAGAATTCCAAGGTCCATGAAACAGACACCCTCCTTCAATGATCTCAAACACCCTGAAGTACCAACATTTTTCCGCAATAAATTAGAAATAAATGAACAAGAGGTTCCCCTAGCTATCAAATCACAGTTTATGTAAAACTTAAAAAAAAAAAATCAGTACAGGGTATTGTTCTTACATTTAATCTGAACCATCCTTTGTGCTGGTACCAGCTGTCATACTTGAAATTGTCTATGTGCTCTATGAAAAGAGGAAGCGGACCTTTCACTCATCTGCCCATCCTCCATTCATAATTAGCTTTTCATTCATGGAAGCTATAGTACAGTATCTATGAACATAGGAGGGGAGTAGAAAGGGCAGGCATAATCGGCACTCTTGATAAGTGCATATGAAAGATCCCCTGGCTCTATTAACCCCCCGCAGCTTTGGAGGATTATTGCTGCAGGGTATGGGGGGGGGGGTACAGAGGATACAAGCTATGATGACCCAAAGGACACTTCAGATTAAAAGTTTAACATCACATGTGATGATTAAAAAAAAAAAAAAAGTTTTACCTAAACATAGACTTTAGCAATAAATCCCCAGGCCCTGATGGCTTTTCCAATCTCTATTACAAGGAAATACATCAGTACCTTAACCTAATTCAGATGTCAATATTCTGGGTAAAACCTTGGCCAGCAGAACCAATTATTTTCTTTGCACCCTAAGGCTGCATTCACATCTAAGCGTCGGCGGCAGCGGCGTATTCGGGCGAACTGGCACCACCAAAATTGATTATGTCCCGACAAATGTAAGTTGTGTCTCTTTGCTAGTGGTGAAAGTGGGCTCTGTTGTTTTTGAGTACTGTTTACGACGCATATTTAGGCCCTGTATCTTACCTATTGGTGGGAATTGGTTTGGACTCTGTGAGTAGACTGTGGGTGGAAAAAAGTTAGTTAAGGCCCGTTGGCCTCATAGGTTGTTGTGTTGGGGGGGGACTGCGTCCACCTGCCCAGCATAGTCTAATATGTGTCAATGCCATTAGGTGCCTTGTTTGCAATTTTGGTGCTTTTATAGTGCCATATGGACTGTGTATATCCCATCCTGTTATTTTTTGACCTTCCTAATGTGTGTCTGTATGTTATGTTTTATTATTTTTTTCTTATTGGCACAATAAACCATTTTTCTGATTTAAAAAAAAAACAATATACAAGAGGATTAAGAGGGTCCTGCTCAGAATAGCTCACAATCTAATAGTTCATGCATATAAGATGGCTTTGTCCCTTTGTAGAAAGATTATGGACCAAAAAAATACAAACTGTCCTTTAACCACTTAAGACCCGGACCAATACGCTGGCAAATGACCCAAGGGGTTTTTGCGATTCGGCACTGCGTCGCTTTAACAGACAATTGCGCGGTCGTGCGACGTGGCTCCCAAACAAAATTTGCGTCCTTTTTTTCCCACAAATAGAGCTTTCTTTTGGTGGTATTTGATCACCTCTGCGGTTTTTATTTTTTGCGCTATAAACAAAAATAGAGCGACAATTTAAAAAAAAATGCAATATTTTTTACTTTTTGCTATAATAAATATCCCCCAAAAATATATAAAAAAAACATTTTTTTTCCTCAGTTTAGGCCGATACGTATTCTTCTACATATTTTTGGTAAAAAAAATCGCAATAAGCGTTTATCGGTTGGTTTTCGCAAAATTTATAGCGTTTACAAAATAAGGGATAGTTTTATTGCATTTTTATTAATTTTTTTTTTTTTTTTACTACTAATAGCGGCGATCAGCGATTTTTTTCGTGACTGCGACAATATGGCGGACACTTCGGACAATTTTGACACATTTTTGGGACAATTGTCATTTTCACAGCAAAAAATGCATTTAAATTGCATTGTTTACTGTGGAAATGACAGTTGCAGTTTGGGAGTTAACCACAGGTGGCGCTGTAGGGAATGTGTGCCCTAATGTGTGTGTTTACAACTGTAGGGGGGTGTGGCTGTAGGTGTGACGTCATCGATCGCGTCCCCCTATTACAGGGATGACGCGATCGATGCTGTGGCCACAGAGAAGCACGGGGAAGCCGTGTGTACACATGGCTCTCCCCGTTCTTCCGCTCCAGGGACGGATCGCTGCACTGCAGCGGCGATCGGGTCCGCGAATCCCGCGGTCCCGGTCCTGGCTGGGTACTAAAACCAACGTATATATACGTTGATGTGCCCAGCCGTGCCATTCTGCCGACGTAAATGTGCAGTAGGCGGTCCTTAAGTGGTTAAGCTTTTTCACACCCAAATCTAGAGAGATCCCTGACATGCATTTCTGCATATTAAACTGCTGGCCTTTGTGATAAAAAAACAGACTATCCCTTATAAAGAATTGAGAGTAAAGACTTTACCAATTTCTAGTAAATTAACAACTCCCTACATCCTCACAGACACTTACAACAACTTTTTAGGAGTGCGAATGCCCAGGCTCATCAGTAACCGTTCTACCTTAAATCACACAACTTTAACTGTGGCATTACCTTCCTTACCCTTCCCTCTTTTCCTCCCCCTCTTCTTCTTGTCTCATCCTCCCCTTCTACTTCTACACCTACCTACAATCTCTCTCTTCTTTGTTCTTCTAGTTACCCTTTTTCTCCTCTTTCTCTCCAGCACCTGGATAATGTAGGACAACCTACACGGCAGTCAGCACCCACGCATAAATCTTATGTGCACTGAGGCTTTCTATACCCATTTCACCACTATAGCATGTACTGTAAGCTGTGTACCAATATAGTGTTGTTCTTGTCCTATCTTGCAGTGAACAGACCTAAAGCCAGGTACATACTAACAGTTTTCTTTGGTGCAACCCAGCGGGTTACATGAAAAAAAAACTGACAGCTCTGGTCGGGCCACTGTATCTAACCCTCCGACATTGGTACAGCGATCTCCCCCTGCCCCCCATCAGAACACTCCGATTAGCAATCTCCGCCATTGGCGGAGAGCAATAATTGGGAGTTGGTTGGCACAGCCTATATGTGGACATTTTTATGGAAAATAATAGATTTATTTAAAACATGGTTGGTACTAGATTTTTAAGGTAAAATTGGCAGATCTCTGTTCCTGGCTAGCATGGCACTCTTCTTTAACCACTTCCCTACGGCCGTACGACTATATACGGCCGCAGGGTGGTTCTAACTCTCTGGGGTGCCGTGTTTTCACGGCGACCCCTTTCGTCGTTCCCAGCTCGCGCTCCAGAGTGCGCAGCGGGGAACTTCTGTGCTGGCCGTGTCCCTTGGACACAGCCAATCACAGATCGCCGCGAACGGTCAATCAGAGTGGCCGTTTGCGATGCGATCTGTGCGGCGAATGAGAGATGATCTCATATGTAAACATATGAGATCATTTCCCATTGCCGGCTCTCACAATGACAGCCTCCTGTCAGGGAGAGAGGAGACTGATCTGTGTCTCTTGTACATAGGGACACAGTTCGGTCACCCCCCAGTCACCCCCCCTCCCCCCACAGTTAGAACACTATACAGGATACACATTTAACCCCTTCCTCACCCCCTAGTGTTAACCCCTACCCTGCCAGTCACATTTATGCAGTAATTAGTGCATATTTATAGCACTGATTGCAGTATAAATGTGAATGGTGCCAAAAATGTGTCAAAAGTGTCCAATGTGTCCGCCATGATGTCGCAGTCGCAATAAAAATCGCAGATCGCCGCCATTACTAGTAAAAAAATAAAATAATAAAAAATAATAATTCTGTCCCTTATTTTGTAGGCGCCATGGGCCAGATTCACCAAGGAATTACGCCGACTTATCTCGAGATGCGCGGCGTAATTGAAATTTGCCCCGCGCGTATCTTTGCGCCTGATCCTCAAAACGAGATACGCCTGAAAACCATTTTTTTCCGTCCTACCTAAAATAATTACACCGGCGCTTCTTCGCGCGCAAAATACGCTAGACACACCACTGTTTAGATAGGCAAAGATGCAAATGAGGGAGATAGGGTGATCCACATAATTACGTTTGGGCGTCGTAGGTAGCTGTGCGCACCTGTTAGTTTCCAGGAGTAAAGTTACACTTTATAAAAGCAGCCTTAACTTTGCTCCAGCCGTGTAAAGGTCTGCTAAAGCAACACCATTAAGGAAGAGCTGAGCACACACACTTGCCGGACTACAATCCGTATGCCAACATGCCAGGGGCATCCATGCTCATAACTATACTAGTGACTTTAGAGGCGCAAAGAGGGAACAGAGGAGGAGGGCACAGGAGAGGGTCTTCCACAGACGCCTAGATGTCTTTGCCATGGGGGAAGCAGAGGTGTATCGCAACTTCCGATTCAACCGGGAAGCCATCATGGAAATAACCCGAACCCTGCAGGATGACCTCACCAGCCCCACACAACGCTTACATGCAGTGGAGCCACTGATGAAAGTCCTGGCAACACTGTATTTCCTGGCCACTGGCTCTTTTCAGCGCACATGTGGAGGTATGGCTGGGATGTCACAATCCTTCATTAGCAGGTGTGTGCACCAGTTTGTCCCTGCAATCCTGAGACGCATGGCCAACCAAATTATAAAACCCTCCCAGGAGGTCCAGCGAATGAACACAGTGACTGATTTTTATAAAATTGACAGATTCCCACACACCATCGGGGCCATAGATTGCACCCATGTGGCACTACAGCCCCTCCATGAGATAGAGCACATGTTCAGAAATCGGAAGCTTTGGCATTCAATTAATGTCCAGGTCATTAATTGAATGCCAAAGCTTCCGATTTCTGAAGAAAAAAAAACGCAGGGGTGACCAAATACCACAAAAAGAAAGCTCTATTTGTGGGGAAAAAAGGACGCCATTTTTGTGTGGGGGCCATATCGCACGACCGCGCAATTGTCAGTTAAAGCGACGCAGTGCCGCAAGCTGAAATTTCACCTGGTCAGGAAGGGGGTATACATGCCCAGTAAGGAAGTGGTTAAAACACATGCAGAAAAGGTGAGAGATGCTCACTACATAATTCTTGTGTAAAGTACAAGGAATGCAGGAAAGTTGCAGAAAGACAAATGTGACACTGGGACAATGAAAACAGAGTGCCATGGCAAGCCGATGCCCAGGTAATAGAAACCAAACTGCAACTAAAACACTTTCCCCTTTCCCAGTCTCTCTTCAACCTTCCTGTCCCTTTTAGTGGGGCTGAACTGTAATCAGCTATCAGTCCCCTTAAAAAAAGCTATCAAAGCTCCTGTCCCAGAGGCTCTGGTGAATTCTTCTAATCTGCTTCTTCCTTTTATCAGCTACAATCACACAATTTCCTCAGAAGTGTCTTGCATCATTTGCTGCGGTTTCATAGCTGACTGCTCCGTACAGGAAATCTGAGTAAATATGTTACTTGATATAGTACACTTTAAAGGTCTGGATACGTGGTCAGTACAAACCTATTTGTCTTTTATTTTTCAGAAAGTACACAATTTCTAACAAGTTTCCTAAACATGGTTTTAAAATTTGGATGGCTTTAACTGGCATCAATTTTCTGCCTGGGAAACAGCTGCACAAGTCCAGTTGGATTGCTACATGTATGGCACAAGTCGCTAGAAGGAAGAGAAAGGGGATATGTTGGCATGTTTACACTTTTGTCTTTCCAGTTTCAGCATGGCTTTCATCACCACTAGCTGAAACCACAATTTATCATCCGTCGTAAATCTATGTTACCATTTCTATCCGTCTGCAATGTTTGCTCATAATTGTAAAGAAATGTAAATATGAGGGTCAGAAATACCTAAGAGATCAGTACATTTCAAATGCATTCTTTAAACAGCATATTGTCCTGACAAGAATCAGCTTGAAAATGAGCATTTCTGGAAAGAAAGATCAAACCAAGAAATTCATTACAGACCATGCTTATTCTAACCTGACAACTAAGCAATCACACACTCTGCAGTTATTTCAGCAATAAACACGGTGTATCAATATTTCAGTGGAAAAACTGTTAACTTTCAAATTATATACAAACATATTATTATGCAGTTAAAAGCCATAGTCCACCTCTTGGAAAAAATAAAATAAACACACCCATATTAATAAAATATAAAAAGAGCATTTATTACATTATTGTAACCACGTTTGTTATGTAGACAGTGCAATGCGTAGGGTCCTGCATTGTTTACTTCCAGCCTCAGGTTCATAGGGAGGTACAGACATTCTTTTATGGGGACAGAGAGAGTAAACAATGAAGTAAGGTGATGTCACCATCCTGCTACAGGCACTGTCACAAATAGATGATGGCATTAATGGACCCTACTGGGCCACTACTGTGGTTTAATATGTCCTTTTAGAAAAAAACTAAAAAACTTACTGCATTCTTTATGAATGATATGTTAGCTTGTTACATGCAACAATTTTAGGGTAAGATTTAGGAGTGCAGCCAAAAACAATATTAATAATTAATACTACCTAATTTAGGATGAGGCTTTGTTTACACGGCTACCGTACCAAAGTACTGACCTTAATCAAAAACAGTATTCCACAAAAGTTTTCAGCCCCCCACACAGCTTTTCAGTGTAAAGCCTTATTTTATTTATTTAAGTTTGACCCAACACTGGACACACATGCTTTAAAATATGTAGCACTTCCACATGGGGTTGCAGATAACAGGGTTCCCCATTGCTGCAAAGCCAGGCACACAATTATTTTTGCTTTCATCCAGACAAGGTGAACAGTCCTTGAACTTTGTTTTTAGTTTTTAATAACTTTAGTAAGGATGGGAATTATAGGATGCCCAACTTGGTAACAACTTCCTCCCTATGTACAGCTTCAACTCTGATTCTTCACTCCTCAGTACTGGCAGTCTCTTAAAAGATGCAAAAGCCCCTTAGGCCGCGTACACGCGATCAAATTTGTCCTCTGAAACTGGTTTGATGGACTGTTCCAGCAGACAAATCTGATCGTGTGTATGGGCTAGCGGACATGTTTGTCCAGCGGACAAATTTCAAAGCATGCTTTAAAATTTGTCCGCCGGAGACATGTCCGTCGGATATGTCCGCTGGTTAGTACACTAACCAGCTGACATATTTGCCCGCACATGCGTCAAATAGATTCGACGCATGTGTGGAAGTTTTTCACTTCCTGGTTCGGTGATGTGGCGGCGTCAACGTCACCGCTACGTCACCGCGCTGTCTGCCGGCGGGGATTTTGATCCGATGGTGTGTACACGCCATCGGACCAAAATCCGAGGAGACATGTCCACTGGAAACGGTCCGTCGGACATGTTTCAGCGGACATGTCCCTCCGTGTTCACGCGGCCTTAGAGGGTAGAAACCCTTGTGGAGGTAGCACAAAATTGGTTGTGGACTACCTCTGAAGTACTTCCTTTGTAGACACTGATCCCAGTTCTACCTTATGCATTAAATGCTTGCCCACCTGGCTGCTTCTTCATCAGCTCACCTAGCTGCTCCTCTTCACCAGTCTACCTGACTCTCTGGAGATCTCCCAGGGCAAAGAAAGAAGATTTAAGCATGCCACTATCTTGCAGATAGACCGGCTACCTCCAGCAGTCTCTCCCCTTGTATGTCCCTTGTCCCATGCTGAGGTACTCACACTGTCCTATTCTGGCTCTAGAAAATCCTCCTCCAACTTCTGTGCTAGGATCCTTCCAGGCCAGCCAACTGAACTCCGGGCTGAGGTAGAGCTCCTCTCCACCAAGAGTCCCTCGAGGGCCACTGACAGCCTCCTCAGCACTCCATCTTCATCTTCCACCCGACCCCCCTTGCTGGCATGAAACATGCAGTTGTTATGCACTTGCAGAGTGGTCCCATTTACTTGACTGGGATGCGATTGCAGGGCGGTAGCGACAGGGGGTATTTTTCCTGTCGCAGCATGTGTACATCTTTGGCTGCTGCCTCTGCATCTAAAGGGGGTAAGGATTGGGGGCAGTAAGTAGGGTTTTACCACCTCCAAACCTCACATGGGAATGAACCCTAAGCCCTGTACACACAATTGGTTCGTCTGATGAAAACGGACCGATGGATTGTTTTCATCGGACGAACCGATCGTGTGTGGGCCCCATCCTTTTTTTATCCATCGGTGAAAAAAAATAGAACCTGTTTTACATTTTCTTATGATTAAGAAACCAATAGAAAAAAACGATTGTCTGTGGGGAAATCTATCAGTCAAAAATCCATGCATGCTCAGAATCAAGTCGACGCATGCTCGGAAGCATTGAACTTTTTTTTTTCCAGCACGTCGTAGTGTTTTATGTCACCGCGTTGGACACGATCAGATTTTTAACCAATGGTGTGCAGGCAAGACTGATGAAAGTCAGCTTCATCGGATATCCGATGAAGAAATCCATCGGATTAGATTCCATCAGATATCCAATCGTGTGTACAGGGCTTAAGAGTGCCATTGCTGAATGCAATTAAAGGATTATTCACATGTGCAGAAGGCACTGCTGCTCCTCTGAAAAGATCTGTATGTGTTTTACAGCTGGTGAGGAGATATGTTGCCTCTTCAACGGCTGATTTAGCCTAGGTTCACATTTGAGTGATTTTGTGGCGCCGCACTGATTCCTAAAAGTAGTTTCTGTGCTAATTTTGGCAACTTTGCATCTGATTACAAAAGACATCTGTGCCAAAACAGTGCAGCTGAACTCACACGACTTCAATCCCAGAGCAGAGTGATTCAGGGCTGAGGCTGTGTACACACGACCGAGAAACTCGTCGGGCAAAACACATTGTTTTCCCCGTCAAGTTCCTTGTTCGGCAGTCAAAAAACTTGTCGAGCCAAATTTTCCCATTGCCCATCGAGGAAATAGAGAACATGCTCTCTTTTTGGCTCAACGAGTTCCTCGACGGGTTTCTCGGCAAAAAGTGTACACACGATCGGTTTCCTCGGCAGAATACGTCTCCCATCGAGTTTCTTGCTGAATTCTGCCGAGGAAACATAAACATAAAAATGCAATGCACACGATTGCAACGCAGTTGTGTGGGAATAATAGATTTAAATCAGGCACTGAGAGGGCAACACTGTGCCCGGTGATCGTTGACTTCTCCCAAGTTGTTCAGGCTGATCACCTCTACTGTAAGGTAGCCTGCCCCTGCTGTAGACAAAAGAAAAAACAAATATCCATTCTTTTACAGCTTTAAAAAAATATAGCTGCAAATACAATCTGTCACCAAATCTGCAAACACAACATAATGACTGATATCCCACGCCTAGAGACACAGGAAGAAACTATATTATTTTGTAACTTGGACACTTCTGTTAAAGTATAAATAAATGCTTTCACGTATGAAACTCAAAACTGTCAATGGGCTATTGTTTTCAAAGATATTTCCTCAGATTCACATCCTGACTGGCCGGTCAAGTGAGGAATGCTGTTATTTTTCAGGACAATTGTTGTACTGTGATACCTGCACATACAGTTTGAATGTATCATCAACAGTGTTCCTCAATGCTCTACTGTAAAAACACACATAGATTCTGATCTATGTAAACATACAGCACTGCTCTGTCTCACATCAATCGTAAAACAATAACCGCACATAGCTGTGCCAGGGCTGTGAATGGAAAACTTCACAATATGAATATAATTTTTCTTCTTTGACCTTCAGCAGATCTTTGCTTAATTTCTATATTCTGTGTTACAGAGCCATGGAAATCATGCACATGTGGTCTCTAAGTGGTGAGTGAATACAAGAGAAGTTATAAACTGTAACCAGTTCTTATGGTCGCCAAATAGTATTAGGCTCTCTGTCTGTTACTGGCATATAGTAAAAAAAACATTTTTTTATAGCCATCAGCATAAAAAATAAGCTCATCTTACTAAGTACTGACTGAACAATGTGCTTTGCCGTAGTCTTTATACAGTATGTGTGTGTTGAAATTGCACAATTCATAAATTCTTGGCAGTGCCATTATGTATGACCTTATGGGTGTGTGCATTAGAATGGCACGTCCAAGTGAGTGATCACCAAGTTGGAAACAACCTCAGCCCACACAAACAACTAACATAGACCATGGCCGGGGGCTGTGGTCAGACCCTAGAGTGCTGGTGATACATTGGAGTTATTACAATTCAAATGTACCACCTTCTTTAGAGAGAACTCTTTATGTACTAGTACAGCTGTTATCGTTCCTCCACACAATCATTTTAAATACTATAAGTCTGTATTACAAGGCATATAAAAGAATTATAGTTTGAGTAAGCAGAACAGTACACCATAAAACAAAAGGGTATTGCAGATCAGAATTCTTATAGTAAAAAGATTAACAGTACATTTTTGAATGTTGTATGATCAGCTTGAAGTGGCTGTAAACCTGTAAAATAATATTTTTCTATAATATGTACTTGCCTTGGTCTACATCACTTATTGTGGTTAGTGTCTGCTTCCTCCTTCCTCTGCTATCTGCATAAGTCACTTCTGAGGCCGCGCACACACGATCAGTCCAAACCGATGAAAACGGACTGAAGTTCAGTTTCATCAGTCCAAACCGACCGTGTTTATGGCACATCAGTCTTTTGTCCTTCAGTCCAAAGTTTTAAAACTTGCTTTAACTGCTTGCGGACCAGCCGCCGTCATTTTACTGCGGCAGGTCGGCTCTCCTGGGCGAATGCCCGTAGCTCTACGTCGGCACTGCTCCGGCCGCTCGCCCCCGAGTCCTGTGCGCGTGCCCCGCGGGGACGATCGCCGCCGGGCACACGCAATCGATCGTTACAGAGCAAGGACCGGGAGCTATGTGTGTAAACACAAAGCTCCCGGTCCTGTCAGCGGGGGAAACGCTGATCTTCTGTTCATACAATGTATGAACGGAAGATCAGTGATTTCCCCTAGTGAGTCCACCCCAACCTACAGTTAGAACACACCCAGGAACATACTTAACCCCTTCCCTCCCCCCTAGTGTTAATCCCTTCACTGCCAGTGGCATTTTTATAGTAATCCAATGCATTTTTATAGCATTAATATACAAGAAGGTTGGAATCGCGCTAATCGTAAGTCTATGACCAATAAAGGGCACAGTACGTGCTATGATTATTATAAACACAATAAATTGTAAATCATATAAACCCACAAGAAAATATAATAATATCACACAGGTGTGAATTTGTGTATAAAATCCACCAAATGATCACAAAAAGGACCTGCTAGTGTTGAGCAGCTGTGTTCAAGTGAAAGAGCAAACCTAAGTGAAGTTCAGTGAGAAAATATTAGACTAATGAAGCCACACAAAATATTAAAAATAAATCGGAAGAAAAATATATCCAGATATAAACTCCACCTAATAGACACAGAGAAGCCAATTCATAGTCTATGATGTATTGAAAAAAGGATCTATGCAGTAAAGTCTTCAGATGAAAATAAATATACCTTCTCCACCTTTATGACGTATGTGTAAACGAAAAAAAAAAAAGTCTCAAGCTGGTACAGATGCATCAATCTCCTGAATGTCGATCACACATGGGCTTTCACAGATTTGAAAATTTAGAATCTCAGCACCAAAAAAACAAAACAGAAACAGAGAGACTTGCATAGTGTGAAACCTTATGGACAACTGTTATAACGTCACCCGTGTGGGGCAGTCTTGCGACCGGGGGAGGGAATAGTGCAAACCCACCACCACTATACACACTGACCCTTACCAGATCTGGACCCCGCAGGGTAGATGCAAACTCTTAAAGGAAGGGATCGTGGTTCAGCAGCCGTAGGGACATCAGCAGATGACAGTATTATGATGATACCATGTAACGACATAGAACCTCACATAGTATAAAATCCAATGGTATTTATTAAAAGAAAAAGATAAAGTTGCACTTACAACAGATGAAAATAAATGGAGCATTTAAAAACAAGGTGCCGGCCGGCTAGATGGTACGCGTGCGTCCTTCCGTATGGATGCGGTGACGTGGGAACGTCTCCTCCCAACGTTTCGTCTTCAAAGACTTGATCACGGGATAAGGACGACGCCCCACGTCACCGCAATAGTACCCACAGTGGGCGGAGTCAGTCGAAAGAGCGGCCCCATCATCGCCATTTTGGAAAAGGGATATGGTGAGGTTAAAGTGTTTAAACCTCCTCGCCGCTTATGTGCATGGATAGCAGCCGTGCAGGGAATCAGGTGAGCGCAGACCAAAGCGGGCGTTCCCTATACTGGCCAATATCCAAGGCGGGGATCATAAACTGAAATAGCTGCATTAACATGGAAGATACGGACAAACCGTCACGGAGGCTGTCCTTCCATCACAAAAAAATAAACAGATTTAATGCTGTATTCTGTGCGGAACTCCTAATCAGGATGGGTAAAAATAATTAGTTTAGAAGTGGAGAAGCTAAACTGCTTGAGAGAACTGACTCACAACCACTGTGTATAAACAACAACTGCACCCGAATAGGTAATTACTACATCAACAAC
Organism: Rana kukunoris; assembly: GCA_029574335.1. Taxonomy (NCBI): domain Eukaryota; kingdom Metazoa; phylum Chordata; class Amphibia; order Anura; family Ranidae; genus Rana; species Rana kukunoris. Next base: position 203,202,250 of record CM056051.1, read on the forward strand.
ATATAATAAATATTAAAATTGCGTATGGTCACGCGCTAACAACAAAACAAATATACAGACGGTCTCGTCATTACAACATGAAGAGGGTCACAATTTCAACCGAATGATGGTTGGCCACACCACAAGGGTATGGTTGTCGACATCAGTAAGTACAACCATAACCTTGTGGTGTGGCCAACCATCATTCGGTTGAAATTGTGACCCTCTTCATGTTGTAATGACGAGACCGTCTGTATATCTGTACCTATTCGGGTGCAGTTGTTGTTTATACACAGTGGTTGTGAGTCAGTTCTCTCAAGCGGTTTAGCTTTTCCACTTCTAAACTAATTATTTTTACCCATCCTGATTAGGAGTTCCACACAGAATACAGCATTAAATCTGTTTTTTTTTTTTGTGATGGAAGGACAGCCTCCGTGACGGTTTGTCCGTATCTTCCATGTTAATGCAGCTATTTCAGTTTATGATCCCCGCCTTGGATATTGGCCAGTATAGGGAACGCCCGCTTTGGTCTGCGCTCACCTGATTCCCTGCACGGCTGCTATCCATGCACATAAGCGGCGAGGAGGTTTAAACACTTTTCCCTCACCATATCCCTTTTCCAAAATGGCGATAATGGGGCCGCTCTTTCGACTGACTCCGCCCACTGTGGGTACTATTGCGGTGACGTGGGGCGTCGTCCTTATCCCGTGATCAAGTCTTTGAAGACAAAACGTTGGGAGGAGACGTTCCCACGTCACCGCATCCATACGGAAGGACGCACGCATACCATCTAGCCGGCCGGCACCTTGTTTTTAAATGCTCCATTTATTTTCATCTGTTGTAAGTGCAACTTTATCTTTTTCTTTTAATAAATACCATTGGATTTTATACTATGTGAGGTTCTATGTCGTTACATGGTAGGTATCATCATAATACTGTCATCTGCTGATGTCCCTACGGCTGCTGAACCACGATCCCTTCCTTTAAGAGTTTGCATCTACCATGCGGGGTCCAGATCTGGTAAGGGTCAGTGTGTATAGTGGTGGTGGGTTTGCACTATTCCCTCCCCCGGTCGCAAGACTGCCCCACGCGGGTGACGTTATAACAGTTATCCATAAGGTTTCACACTATGCAAGTCTCTCTGTTTCTGTTTTGTTTTTTGGTGCTGAGATTCTAAATTTTCAAATCTGTGAAAGCCCATGTGTGATCGACATTCAGGAGATTGATGCATCTGTACCAGCTTGAGACTTTTTTTTTTTTCGTTTACACATACGTCATAAAGGTGGAGACGGTATATTTATTTTCATCTGAAGACTTTACTGCATAGATCCTTTTTTTAATACATCATAGACTATGAATTGGCTTCTCTGTGTCTATTAGGTGGAGTTTATATCTGGATATATTTTTCTTCCGATTTATTTTTAATATTTTGTGTGGCTTCATTAGTCTAATATTTTCTCACTGAACTTCACTTAGGTTTGCTCTTTCACTTGAACACAGCTGCTCAACACTAGCAGGTCCTTTTTTGTGATCATTTGGTGGATTTTATACACAAATTCACACCTGTGTGATATTGCATTTTTTTTAAAATAGTCGCTCTATTTTTGTTTATAGCGCAAAACAATAAAAACCGCAGAGATGATCAAATACCACCAAAAGAAAGCTCTATTTGTGGGAAAAAAAGGACGCCAATTTTGTTTGGGAGCCACATCACACGACCGAGCAATTGTCAGTTAAAGCGACGCAGTGCCGAATCGCAAAAAGTGCTCTGGTCATTGGGCAGCAATATGATCCGGGGGTTAAGTGGTTAAAATCGGACTGATGGACGCCTGACCATCGGTCAAAACCGATGGTTAGTACGCAAAAACATTGGTTCAAAACCTGCGCATTCTCAGAATCAAGTCGACGCATGCTTGGAAGCATTGAACTTCGTTTTTTTCAGCGCGTCGTTGTATTTTACGTCACCGCGTTCTGACACGATAGTTTTTTGAACTGATAGTGTGTACGCACATCAGACCATCAGTCTGTGAACCGATGAAAATGATCTTCAGTCCGTTTTCATCGTTTTGGACTGATCGTGTATACAAGGCCTGACAGTCTATCTGGACACCAGTAAAAATCCCAGGAGGTGGCCCAACCATCCTCCAGCACACAGAAGATGACTGATCATCTCAATTTTTTTTTCCAGTGAGACTGTGTAGGGATGTGTGTGTCCTTGCTCTCCACTCAGCTCTCAAATTACACTCAGCTCTGTGTTGTGCAGTGTGTGACATCAGAGCCCCACTCCCTGCCTCCTGGAGTTAAGAAATGCTGTAAAAACGTTGTACTATTAATGGCTCTGGAGAGGAGAGTGCTGCAGATAAAAAGGTAGAACATATGCAGGACAATTTATTTAATTTCTATGTATCACCTGAGGCTAGTCACTTTCCTGGGCATATGTAAGGGTTTATTATCACTTTAAATCTTGAGCCCTCTTCAGAATATACTTACCTTGTATTCACTGTCCCTCAACCCCACTCAGCATGGGGTGCTGAAAGAAAAACACAGTACTTCCAGGTATGGAGGAATATATCATTGGGCCAATCATTACAGTCAGACAAGAAGACCATAACCATGTGTAAGCTACAACTCCAGTGACTTTCCTCTTTAGCTGATGGCAGTTGAAGATAAGTGACAGACAAAACATGGATTCACTTTAAAGTGAACCTTTGTTTTCTACATGGAGGCTAAAGCATATGGTTATATTAGCTCATGCTCTCCCAAGTTTTACATGCTTAAGTACCGTTCATCACCCCTATATGCTTCATTGGTTCTCTCTGGAATCAAATAAAGGAAGCCCAGTGTAAGCTTCAATTCTCCCTGTCCCCTGGGTGTATGAGAGGCTATTGGGAACCACCCCTGCCATGTGGCAGAAGCATAGTAAGCTACATGCTCCAAATACCTAGTTTCCCAAGGTATGTCTCTTTACTCCCAGAAGCTGAAAGGAGCTGCAGTGGAGCAAAGGAAAGGCTGGGGAGGGTGGAAGTTAAAGTGGAAGTAAACCCTTCAATTTGATAGTTACAAAAAACAGTTAACATTCCCGGCATGCCGGAAATGCTAGCTGTCACATTTGTTTGTGCTCTCAACCAAACTGCCAAATCATCCAATGGCTGGTTTCATAACAGGTCACATGTACAGCATCATGGCAGTTGCAGATTAAACAGAGGTCAAGATGGCAGCTTCCTTGGCTGAAAACGATAGGAGGGTTTACTTCCACTTTAAGTAACCTAGTTGTATTTCCCTGAATAAGTAAATCACAGGTTCACTGCCAGCAACATGAAGACTCAATTTTATAAATTTTAAAACTAATAAGGTAATGGAAGTGTGTGTTTGAGAATAACAGTGTGAATATGCTGCAAACATCCCATTGAATTGATAAAGCTGCTACTAATGTGTGTCTACAACATACTTAAAGTGCATACATCCAACAAATATGTATGACAGTATGAATACTCTTTCATCACTACATTGATGTCTGCCTGATTATACTTCTAAAATCTGGCTTTGCTAGGAGTGGGACAGGAGAACCAAACCTCCTGCACAGATTGCCGGGGTGGTTGCTCCAACAAGTAAAGTGTCAAAATAGAAAATCATATTAAAAAAAAACTTGTTTTTTAAATGATCCATTCTTTTATCCCAAACATATTCTACCTTTAAGTCTGATGTTGGTGCATAACTTGGTGCATAACTTTTGGATGGGTAACAACTATGCATGAGATTCAGGACAACTCTAGATTGGAAGTGTATCCAGCCTGTCCCAGGTTTGTGGACCCACCAAACTAATGCAGCAATTAGTAATAATAATGCACTGCAAGAGTTTGTCAACTGGATTGGAAGGGCCAATAATAGGGGCTTCTTAGTGAGTGAATTGCTGCTGGTTTGTGCACCCCCCCCCAAAAAAAAATATATACATCACCAGCCACCACTGGTAGTGGCATACCTCTGTATGCCAGATCAGAGTTGGTCTTAATTACCTTCAATTTCCTAAGTTGAGAACGAACCGGTAGTAATTCTTTAAGAGTTTGTCATTGACATAGAGACAGGTTCTTAAAGTGACGGTAGTAAGAATTACTTAAATGTATAATTAATGTTACAGACATTGGTGCAAATGCTTTCCTGAATCAGGCACAGGTAGTTCTAACTTCTACTGCCAGAAAACGGTTATTGGGCCGTTTTGAATTTCCGTGATTGAATTTTTACAAGCTGTTAGCATCTGCTTTTATCAACCCTGGTATAGTCTTTTGCTGAACAACAACAATCATTGCTGCACTGAAAATATAATTATTATGAGGACTTTGGGCTTTATCCCAAACTTCTTCTGTGCTCTTCTTATACTCCAGACAGGTTTTGCAATAGCCTGTTGGACTGATGTGTGGGAAATCTGGATTATGAGCAGCGTAGAGGGAATCCTCAGTCACTGAGGGTGTGGAATAAAAGATAACGTGACTCACACAACGTCTGGCCAAACTTTCACTAGTATCTTGGGTGGACAAAATGAGACAAGCTCTTTCAAGTCTATGGAAAATTCATCCCAATCACTTTGTAGTCACATTTTAAGCTGTTGATTATTTTTAAACGCATCTTCTTTGTGATGTCATTGTGATTATTCCAATTATAGCACGGCATCATAGTATTAAACACAACAATATGTCATCTAAACAAAGCAAATACTAACAAAACAGGAAAATATAATCAAAATCTTAAAATCAAAGGTATTAATGTAATAATTTTGTAGGACTGCCTGAGCATGGAACTGTGACACTTGCAGTCCATCAACAGCTTGAATTGGTTATCAGGCACCATTTATATTAGGCGATTCCAAATCGCGATTTGGAATCGCAGACAAACGCCGCAATTCTCCCCATGATTCCAAATTGTGGCAAATTGCATTACATGGGTTTAGTGCAATTATTCTTGCCAGCAATCATTTAAAAAATGTTAAGCTTGTCTCCAAAAAAAAAAAAAAAAAAAAAGCAGGAGCTTCTTTTGGGTGAGAAACGCGCACTCACTTCAATGGGCTGCTCTATGCGCAACACTCAGAAATGCATGTAAACAGCTCTTTGAAAATCTCAAGCGGTAATGCTTCTTCCCGCAATGCAATATCTGAACGGGGCAAAGACACACTCATGTCGTGTCATAATATTTTGAACAAAATGATAGTAAACAGATAGGATTCATTATAATAGCAGTCAAAGAGCAGTAATTAATTCTAAAGTGACAGGTTTAAAGGCAAACCTGTATTGTGACCTTGTGACAAGATATGCCATTGAGACATACCATTTTACACATCAATTGGCATATTTAATATTGTAATGTCTTCTAAACTGAATTTTTTTTATTTATTTTTTCCAGAAATTCCATATTTTGGAACTCCTAGTTTAGGAACCCAGACTTCAATCCCACTGAAATGTTCTTGTGTGATGTAAAATGTTTCAGAGGGATAAGGTTCAAGAATAAAAAATTAAAAAATCTATTGCTGAAGTGACTCTGACCAGAGTCAGCAAAGGAGCCCTTGTTCCATCCCCTCTGCTTTACAAATGGCATGAGGTTTTTCATTGTCCATATATCACTTTTACTAAATTCTGTTGTAAGCTCAGTGATAACCATGCCATGTCAGTTTGAGGCTAAGCATGTAGCCTAACAAGCAATTACCTCGACCAAAATACACTACATACATTGAAAATACATTACTTTACTTACCAGAAATTACGGTTGCTATGCCGACCTTCCTAATCTGCCTCTTCCTAGTCCGCGGTAGGTCTTCTTCCTCGTCCGCCTCATGTTGTCTTCTGGGGAATGGGGCGTGCTGCCTTCTGGGAACTGTATGTATCCCAAAAAGCAGCCACCCATTCACAAAGTGCCGCGAGTCTCACGTATGCGCAGTAGGAAACAGGCAGTGAAGCTGCAAGGGTCCACTGCCTGTTACCCTTAGTGAGGATGGTGGCGCTGGGAGCTGCCAGGAACAAGGGATCGGCCTCGGGGGGGGGGTCCAACATTGCGGGCACCTAGGACAGGTAAGTGTCCTTATTAAAAGTCAGCAGCTACAGTGTTTGTAGCTGATGGCTTAAAAAAAATTGCGTGTGGAACCCCGCTTTAAAGTGTTACCAAACCTAAAAAAATGTTTTTACCTTAACCACTTAAGACCCGGACCAATATGCTGCCAAATGACCCAAGGGGTTTTTGCGATTCGGCACTGCGTCGCTTTAACAGACAATTGCGCGGTCGTGTGACGTGGCTCCCAAACAAAATTTGCGTCCTTTTCTTCCCACAAATAGAGCTTTCTTTTGGTGGTATTTGATCGCCTCTGCGATTTTTATTTTTTGCGCTATATACAAAAATAGAGCGACATTTTTGAAAAAAAAACAATATTTTTTACTTTTTGTTATAAGAAAAATCAATAAACTAAATGTTAGTCAAACATTTAGGCCAAAATGTATTTAGCCACATGTCTTTAGTAAAAAAAAAATTGCAATAAAACAAAAAATTAGCTACCTAGCGGGAACAGCGACAATAATACAGCGATCAGAAAAATGATCGCTTAGTGATGCTGGCAATAGGGAGTGAAAGGGTTAACTAGGGCGGTGATCAAGGGGTTAAAACTTTATAAGGGGGGGTACGGGGGCTACCCTGAACCTAACACTAACTGACTGTCACACTGCCTGTCACACTGACACTAAATACAGTAATCATACATGTGTGATTACTGCATTCAGTGACACTGTGACAGGGGGAGGGGGGGGGCGATCGCGGGGGTTAAATGTGCTTATGTGTAGTGTTAGTGCAGTGTAGTGTTGTGCAGACTTACTTGTGATGTGATCTCTCCTCAGCGGTGGTTGAAAAAACTGCAGAGGGAGAGATCACATCGCTTCCTCCTTCCTGTGTTTACACAGGAGGAGGAAGTGACAGGGCGGGCGCGCGCATTGGCTGGGAGCGATCCGGAGGAGGCGGACAAAAACGAAGAGCCGCCCCCTCTTGACGGATCGCTCCTACAGCCGGGCGGACCGCCGCATGTACGAGGGGGTCCGATCGGACCCCCGAACCCCCCCAAGGCACCAACGTATATATACGTTGATGTGCCTGTCGGTGCCATTCTGCCGACCTAAATGTACATGTGGCGGTCCTTAAGTGGTTAATGCATTGTTTGGATCAAGGTAAAACAAGTTTCCAATTTCCCTCCCCCTGGCGTGAAGAGGATGATAAGGGAGAAGGTATTTACTGTATTTGTAAAAATAGTATATAGTGAGAGAGAGAGACTTATCCACATACAAGAGCTAAATTGCTACAATACTGTATTTAATCCAGGCCAGAAGCAGAGACTATTAGGGAATTGTGCCTGTTAAACTGTAGTAGCTATCCATAAATTATTGGCCTGAATCCTAGAGACAGACAATCTCTGTCCTAATGTTGTTCTCTCACACGCACAGTGCCTGATAGCAAAGTAGGTGTGTAGTGGTCACCTTCTAGTATATTAGTAGGTAAACCTGCTTTTTTCAATAGAGTTTATATGCAGCTCCTATTATTTTAGTTAACCCCTGTCTCTTCTGGTCTGGAGTTCTATAGCTAGGTTTAGCTCAGGACTCAATAACCAGCATAGGCTAAAGCCAAGTTAGGCATCGGATGGGCATTTCCGATAGAGATTCAGTAGCATGTCAGATGAAAAACTACTAGGGAGGGGCTAAAGCGCAGAGTAGATAGACTGACTCTTCATGTACAGAGGCGTATCTTTGTGCGGGCGTAGCGTATCCTCTTTACACTACGCCGCCCCAAATTAGAGAGGCAAGTGACGTATTCACAAAGCACTTGCGTCCTAAGTTACAGCGGCGTAGCATAAATTGGCTGGCGTAAGCCTGCCTAATTCAAAGTAGGCTTGGAGTGGGCGTGTTGTATGGTAATCAACCATGACCCCACGTTAATGACGTTTCTAACGAACGGCGCATGCGCCGTCCGTGGACGTATCCCAGTGTGCATGCTCCAAATTACGCCGCAAATACTCATTGGTTTCGACGTGAACGTATATTACGCAAAGCCCTATTCACGAACGTTTTACGCAAACAACGGAAAATTCCACACCATCTCGACGTCAATACTTAACATTGCGTACGCCTCATATAGCAGTGGTAACGTTACGCCGGACATACGCTTACGCAAACGACGTAAACAAATGCGACCGGGGGCAAGTACGTTCGTGAATCGGCGTATCTAGCTCATTTGCATATTTGACGCGTAAATCGACGGAAGCGCCACCTAGCGGCCAGCGTAAATATGCAACTAAGA